>JAMJFZ010003875.1:23672500-24272500 GCA_026225945.1 Cricetomys ansorgei | reverse complement strand
GGAACCCTGAGCATCTCAGCTCAGGTGGTTTTATTATTTCAGAATGCCTCAGATATTTTACCGGTAGCACATGCAGATCATTAGCAATTAAACATCCCCCACAGAAATCCAACATCTGCAAACAATACAGAATGTCCTAGACCTAGGATAGGCCCTCACCCAACAGCATAAAACAATTTCAAACATAACTAAAAATAAACTTCCTCAACAGAAATGAGCTATCAAGATATGAAAGGATGTTGGAGAAGTTTAAATGCGTATTACCAAATGAGAGTAGGCAATCCAAAATTTTCTTATTGTGTAACTCTAGCTGTGGAAATTCTGGCAAAGACAAAATTATGGAGACAGTAAAAAAAAAAAAAAAAAGAAATCATTCTTTACTGAGTATTGAGAGCCAAAAGCAATGTGACTAAAAAAGGTACCATCAAGGATTTATCTTACATTTGTGTGTGTGTGTGTGTGTGTGTGTGTGTGTGTGTGTGTGTGTATGTGTATGTATCTATGTAACCATAATACAGGAGTGGAGGTCAGAAGTCAGCATTCAAAAGTCAGTTCTCTCCCTTTACCATGTAGGTCCTGGGGACAAGTCAGGTTATCAGATTTCCTGGCAAGCACCTTTCTATGCTGAGCCATCTCTCCTGACTCAACACAGGTATTTTAGAGCAGCAGATATACTCTGCAAGATACTCTAATGGCAGATACATGCCACCATGTATTCATTCAAACCAACTGAATGATCAATACCAGAGTGAATCCCAATGAAAACACTGGATAATTGTGAACATGCAGATATAGCTTCATCATTGTTAACAGTGTATATTCTTATGGAGGTGTTAGTTATGGAGGAGGTGGTGCCTATGTGGAGTTAAGAAGGATATGAGAAACTACTGTAAAAATAGTCTTTTAAAATAAAACTAGCTGGCCCAAGGTAGTCTAGACGTGTCATCAATGAGGCAGCTGCAGATACTGCGTGGCGACTGGTCACCACAAATGTGACTAGTCTGAATTGAGATGTGCTGTGACAAAGCACTCCACTCCAATGCTTCGTTGAAAATGAAGTAGTCTACACCATTCATAATTATGTTAACTAGATGATGCAATATCTGATTGAGATGTGCTTTGACAGAACACTCCACTCCAAGGCTTCATTGAAATGACATAATCTACACCATTCATAATTATGTTAACTAGATGATAGAATAATATCTGAATACACTGGGCTAAATTAAAATGCTATTATTCTTTATCTTTTTTAATATTAGAAAAGTCACATCCACACAAGCACATCTGGGTCTTGTGTGATCACTCTTCCTGACACTGCTGCCTAATGCTCCATCCTTAGCATTATGGAAAGATTTGGGATACAGAAGAAAGCAAGGGCCATTAGACTTGTGTTTAAGGGTAGAGGATTTCAGAGAGATTGACAAGACACAGAGGAAGCAGAAGCACTAAACCATGAGTGATTATTATTTTGCAAGTCTGGTGAGAAAAACAGCCTGAGCAGAGCAGAAGTGCATATGCGTGTAAAAAGCAGGAAATCGGTTATATGGAACGATGGTGCCCTATAGGCAGGGGAAGCTGGAAGGCTACTGGAAGGGGTCCTGCCCAAGTGAGAACAGGGATAAAGAGGAACTGTAGTCATGTTTTCACACAGAAATAGAAACAGGTCTGGGGAGACGGTTTAGTCTGCAAAGCTTGAGGACCTGAGTGTGATGGCCAACTGTAAAACCTAGGTGTCATGCTTCCTGCTTATCACCCCAGAACTGGGAAGGCAGATACAGGTGGATCCCTGAGTCTGTTAGCTAACCTGCAACTTCCAAGGCCAAGTGAGAGATTCTCCCCAAAACAAGTGATCAGCATCCGAGGAACAACACCCAACGTTGATCTCTAGTCACCACACATATGTACACATGTTCTCTTCCACACACACGCCCACAACTAAAGACAAAAAGCCACAGAGACCAAAGCTGTCATTTACCTCTGAAATGGCGCATTTTTTTTAGAAGGGCGATAGTATTATGTGCTGGAACACCTAATGAAGATGCCTTACCAACAATGAGCTTTGTCAGCTGTATTTGCAGTTTTAACCTTAGCCCAACACTGCATGGCTAGAACAACATCATATGTTGAGCTGAGAGTCTGCAGAAAAAAGGCAGTACCCTGCCTCCTGACTACCTGCTCCCAGTAAGGTGCCTTCTTGGATAAAAGCCTGCTTAAGATGGTAAAGTGGACTGTCTCCTCACAGAGAGCTCTAGGAAATGGCAGGATTGAAGGTAGATCCATAATAATTAAGGGTCATTGCCAGGAGCCACCTCCTGTGGCTTTGGCTGCTAGAGGCATTTGGTTTGTTCCATGCAGACAGAGGATAAAACTTATGGAAGAGAGCTCCCATAGGCAAGAGAAAAATGTGAATAGCCTAGGGTACTTCTTGGCTTTTGTTAACTGCTGTGAGAAAGAAAAGGTTCTGTATAGATTTTTTTTTCCCATTCGCCTTTCTGTAATTTTACTAAGACCCAAAGTCAAAGTATAAAGATTTAAATTTTCAAATCTAAAAAATAATGTTTAATTTGTAAAGAAATGGAAATGCATTTTGTTTTCACTTCAGGGTAAATATCATTGTGCTGATCTGCAAAACTATGTGCAAAATTCTAGAGCTAAATAAATCAAAACATATGCAAAAATCCACTAGTTCCCTCCTGGCAGATTTGCATGCAGTATTCTCCCATGATCCCTGTTGGCTCCACATGGATTATAGATGAGAATCAAGAGGTGAAACACTGGCAGGATAAGGTTACTAAAATGACTGCTGTGTGTCTTGGGCAGTAATTGAATGTATAACTTCTTCCAAATCCTTAAAAATATGAGGTTAGCTCTCACGTAGGCTCTCAGATTGAATACAGAAACAACCAACTCTTCCTACCTAGGTAAACTCTTAGAATAGATGAGAATGCATTGCACATCCTTGTAACTGCCCAAACCAGAAGGGAAGATCGTGGCATGACAGGCCAAAAAATTAGAAGATGCAACCAGAGTCGAGTCCTGTGGGCCATTTCTTCTCACACTCTGCTGTTAGGAACCTTGAATAGACCATGCAAGGACAAGGAACTTGCTAATGACTGGGAGAGCACCCCTGAAATTCCATGTCAAAGCACTGAGCCATTTTTAGATTTACAAATTCACACTGTGTCACTGCTGTTCTCAGCGTTTGAGCCAGTGAATTAGGGAGTGTGTGATGCAACCAACACTGACCAAGCCAGAAGACATGTGGCCAACTGTTGCCCATAGGCACCAGGAACTACACTTCTGTGATGTTCTTAAAAAAATGAGACCACAGAAGATCTAACAGTTATGTGTCTGCTTTCCAGTTCTGTAGAATAAATACAGAGAGATATCTCTGTCCTTATTTTGAGCACAATGCTCCACAGAGAGTGATGTTATTCATTTAGGATGTGTGTGGGCTTTTGGTTCCTCATAGATAATATTTGGACATTACTCCCCAAAAGACTGGGGTGAGGCATAAGTAAGACCAAGCTTTGTAGTACATAGTAGATCTTCATAGAAATGACTATCATGATCAGGGCTAGGAAGATGGCTCATTGGTATCTCCCTTACACAAGCATGAAGACCTGAGTTCAAGGCCCTCACCAATGGTGTAAAAGCCAGGTGGACTATGTGTACCTGTATTCTGAGCATGGGGGATACAGAGACAAGAGGATCCCTTAGGCTTGCTGGCCAACGTAACTAAACCCGCTCCAGGTTTAGTGAGAGACCTATCTCAAAAAATAAGGTGAAAAGGGACTGAGGAAGAGTTCCTGATGTCAACCACTGGTTTCCTCATGCTCCCAAATGCACATACACACACATGTGCATGCTCGCTATTACTATCTGCAGGGTTCGGACATTTATGTTACAAATCACTAACACATGCAATTAGAACATTAATTTTGCCTAACAAGATTCCTTTAGGACTTCCTTCCTGTAACCTCCTACAAAACAATCTATGAGTAACTACGGAGGCAAGTATGATAAGAGCTATTGGCCCCTTTCAAATAAATAATGATTAGGTAAAATAAGTCAAGCTTGTTCTACTAAGCACAGGCTTAATTAAAATATATATAATGGGAATTTAACATTTTCCCCATCATCAGCCCCCACAAGCCCATCTCTCCCCCAACCCATCACAGCACATACTCCCAGAGCACATCGCTGCCCATCCCTCCTCATGCCTGAACACCATACTCCCTGCCACAGCACCTCCCTCCCTACACCTCACCATAGCCCTGTCCATTCCCATATCCATCACAGCTCAGCCCCAATACCACAGCACATCTCCCATACCCGCCCCATTCCTCTACATACTGCATCATACCTCCTTACTGCCTATCATGGGCCCCATCCCAACCCACACCTCATCACAGCCTTGTCCTTCCCCACACCTCACTGTAGCTGACATCATTTCTCCTATCAATACAGTTCATAATCAACGTGGCATATGTCTTGAAAAGTAAGTCAAGCTTGTAACTCTGCCAACTCTAAGTCAGATATCACTAAAAGACTTTGTTGAGTCCCTCTGTCCTACAGAAATCACTTACTTCTCTTTTCCACCCACCATGGACCCAAACAGAAGTGTTTACAAAGATCTATCTCATGAAACACACATGCTAGAAGTTTAGAAAACTAAGGAGTATAAAAACAAACCTTATTCTTTTCCTATCCTGCCAGATAGAGTTACTATTGAGAAGCATGATCCAATATTCCCCCAAGAATACTACACTTTGCCACTTTATAAGTACATCTCTCAAATCAAATGCCGTGCTGAAGCCATGCTGGAGACAACCTAAGTTGTGTACTTGAAAGATGCTGGAGGATCTGACAACAGTGTGTTTTATCTCCAGCCACTCCATGCAATGCCAAGCCAACAAAGGACAGCAAAGAACAGAAAGATGTTTCTCATGCTTGTAAGACTTTTTAAGCGATGAGGGGAAATCAAATTTCACAATCTCAGTTCAGTTCCTGCCCCGCATAGTTCTGTACGAGAACTTCTTAATGAGTCATCTTTCCACAGTAAGGACTAACGGGATTCTCACTTTCTGTAGATAACCGAAGCTGTCTTTTGTAGGGATCCACGAGGAACCCAAACCAGCGTGTTCCCAGGCCATGGCCAGTCTTGTCTGTGAGACTCCTGAGTCATCTGTCCTGAAAATTACTCTAAGAAATGACCAAGGAACTCACAGAAAGGAGCCTCAGGGCCTCTGTGTCTCGGGGTGGGTTTGTTGAATTTTTTGTTCAAGAGGTTTTTCTGTAGTTGCTTATGAAAATGAGTTTGCTCAATTCTTTGCTTATTTTGGAAATTGTAGGTAAAGGATATTAATTTAATACTCCTCATGCAAGGAAGAGCAATATCTTAATGGGGATTATCTACCTTACATCAGAATTATGCCAGCTGTGTAAACCTTACTCCCATTCAGCATCAAAATGGCACATTCCAATTGGATATGTGAGGTAGCTGGGGCCTAGAGAGAATGGTAATGTATTCAATAGCTTATTGGAACCGTATGACAGAGCAGGGCTTATACAGACGAACTTTGTTGTAAACGTCCAGCATAAATGTCCAGGGTAAAAGAGTTGAAAAAGACTAGTACTTAAGGACTGGAAGGCAGTTTTTCTGGTTTCTTACTTTGTTACGAAGATCTCCTAAAATGTATATATTGGGGTAAGATGTAAATTTCATTATAATCTTTAAAATAACTGAGTCATACCCTTGACACATTTTTGCAGATAGTAAATGTGACAAATGATGAAGGAACTTTTCTTCATACTGTTAAGGTGTTTGATTAACTTGGTAAACAAAACGTGCTTCCGTCCCACCAGTATAGCCTCACAAGCAGAACGCCTCACACATCCTTGGAAACCATCTTGGAGAAGGCAGCTTTAAAGGGAGACACGACACATAAGCTGCTATTTTGCAAGTAACAGCAGTTATTGTAATCTTCCTCGGGTGAAAACGAAGAGATGTTTTGTAGATGAAAGCAAAGTTCTGACACAAACAATTAGCATACCTCCCTACTTCTCACACACTCTCTTTGCCTCTCTTTATCATAAGGGGAACAGCTGGCCTCAAGTGAATTCTGCACATGGCCACTAAATTCCTGCATTATATTCTGAATTATGACCATTTACCTTTCTTTCTCAGATGTGTATACCTGTCAATTTTCTGCACAAATTACAAATGCCTTCTCAAGATTGGAGCAAGGAATTTTATAACATTTTTCTTTGTCCTGGGCTTAAGGAGAACTTTCCAGGAAAAATCCTGAAGAAAATGTTATTAGTTCCACCAGTGCCCACTTCTTTGTTTTCAAGTCCCTTCCTTACATGATGGTCATTAGCTCTTAGTAATAAATAAATAGACCAATTCTTTGTGAAGATGATATCATATATTTGTAGTTAATATGTTCATTTAATCTCAAATGTGCCATAAGGAACTTAATTCACAGCAAGTTAGCATTTTTTACTTTTCTCAATGCATACAGCACTATCTCAAGTTTAATATATAATCATCTCATTGTTTGTCACAATAGATCAATAAGATATACACTAGAGATGCCCTATCATAGAGATAAGGAAATGAATGCACAGCAGGTGTATGTTAATACGCAGGTGAAATTCATATCCAAGCAGTTTATGCAAGTACTTATGTTCATAAAGACAACAGTACGCTGCCACCAACAAAGTAGAATTTGCTCACGTATAAATCATTTTGCCAAAAAAACATACCTGCAGGTGAAGTTGAAGCTCTATCCCGTTATTGCTGACATTTTCCTTTCTAACATATTAATGTCAGTTACTCTTCAACTATGGTTTCTGTTTCTTCACAATGGATGTCACTTGTATAGTTAAAACAGTAAAATAGGAAAGAATTACTGGCAGAGCCCTCTAATAGCAGAGCCAGCTAGATGAGTTACCATGAAACCTTGACTCTCTTCTGTATGAAATAGCATCCACCCATTTCATTTGCATAGCACCTTATAGACTGAAGCACCTTACATTCTTCCATCAGAGCTCAGCTAATTTATTATTCAATGTAACACCAGAAAGAGAGGGTATCTGATACCAAGTTCTCACAGACTGGGCATTAGACACTAATGTCCTGGACAGACTATCTGGTCTGTATGGGGAAAACTCCTTGCTGCATGAGGAACTCATCTGTCTCCATGGCAGCCTCCTGCTGGTCCACAGTCTAGAACCGCCATGTGTCAGGAAATCTAGAGAACAAATGGGGTGCTTCCTCAGAACAGAAGGATGATTCTTGTGATGATGACAACAGAGTTAGGAAGCCAGGAACTTTCTTCACTAGCATGCTCTTCATAAAGATTTTAAATCCTTAAATGAATTCTGTTTAGTTCACCGTAGTATAAGATTGAAAAAAGTCTCAGATGGTTATAATATAAAAACATGCATTTATAAAAAAGAGCTTAAGTAGAATTACCCTGTAACAGGGACAAAATTCTTCTACTAGACATCATAGGTTAATGATAAAAAACAAATAACAAATAAAAAATACCTGTTGACAGAAATGTGTTACTTCTATTGAAACTGTTGGCCAGTGAAGTCCCATAAACCCACAAACCATACAGGCTACTACCTCTTGCATATTGTGATGGCTAATCTTTGTTGTCAACTTGACTACATCTGTAATTAACTAAAATCCAAGGAGCTGGGCATATCTATGAGAGCTTTTGTTGATTATATAATACAAAATTGGACAATCCACCTTAACTATGGGTCATACCTTCTGGTACCAGCCCAAACAAAAGGGCATGGAAGAAGAAAGACCAGATTTAGGGTGAGTCTTCTCATTTCAAATGATTTAATTAGTAAAATCTCCCATTGATGTGCCCAGATGCTTAGTATCCTGGTTTTGTCTAGGATATCCTCACTATGACCCCATTCCCTCCATTTAGGAATGGTAATGCATGTTCTATGCCATTGTATTGCTTGCAAGTATGTAATTTGCCTTTGATTTTACAGGGAAGAGGCAAACATGATTAAATATAATGTATGACATCCTCAAAAGTTAATATAAGATATTTTAAAGAAAAAATTTAAGTGCAAAATAGAGAAAACAGCTGAGAAGAGAAAAGCAAGCTGATAAATTATACTATTCTCAAAATCAAGGCAGCTTTACTCTGATGGTCAAGGGAGGAATGGTCTTCTTTCTCTCTTCTGTCAGATGATGCTACCCTTGGGCAATGATCATAGAACAATATCAAGGCTCCTCTGCAGGTAGCACAGGAACACTATAGCGATGTGCAGCTAAGCAGCTGAAGTCACATTGCTCCACAGACGTTTCTGTGCTGTGGAGGTTGAATGCATATGACCTGCATAGGTTTATGTTTGAGTACTTGTTCCCCAGTCAGAACTGATTGGGAAGGATTGGGAGGTGTGGCAGTTTTGGAGATGTGCCATTGTGAACGTGGAGGTTTCAAGAGACTCCTGTCATTCCTAAAGTGTTCTCTGCCTCCTGTTTGTGAGATGTAAGCTTTCAGATGGTCCTTCTGCCATCATGGATTCTAACCCTCAGAAACAGTTAGCCCAAGTAAACACTTTCTTGTATAAGTTGGTCGTGGTGTTTTGTCACAGTAATAGAAAAGTAACTAAGACATATGCTTTTGTGATCATCAGGCTATCCCAGGACCATGCAAGTAGTAATGACCTAGCAGTGCCACAAAAATCTGTTACTGGTTGATTATCAGCTCTAAGATGGTAAGCACAGTCTAAGCCACTTGGCCAAATTTTAAAACGCCAGCACACAGAAATGGCCACTAAGCCCCATGTTTTTAGAGAATAGATTCTGTTTGTCTAGAGAGAGGTCCTTGGATTAATATTTGTGATAAGAAACCCAGCTGATTCTATTGAGTCTTGATCATAGACATAAATGAAAAATTGTTGCTGTAGTAAAGAGAATCAGTATATATTTTCATTTTGCTACAAATTATCATCGAAGTGTGAATAGATATCAGAAGGTCTTTTAACCTGAACTCATTCATAATTCAGCAGGACTTAATATCCATGTTGTATATACTTGAAGGTTTGCTAACTTGGCAGGACTAACCAGGCCAACCTGAGCTATTAGCACTCCAAATACTGCACATGTACCCGGGGAGGATGAGTGTGGGGTGACTGCTCAGCTAAGGGTCCTGTTCATACTGTCACCTCAAATACAACTAGGGAAAGGAGACACACACACTCACCCTCTGTTCAAGGGAATGCACAGCAATTAAAGGCTCATACATAATGGGGGAGTAGCAAATACTAATTGTGTAGAAATCATTGAATGGGGATTGAAAATGGTGAGAAAGTGAATAATTTGAACAAGGCTTGGAGTACTTTTGCCAAATTGGTGTGCTCGTGAGCTTTTTGTTTGTTTGTTTTGTTCATTGTAATTGTTTGGTGTGTGTGTGTGTGTGTGTGTGTGTGTGTGTGTTACTTTTCATCAAAAAAATGCTCCTTCACACTGAATGAAACAATCTAGATATTCCATAATCAAGTAAAAGATGAGGATAAGTATTAAGCAGCCCATAGATACTAACAGAAACTTATATCTACAAAATTCCCAGAGACACATCTTGGACTATGGTTAAGACAACAGGAAAACTGCCTTGAAGAAGGGTTGTGATGTGTTAACAATGGGTCAAATCAGTAACTCATCTGACTCCCTCCAGCAGTGTATTTAAGTGGAATAGCCTCCACACTCAAGGGAACTTGTACCCCACTCAGCTATCCATGTGCTCAAATCCAGTATGTGCTCTCAGGGGCAAGCAATTCAGGGTGTCGGTCCTTCCTGGAGTCCAGGAAATGATGTCATCAGTACTGAGTATAAATTTCTATCCAGACTTTCAGCACTGAGTGTGTGTGTGTGAGGTGAGGGGGCTTACACAGAGCCAGTATACACTCAAAGTTTAACAATTCCCTATTCACTCAATAAATATTGAATGTGTATCCTAGATAATTAAACCAAACACTAAAATTCTGCCTTTATATGGTATAGAAATTAACATTAGAAAAAAGCAAAAACAAAACAAAAAGGTTAACTAAGTGGGGGCCATAATCCAATTGATCTGTGTGAGCATCATAGAAAAGGTGTGGAGTACAGGCAGTACTGAAGGAGGAAACAGCCATGTGATAGTCCTGAGGAAGAGCTTCCTAGAACCTGAGACAGCAAGTACAAAGGGATCATGTTGGAGCTAGAAAACACAGCAACCAAGTGAGTGTCTGATCGCCTAGGTATCTGCCTTGAAAATATAACCTATGCTCAAGATCAGAAAGAACCACTGAGAAAGATGTTTCCCTTATGTTTGCATTTGCCTTTGACCTCCGGAGAACAAGACTGTGGTCAAGCGTTCTTACAGACAGTTTCGAACCTTGCTTTTGTCCTATCCTGCCCACTTCCCCAGGAAAGTAAAATTTCTCTTACATACCTGAAGAAACAAACTGAATGACATCAGTTTCGGGTCTATACTGATAAAACAGCTTAGTCATAGGACCAGCTTAATTGTGGAGTGGGTGCCGTACATCTGCGTCATGAATGCTTCTTGTAAATTGTAACCCAAGCTATGGTTTTCCACGACTGTGTGACAAACTATCTTGTATTTGGTGGCTCCAAATGGCACAGGTATCTCACATAGTTCTGTAGGTTAGAAGTCTGGGGTGTCTCCATTCTAAACTCACAGTCCATCAGAAGTGCTGCATTCCTCTCTGTGTGCTCTGGGCATAAGGCCTTTGCTTTTTTCCCTGTGTCTGGAGGCCGGGCACCATTCCTTCTTAGTGGTCCTTGCCTTCCAACTTCACAGCCTGCAGAGGCTGAACTGAGTCTTTCTCACAAACCAGCACCATGACCTTGCTCGGTTGTCACATCTTCTCTGGCTCTTGATTCTCATTTCTGTCTCCCCTTTTGTCTTTTAAGGAGCCTTCTGATTACATTGGACCCAACCACTAATCTTCTAAATTGCAATTTAATCACAGTTTCCGTGTCATCTTTGCCATGAAGACAATGTGCTCACAGTTTCTGGAGATTAAGATATGGATGCAGCTGAGGGCCATTATTACAACAACAGGCAAGCTTTTCTCTTATTTTCCCCATTCTTCCATTTTTAGGATCTAATCACAATGTTATAAGAAAAGCTTGCTTTGGTCATATTAAGCCAGCAAGGAACACATGTGGGTAATACTGACACAGAGCTATTTTCTGGGCTAATATTATCCCAAATGGGCAACACAGGATTACAGGATAACAAAAGGAACACAAATAATAAAGCAGTCAGGTCAACCATATCCTCCCTAGTGAATCTTAATAATGTATAAATTAGACAAATTAATTAGTCACCCTGAGCCTTGGTTTCTCCACATCCATCTTTCAAGGTTGTGTGAGAAGTTAGAAAGACAGTATCACATGTACATACTAAACATGTTACCATCACTGGAATTTGGGTTCTCATGGTATCACTCCCTTAATTTAATACCTGAATAAAAGTCTAGATTAAAAAAAATATATCTTCTGCCTGAAGAAGATAAATTTAGCTCTAGTTGCTTTCTCTCCTTTAGAATCAGGAGAACTGTTGAAGGCTCTATGCGAATTAAATCCACCAAGAGGCTAAGTCAGTAGCTATGGACAAACAATGCAGCTTTCTTTTAGAGAAAAGCTCCAGGCTGGCTGCTCCCGCCAACAGCTGTTACCTAGGGAAGAGACACCTGGAGAGTAGCAGCTAGGAACACAAATCAGGTGAGCAGTAATATTCAAGATTATACTGCTCTCAGGACAATGGGCTATCTGCCTGCTGACCTTTAGAGCCATCTGCCTCTGCAGACAAGGCCTGGGTGGCAAGAACAATAGCTGTCTGCTAGTCTCTTGTTCTGTTTCTGTTCTCTTGAGTGAGTCCTTTATGCCCAAGATAAGTCACCACACTGGATAACTGGTTTCTTTAATATCTGACATCTAGATGGTTTGGATGCCATGGATCCTGCAGTCTCTGTTCCCTCTAGACTTATGTCTAGATTTGTATTAGCGTTTAGGTTAGAGGAAGTCTGGTGTCACTATTACATCAGTTTACTTCTATGACTTTCACTCGTGGAAGTCACTGAATGTTGGAGTGTCCCTTGGTCACTGTGTGCATGCAAGTGATGGCCTCTAAAGGAAGGATTTTTTCCCCCAAGACAACAATGAGAGTTTTCTTTTTGTGGATTCCTAATTTACTTCTCTCTGACTCAAACCCTTGGCTGCTCCTCGTTGTACCTCAAAATAGGTCTGCGTTTTGAGTAAGTTGATGTTCTCTTCCAAGTCCATGGAAGAAATGTTTAGAATTAATAAAATAAAATATAGTAGCCCTACATAGATGGTTTTAGACGATAGCAAGCGCAGTCAGAGACAATGCTATCTTTTCATAAGCAGCAACATGGTCAGAGATGTTGCATATAGTTATGCACCATGATCTAACAATATCTAACAATGCCTTAGGTGAAATCCAGCCTTTGAGAACGTCACATAAGGAAAAGTTGGTGACTGGGATTGAGGGATTATTTATCCTTGAGCCCTGCTAAAAATGGATCAACAGTGCCTCTCATCCCAAACTAAATTTACAGGTGCCAGAATTGGACCCTCAAAGGAAAGGATTTACCATGTACAATCTGCCTGTGCAGTGAAAGAATTGTTGGAGGACACAAATCCATGTATAGTTCACTGGCCCAAGTCATGTTCTGGTTGTTTCTGCTTTTGTCGTTGTTGCTGTTCCTAGATGTCACCATTCCCTTCCACACAAGCCCAGGGCACACTACTGAGCAGCACACAGCCAGCATTCTATGGATATTTTAACGTGAATACATTCTTCTGCACCCTTCTAAAATAAGCAAATCTCTCAGCTTTCCTTTCTCCTGATTTTTCAAGTGGACCAGATTTACTCGACACTACAGACTTTACAAGAGAAATCAGCCAGAATAAAATGTCCTAAAGACTAGAAAGTGGGCACAAGAATCCCTTGCTGGGGAGTGACCTCTAAATTAGCAGCAGGCCAGTACTATCTCTGAGCCACCAAGTGGCGGGGGTTTGGATCAGAGAGAGACAAACTGCATGACCTGCTGATTCCATTAATCTCCAAGTTTGCTCAGATTAATCAGAATTTCCAAATCTTTCGAGACTCCCTAACGCCCATCTAATAGCTACATCAAGAATAAACACATGCTAAACTGTTCATGTCACATCCGCAGCCATTAGCTGAGGAGGTTGGCTCCACTGTAGGACTGCTAAGGGCTTCTTCAAAGGGAAGCGATAAAAATTGCCTTTAATAATTCTCCAGGCTCAGTCTGAGTTGTTTGCACCACTTACACATATGTGCCTGTAATTTTCTATCAAGAATCTACAGTTTTATTATTGTGAGCTGGCTTCTGGTAGACAGTTGCTGCAAAGGGACAGTTTTGATGGATGCAAATTACTCAAGTGTGTTTAACAGAGCCCATCCAGGGTAGTTTGTCATCAGTGACAACAATACAAATATTTTGATTTATGTTAAGCTCATTAATTATTTCCTCACCAGTTCCTAATTTGGAGAAATTCCATGTGTGCTCATTTTATTTTTTTAATTTTTCATCTTCATGCAACTGAAAGTCCTCCTGGAGTTCTGACTGGACCAACTGTTGTTTACTGGCCAATGCAGATAGACTTACACCTCCTCACCAAAGGTAAATACCCAAAAGGGATCAAAAAATACACTGAATGAAAACTTGGATGAGCACCATTAGTGTTTTAATTTGAGTAAAAAACAATCTTCAAAGGTTATGTGCTGTGAGGGAGATCTGGCTTATTAAGTAGGCTAGAAGCTGGTAAATAATTGAAGTTCTTCCAAGCTGCCTGGGTTATATCCCAACCTGGTTATTTGGAGCAGACTTGTATGGGGAGATGGAACAATTAACTGGAACTTCATGGTGTATTTGGCTTGTGTATTCTATAAGGACCAGAAGATTTGCTTATGTGCTAAGTGTCATTGTAGCTACACCGATCCTCTAGTTCGTCAGACACTCCGGCCTCTACCTCCATCTTCACCATCCCTTTTGTTCTCTCCTTGTCTCTGTTACCTTTTCTAGTGGTCCAACATGACTTTGCACATGCCACGTCTAGCTGGTCTTTTTAATGTTAAGCTAGGAACGATAACTCAGGACACCTCTGCTTCCACTCTGGATATAAATGAGAAAATGTAGGGAATGAGGCACAGGGTCTGAATCACAGAAAACAGTATTAACTGATGTTCATATTGTCCTCATTGTTCTTCTCTTAACAAGCAGGAAGAAAGAAGAGACAACATGACATGTGGTAAGAGAGTGAGAATCCACAAAGGCACAGGGTAGAGCCAAGAGAGCTGATTGCGGAGGAAGGCACTAAGAACACCCTGTGGTGGGGGAAGAGACCTAGACCTAACCCTGGAAACAAGATCTTCAACCTGATGGTGAATAATGTGAAGGCAACACTGCCAGAGCTGGCCTCTACCGTCACCAGCTGCTTACCACTGTGCCCAGAGCAACAGAGCCGCTGGGAGGGGCTCAGACTGGCTGTCGGACCTGTGGCACCAGTTCAGTCCTTTACTGGCACCACTTGGAACTTCAAAACCCTTTCTAATTCTGCATCAAACAGTTGCTTCCTGCAGGTAGATCCGTGCTGCAAACTGCCCTAAATGCTTCCAGTATTTTTAACTTCCCTTTTATTGGTGTTTAGAATGAAGGCATACATTCCTAGGGAGAAGAAAAATATCAACCCTCCTCCCCGCCTGAAAAACAAAAAAAAAACAAAAACACCCTTTTCCCTCCTTCATACATTAAACTAAGCTTTAAAAGTCATAAATAGCTTGCAGGAACACACACCAGAGGATTCTGGGAGGCTTGGGGCTGGTCCATCCCCCTAGAAGGCCTGACTCATCTCCAGTGTCTCATTGCTCCCAACACTCGTTCACTGGTTAACTGCTCCTTTTAAAAGTGGTTTTGTTAGACTGCAAATCAGATCATGTCGCTTCGCCCACACAGAACAATTATATTTCAACAGAAAATCCAAAATTCTTATCACCCTAAGCAATACACCTTGACACTTCTTTACACCTCGAAACCCAAAAAATTCATCTTAGGTGAATTTTGCCTTCAGTTCCTCTAGCCATTTATCTCCTATCCTAGGCTCATGCAGCCTCTTGTAGTTCACATTGGTGCCTGGTTTCCTCTCAGCAAAGAACTGTCTTTGTTTCTTCCCTGGAATCCTTGCACTTATTGTAAACATTGCCCCACAGACACTCCCTACTACCCCATAGAAAGGAGACCTTTGCTAACAGCCTTCGCTCCCCGTCTCACCAAGGTTTAAACCTTGACAGCATTCATCAAAATGGCTGCTCATATACTTTCACTTGTTTAGAAATATTCACAGTTGCTCGTGGGGAGGGACCTATGAATCACTGTTAAATTCTCAGCACCCAGGACAATGCCTCAAATAAAGCAGAGGTGGGCACAATATTTAATGACTAAATAGATTACATCTTCAAGACCTTTCCATTTTATCCAAAACAACATGGCATTTTATAAACACTTTGATCCGTTGAGAAATATGTTTTGGGGACAAGAATTGGATCTCGGATGTCACACTAAAGGGGGCGCAAAGTAACATATCATACAGAAGAGACAGAGTCATTGATCAGATCTGCATCATTCACCTGAAGACAGTGGCGTGAAAGAGAGCTTCTGGAATCACATGCAGGAAATAAAGCTGAGGAATAAGAGGTACTTAGAGTTGAATCGTCTGCTTTCTAAAACAATCGAGAAATGACAAACGTGTCTTGTACCTTTGGGGTCTAAGGATTTTCACACAAACATATAATTTTAAATATATTATTTGCTCCTCTTTGGAGCAGCTGACTTGGAATTCTCCTGTCTATCACCAGTGGTAATCTATTCAGCAAACTGACTGGCAACAGGAAGTCCCTGAGTTTTGTGTGCCCTTGAGGAAAAAAAAAATACCTCCTCTCTGATGATTCATTTTAAAAGTGAAAAGAAACTCTCAAAATGGGCTGGAGAACTGTTTGGGGGAAGCAGGGAAGGGCTGTGTTATAATTGCAGCCATTTTCTTTTCACAGACAAAAATGTAAAGATGACTTTCAGAATTCCACTTGCCTCTCTGCTTTCCTGCCCAGCCACGTGCTTGCCAATTCTCCATTCTGAACAGTGAGCCTTAAAGGGATGCAGGTGTTAAAGCATATTCATATGGAAAACACTCCTCTACCACAGCCCTGAATTGTGTGGATATTTATGGCAGAGCTAGCTCACCCTACAGGAAAGCATGTTTTTCCACTGCAAGTCTCATACCTGGTAACACTCCCCATGTTGCAGTCTTCATCTCCAAAGGAGCCCCTGTTAAAACAATAGACTCGCTTCTTTACTTTTACACCCATATAAAATACGTTCAGACACGAAAATTGTTTTTCAGTTAGCATCCCTTTTAGTTTTATTTTCTGTCTCGCCCCCACACACAGGTTCCAATGAATTATAAAATGCATAAAGGCAACGTGGTCCTCTGGACAGGATCTGGTGAGTTCATAGCCACAGGTTTTTGTGACTTTAATTTTCAGTGTGCTAGGCTGCCGTAAAACAGCATCAATCAAAAGGGGGCAATACGATGCCAATGTTATTTCTAAAAGCCGCCATGACTTAACAAGGTTAGTGTAACTGCTGTTTAAGCATGTGTACAGCTCTGCATGGCCTGTAGCTGCTGTGCTATCCTTCACCAGGCTTCAGGTAAATGATCCAGTAAGGAAGAAGGGGGTGGGTGGGGAGGTGCAGGTTGAATTAGAAACCTGCGTTCTTAATTAAACTGGAAACCAGATGTGTGACTTTCACCTGTAACAGATTAGCATGAACAGTTGATTAAGTCAGAAAGTTGACATCTGGATGATTCAACAGATTTACCCTAGAGAAAGCATGACTAAATTCTGACTCTTTTGAACTAGTAGGACAGCACTGGGCATCTCATGGAGGGCGGATTAGACATGTTGATTTGAATGGTGAATCTTTTAGCTAAGAACAAAACAGATCTGTGAGTGCCAGAAACCCTGAAAGAACTGCCTTAGCTAAATTCAGGAGACAAAGAAATAGCTTCAGACCCACATAAAACAGGATAGATAAAACAATCCTGAACAATAAAAGAACTTCTGGAGGTATTGCCATCCACAATTTTAAGTTGTGAAACAGAGCTATAATAATAAAAACAGCATGGTGTTGGTACAGAAACAGAGGTTAATCAACCGAATCAAATTGAAGACCTAGACATAAATCCACATAAATCCATAAATGGACACCTGATATTTTATAACGAAGCCAAAAATACACATGAAAAATAGACAGCATCTTTGCATCTTCAAAAAATGGTGCTGATTAAATTGGATGGCTGCCTGTAGAAGAATCCAAATAGACCCACACTTATCAAACTGCACAAAACTCAGCTCCAAATAAATAAAAAACCTTAACATTAAACGAGTTACACTGAACCTGATAGAAGAGAAATTTGGAATAGTCTTGAACACATTGGTATAGGAATAGACTTCCTGAACAGAAGTTAGCACAAGTGCTAAGGTCAACAAGTAGTAAATGGGATCTCATGAAACTGAGAAGCTTCTATATAGCAAAGGACAGTCATTTGACAGGCTGTAGCCTACAGAAATGGGAAAAGATTTTACTAACTACCCATCTGATAGAAGGGTAATATCAAAAATATATAAACTTAAAAAACTAGATATTAAGAAAACAAATAACCACATTTAAAAAATGGGGAACAGATCTAAACAGAATTCTCAAGAGAGGAAATTCAATAGGCTGAGAAACACTTAAAGAAATGTTCAACATCCCTAGCCATCAGGGAAATGCAAATCAAAAGTATGTTGAGATTTCATCTTATATCTAATGTAAGAATAGCTGAGATCAATAAAAAAAGGGATGTGGAGTAAAGGGAACATTCATCCATTGTTGTGAGAGTGCAAACTCACGTAGCCACTTTGGAAATCAATGTAGTGGTTCTTCAGGAAGATGGCAACCAATCTACCTCAAGCTCTAGCTATATCTCTCTTCAGTATTTATGCAAAAGATGCTTCACCCTACAACAGACACACTTGCCCAACCATGCTCATTGCTGCTTTCTTCATAATAGCTAGAGATTGGAAACAACCTAGATGTCCCTCAACATGAATGAATAAAGAAAAGGTAGTACATTTGCACAATGGAGTATTATTCGGCCATTGAAAAAACTGAAATCATGAAATTCCCAGGTAAATGGATGGAAACTAAGAAAAAAAAAATCATCCTGAGTGAGGTAACTCAGACACAGAAAGACAAAGATGGTAGATATTCACTTAAATGCGGATATTAGCTGTTAAGTCAATGACAACAAGCTACAAATCTGTAGACCCACAGAGGTTAGAAGAGACTGGGAGGCAAGGGGTTGATAGATATCCCTAAGAAATAAAACAGAATAGATAGTTATGGATGGGTCTAAGGGGTGGGGACTGGAATGGAAGGATCAAGTGGAAAGGGGGAAGGAAGAAGAGGATGAGAGAGGGAATGCTGGGAGAGAGAGCTAAAAGTAAGGGCCTAGTGAGAGGTAGTACGGAAATTTAATATAGTAGAATCTTCCTGAAAGATATACATATATTAAGGAGATCTAAATGAAATCAGCAAATAATGGGAAGATAGAGCCCCAACTGGCCATCTCTTGTCATCAAACATCAAATGAAGCTTCTAGTACTGGGATTGGGTTATATATAATCAAGTTGCTGGCCCAAAGGATCTCATGGGACCCCCAAACAGCCCAGGCTATTGCCAGGACTACAGGTTGCTCTCCCCAAACTGATGGCAAGGGACCTTTGCTGAAGACAACACCTACACAACTCGTTGAGTAGAGCTAAGTTGAATTGGTGCCTACATAGAGCCTTTAACCCTACATTCTAGCTTCTTTGGTACAGAATGGTACCCTACACACTGCCAAAGGATAAATGTAAACATAAAGTAATCTACAAAATATTTGGTCTACAGTGGTGTCCTTCATGCAGGATATGCTAGTGCAATGGTGGCACAAAGCTTATGGGAGTAACCAACCAATATCCAATTTGACATAAGGCCCACTTCATGAGATAGAACCCATACCCAACAAAGAACATGAGACTAAATAGCCCAGAAACCTAGGGTAAATCAAATATTACTTTTTTAAAAAGTAGCAATAAAATGACTCCTAATGGCATTCCACTAAACTCACAGATCAGTGCCTTGCTCAGCCATTCTTACTCAGAGAAGCTCCCTACTGCAGCAGGTGAGAGCAAAAATAGAGACCCAGAGTCAGATAATATAGAGAGTGAGAGACCTTGAAACACTCAGCCCTAAACGGGATGTCTCCATCACACCTTTCCCTTGAAGGCTCAGGGAACCCTGCAGAAGAGGAGGCAGAAAGAATATAAGAGCCAGAGTGCATGAGGGACACTAAGAAAACAAGGCCCTCTAAACCAACAGAACGATGCACATATCAACTCACAGAGACTGAGGCAGCATGAATGAGGGCCCGCGCAGGTCTGTACCAGATGGAATCCCAGAGCCGAAAGAAGTAGACTCATGCCTTTATCACTAATCCTGAAGCAATTTCCAATTGATAACCACTTGTAAATGAAAATTTAATTTTCTCCAAGGCAGTCTCACTAGGGAAACAAATTACTCTTAAGGGTAGGCTGCATGGCCAGCAGTAGATGGCCAACAGAAAGGAACTCAAGGACATCTCTGAAAGTTCCTCATTTCATAATGTCATGTCAGGGATTTTACTTTTTCTTTATTTTTAAAAAATATTTATCTTATAATTATTTTCATTTTATTTTATTTGTATATTTTTTCTTCTCTGCCTTTATCCAACAGGTTCTTTTTGTATATATCGTGGCTTCCAGTTTCGTGTTTCCCTGGGATTCCCGAGTGTGAGAATGAGTGGGTCTGTTTCTTGTGCCTTCTCTTGGGCTCCTTTTTTGTTTTTTCCTATTCAGATGTGTTAGGTTTTGTTTTATCTTATTATATGGTATTTTATTTTATTATTATCCCTTAGAAGCTTGCTTGCTTCCTAATGAGAGACAGAGAGCGGGTGGATCTGGATGGAAGGGGAGGTGGGGAGGAACTGGGAAGAGCAGAGGGAGGGGAAACTGTGACCCCTGGATATATTATATGAGAAAACAAAATCAACTTTCAATTAAAGGAGGAAAAAATGCCTCTAGGATTTGTTTTGGGCCTGGCAGTAAGTATAGGATAGGCCAAAGGGATGTCAAATCTAGTTGTAGCTTTAATTCTGATGGGATTTATACCTGACTTTAACTCTGTGCTTCATTCTTACTTCTCACATAATTTTCTAGGCCCTAACAAGATGTCAGTGGCCACTCTCACGCAGTTCCTCCCTGTGCAGACTGTCTTCTTGCTTGGAAAGCCAGCAGCAGTTTGATGCAATAAACTTAGAGACTTCTGCCTTGAGAACTACTCTGCTCAGGTCCACACTCTGGCCCCTTACCAGGGGAAGACACATACCAGAAACAGAGCCAGTGTCTGACTTTTTCCAACTTTGGCATCATGGCTCCCACTAATGTTGACATAAAATAACATTTTCAAAAATAATTTTTATACTTGTTCACTTAATCTACTTAAGCACGAAAAAAATTAAAAGACTTAAAAAACAAGACACCTTGACTATAAAACAGAATCACTGTGTATCTTTACCCTCATTATGGCTGGCAGACTGGAGAACAGGCCTTTCTCCTATTGAATGGCTGGGATCTCACAGCCTGGGCTGTTCCTGTCAGTGCCTTGCCCTTTCCATTCTCCTGGCTTTCTTAGAAGCCTGGGGCTAAGCTAAGGCTGAAAGAGTCTTAATGGCCTCTTTCAAAGGTGACAAGATGAATGAAGTATTGCACAAGAGAATTAAAGGGTTCAGGTTTCGGTCCACGCTGCCCAGAGAGTAAGAGCTAATCATTCTCAAATACTGAGATCCTGAGCTGCCCGCCTCCTATCTCCATCTTGCTTGGTTGTTGGAAATAACTGGGAAGAAATGAATAAAAATGTATGTGCTATGCACATTCCACCTTCTGTGCAGCCTTTCAGCCAGAGGCTGGGAGAAGGAAGGTTTCTCAAAGTGCAGAGAGGGAATCCTGCAGGAAAAGACCGGCGGCATTCTGCCAAGGGTGCCTGGGGCTTGCTTTTCTTCTTCTTTTTTAATGCAAGAAAGAATCATTTCATTATTTATAATAGCTGTCCCTTTTTTACCTCAGGAGAAAGCCAGAGAGAGGAATACATGCACACTCTTTTTATAATCTTTGAAATTTTATATCTTGGTTTGAGTGGGATTTTTAAAGGAAGTAACTAGCATCATCACAAAGTTGGGGGAGGAGGAGATTCCCACAATCTTTTTCTCACTCTTTCTAGAGCTCTGCTGCTATTAACTACTCCAGGACACGGCTCTAAAAAGTACTTTCAGAGCCCAGTTCCGACATTTCTTTTCAGGCGGTTCTTAAGAATGTTGGAATGTGAACAACAAAATGAATGTCTTCAACCCCAGTTCTGCCTCTGTGGCTAGCCCAGCAGCAGTACTGATGTGGCAGCGTAAATACCAGCAACACCCTGAGGAACTTGGAATAAAAAGAGAAAGAAAGGTTTTTAAGACCAACAATGGACGCATTGGAAAACACTTAAGTGAATCCATTTCATCACATATAGAGAAATGGCAGAATGGCATTGGGTAAAATCCAACAAATTGAACATACTAAATATTTCAATTACCGAAAATTGGGCATTCTTGCCATAATTGTGTATAATAACTGCACACATTACTGCATTAAGCCAGTTCTAGTCTGACTAGACAAGACACGGGCGGATTTCCTAATGCTCCTTGCCATCATCAACAGAACTGCCGGTCATTGATAAGACACCAAGGTGGACAATAAATGTGTACTCCTTGCAAAGGTTGCAAACAAGCGCTGCTTCACACGAGACTGCCTGGCACATCTCCTGTGGAAAGATGCAGAAAGCTGCCAGAGCACCAACCTTGAAACCAGGAATCTAGCTGTTGTTGAGGCCAAAGCTACTGGCCATCACCAGTGAAGGGTTCAAGTATAAGCCAATCTGACCCTAGACACCAAAGTGCACGTTTATCAGAGCAGACAGCTTCGTAAGAAGCTGCTAGAGGACTTAGAGAATGAGAACAAGGAAGCCCAGTGAGGATTTAGAACTAAGAAATGACAACAAAAAGCTGTATGGATCTGGGAATGCTTCCTAGAGTTGAAATGAGTGGCACTGATGTCCAGTGGCAGCGGATGACGGCTGGACAGGCTGGCAGGACCATGAGGAAAGGAACCGAGTGGCTCACAAGGTGTCGACTCTGCTCTACAACCAACTTTCTAGCCGTCATTTTGATCCTATGACCACAACACTCTGAAATTAGATATTTTCCCCCAAGAGCTGAGTCATTCTACTATGCGATTGGATTAAGTAACTTCAGAAAGAAATACAAGAAAATCAATTTCCTGATAAAGAAAAAAAGCCTCTCATCAGGAGCACTCAGAAGACAGGCTGCACGGACAGACAAATGAGTCTGAGGAAAGGAAAACAAAGCCTGCCCAGAGACACGAAATGAATCGCAAATATTTGAATCTGCGCACCCGCTCACTCAGGAAACAGTTCTGTGAAAAGGCCATTAAAACTAGGGACTATGTTCTCTACCATGTCATTGCTCACCTGTCCAGAGGAAGCAGGCCAGCGTGCTGGACACCATGGAGATGACGTGTTGTTCTTACTTGGACCATGCAGGTCTGTCTGTCCACATGTCAGGATGTCTGTATTGCCTCCCCAGATATGCTAGGCTCTGCAGTGTGTGCACCACCAGGTGAGCTTGTAGTCTGGATCTCAGGACTCAGCTCATCAAATTCAGAGTTAACAAGCCTTCTTTAAGACTCTAAATGTAATCATTGTTTAAAAAACTCATCTGCTTAAAATAAAAAAGAAAACACTGCCAAGAATTGTTTAAGTAAAAAAAAAAAATCATTTGAATTTTTTCACCTTTGCCCAACAGCTGACAAGTGAATGTATTAGGCCTTTGTTTTATGAGGAATCATGACATATGTCCAAAGTGATTTTGTAACACCAGTGGGCAGCAATCAGGCATTGTAGTTCCAAGCTGCTTTCCCCTCTTGCACCCCACTGTACAACCTGAAAGAGCAAGGCACTCTGCCTTTTAAGATATTGCTTTAGTTTCTGCCACACTTCTTTGAACTTAGTGGCCTTTTAACCACTGTTCACTGTTCCATCAACAGTTCAAAGACTGGAGCAGTTCACATTCGCATTTGGACTTCTCCTTTTCTAAGTGGCATGACATATTTTAATGAGTTTCTCATACATTTGAGAGAAAAAAAAAGTTCTGAAAATCAAAGAGTAGACCTTCTCTAGAAATCTTGCATATACTTGAAATATCTTTACAAAGAGGGCAGCAGGTTGACTTGATTTTATAAGAGACCAAAGTCTAAAACTCTGCTTACCTCTGGGTACTTTGTGCTGATCTAGAAAGAAGAGAGCAGAGGAGAAACGTCTGAAGCATAAACACCTTAGCTAAGCGTAAACACAAGAGGCCTATCAGAACATTAAGGTGTTGTCCAGTACTGATAATGACAACAATCATGAGGTAATAATATGGAATGCATAGATGCTGGCAGAGGGTAGAAATCGCAAATTACACAGTTACAGATAGCAGAGAAACTCAGAGAGACATATAGAGTTAGACCCAACTGTAAAATACTTGCAGCGAAGGTAGCATCCCTTTAAAAGGGAGATTTTCCCTCTATGGTTTGGAGATGAGAAGAGGCCAGCAGAGCCCCATGAGGGCCTCAGCCAGCTTCAGTCCCTTCTTGATGCTGTGGGTAGAGAGTCCAGTGTGGAGTTGTACACCTGTACTTCCAGGGCCACGGTTTACAGGAATAGCTTAGGGAACATGGGCATGAACTGCTGAGGCTATCGATTGCACAGCTGCACCGCTGGACCCAGGTTTCCTCCCTGAACACAGAAGTGGCACTTGTTGTACAGTCTTCAATACATGAGGAGATCCTTTGGCCATGGGGCTCTTGGGAACTCTAATAGGATAATCATACCGTCGTGTTCCTTCAGTTTCCATCATAGATCCGTGGCATTCTTCATTCCGCTGTCAGCTGTTATGTTGGATAAAATGATGTCATGTGGTGGTTCTTTCTTTCTACAGAACTGATGCTGCCGGACCTTGGAGAGCTTGAGCAGACATCAGTATCACATTTTCTAATGAAATGAGCACCCTACTCCAAGAGCTGGACAGACATGTAAGTCATGGTCATTTTTACTGCATTGTTTTAGTGTCTCAGTTTTTCAAATAAGTTACATACACTTGTCTGTCAGGAAGGTTATTTACATCTGAACATACAAGTATGAATACATATGCATATGTACAAGTAAATTGATTTATGCTGTGTAGTATATTAATTATGTTATTTCTAGCCACACAAATATAAAGAATTTAAAATTCAGATTTTAAAATATTTCTATAATTATTTAATGAAAGATGTACTTTTGTTTAATTTAGTCATGTCATTCTATCTGTACAGAAGGACCATTCTCTACCTCTTGGCTTCTCGATGTTTCTCTTCTTTTTCTACTTCAGTTAATTCCTATAGAATGAGTGGGAGTCATCACCCTTTGAGAACATAGAATTGGGAGCTAAATGAAACATTCTCATTTTATTTTTGTGAAAAAGAATGTTGTATTGTTTTCAAATCTGGGTTACTACTTGGCAGGCCAATGGTGACACAAATGACCCTGGTGGGCTTGGGCATTCCAGATCTACTTTGAAAGCTCTGCAGTAATCCTTGTAATTTCTGTTATGCACTGGCTTTTACCAGAGAGATGAATGCACCCTTGTGTTTCTTCGATGAAAAAATGTCTCTGTCAAATGGGCAGCTCGTTGCCAGAGGTTCCAGGGAGATGTTCCCTCCTCAGGGTCACCGAGGGAGTCTTTACTTCTAGAGTGCTGAACTGCCCTTCTCTTTTGGCAGTCAGCCAAAACACCTTTTCCCAGGACGAAGTGGAAGCAATGTGCTCCCCCTTATAAGTATGAGTCTGCCACCACACCAGGTCTAACCTGGGCAACAGAAGCTACGATGCATGCGGGCTCCTGTCTCATTTCCTCCACCTTCAGTGTCCATCTCAAACATCATGAGTTTCATTGCCCTTGTGTTCTTCATAGCCTCTCTACCTTCAAAGCTTTGTGCTTCTGAAATTTCTGTAGGATTAAGCACGCTCAGTTTTTAATTCACTTCTCTAGAAGCAGCAGTAGCCCCCGAGGAGCGCTGGCATCTCTCAAACACTCTTGCTTTCCTGAAGACACCACGTTTTCGCTTTTACTGGACATCTAATCCCTAGTTCTTTGTTATCACACTGTTCCAAAAGAAAAAAAAATACATCACGCTAAGAGTATACGTCCTGAAAAACAAAAGGTTTGACATGATTTAGTTCACCCTTTTCATCTTTACTTGGCATGATCTGTTGGTGCCATAAAAATAAATCATCCGACATATGATTTTCATTTTATCTCTGCCTTGGTTCCAGCTACTGGGTCTCCATCTTTCCTTACTCTCTCTCCCTTTCAACTCTGGGTTGCCCAGCAACTTCAAACAGCTGGTTTCCCAAACAGGAAAAATAAATGGGATTAACTCTGGAGGAAACTAATTGAAGAAAGCATTAGTATGATATGCCGCCCATCAGAATTCTTCCAACACTCTCTGATTACCTTGCTGTCTTAAGTGAGAGCGTGGACTGCAGTGTATAGGTGGAAAGATTGCCATGGACTTGAAACATCCACAGCAGTGGTGACAGCAGCTACTGCATTCACACCAGACCCAGATTTCTGCTGGAAAGAGGGCACAAAGTCAAGTCATGAGTCTTCCATGCCCCAGTCTTCTCTTGCATGATCCCTGTGTGCACGCACTGACTCACTCCTACCCATCCTACCACCACCATAGGACATTCCAGAAATTCTGTGGGCTCAGTTTTGGACAGACCTTGGTTTCAACCTTAGCTTCATTCTCCTCAAGTCCTGCATAATGAACTAAGTCTTAAACTGTCTAAGTCAGTGGTTCTCAACCTTCCTAATACTATGATTCTATAATACAGTCCCTCATGTTGTGTGCTCCCCCAACCATAAAATTATTTTTGTTGCTGCTTCATAACTGTAATTTTGCTACTGTTATGAATTGTAATGTAAATATCTGATATCCAGATGGTCTTAGGTGATACCTGTGAAAGGGTCTTTTGCTGGTTGAGAATCATTGGAATACATATTAATTTCAGTGTTGGCAAAATCAGCTTATCAATACCCGCATCTGAGAGATATTGGAACAATTATGACAAAATGTAGAAACAGCTACCTACAATAATTACTGCCCAGATTAGACCTACAAATTCACCTCTCCTCCAGCTGCACAACCCTGCATGTGGAAGAAAAACGCGGTGCTTTGGCAAATTTGGAGCTTGTGGTTATATTTCAAGCATGAAGCCACAATGTCTGATTGTGGGATTGCAGCATGATTTTGGAGAGACATGAATAGACGTTAAGAAGAAATTAATAGATTAGAATGGTGGATGATGAATCAGTAGGAATTATTAATAGCGTCTCTGGTTTGTTAATTAATCTTTTTATTGTTTGACAGTTCCATAGATCTATATAATGAATTTCCACTCTCCACATCCTCCTCCCACTGGAATCCTTCTTAATAAGTTGCTTTCCTACTTTGATGTCTCTTATTGTATGACTCACCAAGTTTGATTAGTTTATTGCCTGAGCATGAGTGGGAGGTTATTTATTGGAATGTGAGAAACTTATCTGTGGCTATACAACTGAAGGAAAAAATAACCTCCCCTAACAACTGTTAATTGTTAATAGTCTTTCGGGGAGGGGTGGGCCTCATGTGCTTCTTTCCTTCTCTATCCATGATGAAAATTTGAAGGGCCCAGTCTTGTGTGTTCCTGTGCAGGCAGCCCCAAAGAACTGCAGAGTTCATGAGTACAATAGTTATGACTCGTTCAGAACACACCTTGTTGAACATCACTCCATCATCTAACAGCTACATTCCTTCTGCCCCTTCACTACTATATTCCCTCTTCACTACTATATTCCTGAGCTCCACACAGAACAGCTCCGTTATCTCTGATGTCCTTTAAAAATATTTAAAGATGTTTTATTTCATTTCATGGGTATGGATGTATTACCTACACGTATGCATGTGCACCAAGTCCATGCATGAGTGGTGCCAGCACAGGTAAGAAGAAGGCAACAGATAGCCTGGAACTGGAGTTACAGATGATTGTGAGCCACCAAGTGGGTTCTGGGAACTGAACCCATGTCCTCTGCAAGAGTAACAAGTGCTCTTAATGGCCAAACCAACTCTCTAGTTCTACCTCTGATGTTATGAGTCTAGTCAACCTCAGAGAATGTTGTTGTCATGAAGAATTAATGATCAAAAAGGAGAAGAGCTTATATAGAGGAAACAAGTGAAGAGGATTCCTGTATCTTTTAACTGTATCACCTCCATCTTTATTCTTCTTACAAAAGGGGTTATCTACTTGAATTTCCGTTATTGTTACTCAATTTCCTTAATGTTTCCTGAGAGTCCCTTGCCTAGAACTAGTTTCTATGGCCCACTCACTACAAGGAGGCTGAGTATGACACTTTAACATGTGCTTACAGCGATTAAAAATCAAGCATGGTGGAATGCCTTCAGTGTCTCCCCCAGGTAGTGTGATGGTGGTGGTTTGAACTATTCCATTTTTGGCATAAGTAGCTTAATCTTTTGAAGATTATACTACTTCATTCAGAAGTTAAGACATTGCTCACTTTAATGGCTAGATAGTCCATTTAAGGTAGGAGTTCAAAGAATATAAAGGTTATGATAGTCTATGGATCATAGACCAGCAGTTTTCAAAGTGTGAATTAAAAACCTCTAGAGTTATCTATTACCATTTTCTGTCCTCTGCAAAATCTTCCTTTTCTGATGGAGAAGGGAGTTCGAGTTTTGGTTATTCATCAAATACAACATTATGCAGCAGACTGAATTATATAAGCAGCTATGGCAATCTAAATGTCTTCTGTAGAACCAATAATTGAAGCAAATTATCCTAAGCCAAATATTAAAGCAATCTGAAAATAACAATGCCCATCCTTCTATCAAATATTTTTTTGAAAATACATTTTTCATTAAATAAGTTCATATTGAGGTGCTTAATATCATGTTTCAATGAATTAGTTTTTATTTTTATTTTCTCCATTTTAATGTCTAAAATATTAATTATTGAAATAAAGAAACAGTTTAAGGATAATATAAAAGTGTAATAAGACAAAACATTTTGGAACCACTTTCTAGATCAACGAACACAGACTAACTATCCCTTAGAATGTCCTTAGGACAAGTTTAGTCTAGCAGTGAGGAACCACATCTCTGTAGTCTGGGAGACATACTTAGAACTGTGGTTCTTGTATTCTTCCTTGTTCAGACCAGTGGACTGAAGAACCAAGAAGACAAGTACCAGGATACCTAAATGATCCTGTTCAGAATTCTGGGAAACAGACAGGTCTGCTTAGGGTTCATGTTTTATTAGGCTATGAGATGGAACCATTTCCCTGGGGATATGCGCTCATCTGGTCTTTGTCCATCATGATTCATGAATGGAATCTGGAGGACGAAAACAGAGAAGAAAGAAAAAAAGGGGAGGAATGTGCCCAATGACTTTCCTGTCACAATATGGGGGTGACTACAGGACTCCTCAGAGCATGGTACTGGCAAACCCATTCCTCAGTGAGATTAGGATTTTCAGAACTGCTTTTCATTCAAACCAAGAATGTCTTTCTTCAGTTTTTCCTGTTTCACCTGTGCAGTCACATGTGTGGTAAGAACAGGGGACAGAGGGCTGGCAAGATGGCTTGCTGAGTGAAAGTGCTTGCCACTAAGCCTGCTGACCTGAGTTTGAGCCATGGAACACACACGGTGGAAGGAGAGAATAGACTCTCACAGGGTGTTTTCTGCACATGCTCTCTCTCTCTCTCTACCTCTCTATGTGAGCCAGAAAAGAAACAGGAGAGAGAAATAACCAATATCCTGTGTCTAGCATGGGTTTCAAGAGGTCTGCAAGTTTGGGGGATCTGCCCTGTATGATGCACAGGTACTTCCTTTTTCAGTTTATTCATTTTACAGACACCTATTTTTCCCCAATTGTTTTTTTTTAATAGAAAGAACAAACTATGAACACTAATCCAATAAAGAAACAAAATTTGTTACCTATTTTTTTGTTTGTTTTCTTTCACCAAAGAGAGAGTCCATCTTTGTAATCCACCCTTGCTAAAGATTATAGATTTCCCCTGCCTGGAGTTAAAAAGATTTGACAAAAAGCAATAGGAGATAAGGCAGAAAATAGGCATACCTAAACTATACAGAATAAATCCATAATTCAGTGATATTAACCTCTCATCTACCTGTGAAGCATTCTTTGTAGCTCAAACAGTGAGCCAGCCGGTGAGAGAAATGGTGTTTATCATTTATTTAATACACAGGGCTGGAGCCTAGAGAAGGAAAGTTTTAAAGTAATGTCAACAGCCAAAGGATCACACTCAGAGTCGTCCAGCTCATCTTGCGCTTCTCCCCCAGGCAGAGATGACATGAATTCATTCTGGGCCATTCTATTATTCATGCAAAGAACTGTCCATCACAAATGCAATATGAAAAGGAGGTGCACCAAGCAAGGCGCCTTGTATCGGCTCTAATGACGGGTGGTTTAATTTCACGATTTCAGGACTGTTCATTTAAAAGTACCTGAAGCAAAGTTCTAAAGCTCAGAATGATAAAGGGAACATCGTTACTCTTTAAGAAACTGTGTCCTAGTTTTGCTAGGAAGTACAAGAAATTGGGTTTAAAGGAATGGATGGAAAACAATGCAAAGCCTGACAATAGGACAAGTAGGGGCTGTCCCCTCCCCCAGCTCTCTCAGGCCCCTCCATAGAAGTCACTAGCTTTGTGATTGCTTTAAGAAATTGCTCTAAATACTTTTAATCCTAGGTCAATGGAGAAGATAACTCAGAAAACCTCCAGCAGTATCTCATTTGCAGATCTAGAGCTGATGAAATTGCTGTCTGCTGGCAGATGCACTCCCTTGCTGGCATCTAGAACAGATCAAGGGAATCAGGGATTATAACAAACATGATACCTGGTAAGAAGCTGGAACCTGGTGCAGACACAGGACCAACAGCATCCGTGCAGCGTTACACAGGGGTCAATCTACTGTACCCTATGACCTTTTCAAGCTACCTTTCCAAAATTGTATGTTAATGGTTCTAAGTGTTCAAATTTCACTATCAAGATAGGTCAAATATGCTTGTTGGCAGATGCATAATCCCCTCCACATCTCTCTGGTGGATGCCTAATATTTTTGCCTTTGTATGAACCCCTGAGCTGGTGACCAGAGGAGAAAGGTGGGCATTTCAGTCACAATGACTAGGCTTATGGGTTTCTTAGGGTCTAGCCAGAGGACACAAGGACAGCAAAGGAAGACAAGGCTCACTCAACCAAGGGAGAGACTTACAAACAAGTCAAGTAGAAACAGGTGTCATGGTCTCAGAACCAAGACTCCCTCTCCCAGGAAACCAAGAGCAAAAACCATGGCAGATGTTTTGAGGACCCTGGATGGGGCAACGGATTGTAGCACTTACTGCCTGGGGATGGGTCACATGTGCCAGCTGTGGAAGGGTAAGGAGGCAGGCTGAGTCTGATTAAGTACAGTACAGGGTGGGGAAAGGCCCACACACATGCGAAGTGTTTTAATGCTGTATTTCTGGTTTAGCTCTAAATTTTCTACAGCTGGGCACTTCTAACATTGTGGGAAAGCAGAAGCAACAATTGGAGCACTAGCCCACCCACTGCTGATGAGGCTTGGAGCTCTTCTTGGGGCCACAGGACCAAGGACTCCTCTGGCCACTTCCAGTAGAATGTGAAAGTCAACAAAGAAGAGCTTTGTATCGGAAGAAAAGGAGAGTAGTGAATGAGCGAGAAGAGACAGATATGAGCGGCAGCACTAGAAGGCCAGAGAGCAATGCCGCCAATCAAGCAGTCTCTAAACTCCCCGGCATCTGCCAGTGCACTCATGGAGCAGGCTTCGCAGACATTTAAATTTAGTGGTTCAGAAGGCAGAATGGCATGAGCACATACAAACCACACACACACACACACACACACACACACACACACGTTCATGTGCTCACAAGATACGCAAGTCCATATACAGGAACACATATGTTTTTCTTTCCCCTGAATGCTCAGTGCATCTGAGCATTCAGATCTTCACACTCCTGCCCCTGGGTTTCTTGGAAGGGGAGGATGAGGTGGATGTGGGGCTACAACAAAGGGTTTTCTAGCAGCCAGAGCCTAGATCTGATTACACTTGGCACCAGTGAGTTCCAGTGAACAAACTGAGCAGGCTATAAGGTGAGGAACCCAGAGTATCAAATATAGGGAGCAAGTAAGTTGGAGAAATAGCTAGAAGTCGAGTAGGGAAAGATGAGACTGCAGTATATTCTGCTGCCCACCAGTGCGGATGGGACTCCACCATAAAATGGGGAAAGGCAGAGTCTGAACATGGGGGTGAATTTAGAGCACAATGGTGCAGGAAAGGTTTGGACAATGTACACATTGTCATTGTCTTCAGGACTTATCAGGAAAGCATCCAGCAAAGTCTTGACCAAGACAGATGCTCATAGCATGCCTTTCACTTTTCCCATGGCACATCTGTTAATGACAATGACATAGACCATGTAGTCACAGAACATTTAAAGATATTTAAAAACTGAATCTATGGCTGCTCTAAGACCCTCAGCAGAATGGCATCTATTCATTTATCAAAATACATCTGCTAGAGTGTTTGTAGCAACAGTACACATAGTAGACAAGAGTGTTAAAAACTACTAATATGCCCATTATGAATAGAATGGGAGAATAAATTGTAATAAAACATAATAGGATATTACATTTGCCTTTTTTCATTTCTGTACAATATTCTGTTAATAAAATAAAGATATACCTCACTAATATAACGTCAAGCAGATAAAGTCAGACATAAAAATACATAAATCCATATATATGTATATAAATCCATACACACATACATATACACAAACACACATATATTGTTTGAAAATAGGTAAATATGGTAGGCACATTGGTGTATGCCTGTAAATTTATCACTCATAAGACTGAAACAGGAGGATTTTAAGTTTGTGACCTCCTCATCCTGTGCAGTTTCAGGAATTGACTGGACTGGGGTTATGAGATAATAAACAGAGGACAGAGGCACAGACACATGAACAGAAAAGCTGAGACTGGGCAGGTTGTGGAACTCTGAGGAGGTGCACCAGCAACAGCCTCAGTGCTGTTTTGTCCAACCGAAGAGACCAGGCAGGTTTATTGTATGCTATTGAATGAGGAGCTGGGGTTACAGCATGCAGTTGAGTCAGGGGGCAGAGATAGCTCATGCTAGTATTGGTAGCTGGTTTCTGTAGGGGAGCAGTCTCAGGCTATAAACATCTCAAAGGAGGAAGCTGCATCAATACTGTGTACAACTGTCAACATCAGCACATGGACCAGGGGAAGACTTTCCATGGGTCTGATGCATTGGGGTCATTGACACGGCCATTAGGCATTCACTCAGGACCCATCTGCTCCCCACATGGTGCCAATATGAACTACAAAGAGAAATCCTGTCTCAAACAAACAAACACAGGTAAGAAGCATCCCTACTATAGGAAGTCAGTAAGGCCATGATTCAAGGCGTGAGGGATGGGTGGTGCTCATGACATTCTGAACAGCAGTTGTGTCAATATTACCCAGTGTTATGTATGCCTGCGTATACACACCAACACTTTGTGTTTAAAGAGGAGGACTCCAGGCACACTTATTACCATGTAATTGATGACATAAAGATAGACAGGGCTTCCCTGTATATGTAAAGCATTTACAGCTGTGACTCAGCTATGCTTCAGGCCTGCAACTAGGGCAAACATGTGTGTGATTTAACTTCCCTGTTTGCAAAACTGGGATGGATAAATATACCAGTATCATGGGGAGTCCCAGGGTTTCGCTGACAAACCGTAAGCACTGACAGTGGCCGTGGGCAGAATCAGCTGAGCTGGACCCACATTTTCTCTCCCGTGTCTGAGGCATGCTAACTGTACTGCCCGAGGCTGATGAGCCTCCTGGTCTCAGAGAATGTAGTGAACCGTGAAGCCTCATGTCCCACCTGCAGCCCCAGGTGCATCAGTATTTCTCTTATGGCTCAGCCCCACCCCTGCTATTAAGACTGGATGTCTGGGAGTCTTAGTATGGTTTCCATTGTTTGACTCACGGGCTGCCAACAGTACCTAACATAGGCAGCCTTCTTCACCCTCATCCATCCCACAGAGCCATATCTCCCTCCCCAGTGGATTCAACTTGCAAGACAACCCAGGTCTATCTGTACAGCTGCTGTCTGCCAGAAACAGAGGCAACTAAGAATGATGTCTTCTTTCTGGGCAAATCCACCTGCATCTTCACACTGGAACATCTTTAGTCTTCCCACCCACCATCAATGGTCCAGAGGAAATAGGTGACAATCCCACTGGGACTATTACGGAAGTGGGAAGGTCTGGACATATGAACTGGGGCAGGGTGGGAGGAAGGTGAAGCCTATTTCCCTCCTTCCAAAGTTTTGCAGAGGACCTCTGAAACCTGGGCTCTCTCAGTCCTAATATCCTCTGCTTTTTCCCATGTACTCTTCTTTGTCCTGCCTAACTTCCCAATTCCTTTTCCACCCTCTAAGTTTTGTATTGCTATTCTCTATCAATTTAGATTTGTTATTATGCATTCATTGAGCTCATAAATAGAACTGTGCCCTGGAGGAACAGCCTGAGAAATTAAATACATTGTATTCAATTTATTTTGAAATTAACACTATGGCAAGTGAACCAAAATTTCATTTCTTTATATACTGGTTAACAAACACGCATTTTGGCAAACATGAAAGCCCCTTTCCCAGCCTCCCTTCTTCCTTTAAAGGGTTTACAGGATGGAGGCTCCATTCTACAGATCTCCCCCCTTTTCTTAAATATCAAGCTTCCCTTCTTTTGTTGACAGTCTTAAACAAGCAAGCGGATGGGATGTTTCCTTCCTTTCTTTTTAATTGCTCGTGTGGATGTGTGAGGCAACGTTCTCAATGAGATGCAAGCGTAGCTGCCCACACAGCAATAAAGGGGGCTTTGTGGGACTCCCAGCATGCGCTGCTTCTCAGCCTTGTGGTCCATGGTCCTCTTCTGCAAAGAGCTCAGTGACCTTCAGCTTCTCCCTCCCATACCAAAGAGAAGCTCTGACTGTGAGAAAAACAGCAGGTAGAATAGCCACCACAAACAGCCTTCCCCCCCAGTGCATCTATCTTCTTTCCCTCTGACAGTCAATTATTATGGTTTAAGTAACAGTTGTACATTATGAGGATGAGATGATCCGGGCACCAGAGCAGACTGAAGTTATTTTACCTTAAGATTTTTGCTATTCAGCTAGCTTTTCTGTTAATACACTGATAGCAACTGTGATTAGGAAAAAAATACTGTTCATTAATTTACACCTGAGTGACATAGAAAAGGTTGCTAAGTGCTTCAGAATAGAACAGGCTTACATTCTGATTCAGAGAGAGCAACATATTTTCTGGTTAAGAACAGAATTATGGCTAAAGCCCACAGTAGATGAACAAACAGAAATTACCTGTGTTGATTCAGCATCATTCTCAGGATGGATTGCTCACTTAAGGAAGGACTTTCACCTTACATATACTCATTAGTACTTCAACAGAGCCAGCAAAACTATTGATTTTTTTTATCTTTCCTTGGGTCTTCTCATCATATGTTAGATGTAGCCAGACTTGGGTAATCATGATTGTTGTTAATGCTGAAGAGAGCAGACATTGCCTTCTGCGTGACAGGTCTGGACGTCTGCAGCTCATTTTTATGGCATGATGAAAGAGTATTTCAAACAGTTCAGAAGTGTTAGCTCACTCTTGAGGCACTAACAGTAGAAATCAAGGGTAAAGCTATTGTGATATGTTCCTCTAAAATTCAGTGTACAGTTAGTTGGCTCCATTACTTGGGACTTGTGGCACCACCATACGTTATGGGAGAAAGCACAGATACCTTCTGGTAGCTGAGAAGCAAGGAGAGAGAAGAACAAGCCAGGACCTCACTATCTTAACTAAGGACACACCTACACTCTGACATAATTTCCACTCTATGTCCCACCAGAGTCACAACAGGCTGGGGACCAAACCTTTAACATAACATAAAAGTCATTGGGGAACAAAAGAAGTTTCAAAATGCTGCAGGGGGTAAGGAAGTTCCAGTGCTACAAGGCCAGGTAGCTTAAGGTATTGTGGAGATACTGGGAAGGGGGAAATTCACCCACCCTTCTAGATATCACAGGTGAAGTCAGTCTGTCCTCCTATCTGTTAGAGGCTTTTAGAAGTTTAACCTGAGATTCCCCCAAAGTACAACACTTAGGAAAGTATTCATGACAAATTGTCACCCCAATGCATGGGTTACACACTTAAGCCCAACCAGACAGGACGTTGGATCTAAACTAACTTTTCTTTGAGATTATTTTTGATCAAAGCAAGGTGACTGTAGCGAGGTTCAGATGGGAACTGCTATTTCCTTGGGAGAGTCTTTGCATTGTTTGCTTTCTTCTTGTCAGTTTCCTTCTTTAGAAATGTCTTGTCTCTAGGGCTCTAAATTAATTCACCTTTACTGCCACCTCTTAGAAGACGATTTCACAATAGCAATGCTAACATGGACATTGAACACCCTGTTTTTTCTCTGCTTTGTCCCTCTTGTGTGTTTATTCTCTTTCTTGACTTGTACAGGAACCAATACCATGTTTGTTCATTTGTTTTTGTTATTTGATTTTGATTTTTACACAAGGGGAACCTTCCAGCCTCAGTTTTTACCTGGCCCTGTGCTGCCAACACATAGCAAAGGTTCAAAACTCCCTCCACAGTTTTTCCTACTTGGAAACAGCTAAGAGCATGGCCTGCCTTTGTACAAGCATAGACTGTACATGTCTCTGCCCTTCCTGTGACACTATAAGACGGGGATGACTCCTTAGTTTCCTAACTTCAGGAAAACCAGAGGTCCACATTTTTTTCCTTTGGAATGTTCATCAGTTCACACTTTTCCTATTGTACTCGCCAGACTAAAACCATCTCCATCCCCATCCTGTCTGTTGTGTCATATACAGTAGGGTTTGGGTTATACCAGAGTGAACATTTGTCCAAAAAAAATCATGAGATGATATGGTTTATGTGGGTGTATTTCCCTAAAACAGCAGGAATACATGTGATGAATGGTGCTTTAGATCTGTACTTAAACAGTGGAAACTTTTTTTTAGAGAATTAACTACCATTTAAATGCATGTAGCTGTATTATGTTCTCAAATCCTCAAATGGGAAGACACGATGTCTAGTCTCCTGAGTTAATTGATAGATTCACCCACATGTCAAGTGATTTCATACCTAAGGAAATAAGACTAAAATAACAAATATACTAAACTATCTACACAAGGTGTTGCTATGTTGAGAATCTTTGGAGACATTTGAAGATAACAAAACTAGTTTTTCTTAGGCAAGGATTTCTCTAATGTTTTGATGTGACCAGACATCATTAAAGCAAAAACAGATGAGAATGTGGAAAGGGCCTGAGTCTGCAACTGAGGCTTCACTTTCAAGGATGTCACAGGTCTTCCCAGTGACTCAGACATATTGTGAACCTAATTCATTATAGTCTCCATTGTTTGATTTTCTATAACCCCAAAAGGTTAGTGAAAATTGAAGATGATTCAACTCAAAAGATATTACATTTATATAATTAAAGATAAGATTAAAAATAAAGAAAATAAGTTATCAATTCATATGTAAGTTGAAGTTACTCAGCTTACTGTATTCTAACAAGTGTATTAATCAAATGAATTAAGTGATTTGCTTTGCTTTTAAAATACCGGAAGGAAGTTTAGCTCTTTTACATTAAATTAAAATGAACTTTCCACTGAATTTTTTTTTATCAATGGGCTGCATTGTGATTTAGTTCTAAGTCAGCCTAATTAACTTGATTAGATTTGATCTGACATACTGGCATCATATTAAATGGGAACAATTCTAAATGTGTAGAATGAAAGATTATTTTTACATAGGCAAATTATACACATAGATACACATTTACAAAATTAAGAAATAGGCTCATATTATTTGAATGAATGAACTTTTATAAAATTAAAGCATGGAAAATAAGGTCATAATATAGGTTTTCAATATTGTGGATACAAGTTTGAATTTGGATATGCTCTAAACGTGAGACTTTCTGAGCACTGACAGAATGGCACAGGTGGAAGATTCCACACCTGCCTTCCTGTGACGCTCATAGTCCAAATCAGCTGCACTGAAAATATTGGGTAAAAGTTTCTTTAGCTCGTGTGTATAGGGTAAACACATAAGGTGAATGCATAACCAAAGCTGGTGTTTAGGCTTAAGTCCAAGATATTTCACTATATATCTCCAAACATTCTGAAAGTTTTACAAACACACACATACACACACACACACACACACACACACACACACACACACACACACACACACTGAAATATGTAACAAATGCTCCTGGCCCTAAGCATCTAGGATAAGATATACTCAGAGTCCATAGAGAAGTACTGAAGAAGAAACATAACAGTGGCAAGGATTTAAAGAATTTCTGAAAGCCTACTATCTACAAGTGCAAGTATGTCTCAGAAACCAAGTGTGTTCATGAAATATCTAATGCAAATTCTGTTTATATGAATTGCCACGTGGCATCTAAATTAATGGCAAAAAGAAGCTGAGCCTGTGTATCACAATAAAAGGGGAAAAGGAAAGTGCAAATTCAAGAGCAGTGCACAGCCCTGACATAGTAACTCTTAAGACTGTAGAAGAGAAAGCCCTTCTTAGCCCCAGAATTAAACCACAAACACTGTCAAGAGAAAATGTAAGTTGAGTGGAATCCAAGAATCATTTATATATGTCTTTCATATACAGATCAGCAAGTCCTGACGTGTGGGGTCTTGGGAGAAGTGCAGAGAATCTTTAAGAGTGAATGTTCTCAGTAATCCAGTAGAATGGTTTCAGGGTATGCCATTTTCAAGCATGCCTCACAGGAATGGGGGTATATCCAATATTATTCAAGTACAAGGTTACAAGTAGATACTCTTGATTGTGAACTAGCCAAGGGCACTCACAACCATGTCTTGAAACAAATGCTTCAGTGATGTGATGCCATGCTGGCAACAGAGTCATGAAGCAAAATGAGGAAGACAGCACTGGAGAAAGCATGTCAAAATGATCAGAACTGGGGACCCACCTCTGTGGTAGAGCACTTGTCTAGCATGCATGAAATCCCAGGTACAATCCCCAGCACTAACAAAAATAAAATGAACACAGCTGATTCTGTTCTGGCCATGATACACAGAAATTCAGTGAGCCTGCTTTCTAGTGAAACAGGTAAAAATTTATTTTATGTCATTTGAAGTCTGGAAACTTGGCAAGTGCATGCAGAAAAATGGGACACATTTGCTTTGAATGTCAGCTATACAGCAAGAACAGCAGGAGTCTGTGATATCTTATTAGAACTTACTCTTTCGGCTGCTTCTCCAGCTCATTATGGCAGAGCTACTGACTGGGTGCACAAAGAGCATAGGTTTCTCTTCCTGTAGCTCCTACTTAAAGGATAACATAAGAACTCTTATCCTGCACCATTATGGGCAAGGACACCCCTTTTTTCTGCCCAGCCCGATCTGGTGGAATGGTAGCTCTATTTCCAGAAGGATGTTGGGGACATACTAGAGCCCCAGTGTTGGTCCCTGGCTATGCAGTTCCTAATACAGAGGTTTTCTGCTGGGTGAGGCAAACTCAGTAAATGGGCAACTTCAACTTTGAGAGACAAACATAAAAGTCTTGACAAATAGCTCCAGGGGTATGACTCTGGGATTTTGCTTTAACAGAAAGAAAAGCAGCCCTAAAAATGACAGCTCTGAGTTACTTTCTAGAAGAACTGATGCAGTTATTAACAGACCATAGAGAGACAGGCCTGTGGGGGAGGAGATTGGCTGGAGAACTATTAAGAGATTCATTTGGCATGTTGGAAAAACTGTGGACCAGGTCACTTGTCTGCCTAAGAAAACAGAAGAAAGAAGATAGCTGGATAAAATCCTCATGGTGTCAGAACTAAGCTCAAAAACTGATTTCAGGAATTTGCTTCAAAAGACCAAATTCTACTGATTCAGTCTGTAGAGAATTCATGTCCTGGGACCTTGCTGAAAATAATAGAGAAATCTGCCTACAAGGAGTGGAGCTTCACCAATGTACACTCAGTGAATGATAGTGAACACTGCAAGACAGCCATCACCTCAGAGTCGCTATCCTTAGATGCAGTGGCTGTATCCTTAAGAAGCAAAGGTGGAGCCTTAGTGTTGCCTATGGGACATAGAATTCACCAAGTCAACTAGAAAGCACAAGCAAGATGTCTCTCAGTGGGTTTCTGTATCCACAGAGGCTTCAAGATATTACACGAAATACTCAGTTTTCAGTAAAACATTAGGAGAAACAGGAACATATAATATATAAATCAAAAAGAAATAGTGGGAGGAAAAAGTGGGTAATGGAAACAGCCTGTGACAGTAGCCATGTGTCAGACGTGGCAAAGGCTTGACAATTACATTCATACATGGGCTTTAAGAACTAAAGGAGCCATGATTAATGAAAGGAGCATATGAGAATAGTGCCACACCAAATGGAGAATATTAATAAATGCTAATAAAAGGCAGCATTTTAAATTATTTTAATATTTATTTATTCATTTATGTATTTATCTGTGTGTTTGTATATGTATGTGTGTGTTTGTGAGTGTGTGTCTTTGTTAATTTCTGTGTGTGTGCATGTGTGTGTGAGTATACAAGCAACTTGGTGCTCATATGGAGGTCAGATGGAACTTGGGGTAATCAGTTCTCTCTTTTTACTATGCGGGTCCCTGGATGGAACTCGGGCTGTCAGGTCTAGTGGCAAGCACGTTTACCTACTGAAACATCTTATTAGCCCTCACTAGCCTGGAACTCACTTGTGAAATCTCATGGACACATAGAAGCTACAGTGAATGATGACAAAGATGAATAGTTTCTTAAAGGCTCTGGATAGTGGAGATGAAGTAGCTGAGTCAGTAAACTTGGAGAGAGGACAATAGGTTTTATACAACAGGGGAGGGTGAGAAAATCAAGACAGAAATGCACGGACATCAGCCTAATGAAGTGGGAATTCAAGAGAAGAATAGTAAAATAGCAGAAGAAAATATATAGCGCAATAATAGCTAAAATAAAAAACAATTAAAAATTAAAAAATTTAAAAACAAAACAACAACAACAAAAATAGTAACCTAAACTTCCAAATGGCTCAGAGAACACCATATGTGATAAATACGAAATACTTGAAGCATTGCACAGCAAGCTTGCCAAGAGATACCAGGAAAGAAAAAGGAAGTTGTACGTAGTGCCAAGAATGGCAACTATTGGAAGGGGAAAAGTGCGCTGTTGACAGAAGACCTGATTGACATGTACAATAGCCATTAAAAGGTCAATTTTGACCAGACTGCAACACACATGATTGTTGTATAAAAGTTGCATTTCTATATACTTATGATAAACACTCATACAATGAAAGTCGATACTTTTCTATTTTCCTCAGCATCAAAATGAATAAAAATGTTTAGGAGTACGTTAACAGAGACCCGCAAACCTTGTATTCCGAAAATTGCATGTTTTTGCTTTGCTTTTGAGAGCTGGAAGCTGAGCACATGATTTTGTACAGAAAAACACATTGCTACTGCTGAACTGTTCTTAGTCTATGAAACACTGTTGGACAATACCAGAAAAGATTTAAATTCGTGAAGTATAAAAGAATCCCATGTTCATGGACTGAATTATTGTGTGTTTTCCACTTGGTAAAGTGGAAAAGCAACCTGGTAAAATGACCTATAGACTCACCTAGATTTGTGGGGGTAGGCATTGACAAGTTTATTCTACTATTTATATAGAACTGCAAAGAACTTAGCAATGCTTGGGGGACTCAAACTTCTGCCCTCTTGAAACTGACTATGAAGCTACAATAATGGAGACAGGATGTCACTTCAAGGAGAAGACAGAGGTCAATGAACTAGAACTGAAACCATAGAGATGAAACAACTTTTCTGTGATCAACTGATGTTTTAACAAAGGTTGCTGAGCCCATCTATTGGGGGGACAATAACATTTTCAGTCAGTATTTATGGAGAAAGAAAATGTCCACATTCAAAAACAGAAAATTGTATACTTTGTGTATATCTCATAACATCTAAAACATTAATGTAAAAATGTATGCTCAGGACTTAGAGATAGCTCAGATTATAAAGTGATTGCTGTGAGCACAGAGACTTGAGCCATGAAAAGAAGCCCAGTTTGGTGATGAATACCTGTAATCCCTGAACTGGGAAAGTAGCTATCCAGCCAGCATAGTCTAATCAACAAGTTCCAGGCCACTGAAAGACTCTACCTCAAAACAAAAAAAAAATGTCTGAGGAATTACACCCAAAGATGGTCTCTGGTCTCTACCTGCACAGATAAAATGTATGCACTTCTAGGAGAGTAAAAGCTGCATAGCCCTGAGAAGACATGGAGACAGATAAATAAGATTTTGGATTTGGCAAAGTTCTAACATTAGAAGAATGAAAGTCAAGGGATGAAACAGATCAACATTACCCCAGCAAAAGCAAATATTCTGTGCTTCACAGGTTAGTTCAACTAAGTGAAAAGATAACCCATAAAACAGTATAAATAATTTTGAACTATAATACATGGTAAAAGACCATATTTTATATATGTGTGTGCCTAACAACATAGTAAAAGATCAAGAAGCAAATTTAGAACTAGGCAAAGATATTAATAGAAATTATGCCAAAAATGTAACACAAATGGTCAATGTGCACTATTTATTACAGAAATAAAAATTAAAACTATACTGAGAGCCAATTCATTACTATTATGATGGCTGTCCTAACACACACCATTGGCAAATGTTGAATAAGATGTGGAAAAATCAATTACTCATACCTTACTGGTAGGAGTACCAAAGGCATAGTCACAGTGAACTCATTCATGGATTATCCCATGCTTAAGAAGACTGGCATATGACCCAGAAAATCTACCCATATGTATAGACATACACCTACATAAATGAAAATATGTTCCCCTAAAAAAACAACTTGTACAAGAGTATTTATTTTAATGTAATTCACAGCCAAAAATTACAGGTTAACTCTCACATGTCTAATGACAGATGTATGAATACCACAAATAAAAAATAAAAAAGTGGTATAATCATACCATGGGATATTATTCAGCAGTAAAAAAGGAAGAAATGTTGGTACATGGTATAAAAATGAATGAGCCTCACAATTTTTGTGCTATATAAAAACTAGGCAGAAAACACTATTTTATAAATACATTTTCTAAGTTGATAATTTGTAGAAAAAGAAAGCAGACTGGTATTTTTGCTCATTTGGGAATAAGAAGACAGGAGGGACAGGTAATGATAAAATAGGCTATTGTTGACTGTAGTGATGAGTCCATATATTTGCTAATATGCTAAAAGCTGAATGGCACATGTTAAATGGGTGACATATCTAGATAAAGCTTTGAAAGTAAAGTGGAGCCAACATCAAATATAGGTAAATACTAAAACATAAAATAAAATACAATTAAAAACTTAGAAATTCATAGGAAGCAGCACAAGACAACTCATTAGAAAGTAGGAAGAAGCAGACACTTCATCTGCCATGTAGGGTTGCAATTTTACTAACACAATATTAACCCACGGTTTCTCAGTTGCAGGTTTTTAGTAATATACCTAGTTAAATTCCTGCATCTAAAGGCCTGAAAATGCAAAGATCACATCTAAGGGCATGAAAAGATGGTGTCACATCTCACCCAGATAGAGCCAATTCATTCTTTAACCTTTCCTTATGTTTCTGTTTTATTTGGGCCCTTAACAGACTGGATAATGTCTACCTACACTAGAGAAGATTTCTTTAATTTTTCACCAACTACTATTTCACATACAATTGTCTTCCAGGAACACCCTCACACACACATGAAAATCATCAAGGTATCTTCAGCATAAGGTGCTGAAGTGGCTTGAGTTTATTATTGTGAGGCATGGTCTCACTATGCATCATAAGCTAATCTCTTGTATTAGCCTCCCAAAGGCTGGGATTTTAGGAAAATGCCACCATGTTCATCATGCTTACATGCAAATCACTACCATGAATATACGATCTAGATGTACACGTGAAAAAGAGACTGACACATGGATCTAGAAGAAGTTACCCAACTATATCCTGCCAACAAGAAACTCTCTAAAGTTCAAACCCCCATGAAACATCATTCATGGATTAAGAAGAATTGAAACCACACATCTATTTCTTAACATAAATTAAGAAAAAAACAATGAGGAAAAAAGAAAAAAAATCTTTAAACAATGTCCTTTCACATAATCCACAAGCCAAACAAAAGTTCTATTAAAAACACATAACTGAGTAAAGAAAAAAAGCTGCATATCAAACATATGGTGGCAACTTATTCAGAGATGATCAAGAAAGTCATAGTATTGAATGCTTACATTTGCTAGAGGAAAAAGTAAAAATGAGATAAATCAGTATTATTGGAAATACAGGAAAAAAATACAGATTGTCAATATCTACAATGAAACACTGATTCTATGTAAGTCCTCCAGTCTCCACAAGGAAACACATTTCTACAGACATCTCAAACATAATTAGAAAATGACATAAAAATTATTCCTATAAATTTAATAATTTTAAGACATGAATTATTTTATTTCCTAAAATATATCAACTAAACTATGGAAAGCCAACTAAAAATGACAAAAATAATATGAAAGATCCCATAACCTGAAAAAATCTAAAATAAAAAATACTCTAGAAAAATAAAACAGCAGACTCAAATGATTTCATTGACTTTTGCAGAATATGTGCAGGAGAATTTAAACATGTTTCATATAAGCTCTTTCAGAAAAGAGGATAATGAAGGAATAATTCCAGACTCATTTTATGTTTTCACTGGCATTGCCCTTATGTTAAACAAAAGAGTAATATGACAAAAGAGTAAAACTAAAGAGTAATATTCTTCCTAAACTTAAACACAAAAGTCCTGGACAAAATTTGAAGAAAAAAATGTAGTAATGTACAAAATAATTTTGCCGTTACAAAAATATAAGAGCTAGACTACTTATAAAATGAAGCATGTATATATATACACATCAAATTTCTGAGGAAGAAAAGTTAGAGACACACATCAATCAACACTGAAAATTATTTGATGAAATTTGGCAACCATTCATGATAAATGTGGTGATACAGGGGAATTACCTCTACTTGCTAAAGTAAAGAACATCTGTGAATAACCACAAGCTAACATAATTCTTAATGACAGAAGACAGAACATTTCACCACTCTTTGGAAACAAGTTCTTTCAGCCTCCATAGTCATTATTTAGCATAATACTAAAAGTCCTAGACAGCAAAATAAGACAAGAAAAATAAATAGAATCAGAAAAGTTAAAATGTAATAATGCTGTTCATATTAAAATGATGTGACTCCCAACAGAAAATCCAGAGGCTCCATGACACTTTTAGAGAATTATTAAGTCTTTCATCAATGCCATAGGCTATAGATAGGCCACATCATTGCATTTTAAAGCATGGTAACAACAAATGCAGAAACTTTGATTTATAAACTATAATATAATTGCTCAAAAATGAAATATATTTAACAGAACTATTGCAGAGACATGTGATGAAAATTACAAAGTGGCAAGAAAAAAACCAAAGGTAATTTGGATAAATAGGAAAAAATGTCATGCTCACAGATTTGAACTCAGCATAGGGTTCAAGGTGCCTAATAAATACAATGTAATTTCTACCAAAGTCTTGATATACATATCTTATCACTGTAAGACACAAGTCCTAAAATAGCTGGATAATCAATCTTGTCAAAGATAATAGATGAGTCTGCTATTAATTGTTAAAACAATAGTACTTATGACTCTGTGGTATTAGTTGAGAAATAGTTATACAAGTCAATGGAACAGAATATAGAACTCAGAAACAGACTAAAAAATGTTCAGGTGATCCGTGGAAAGGAGATAACAGAAAGTCTATGTAAGAAAGAGTTTTTGCATCAAGTCATCTATGAAGAAACCAGTAAAATGAAACTCAACTTAAACATTAATTTTGTATGAATTGTCCCAAAATAGATCACAGATAAAACTACCAAGAAAGCCAAGGCTTAGGAAAAAAAACAGTTCTGCAACTTGACATTTTTTAAGAGTAATCCCTAAAAAATGTCTGGTAAAATTAAAAATTTCCTAACAAATGTAAAACATAGTTTTTAGGAGACAGGGGGAGATAGTTCAGAGTGAAGAGCACTGACTACTCTCCCAGAGCATCAGACTTCAGTTCCTAGCACCACCCTGGGTGGCTTCCAGTGGCCTATAACTTAGGCTCTGCGGGATCTGATATCCTTTTCTGGGGTCCATGTGTACCCAAATGCATGTGCACCGACACATACAAACACGTATAAGTAAATAATAAAATACATCTTTAAAGAGTTTCCACTATGAAAGGCCAACTGAAGAGGATAAAAGGATAAGCTTTTACTAAAAGAATATGTTTCGCAGTCACATATGCACAAAAGATCTAATATTTAAAATACACAAAGAAATCCCAAACTCGATAGTAAAACATCTGAAAACATAATCAGTAAATCATCAAAATATAGGAAAAGATGATTTATTAAAAATGGCATATAGGTGACTAATAAATACACAGAGATGTTCACTACAGGCCTCAGGAAACGTGAATTTGAACCCAAGGAAGATTTGATTACATGCTCTGAGTAGCTATAATAAAAATGGAGAAGAAAACCATTAGGAACAACTCAGACTGTGTAGAGTGGCTGTTTTCTTTCTATTGATTTGTATTGCTAGAACTTTCTTGAGATATTGCTTAAAAATCATGCTTACTAACTTGAAAAGAAAAATGAAATGTGAAATAGGCAAGAATTCCACTCTACTAATGAACCCTTATACAGGGTTGAGGAAGGAAAGTGGAGATGGCTGTACATCATTAAAAGAGCAAGCCTGGCATGTTTGAGGAAATCTGAACTAATGCAGTTTGGAGGCTGGGATCCAGTCATCTTTAAGCTGTGTGGGTGCTGAGAAGGGACAGCAGATAGCACATATTATCCTCTAAAAATAAGAACGGGGGGTAGAATGTACAGGGCTACAGATCTGATAATGAATCTTCTTTACAAAGTACAAGATGAGTTCCAGCACCTCTGGAATGTTGCTGGAATCTGGATCACTGATGTTGAACTAACTGAACGCTGCTTGTAATAAAGAAAGGGCCACTGACTGATTCTAAGTGCAAGTTTTCTTGTAATGGGTGTTTCTAGCACCTTCTGACACATCCCTTTATATCTGTTACCTGTGCGGGTGCTTGTGAAAGAGATTTCATAGCTTCAATCCTATGCCTCGAGATGGAAAACATCAAGTAAATGTGAAACAGATGCCTTCATCATTGACATCATACCTTCCCAGCTAGAGAGACACAGACTGAATTCTCCCATGAAATCTCTTCATCACCATCCGAACGTTATTGAAAGATATTGAAGGCAAAGTAGTTGGCACAATGGTGTCAGAGTGCACTGGGCAAGTGACAAAGGATCGCCATAAACAGTGGCCCTGGGCAACTCATCCCACCTTAGGCGGGAAAACTTCAGGACACAGTGGGATCTGTTTATTCCTCTCACCGCTTAAAGAGACCAGTCTTCCAAACTGAGGGCTAGTGACAAACACTATTTAAAGGAACTGCCACTCATTCTATCCAATTTTGCATATGCCAGGGAAGCTCTTTAAACAAATACTCCAAAGGGAACCATTCTTCTATGATGTATTGATAATGTTTTCTTTCAGCATTTATACTTTAAAAAAAATGGTTATGAGCATTTTGGGGCTTTGAGAATTCCATGGCTGTCTTCAGTATGTCGCCTCTTTTCTCTGCTTGGTATACACACTTTCATTAATGCATAAGTAATCTTGTATGTTCCTGTAGTAATCCCTCCCTTGCTGGGGTACCATAAATACTGGAGGATCTGTCGCTTGCAATATGCATGGTCAGCTTTATAAGATTTGCCTTCTACATTGCAAAGTCCTTAGAGACAGGACTTCAGTCACTTGTAGTGGACATGGATATGACTATGCTTCACAATCCAGTAGACGAGCTATGACCTTATGTTTCAAATGTGAATTACATTCTGTCTGAATTCTTACTTGAAGTCTTAACCTTTTGCTTCATCCCTGTATTGCTTGACAGTCCCAGGATGTTTGGGGATGACTTGCACTCTGTTACTATGAGTTTGCTATTGAGATTTTCATTAATTAAATTTAGGTGTCCCTACAAGAAGCTGGTAAGGACCTCTCTGTTTAGAGCACCCTTTTCTCTTTAACTTATTGGAAAAGGGCATCGATTTTAAACATTTTAAACATCACATTTTTCAAGTGTCACAGATCTTGTATACAACTTCTTCCCATGTAGCTTCTGTAACCATTCTAACTTTTGGGACACAGATTCAAGTTAATCCTCAGTGTCCAGTCCATAGCCTAGTTAGGAATCTTCCAGAGCCTGTATTTTCTAAAACACAAATCTTTGATCTCTTCTCTAGACCCTAGGAGGATTATGCCTCTCTCATACTTGGGAAGGGAGGAAACTTAAGGAGACATTTTATGATGAACCCACAGAAAAATAAAACGATGTTTTTCTTTTCATGTGATCCCATCATTCAATTTTATATCCCCAGTGAGTGACACAAAGCCTCACAGAGAGGGGACACTCATGAATATTTAATCAGCATACAAATGAGGTACAGGTCATGCAGGTGAATGCTCATGAGGCATGTCAACTGTGAGGGCTTAGAACATAGCTAGTCTGCTGCAGGCTCAAGTTTCAACACTTGGTGATTGTTGCTAAGTAGCTATGTAACAAACCTTGGCTATTCGGTGGAGAGTTCTAGGTTTAAAGGCAAGGTTAGCCAGGATTCGCCATCCAAGATGACAGAGTTTGAATAATTGGAAGCCATAGTGACTTCACACTCATCTTTATGTACTCACAGCTCAGGGAGTCAGAGAGATGACTGTTAAATCTAACATTCCATCCTGTACATCAGTGGAAGGATGAGTAAAGCATCAGGCATCTATGAGCTTAATTTCCTCATCAGCTCCTCTAGTCTCCCATCTCCATTGAAGTTTTAATCATCTTGAATGAATATCAGTCTACAGTATATTATGCACATCTCTGTCTTGAACAAATCACAGCAAATATAACTTAACCCCCTGAAATTAATGTAGCTATTATAAACATTCACTGTTCCAGGCCATATAAACCCTGGTGCTTTCTGGACACTTGGGTTAAAATTTTTTTTTTTTGTACAAAAAGAAACAACCTTAACCACTGAGTCTTCTAAACCCACAAGCTTCTTCCTTTGATTATTTTTTGAGCATTTTCTTTGTAAGCATTTCTCCCACGTCTTGTATGACAGTGGACACGCCACTTTGTTGGACGCCAGTTCTGGTTTTCCTTTACACATTTTAACTCTTTTTTCCTTCTCAGGTGCTAAGAGTACAATGGAAAATTGAGCTTCCTTTTCAGTCGGGACTAAATAAGAAAAAATAGATCTGATTTTCATTGGGCTGATATTTTGACACCTGTTTTTTCCTTAAAAGAATATTCTTTAGGCTTGTGGTTATTTTAAGTCCACAATAGCAAAGCAGCTGACTTATCATTTACAGAATGCTTTGCATTTTTCAGAACAATGCCATACCTTGGAACCATTTGCTCCCCGTGCTAATTCTATCATTTTATACACTTACAAAGTCTAAAAGGCCCACATCTCTGTTCTCAACAAAGAGTGAGTACTAATGCTCCTTCTTTCACTGCTTAATTCCCAGTCTGATGTAGTTCCTGGCATACCCTGTGAACACTCTGGGTAGTTAGAAACCAATTTACCCACCCGCAGAGTCTGATGATGCTGCAAATGATGAAATGACTGATAGAATCTTTAGAGTTGGGTTATTAGGCTCACATCTTTGGAGTCCCAGCTAGCAATGAAGATAGATGCACATATATACACTGGCTGGAAGTTTCAGAACAGAGGTGATTAAGGAACATCAGATGAAACCAGGAAGAAAGCGAGTACCAGACAGAGAGAAAGCAGACATGAGGTGGGAGCAGTAACCAGCATGATTGTGTCTCTACTTCAACTGGAGTAAATATGAAATTTTAATTCCTAAATGACTAACCAAATAGCAAACCCAATTCACTATACATCTTATGGAGAAAATAGTAATTTGGGGTGCTTGGATGAAAAATGTCCTTCATACGATCAGATATTTGAAAACTTAGTCCTCAGCTGATTCCACTGTTTGGAGAGCTTTGGGGAAGCAGCCTTATTGGAAGAAGTGCATCACTGGGGGCGGGCTTTAAGAGTTTATACACTTAGCTCATTTCCTGTTCATTCTCACTGGAAGCTGTGATCTCTCAGCTTCCCGTTCCTGCTACCGTGCCACACATTCGTTGTCATGATGTACTCTAATTCTTTTGAAATTAAGAGTGCAAATAAACTCTTTTTCCTATATGTTACCTTGGTCATAGTATTTATTCAAGCAACAGAAATGTATCTAATACAGAAATTCCCTATTTTGATCCCAACAAGGTTTACTTTCCTTTTCTGTCTCGCAGTGTGCTTTAAGAGGAATGTCCACACAAGGAGACTATGGATGTTTATTAGAATCTGTGATTATGTCATCATACACCAAAAGGGACTTTCCCGATGTAGTACTGTGATCCAAAGGTTATCTAGAGTTTCCCTCGATGGGTCCTATGCCCATTACAAATAAGGGACCTATGCTAGGTGTGGCCAGAGAAAGAGATGTGATCATAGCGGCATGAACAGAGCAAGGACATGGGATCATAACTCATCCTGTTGAGCTGTTGCCTGTAAAGTTGAGGGAGTGAACCATATGTCAAGGGATCAGTGGAGTCCAGAATATGGGAAAAAAGGATACTAGTTCTATCACAAGTCTGTAGAAAGGTGTGACTAAGGAAACCGTGGCTTTCGCCCATTGAGAGCTGTGCTGAATTTCTGACCTGTCAAACTAAGATAACCAGTGTTTTCTTACCCACTTACCCTATTTCACTCCCACTTAAACCCGCTGCAAGCTACGCTTCTGGCTCCCACCGCTCTTCTTCCTCCACATATTTGGCTTCCATGGATTTTGATAGTAACCTCTTCACTTTCAGAAACTGTGATGATTCCCCAATGGTATCTATGTCTAGTTCAGTGGTTCTCAACTTTCCCAATGCTGTGACTCTTTAATAAGTTCCTCATGATAAGGTGACACCCAACCATAACATTACTTTTGTTGCTACTTCATAACTGTAGTTTTGCCACTCTTGTGAATCATAATGTAAATATCTGATACGCAGATGGTCTTAGGCAACCCCTGTGAAAAGTTCATTAAAGCCCCAAAGGTCACGACCCACAGGTTGAGAACTGCTGGTCTAGTTTATTCATACTTCCCATACCTCTGTTTCATCCTGGGACTTAGAAGTGTAGTCTTGTTCTCTTAACACAGAATGAATGGGTGTTAAAGGTCACTTATAGTTCAGAAATGAGCATATAGCAAGGAGATGGGGAAGGGGCCATGACAAACATCTGAATCCTGTAAGAAGTTTCTCTTTCTCACAACTTTTCTATTCCCGTACAGCGTGTCAGTAATGTTCTTTGCAAACTCTTTATTATCCTCTGTATTGGTTACTTTTCTGTTGCTGTGATATAATTTCATGACCAAGGTAGAAGGGAGAGTTTCTCTGGGCTTATGGCTCCAAAGGGATGGGAGTCCATTGGAAGGGAAGCATGGCAGCATGTGGCCATGTCCTAAATGCTCAGACCAGGTCTACTTCCTCACAGTAAATGAGGGAACTAGATGGTGTGAAAGAGTTACCTCTTCCAGGTTGTTCATAAATTAAGACACGAAATCCTTCAAATGCTGTGATTTGGTCCAAGCAATGTTTAGAGGCTAGTTCACTGAGTTAGGCTTCTTAGGAATTTGATATGTATCTCTGTCACAAAACTTTGCAAACAGAAGCAAATTACTTCCCTTCTCTGTTCCCAAACTTGCACACTTAGACAATGAGGTAGTAACAATATGCATCACAAGAGTGTTGGCATGATTATAAAAGACAAAATCTGAAACTGTCATACAACAAATGCTACTGAGATGAAAATTAAGGCTTTGTATATTTATGAACAATTAATTTTTGGAACCCAAAGAAAAGATATTCTCCTCTGCAGATAGTTAAAGAAGGTACAAAGAACATGGGCAAAAACTATAAATGCTTGTCCAGTGGAAATAAATAAAATCCAGATCTCCCTGACTGTAGAACTTGTCTCATTCACATGCTGTGAGTGACCTTTTATTTTGCACAGTGATGCCAGGCTTGCTGCTGACTGAGATCAGTATTCAGATACCATATGTCCTCAGGGTCTTTGTCAGCTTACTATTGAGCCTTCTCTCCCCTTCCTCTCAAATTTAATACCTATGCTAGCAGCACCACATGCTCACAACACTTCCTTTGGCTTATAATTTTCTTTATATCATTTATCACTGCAAATTATCATAAAATGTATTTGTTTTCACATTTTTCAGGTTCCCCTTTGAAAGTTGTAGTCTATTTCGACTATTATTGATCCTGTCCGCTAGTGTAACAACAGTATGGAGAATGGCTGCAATGGCATGATACATATTCAAAACATTTTGATAAAAAAAAATGAAGGAAGAGTAGATCACTGATTGACTAGATGAATTTTATTTTTCCTCTGGGCATTGAACAGGAGTTTCCAGCACATCTGCTGCTTCCTTCCTAGACCCAGTCATAGCTGCATACAGAGGGAGAGCATAGTACCCCACACCAGAACTCATTATGCTTTGCCACTTTAGCCCATCTTCTATTTCAAGCCACCTTATACGGAGTGGTATAAACACACCCTGCCCCTCTCATTATGCTCAACCATGCCTTAGAAAGGTTCTACATTTGGCATTTACTAGCACGTCTCCAATCCAACCCGCTCATTGGCTTTCCTAGTTCTTTGCAAGCTTTCCAATACTGTTTTAAAGCTAACTATTCTCATTACCTGATATGTTTCAAATCCTAATTATCACTGTCTCTTTTAGATTGAATGTGTCTACGCTAACTTGAATCCTCCTCATAAAGCTTCCATACCTTCTTCTCACATGACTTTTCCCTAAGGAGTTGGGCTTGATAATATCATCAGAGACCATTTCTTTTTTATTTCTGCATGATGCTACAAAAAAAAAAATTAATTGTCCCAGTTCTTGCATCCTAGGCTCTTAAAATTTAACACAAACCATGACAATGTAAGAAGTTAGTTAAAACAGGATACAAATCACATACAAATATCCAGTAGAGACAAGAAGATTTTGAGCAGAGAAAAGCCAATCTGTCCCTCAGCCTGGTTATGGAATAGTGTAAGGTCCCGGTCTTCATTTTAATCTTTGGCGTTTCATATACTCGAGTCATCCTCTACCTTTTACATAAAAATTACATTTCTCATTACCTAGTTTCCCGAATTCCAAACACGAGCCCTTAAGCCTGACAATCCCAATGTCTTGAGCAACTCACAGAGCTTTGTGTGTGAAATGCTTGCCCGTGTTTCCATGATGTTAACAGTTCAAAAGCTAAGGCTTTGAGAACATCAAGTGCATCTAGCAATCCGCAAACCATCAATGTTCAAAATCTTTAAAGATTATGATGGTTGTATAATGTTTTAATCTTAATTTTCTAAAAGTGTTTATAAGTATTATATATGTACAATGTATTTAGGTTGATGATCCAAACAAGGTAAGATTCATTCCTACTAAAAAGTTTCACTTATTTCTAAATGTTCCAAGTTTTTTTTATAATGATTTAAAATTGCTTTTATACTCAACAGCCAAATTATTTAAAATGAAATATATTTCGAACCCAGCATGTAGTTAGACATAAGAATGCCAACAACCTTTCTTCCTTCAGGCCCCAGAGAAAACTGCCATTAGATTGTAATTTAACTCAATATCTGTCATTTTTGCAGATTTAACAAAACTTCAAACCTGACCCCCCCAAAGTCTGCATGCATATGCATATGCCCTATGGCTCCTTCTTTCTTACACACCAACTGTAAGTCATTAGTATGAAGCCTTACTTGATTGACCCTGGTCTATGGCATTATGCAAAAACAAAGGCACAACTGGGAAGAGAATTCTGCTTGAAGAGCTCAGCTCTGAGAGTCCCGGGGCTGTTCACAACCTTGGTAAAGCAACTACAGGAGCAATCATGACCAAATGAGCAAAAATGGATTTGTACCACAAAAGAACCAAGTCTGGCTTTTTTAATAATAAGAATACAAATAATAACTCCATGTAGCTATAGGCACCTAATCTTCCTGTGCTACTTCCCATTATGCTGTTATATAGATTAGTTTTGTCACAAGACTATGAAGAAAGAACTGGTTTATGCCATTTTAAAATATAAGTGTGGCCAGTGATCTGCCCAAAGCCACATGAGTAGCAAATAACAAAACTGAAATTTATATTCCTACAAATCAGACTTTAGACACCAGATTCTTTTTTCTTTTTCTTTTTTTTTTCTTTTTTTCTGTTTTAGACTCTTCTGGCCAATACTAGATAGTTGGAGTCTCTAGGAACTCAGAGGACGAGGGCCAGGAACAAAAAAGGGAGGTAATAATGAGTTGTGAAATTTTCTGAATATCCCGGACTACATCCGTTGAAATAGATTGCTCTGGATGAGCACTATAACGGGATAATGTATCATCAAGCACATCTAGAATGTTCCCAGAGAAACATGAGCTTCGTAAGCAGTGTTTGGTCTCCAATGTAATTTTTCTCTGTTTCTCTGTTGTAATTCTGGCTGTCCTGAAACTCACCTGGTAGACCAGGCTGGCCTCAAACTCACAGAGATCTGCCTGCCTCTGCCTCCCACATGCTGGAATTAAAGGCGTGCACCACCACTGTCTAGCTTCCAATGTTAATTTTTAGTAGTTCTTTTCTCCAGTAAATTTCTTACTTTCTCCTCTTCATCCTCCCACTCTCCCTCTCTTTCCTCATTCTTGCTCCCTCTTTCTTATATCCTTCACCTCACCCTCTCCTTCCTTTCCCCACCCCCCTTTCTTGTCAGTTATATAACTCAAATCTAACTCCATTGAGTATATACAGTATTTCCTGCCAATAGCCTTAGAATTTGTTTGGAAGGAAAATACATAAAAAATCATCTAGATTGGGGAGAGAAGAGGTGGGAGAGAGAAAGAGGGACACAGTTTATTATGGTTGCAAAAAGCCAAAAGCAAGCTTCCAGAATTAAGACAACCAAACAGGAATTCATGTTGGATCAATTTCAGTTCTGTAAATATGTAAATGCTGATGGCCTGCACATAACCTCATGGCAATGGCAGCCACACATACCTCCAGGTGGACACCTGCCTTGCCCTTCTTTGATTCCAGGTCTTTCCTTTGTGGATGTCTTCCGATGTCCTCTGGGTTCCAAGGTCCTTTTTATTCCTGTAGGTTTGTAGTTCTTACAGCACCTACCAGGATTAGATTGGAATGGGATACTGAATAATGGCAAAATAAATACACTCTAGCAGGACCATTTAACTCTAGGGTGTTTTCTAAACACAAATTTGGCTGGTACACTGTTCTGTGTAAGTCTAAAGAACAATACCACCTGCATTCTAATCCATGCCGTGTCCCTGCCTTGCTGTGGGATAGATGAACCTCTCATTCTTTTGGTGTTTTAATTTCCTCAGTGGCTAAACTCGAATCATATATCCAATCTACCTTTCAGAACTTCTGAATGGATTATAGCGAAACCTTTCATAATGCTTTGGCTTAAAAGATTTTTCTCTGAACCATATTGATGTTTTTAATATTCTATTTTCCCCCAACAGTCATCAATAGGACTCACAAAGGAAATATATCCATATAATTGGATTAATTTCTGTCAATCCTTGGATGATCTCAAAGTGTTTGGCCATGACTAATAAGTGAATTCGAATTTTTGGCAAGTAGCAATCATGTGCACATTTCAAGTATCTGCCTTTTTATGCACAAAACAATCTGCTTTAACTGATTTGGGGAGTATAAATGTTAATCTGCAGCAGTATTAGAATACTGCTTCATTGGACTAAAATTCTCTGACCAGATGAGAAATCAAGATGCAAAACCAGCCACATGGATGAGAAAGCAGGAAGTGTTCCAGAGTAGCTAATGTCATATTGTGACAAAGTTGATTTTGAAATGATTTCTGAAAGGGAATCTAGTAGAAAGGACTGATTTGTCAGGTGAAGTGGGAGGAGAATAAACCTACCTATCCATCTAGAATTTCTGTGAGCAGTGCCTCTGAGTATTCAACCCTCATCACAACTTTATTGCTGCTGCATGTGCTACAGAACACGGATCTGAAATCCAGGGAGGAGACAAAAATGTGTCTATACTCAGTGGACTGACCATGATCAAGGTTTAGATGCTATATTAGGTCCTTGTTCATATGTTGAGTTTAAAATCTACAAGTCTGCTTCAGCAGTGAATACCAACCAACAAGCTGACTAGCACGTGTTCTTTTGTGGGAGACACAACACAAGTCCCGGTAGAAACCCTGAATTGGAGCAGTTAGGAAACTAGAGGACCATGTCTAGCCACACAATGTGAAACTGAGGTTAAAATTTAGAACCGCCTCCTCCATTAAAAATGACCGTTCTGATTAATTAAGTACTTGTGATGTGAGGACTTCAAAAGAGTCCTTCCAAAGCTTCATGAAACCTATAAAGTTAGATGTCACAGCTCCACACTAGAGATGAAGCCACTGAAGATTATTCATGTAAAATACGATCATAAAATACTAGGACAGAATTTATAATGGGACAGGTACTAAGTCTCTGCTACACATTATTTACATATTACATATATTACTTATATATTCCTCAAAGAAAATCCCTATGAAGTGGGTATTAGTGTCATATACATTTACCTTATGGGAAGCTGATGTATGAGATACTAGAGAAGTATAAAGTCACATAGCTCCCAGATAAGAAATTTGAATTTCAAATCTAGAGAGATTGGCTCCAAAAAGGAGACTCGTAAGCACTATTTACTATTCTGCATTAAACAAAGCAAGTGGACAAAGAGAGGCTAAGACCTGCATTCTGAAAACAGCATGCTCTTTGTGTCTAACTCTAGCTGCTCGTAAGAATACAGCAGGGAGTATTTGGGGGTTGGAATTCTGTTGAAGGATATGATCATTTTACCATGTTTAAAAACCAAAGTTCTCAGCTGAGTTTCTTACTCATTCCTAAACATTAAGGAATGCTAAAGAACACACCTAGCACCTTGACTGTGGCTTAAAATGGTAATTCTTTTCTTCCTACCATCAAGTGACTTTGAGTTAGTCACCTAGGCAGGGGCTGGGCACATCATCACTGACCCAGAGTAAGCCAAGATGACAACATACCGAGGCTAGAAGCCCTGTGTGGCTTCTGCAGGGATGCACACTAATTGACATTAAGATGCATTTATTGCTTGTGTTTTCCTTGTTTTTCACCTTGACAAATACATTGAACTTCAAACATGGGTAAAGTATCATTAGGAGCACTTTGGGGAACACAGGTTCTTTTTCCTTGAGGAAAGCAAAATCTACCAAGGAACACCAAAATATTGACAGCTAGGAGTAATTGATATTAGAGTGATAAAGAATACTTTGGGCTCTTCATCTAAGTTTCTGCTGTGTGTGAAAAAGATGGAACAGGCTCAGGTACACTCTGGGGCTCAAATCAAGGCATATAAAGGTGAGCTCTGGGGCAATGCAATATGCTTAACCATCACAAATGAGTGCAGACAACTCTGTGTGCTTCTAATGTGCTCTGGAGAATTAGGCAGGTCATTGTTATCATTGCTACTATTTTATTCTCCAACTACAAGCTTACGGCATCTTCTCTTCAGTGGGCTGTGTCCCTGAGAGAAAAATAAACTCAACAATTTCTTCCTGCAACAGCTCATGAATATTAATGCCTTCTTTATTTATTGTTTGGCAAAATATGACAAAAATAAAAATGCACTACAGCAAAAACGAACATGAATACACCAAAAATATCCAGCTACTGTCAGAATGCTTGTGTCATCATCATTATCAATAAACACACACTTGACAAACACAAGGCATGCACTACTTCGCTCAGAATCCTTTCTGACCACTGATTTTTCTGAAAAGGTGTGGGTAATTCCTTGGTTGTTACTCATGGATTCACGTGAATTTTGTAGTTGCAGTCTTGGTGTACACAATGGTACCAGGAGATATGCAAGAGAAGCCTTCCAGAAACAGATTCTCAAGGCCTCAGGATCTTTCCTCAAAAAGCCCTGTGCTAGACTCTCAAGACAAGGAGCATTTAAGCAGTTTTGATTGAAAAGGATAGAAACAGCCCTTCTATACAGACAGTCCTTGTCTCACATCCCAGCACAGCCTGAAGCAACTTTAAGAAGCCTTTGAGTTTGCACAGCACACTTACAAAGTCCCTGATCTAATACACTTTGCAGAAGAAGGCCCAGAATACCATGCCAATTAAAGCAGCAGAGGCCACAGAACCAGAGGCAAAGTTAGTACTTGCATTCCTACCACTGTGTCCTCAACTAGTGATCTTTATAAAGTACTTCCTGCCTCCTTCCAGAGCACAATTTAAGGGTCAAGTGAAGAGAAGTGTTTGTCCTGACAGCTTTCTCTCAAGCTCTTGCAACTAACCTCTTATGTCGATCAGGTGTTTCTGGAGTCATACTGTAATAAGCAGGTGGAGAACTTGCAATAGTAAAGATGATATAAAGCACACAGTATTACAGTGTCTACTCTGTGTGCATAGAGCTGGTATAGAGCATATGAAACCCCAATGTAAAATTCCTTGAGCTTTGGCAGAGAAAAGTGAATCTGGTCATACTCAGAACATGACCAGGATTCCAGGAAGCACATCTGTCAATCATTCCTGGTTAACTTTATCCCTAAAGAAGTTCTTAAATTCAAAGAAGTACCTTTGAGCCATAGGCAGAACTCTTATCAAGGACAAAAAGCATTACACTAGTCATATGTATCGTGCTATGTATGCAGTTCAACAAAAGAACAACAGTATACAGCAAGATAAACCCTTGTAACTCCCCTCTGTGCTGAGACTGAACATGCCAGTGGGTATGTCCCATTCTCCATCACTAATGACATCCAGTGCCACTGATACTGGCTTGTATACAAATCCCTTCAGTAGCTATACAACAAATTGAGCTTGAGAGACCATCAGATGCTATGTAATAATGCTGGGTCATTCATGAACAGAGTGGAATCTTGCCTCTCATACTATGTTCTGTGCCCATGTCACTCCATAATTTACAATCTTTTTCCTTTTAGAGGAGATATTTTCTAATATTCAAACATGTAGTCTTTCAGCATGTTCTTACTCTCTTTTGTAGAGAAACTGGCTTTTGATTGCCATACCTATAGCAGGACCTTCTCAAACAAAATGTAATTGAGGGCCTGGAAAAACATCTCATCAGCCAAAAGTACTGGCTGTTTTCCAGATGTTATTAGCACCTACATAACACCTCAGAGAATGGATCATCCTCATCTGACTTCCAAGCACACCAAGCATGCATATGGTGTATGGGTATACATGCAGCCAAAACACACTTACACATAAAATAATACAAATATAACATAATATATATTATCTATAAATATAATATATATTATGTACATACATAGACACACACAGATATATTCATATACATATGTGTGTGTGTGTGTATATATATATATATGTATGTATTTGTGAAATTCCTGAAATCACTAAGTGAAACCACTAAGTTGAAGGGTACACAATCAACATACAATACTCACACATGCACACACACACAATAATAAACTATTTGAAAAAGAAATTAACACTGAGAAATAAAGTAATTAGGAATAAACCAAACTAATGAGGCAAAGACATATATTAAAAACAACAAAATGTCATTAAAAGAAATTAAATACACAATGGAAAGACCACCCATGTTCACAAATTGCAAGAGTCAATAGCATCAAGGTAGCACTGCAGTACCTTTATTGATCTGCAGTTATAATATAATTGCTATCACAGTGCTGCCATTCTTGTAGGGGCAGGGTGACCCTAAAATTGACATGAAAATTCAAAATATTGTAATAGATAAGCAATACTGGAAATGTAAAACAAGCTCAGAGGACTTAAAATTTCCTGATTTAACATCTTCCAGTGTGGCACAGACCTAAAAACACACGTAGAATTGATAAGTAGGGTCCAGAAGACAGTAGACCATAAGCCTGTGATGAACTAGTTTTTAATGAAGTATAGCAATTCTATTCAAATGAAAACACACTGGAATTTCAATAAAAGATGCTATGGCCACTCAATATCCCCAAGAACATGGATGAGTTTGGACTCTTACTTCAAACCACACACAGAAACACAAATCGTTCAGGTTAAATATCTAAATATAAAAGCCAAAATCACAATCTTCTTGGAAGGAAAACACAATACAAATTGTTATGACTTCAAGCAGTGGTTTCCTAAACAAGACACCAAAAGCACAAGCAACAAATTAAATCCATAACAAATTTGACTCCATTATTACAAGTGTTTGTGAGTGAGTCCTGGAACTTTGGTAGAAAAAACACATCAGAAACCTGGAAGAAAACCCCTTTACATTAAGTACTGATAAGAACAAGTGTCTAGATTATGTGAAGGATTCTGAGTTGAGATTCCCTCCATGGGGGAAAAGTAAACAATGTCTACCCCTCCTTCAAAGGTCTCATTCCACTGAAGGTCACCAGGGGAACCAGTGAGTATATTCAACTGATTTACAATGGGTGAGGAGTTACAGGCGGGAGCATAGGAGACCTTAAAGCATCCACACTGGGATGTCTTTACCTAGCAGTGATGATGGCTTCCCCATGGCTACATAGATGGAGCCTCTTCTCCTCATCTTCTCTCCCTTATATCCCCTACTCTCTGCTCCAAGAACCCAAGGCCACATGCAATTAAGGCAAAACAACTGCAAACAACTGCAAACAACTGCAAACAACTGCAAACAACTGCAAACAACTGATTGGGAAGGGTGACTGAATACTCAGATGAAGGTCCCATATTCCCCCTACTTCCCTTCTTTCTAGGAGGTAAGGTAAGAATTTGTCTTGATCACATTTCTATTGCTGTGATAAAACACCATGACCAAGGCAATTTATAAAAGAAAGTTTTAAATTAGGTTACTGTTTCAGAGTGTTAGAGTCCATGAAGATAGAACAAAGTCATGGCAGAAGAAACAACTGGGAATGCAGATCTTGAACCACAAATAAGAGGCAGAAAACATGCTAGGAATGCCATGAGTCTTTTGAAGCCTCAAATCCTGCCCCTAGTGACATACTTCCTGCATCAAGACTATGTTGTAGAAGTTTATTTTTAGTTATGTTTGAAATTGTTTATTGCACTGTTGGGTGAGGGTTGGCCTAGGTCTTGGCATTTTGCATTGTCTATAGGTGTTGGATTTCTGTGGGGGATGTTTAATTGCTTATGATCTGCACAAGGTATCAGTAGAACACCTAAGGAGTTCTGGATCAATAAAACATCTGAGCGCAGATTCTTGGGTTCCATTGTGAGTTTGTCACTGGCCGTGATAGTGGTTCCCTCCACTGAGGTCTGGGAGAGCTTGCAAATATGAAATAAGCCTCCTTGTCATTCTTGCTGAAGCCCCACAGCAGCTAACAACAACAAATGGTGTACCAATGTGGGGCAGGACATCACACCAGCTAATCCAACATGGAGACAAGGAAGAACAAGAAAGAAACTGCAGATCTCGTAGAGTTAAATAAAGTATACTCAGGGAAGCTAGCAGAGGAAAGAGATTAAGGTATTAATTGAAGTCTCCTGAAGGAAGAGGAGAGAGAAAAAGAAAGAAAAGCCTCTATGAAGAGTAAAGGTTGAGAAATTAATAAATGAATGAGAACAAAAGCTCTGAGATGAGAGCCACAGAATGGAGGGCTTACTAGATAAAGAATTCAGCTGAGAGCAGGGAAAAGAAATACTGCTTTTCCTCATCATGGAGGTGATGCTCTCTCCTGCCACTGGTTGTAGCATACTGTTTCACAAACTGAATGTGTTGAGGGCATTTTGTGTGTGAATCCAAAGTGGGTCTTGTGTTTGCAGTTTATGAAGAAGTGTGTGTTTCCCCATGTTGGTAGTGAGAAAAAATTGTCAAATTGCCAGAACATATTTTAACTGGAGACTATTCTCACCAGCCCAGGATCCCCTACTGTTGTGGAAGCTGCAGCTTGGAGTAAAAAAGACACTTAGTTAAACTGACCGTTTTTTTCCCCTTCCCTGCAAACTTGACTACAAGTGGTCCAGGCACTGGTGATGATGATGAGCACTCCACCCACAAGGTAACACTTCCTGCAGACAAGGACTAGTTGCTTTTCCAGCAAACCATACTCTACCTTAAAAATCTGGAAAATATTTCCTCAGGGTCAGCACACAGTAATACTCTTCTAGAACTGGCTGAGATTGCATCTCATGCTGGCAGCTGAAATTGGTATTGTAAATGTTACCCAGGTGGTGCTGGTTTTGAAGTCATGAAGGAGTCATGGAAAGTAACTGAGGCTTGGCACTATGAGAGGCCAGGAAAGGCTACTGGTGAAAGTGCCACCTCATTGGCAATTGAAGGCCCTTATTGAAGGGGTCATGAAGAGAAGTTGAAGCTTAGCACAATAAAGGGAGTCCAGGAGAGGCTATTGATGAAAGTGAAGCCCAGTTGCAGCAAGGGACTCCAGCATTTTGAAGATGCCAGTAGCATGGGATGACCACCAAGAACAGCAGCAGTAGTGGAGTAAAGCCAGCTGGAACCTGGAGAACAAGCTATATAAGCTATATGTGCTGCAGAGGTCAGAGCCTGAGAAATGATCCAAGCCCTTTGGAGGAGCCCAGAAGATTGTGAGTGAATTCCAGATAATTGGACATTGATAATGTTTTTCTGCAGTCCAAAGACATTGTGAAGATCTTGATAGAAACTTGGTATCATTTGATCATGTATATTAGTAGCCTCATAATTGTTCCTCTTATAAATGGTTTTACTGGTATAGTTTAAATTGTGTTGTAAAGGTACAACAATTCTTTTTATAGAGAAAAGGGGAAATGTTGTGAAAGTTTATTTTTAGTTATGTTTGAAATTGTTTTATGCACTGTTGGGTGAGGGGCTATCCTAGGTCTTGGCATTTTGTATGGTCTGCAGGTGTTGGATTTCTGTGGGAGATGTTTAATTGCTTATGATCTGCACATGGTTATCAGCAGAAACACCTAAGGAGTTCTGAATCAATAAAACATCTGAGCGCAGACACTTGGGTTCCACCATGAGTATGGCACTTGCCGTGACAGTGGTTCCCTCTGCTGAGGTCTGGCAGGATTTGCAGTTATGAAATATGTCTCCTTGCTGAGCTGCTCCAGAAGCAGTGGTATACTATTACAAGACCAAACCTGCTAATCCATCCCAAACAGCCAACAACTGGGACCAAGTATTCAATTTCGGAGACTTATGGGGGACGTTTTATCCAAATCAGCACAGGAGTGAGCAAGCCTAGCTGTGATGAGCTTTCATGAGCAGACTCAGCAGAACTCCTGAAGATGGTGGCAGCTTTGGTCCCCTGGATAGTCCTGTAGAACTCATATGTCCCAATGATAAAAACACCAACATCCCGACTTGAAAACATAGGAAGAATTTGAAATCATTTCTCCAGGCCAGATATGAAGAAATGAAAATAAGCAAGTCAAAAGGTACAAAAAGCCCTCTTCATTAGAGAAGTGCAGCTCATCAACTCTACTAGGTTGTGTTTAATAAAACATATAAAACCCACACAATACCCAGTGTTAAATAGAATATGGAAAATTGGAACTTTCTTTACTGATAAGAATGTAAGCTAGTGGAGATTCTGAGGAAAATAGCTTGACCATTTCTCAAATGTTCAGTATGATCTGCCAATGCCATCTCTAGGTGTCTAACCAAGAGACATGTCTACACAAACTTCACCATAAATACCACCACGACACTACTTTTCATTTTAGCTAAGTGATAGAAATTTCATAGATGGGGACTGGGAAATGGCTCATTGAGTAAAAGTGCTTATCATGTAAGCATGAGGACCTGAGTTTGAACCCCCAGAACCCATGCAAAAGCCAGATGTCAAGTGTGGACACCTGCTATTTCAGTGTTCCAATGATGAGGTAGGAAGTGAAAACAGGACAGTCTCTAGAAACATGTGAGCCACCTACTCTGGTGTACACCATGGAAAAACAACAGAGAGACCCTGTCTCAAATAAGGTAGAAGGTTGTCTTCTGATATGCATGCTATGGCACACATGTGCTGTGCCCACACACACATACAGAGAGAGGAGGGGGCAAGGAAGGGAGACAGAGGGAGGGAGAGGGAGAGAGAGGGGGGGGGAATGAGGGACCAGTTATAAGAAAAGTACCTAAGTTAGTGGATGAACAAGAATCTATCTTCTGCAATAAAGTACTATACGCAGGTGAACATCTCTGAAGTCCTATACACACTGTGTGGATATACGGATGAACCTTTAAAGTACAATGTTACATGAAGTACAATGTTACACAGACTGCAGAATTCCATTTAAGTAGGATCTCCAGTAATGCTAAGTATGAAGAGACCATGAACAGAACAGTGGTTTCCAGAGTATTCCAGGTGTCTTTGGGATGAAGAAGCTCAGCCTGGTTACCAACAAGTATGTGGTGGCTTCTTTTAGGGTCACAAGAATGTTCTGGAATTAAACAGTACTGATTTTTGCACATTATTGTAAATATACTAAATATCATGGAGCTTTATACTTTAAAAATCGGTGAATTTTCTTTTTCTTTGTCCAATACCAATGGCAAAGAGAGTTTCTTGTTCATTTCTAACCTACAGTTTAGATTTTAGAAACAAAAAAAGCAGGATAGGTATCACAAGTATTTCTTGTTGCAGTTGACATCTCCTGATGGGATAAACTGCTGGGAAACCATTCATCTAATGAAAAATAGAATTGTCCTACAAAGAAAGCAAAAGTAATTATGAATTAGATAGATACAATCTTAGCAAATGGCCAATTCTGGAAAGTATATGAGCCAAATTTCATTTTATCGAGTATCCATGTGTATTTAAAAATATCCCTGCTTGAAAGGAGTGGGAGTTATTGTGACGGAAGTGGGTTTAAGTGATGGCGCTGGTGGCATGTGCATGGAGAGCCTGCTCGTGGGTAATGAGCTTAGAACCCTGGGAACAAGCAGAAGCCTGGAAGACCCTGTGCTCTGATAAACTGGAGAGTGTTTACAGCTGGAAGGCTGCAGACGTGGAGATGCAAATCAGGTTAAAGATGGCCAGCTGAGGGAACTGAAAGGCCTCAGCACTCATCTGAAGATTCTGTCCAGGGTCATTCTGGGACATGGCAGATGAGGATGGGAGGACTGCCTTCTGGAAGGATCTCATTGGCTTCACTGGGCAGGGAGAGTAAAGAACAGAGGATGAGACAACTGGGGGAGAGGGGTGGGTAGTGAATAAACAGACCTTCTCCTTTGCTCATACCTACTTGTTAAAGTGAAGAAACAAGTTCTTAGCTTCATAGGAAGTAGACTACAGGAGAGGAGGAAGACACACACACACACACACACACACACACACACACACACACACACACATGAAAAAAAAGAAAACAACCAGAAAATGTCTGTTAAAATTTGACTACTGGTGTAGATTTATTTGCAAGTATATTTAAGCATTATGCTAATTACTCATGCATCAATCATCTGTATTTTATATAGAGAAGCTCAGGGAGCTATTGTCTTTCTTGATGGTTATTGAGTCAGCATCAGAGCCAGCTGGAGTGCTGATTAAAACCTAGATTGCTGGCCCCACCCGGGGTTTCTCAGTGGCAGGACTGGATGGGGTCTAAGAATGTGCATGAATGACAAGCTCCCAGGGATGGCTGACAGTTGCTCATTTAGGACCAAGGACACCTTGAAAATCACTGCCTTAGCAAGGCAGAGTTCCAGGGAAGAAATCCTGGTTACTCTAATGCCTGTGAAAGGATGGATGAAAGTAGAGAGAGAGGCTAGAGTATGAACCATGTCTGCTAGGTCTGGGACATAGAGCAGAGGAGCATGAAGCAGCCCATGCAAAGTTAACTGGGCAGCTGATATTTTATCTGGCAAATCTGATCCAGATATTCATTCAATGAGAGTTTAATATGCTGACAGTTTTATAAGGGAGACAGACGGAGAGAGGGAGGTGGGGGGAGGGAGAGAGGGAAGGAGGAAGGGAAGGAGAAAATATCACTCCCTACAAGTAACACCATGAGAAACAGAAGGAGACACTGCAGTGGTTTGCAGGATATAGTAGACTGGGGGACCAGTGTGGCTGAGATAACTGAGAGAGGGGAGCTAATAAAGAGCAGATAGGACTTCCTTTGGTTCTAATGGTTGCAGAATTTGAATATCTAAAAACTCATGCAGAGTTTAAGCAGAAGTGTGAGCAGCATGGGTGCGGACAGCAGGCAAATGGGTGGTGGGATAAGAGATCAGCTGCTGTAGACGCAGCCTGTTATTGCTTATGGGCCACATGCCACAAGTTGTATAGCACAAGCTTACAGCACATGTACTGACCCTCATCAATATTTATCATGGATCCATGACCATAAACTTCAGTAACCCTCTACCCAATGTCCTAAAGACTACACAGAAATACCTTAAATTGCATCATATCAGAAGGAGCCTAGATGCAGAGCCCTTGGGACAGGAAAGAGCCCCTGTCACTTGCAGTATTTTCGGGAAGAAAGTAAATAGACCTTTGGTACTAAAGCCAAGCAAAGATGCTGGGGAAATCTCGCTCATGGAGAGAGAAAAGGGGAACAGTTGGAGGAAATCAGCTTGCTGATTGGAGATAGAAGTGGAAGCTTGAGCTCCTGAACATCCAGGGTCATAGGAGAAAACCTTTTCCAGGAGCCAACTAACCTGGGTGCTAATCTCTTGGAAATGTTCCCCAGCGATGCTATGCTTGGGCTTCAGTTCCCTAGCTGTAAAGCTACAGTTCAGGGTTACACAATCTCTCGGGACCCTTCTCTTTTTCCATTCAGTGATTAATTGAATAAATCACCCAGTCATTAAACACTTACTGCGAGCCTGCCATATGCAAGGCAATTTTCTAGGAGCTATGATGGATTCAAAGAGAGTTGTTTATTCATTATTGGGTCAAATAATGAAGCTAGTAGTTTGTCCCTTCTGTTGAAGGACCCACCTGGGCACTCTAGAGGGCTGGCCTACAGCCAAGAAACTCAAGCAGCAGGACTTTGCAATCTCCTTCTTACCTTTCATCTTGGTTTTACTCCTTCCCTAAATTTCCTCAGGAAACCTCCAGCTTTCTGCACCACACTCCCTGGGGTTCCTGCTCTCAGCCTTTCAGTATGAGAATTAACTCATCTGATAATCTCATGTGTGCCAGAGCCCTCTAAAAGGAAGTGAGGAACTCCATCTGAGCAGCCAGCAAGGTAATGGTGCACTTTAACCTCCGTTTTCTTTTTAGTATTAGTTACTCCAACCAGTGACTGATTCAGACTAAATAAAGGCAAGAGAAAGAAAAATCATCATTTGTCAAGGCTTGTTGGTGTTAAACTATGGGCGATTATCTCATTACACCTTCCCAAACAGCCATGACAACTGTTTACGATCCTCATAGATGAACCTGGACAGGAAACAGGCAGTGAGCCTGCACCAGTCAGAAGCACAGGAAAGGAATAATTGCCTGTCCTGAAGGCATGGTCTCATTGGGCTGGAGATGGCTAATTATGTTAGACTGGTTGTCCACTGAGCCCCAGGGATCCTCTTGAGTGTCTGTCTCTATCTCCTCAGCGATAAGATTGTACACCTGTGCTACCACTCTCAGCTTTTGCATAAGTTTTGGGGATTGAACTCAGGTCCTAGTGTTGGTGAGGTAAGCAACCTAGCCAAGTTAGCCATCCCCCAAGTCCTTGCAGGAATATTTATCACAGAAATATTTTTACATTGACATGTGTCATTCATACTGTAGCAGACAAAGACTGCAAGCCACTGAATGACCAGTAGGTTAATATGAGAATCTCCCAGGGGGATGAGCATCCTTGCAACCCTGCATCTTATATACAGATTTCTTCCCTTTATACAGAAACGGCTGGCTATATGTCTTTAGCAGAGTTATCATTGCTTAGATGGTCATGTGTGCCCCTGAGAGGGGAGTCTGTATGTCAAAATGCTCATCAATTTCTCTACAGCTGTAAGAGGTAGCCCATGACCAGGAGGTTAGGGGCTGCCAGGGACTTAAGTTCTAGTTCCCTGGTATGCCTATTGCAAGAATTTAGGTACCATAATACATGACACTTAAGAATGAGTTTGTTTGCTGATCATGGTGCTGCATAGCTGTTAATACCTGCACTCTGGAGTCTGAGGCAGGAGGATAATGAGTTCGGAGGGAGCAGAGAAAGGTGAAACTGGACTACATAGTGAGACATGGTCTTAGAAAGATCAAACCCAAACAAAGAATAGGTTTTTGTATAGTTTTTTCTCTTTGTATGTAGATGGTGGCTATTTCTCTATGAACATATTGTGCTTGGGCCTGTTACTACTCTCAACCTTAGTTCTACACACACTGAAATGTTCAAAGCTAATTGTTTTTGAGCTCCATTCATTGTCTTCTTCCTACCAAAGCTTTTCTTTACTTTCAAGAACAAAAATCCTGATGCTTTCCATGTTACCCAGATTTATTTTAGTACTGTGCATTACACTGGGGCTACATAGAATTCTATTCTATAAGTCACTGTATCAATTAGCTGTTAATGGATAACAAATTGTCATAATATGTAATGACTGAAAATAACATCCACTTATTCAGCTCATGATTGTGTAGATCCAAAATATTCTGGTCTTGGCTGTACCTCCTGATGGATTTGTGGTTAGCTTGAGGTCATCAGCTGTAGTGATATCGGTTGTGCTTCCATTTGTCTAGGACCTTGACTAGGACAAATGATCTGGCTTGGCTCTGATCCACAGAGTGTCTCATCTTCCAGTGGATCAGTATGGGCTTGACCATCACTGCGGGACAAGGCACTATACTACAGCAAGCAGAGTCAGGCAAGGTGTCATTGCCCATGCTTTGAACTTGCACACTGTCTCAGGCTATGGTTTTGTTGTTTTGAGACAGTTTCTCAAGTAGCCCAGGCTGATCTCAGACTTGCTATGTAGCTACGAATGACCTTGAACTCCTGATCTTCCTTCTTTTGCTTCCTAAATTCTGGGCTTGTGGGCTGGAGAGATGGTTCATGGGTTAAGAGCACTTGCTGCTCTTGCAGAGTACCAGTGTTTGGTTCCTGAAACCCACACTGATCAGCTCACAGCCGCCTATAACTCCATATCCAAGTTATCTGATGTCCTATGGCTTCCAGGGCAGCTGTACACATACATACACACACACACACACACACACACACAAGCAAGCAAACAATAAAAAATACAACCCCCCCTCCACACACACACAATTTAAAATTGTTTTTGAAACTGCCTAAATGCTGGGTTTACAGAGCGGCAATGCCACACCCAGTTTCCTAGTACATTACATCAAACACAATTTACAAGAACACACAAGCACAAGAAATAGGGCTTTATATTCCTCTCCATCCAATACCACATTCCTCATTACCTGATGGAACCAGAAGAAGCAATAAACGGACTTTGTTCTAGTTTTTGTTGTTGCTGTTGCTGTTGTTTATTTTAGTTTTAGTTTTAAGAATTCACTTTGTACACGACTTTATTGTATAGGTCTGAAGGCAACTTTGAAGCGCTGGTTCTCTCCTCCTACTATATGGGTCCAAGGGATGGAACTCAGGTCAACACGCTTGATAGAAATGACCTTTACCCACTGAGCCATCTTGTTGACCCCTGAAACTTCTTTCTCTATTGCTGTCCTGTATCTCTCAGCAAAATAACCAAATAATCTGCTAAATATACTGGCAAATATTGGTGTAATGAGCTAAGAAAATGGAATGAAATTCCTCTCTGTCCGCTAGAGACCACCCGTGACTGCAGAGGAGGTGACTCCTTGCTGTTTAGCTAACAAGAGACACTGGAAGAGAGGAAGTAGAAGGAGGAGGATGAATTCTCTTCTCTTCTTTTCCCAACTGCATCAGGAGCAGTTCTCTAAGAAAGGCTGGCTGGTTTGTAGCCACACCCTGTTGTTCAGGCCCTCACTGTGCTTCTAGTTCCACTGGACACAGTTCACTCACTGCGCACATCAGTCACTGTTCAGGGCTTCCTTGCTGTTCCACCCAAGTGCTTTGGCATTCCTTCATGATTTCATTATAACCCTGATACCTCTCCTGAAGCAAGGCTTCCTCCAAAATCTATTCTTATAGGTTCTTCCAGAGTCCTTGGGCCCCTGTCACATCTATGGGTAGAGAGGCTACTAACTTCAGGCAGGAAACAAACAATAAACTTGCACAATAAAGAAATTACCAGTTTCTATTAACCACTAAATGAAATTTAGCATTTTCTTAGTTATGAAAGTAGGTAAAAGACAACAGCATTTCCTCTGCTTTTGTCCCCCACCACATACAACTATGACAGATATTTGAATATCTTAGTTTGGGTGTCCTGAGAAGCTGTTTCTCATTATCACAGAATAACAATACTTATACTTACTTAAAAATGGATTAATAAGGCTGCACAGTTATGCTCATGGAAAATTGCTTTAAAACACTTCGTTGGTTGAATTTCAGTTTACTTAGTATCCTTCTTCAATCTTTAATGCATTTTATGTGATAAGGTTCATTGAACAGCCCTCCCCACCCCCCGACACACACATACACACACTTACTTCAGAAGTCTCGAACCATCTGAGTGAAGTACATTTCCTTCAAGGCTATGACTGCCAAGTGTTATTTATTCAGGAGACCTGCTGAGGATGTTGGATCAGTATTTAATGGAACTACTCTTTACAAAGCACATTTAAGAACAGATGTCCTATCATGTGGAACCTCCAGAAACAAGAACAAGTCCATGGAAACATGTGTTCAGAAAAGGACTGTTGTCCTTACCTCCATGGGGTCTGGGACTCATGGCTCCCCACCACTCTGTCATTCATCTATCTCACGCAGGCATCTTTCCAGGGCTGCACGTTTTCCATTTGGTTTCATGTTCTTGCTGTTTAACCCACCCTCCTCTCTGTTCCTGACAGAAACATTCCCCGTGGCTTGAGCTTAGTCCATGAACCTTCTACTTTTATACCAATGGTGAGAACACATGGGGAAGACATCAGCTACAGTTACACAGATGAAAAGCAAAGTGATGCCAGAGCACCAAGAAAGCTTTGTGTTTATCTCCAACGTAAGCCTGATCTCTGAGCTCCCCTGCTTTTGCTACTATAGTTAAACCAGGCTTAAGATTTTAAAAGAATGTATCCCTGGTCTGGTACTAATTAACAAAGAATCAGAGGTGTCCACTACTGTGGTATCATCACTGCTTATTTAGAGTGGGGATTCCTTCTGATTTTTTTGGTATTCTCAGGTCCTAATACCTGGAGCTCAATTATGCATATTGTATGAATAAATGGGATGCAAATTTAAGCTGGGGGCAAGGAAGGGTTTGCTTTATCAACAGATTTAGTCACTGAAAAACAGTACTAAAAACTTTATGGACAACCTTCATATTTTATTCATCATCAGGCCACTAAGGACCACGTGTATAATGTTAGCTGTTACTGACTGCTCTGTTCCCCCTAGATTTTATCCTTTATTACTGAAAGGCAGAGCCAGAGGCAACACATTTACCCACAATCCCCAGCAGTGGCCATTCCCCTTGGAAATTTTGCTATTTTTAGTTGTATGAAAAATATTTACAAAGACTGTATGTATCTTCTTTGATTCTTTTTCATCTCATCAATGTTAAAACCTGTCAAAACTAAGCTTCAAAATAACAATAGTCTGGTATTTCCTTTAAGAAATATTTTAAAAATCTATTCTACTATGTTTAATCGCTTGTATGTAATATCTAATACTGTATACAATAAGAACATCCAAAGTCTTAAAATATCTTTTTCTTGGTGAATCAATCTGTCCCAGTTCCTCGGAGCCTTCCTCATTCTAACTGTCCACTTAAAATAGGAAAGATTCTGTTTTCAAAATTATCTAGAAAGCGTAATATTTTAATTTGTAAATTAGCCTTACCTTTAAAAAGTGATTACACTTGAAGAAACATGCTCTTCATCATCCTGTCACATTGAAGCTCACAGCTTTCTTCCAAAGAGATTTACTGTCTTTTTCCCTGGAGCTTCTCAGGAGTTATACTGAAATGTGAGTTCTTTCCATTTTCTCCCTTTGCCTTTCATTTTCTGTCACTCTCAGCAGTGCTCTGGAAAGCTCTTATATTGAAGTTGGTGCTTTGAACTGTGCTACACATGGCCAGTTTTCCAAGCTTACATCAAGCTTGCAGGTTGTCGTAGCCTGTCAGATGGCGCCATGTTCCGCCTCAGATTTGAAAGGACGGCTTAAAGATTAGCTTCCACTACGTACATTTTATCAGCTGGTAAATAAAGTAGATCACTCTGTCTGTAAGTAAAAGTATAGACCGAGTAGAAAGGATCTGGTCCTTTAAAATGTAATTCCTGGACTTACAGGTATAACATGCCTATTCGATTTGCTTTTCTTGTCTCTGCAGTTACATTCCTTCGTCTGATTCTTCCCTTGCCAGCCTGTGTGTATTGCTGCCTTCTGGCAGGCCCATATGGAAACTTCTCTTTGGGTCTTTTTGGAAGACTTGACACAACTGTAAATTTAAAAGGACTTCACTGATTCTGAGTGAGGGCCTGTCAATAAGTGCTCAAGTACCAGTCTGTGACCTTTGTGACAGCTACTGCTGCCATTCAGAGGCTTGCTTTGAGAGTTGGACCTTTCTTCTATATACTTCAGAGGGTTAGATGGCCAAATATTCATAAAGAATTGTTTTCATTTCTTACATTTGTCAACAAAATTACTATGAATTGAGAGGCTTATGCTCAGAGATTCCTGGTCACCCATTTCTGGATGCCAGATTTCTGAGATCAAGGTAGTTCCTTCTGAAGGTTCAATGGAAAAATAAAATCTACTCCAGAATGTTTTCTTAGTGTCTGATAATTAGGAAAAGTTTGCTATTCCTCAATCTGTAGATAAATCACTTCAAGCTCCACCTTCATCATTCCATGACATTCTCTCTGCATACATCCAATTTTCTCCTTTGTATGAGTCACAGATAAGCATCTGGATTGAATCAACTACAAAAACCTTTCCAAACCAGCTAATGTGCACAGGTATGAGAACCTAGAGCCTCATGTGTTTCCATGAAGGACACCAAGAGCTTGTAAAGAAGACATAGGATAAACATATTTAGCAAGGTCTCATTTATGAATGATAGATTTTTGCCTTGTAATCTCTCTATCTCAAAGGGTGTAGAATCTGCTTCAGGCCTGCCACTAAATTTTTTCTGTATCTTTGCTTTGGTTCATATTGAGTATTAAGTGGCTCATTGTCAGGCTTCATTTTTCTTAACACCTTTCATGGCTCAACCATGTTCTCCATTGTTCATTTCAACCTGGTTAAGTATTGGATCAACATGTGTCAAGTCCACAAACAGCTTCTCTTTCAGGTCTCCTGTAGCCAGTCAATGAGACTTATTGTTTCAAGTCTACAAAGAGTTCATTGGTGTACAGGCAAACATCCCTGAGCACATGGCAATGTCCAGTGGTGTGGTTAGCTTGTACATGAGGCTATGGGATATTCTCAGTGCCTCTGAGCCATGAATATACTACATACATAATAATGTGGCTTAGAAAGGTTTCAGGTTTTGTTGTCTAAATGGCTAAACACTTAGATGCTTTGAAGTTACTGTAGTCCAAATTACCTCCTTACAGATATTGGAGAGATGCTCCTTCTACTTTGTTAATAAAAGTAATTGGCTATAAATTTATTTTCATGTGAAAGTGCACGCTCAAGGGATAAGTGCAGTCTTCTTTGGAAAATCAGCACTTGCTTGGGTTTCTGTTTTGCATTCTTTCCTTCTCTCTCACTTTATTTTTCTCTCCCCAGCCTCACTCAGTGGCCCTGCCTGTCTCTATCATGTACACACATCCAAGAGATGTTCTAATATAAGAGAAACATTTTAAAAAAAATCAGTTGACCACAGTGTGTCATGGTGACAATTAGGTTTCTGCAGCTGCCCTTTGTTGCTAGCAACCACACAGAGGGCTCCCAGATTCCCATTTTTACTGGAAATCCAGCTCACCAAGAGCTGTGGCTTCTCATTTGCTGTGCATCTCAGAGAGATGCTAAAGCCTTCCTCTAGTCTGAGTGTGAATGGTGATAGTATGTGCAGAAATGCCCACCAGAGCTCTCTCCTGATATTTATGGTCTGAATACTGCTCCCCTATAGAGACTGTTCCTACCAAGGTTAGTTAAACCTGCCTCTTTCTTTAGCTGTATATAGTAATTCTGTCTCCATGTTTATGTGTATGGAATAACCTCACCTCCCTTTTCCACTGTATATAATAAATACTTTGAGCTTCCCAAGTGCTGAGGTTTATCTATCAGAAAGAACCAGTCCACCTGATCCCAGGTTTTCCCCATTGGTATCTTTGTCTTTTCTTCATCCCTCAATGCCCCAGTCAATTTAATTCCTAGAGCCCTGAAGCATGCAGTAGGGGTAAAACAGAACTGTGGCACCAGAAGACTTGGATTTGAACTTTGATTCTTTCATAAAGAGAACACAGCCTTGTGAGTTAGTTTTTTTTTTTTTTTTAACAGCTTGTTCCTGTTTCATGAGATGTGGGGGATGGTACTTATTTCCCTGAGTTACTCTGAAGATTAAATAGGAAAACAGAGAATTGGGGCAGTGTCCAACATGTAAAAAGGATCAGTGCATTCACATCCTCGGCTTCCCATATTCAACACAAAGCAAAATCTTCAGGAATCCATTGCTTTGCCTATCACAGAGCTTAAACCAAATGGAGTTTATCAAATGCTCCATCGGTCTCTAAAGGCGGGAGAAGCATCAGTGGTATAATAAGCACAGCAGAGAAAGGATGCATCTTCATTTGATGCTATTGGTCACAGTCCAGGCAACCTCCAATTACAACAGATTTTGTTCCAAAGTTTAATTTGTGAGTCACTTTCTGGAAACTATTTTCTAGATGGTGGTTAGATCCTCAGGGAGCATCAGAGAAGTATTTTTGACTCATATTACTGCTAACTGAGATATATTCCATTTAGGTTCCAGGGGCAGAACTTTATGCAATCAACAGAAAGAGGTCAGAATACATCTCACAGGACTATCACAAATGCTTACAAATATATACATGCGCGCGCGCACACACACACACACACACACACACACACACACTTCATATTTTACCTAATAGTATCTCTAGTATCTCTATCTTATCTATCTATCTATCTATCTATCTATCTATCTATCTATCTATCTATCGATCTATCTATCTATCTACTTTGTTTAGTCTTTTGACACATGGTCTCTCTATATAGTGCAATGCTGTCTTTAAACTTATTATGAACCCAGACTGGCTTCTAACTTGAAATCCTATTGCCTCAGCCTTTTTATTGCTGGGATTACAGATGTAAAGTATTTTGTTCAATCCTTTAAACCAATTTATTTATGGTCCCACTGTGTTGGTTTTCCTGTTTCCTAATGGTTTTTCTTTTCCAAGGTGCACTGCCCTCATTTATCTTCTTGTGCAAGTTTATTATTAGTGTGACTCTTAGAAGTTGTGGTTTCAAATATGCTATTGATTAATTAAACTAATTAAAATAAAAAATTTTAGTAACACAATTTCCTTTGGAGGTGTTGCAGTAGTTTACTGCTCCTACAGTACCATCTGAGATAGCTTTGGTTATTCAGGGGGCTATAATTAAATAGTACCACAGATATTGGCTTCTCCACAGCAGGAATGTATTTATCAGTGCTCTGCAGGTTGGAAAATCCAGTCAAGTCACCAGCAATCTAATGCTTTCTGGGCTCATTTCTTTACAGATCTTGCCCAGTGTCTTCTAGTTTTAATATGGTAATAGAGACCAAGGTTTTTTGAGATTCATGCTCCAATGGCAAGAATGGAAGATGGCTTGGGAGACTAAGAAGTTAAAGAGGTTGAGAGGAGTTGTATGGAGAAAAGACACACTTTATTCACACCAAGGGGTCCTGCTAGGTAGGCAGGCACACACACAGAGACCATCACACAGGCCACATGGAGGTAGGCACACAGACCGACAGGCAGACTGGCAAAGACAGAAAGGGCTCAAGCCTGTGACCTCAGTGCCATATTTATACAGAATCATACTAAAATGCTTCTTTGCCAAAACAGTTACATAAATGATTACTTCACTGTTTACTCTGTGGCTCCCCAGACATCCATCTGACTCATGACACCACAATGTCCAGTAGCAGCCATTTGAGCTGACGCATTCTGGATATCAACATCAGGGCCATGCCATCTAAACATAAACTGGCCTTTCCTGCCTTCTGTCCCCAACAGGTTTTCTCATGCACTTCTTTTATAGGGTTTTTATCCATTCACAAAGACTCTACTTTCATGATCTACTCACACCCCAAGTCTCCTGACACCATTACAACCTTAGGGTTAGGGTTTCAACACATCCCTGGTACACATTCCTCATATCCTTGCCAATGCTACATACTACAATATATATATTAATGCTTTTCAACTCCTGAAATAAAAGTTAATTGCAGATGATAATTGTCATTTTCATTTATGCTTCTTTACCTGATAATTGTTTTAATTTTCCGTATTTATCATTTTCATGACTTAAGCTTTCTTTTTTCTTATTGCTTTGCACAAGCGCTTTGACCATCAAAGAATCAGATCTTACCTTTGCTTGTATATTAGATGCCTCCCTATCCTTAGGAAGTATTTTTTAACTAAGTTGCTGCTTCTTTGTCTTCAGTGTCATTGACTTTCTCTTAAGTTGTTTTACATTCAGGCTGTGCTATTGGGATATCCTGTCAGATGAGACAGTCCAATTTTCTTTTATGAAGTAATGACAATAACAACAGAAACCCAGAAGACTGACTATAAACACTCTACTAAGAATTATGTTTTTGTGTATATGTTTGTTTTGGGATCTTTTCTAATTTGAATTATTCTTGAAAAGCAGTTTTAATGATCTGAGACATCCTGTTTCCAAAACCAGAAGACTGAGAAAAGTGTTCTAGGTTATTGTTAATTACACATGTGCCCTACTGTGAGCCATTAGCCCAGACAGCTTCAAGAGATTCCTCAGTCTAACAATAACCTAGACCATATTCTGTCAAACAGATAATTAGTAAATCAATGCTTACTGTCCTAGTTAATGTTTATTGTCAACTTGAAACACCCTAGAGTCTTCTGTGTAGAAAATTTGATTGAGGAATTCCCTAGATCAAACACACCTGTGCACATATTTCTGGAGAATTGTTAATTGATGTCAGAGAATCCATTCCACCATGGGTGGAACCATCCCTAGGCAAGTGGTCCTCGACTATATATAAAAAAAAGCTAGCTAAGCAGGAACCAGAGATTATGACAGGAAACAGCATTCCTTCATGGTTTCTGCTTTCAATTTCTGTTTAACCGTCTGTATTAACTTCTTTCAGGGATGGACTGAGACTTAGAAGTATAAGCCAAACAACTCCCTTTCTTCCCCAAGTTGCTTTTGTTCAGAATGTTTTATAGTACCAACAGAAATCAAATTGGACACTTTCAATTCACAGATGTTAGTATCTTAGCTTAGTATCTGTGCATGTAAATCTCCTGTAGATTTTTAATAACTTTATGCTGATTTACGCTAAATATTCTCTAATAATATAATCTATCATTTCAGTGTTGTTCTTTTAAAAACAAAATGACTATTCAATAGTAACAGTTATAAATTAAATATCAGAACTAATTTAAGATGGTGTGTCATATTGATTCTTGTGCCATAAGGATTCTTGTCTTTTTATAAATGTAGCCAAAATACTTGGGGAAAAAGGCAGGTCTGTGAGTCAATAATTTTTTAAAAATAACATTTATAAGTGGAATATAAATGTCTTTGACAACAGCTTTGAAGTGGCACTTGGGTATCAATTCTCAACATTTCTGTCAATCATTGTGCTTTACAAGCATTCTTCAAACTTGATGACATACATAAGCAACTCCTCATAATCCATAACACCATAGTTTTCTGTAGGTTTTTGTTTAGGGAGAAGCAAAACACACAAAGCTAAGCTATATTTAATTAATTTAAATCAGTTATAAAATCCTACAGACAAATGCATCTACCTGTTCATAGATAAATATGACTGTTTTGAACATTCTATTTATATTAAATACAGATAAAGTTTATATGTACAGAGAATTATATATATTTATGCAGATATATACTCAATTCTATAAAAGAAAATATCTGACAAAGATATAAGGATAGTGTGTGTGTATTAATCATTGAAAATATATTCATTATCTGAAAAATTCCCAAGCTATCTAACAGTCCCTTTGTAGTAAACTGTGTTTGTGCCAGTTTGCACAACCCCCTTTCATATGCCTGTGGACCAGAAAGAGCATCCTTTAATGTTCAAGGACAACTACAAGCTGGTTCCAATAACAGGGGTTTAGAGAATGCTCTTTTTTTCCTTTAAAATACTTCAGAGAACAAAGATGCTATAGCCACAGATCTTGAATAGCTTCTGTCTAAATTCAGGTAGATTGCATAATATAAAATATAAACACCAGATGTTAATTTGAATTTAAATGCAATTGAATTGTCCATCAAAAGGAATATGGCTCTAATTTATAATTAGTTTCTAAATAAGTGAAACCCTATTCCTGTCTAAAATGAAACCTAATCTGTTTATCGAACAGCCATCAGCTTGTATGTTTGCACTGCTCACAGACAGAACACACACTTCTCTAATGGGCTTTTAAATCCATGTGACTGTCAGCAAAGTAAGAACAAACTGAGTGGGCAGATGATGCTGCAAAGGGATGCTGCAAACCTCCCTTTCCTCCAGCAGTCAGGTCTGATGGGGTCTTCGTGCTTGTGTGCCACTTTAAAAAAAAACAAAAACAATGAACTCAGAAGACTGGTCTGAAAGAGCTAGGAAGTATGTCTTCCAGTGCAGTTTATCTATGCAAACAAGAGAGTGCAGCTTTCCTCAGAATGAGCCTTCATGTAAACGGTGGCCACTTGTATTAGAACTGACAGACCATGGAATCCAGTGAGAGTTGCTAGTGTGTCATCTTTCTGTAACAATTCTGTTCTACCCATAAGTAAAGGAGCCAGACAAGAACAGATGCCAAATTCCCCCATTATGAGTATTCCAACACAGTGCCTTTAAAAACAGCCTGATCACATTTGGGGCACTCAGATAAGCAGTCATTCTGGATGCTTCTGGCAATATTGCATTGTGTCCTGACCTTCAGATGTGCCCCAGGTGACCTTTCCTTCTTTTCCATTAAACATCTGCTTGTGAACTTTTGCAGACTGCTTTCAACTTTCTCCAAATCCCCTAATACCTACCCACCGCCCCACCTTCCAATACTCGGTATAACAAAATCCTGGATCTAGTCCATCTTGAAAACACATTTATTTCAGTCTACTTTTAACTCTTACACAGTATTTAATGACTGCCATCTTGTTGTATAAGTTTACTTTTGGTTATGTACAAAATAATTGTGCACTGCTGAGTGAGGCTGCCTAGGTCTTGGCATTTTGTATTGTCTGCAGGTGTTGGATTTCTGTGGGGGATGTTTGATTGCTTATGATCTGCACCTGAGGAGTTCTGGATCAATAAAAACACCTGAGCTGAGACACTTGGAGCTCCACTGTTCAGTATGGCACTGGCCAGGATGGTAATTCTGCTGAGGTCTGGAACCATTTGTATGTATGAAAATACTTCCATGTCTCTCTCAGTGAGCCCACACAGTAGCTAACTACTATACCGTCTTTTTTTCCCCCAACGAAATTCATACAGTTAAAGGAGCAGTGACCAGGATCCAGGAATGGCCATCAGCAAAATAGCCTGACATCATGGTGCTCATTATGCCTTCAAAATTTTCTCCATGGTGACACACATAGGTGACATTCCGATCAATGGTCCAATCTAGGAAACAAGCCCAGATCTAGGAGTGGCCACCAGTGAGCCAGGCACCAAGTCTTTAGAACCTGTTTCCTACTCTGGAGAGCAAGCCAGAATACAAATGAGATACCCTACAATCCCAGGAATGGAGACTGTTTTAATTTCTTAAAATAAAAGGAACTACTTGCAATTGCTGACAGTTCATCAATATCAACAAATTACCTGCCCAGCACCTCAGAGATGATCACAGCACATCAGTGTGTGTGTCTCTGTGGCACAGACCTTCTGCACAGCCTGTCATTTTCTTATAAACTGTCCCCAAACCTTGTCATTCACTGAACAATGCTAGGCATGCTACAAAAAAAAGTCCTTTATTGATTTTTGCCACTAGGCTTAAATCTTGCTAGCCAGGTCTAATGGGATATATGAGATTTCAAATTTAAAAAAATGTGGAGACAAGTAACAGTGTGGGGATGTCATAAGGAGGCTGATGTAAGCCTAGATGTAGTATGTGGCGAGACCCAAACTACCTGACTACCAATGCTGGAGTTCCCACAACACCTACCTTCCCCTGTGAATCCCTGGCACCACATGAAATCAAAGAATGATGATTAGAAGAATGTGTGACCCTAGCACTGTGTTGTGTTCCATGGGAGCCCCCAGCCACTTTGACATTCATATTTAAGTTGATGCTCAACAGACTTTCATGCCATGAAGGAAATGATATGCCATACTTTTGCACTATTCTATTGTTTGTCACATGCTGTAGTCTCAGCACTTGAAATATGACTTTACACTGAGCAACTGAAGTTTTAATCATTTAAGTTGCCATACCCTAAGTGCAGAACATTTTCTCCATAGCAGGGTTCTTTTGAATGCTACATTTCTAGAACTCTAGTGCCGTTTAAGGTGGGAAGCCAAAGGAGGGAAGAGAGGCATTAGATGGGCTGGGTAGTACTGGTGAGGAGAATTGTGCTTTCTGAACACATGGCATCAGCCAGGCCACTTGTTACATGCTTTCTGTATATGTGGACAGCCTCAGGAATGGCTAAATCCAAACAGCAGGGGCTCAGGAAAGTTCTAACTCCGTATCTTCATGGCATCTCTTGCCATGCTCCATCATCCTCTGGCACCTGCATCCATCTGAATGGGATTCATATGGTTATTACAGCATCATCAGAAACAGAGATTTAAAATGTCATGTCATATCATCATGGATGTAAAAAGGAATGTTGAAAGGCAAGTATGAAAAGAATGTTCTTTTATGTATTTGGCAGCAGGCATGTGAGATGTGCTGCTTTTATAGATGTCATAGGTTTACAGGATGACAGAATTAAAGAAAGAGATTTCTTATTAAGAAAAGGTAGGAATGCTTGAATAGTCAAGACTAAAATTACATTAACAGTGGTCATCATAGCAATCGATATCATTTATGGAATCTTTCCTGTTTTTAAAGCCCCTGCTTAGAATCAGCCGCCCTTGAAATTTCTGGTAAGAATGTCACCATCAGAGATAAACTAGCAGACTGGAAAGTGGGAAGGTCTCACTGGCTAACCCTTTTCTTATCTTCTTAAGTGAAACTTCCCAAAGGCTCTCAGAGGTGCAGTCAACAGAGTGATGCTGAGCAGATAGCGCCCAGAATCAGTAAAGAGCCGCATGCCATTGTTGCAGGGCCACATCCGAATCAGAGTGCACCTATTTCTTAATGACCTGGAAGATATCCTACTCTTTCTTGTGTCCACAATTATTTGCAAAGTTGACACCAAAATTTGCTAGGTGTTTGGTTGGCATAAATAACTTCATTTCCAGGTACATTTAAATTTTTTAATTATTTTTTTTGTAAGGACTTCTGAGGTTTAAAAGACTTCAGTTCATCTTTCTCTCCTTAGTATTATCAGCTTTCCATTCAATTTGGTCTGTAATATAAGAACAGAATTGCTACAGATGAGTGTACATTTAAGGACATAATAAAAACCTTGGCTGTCTGCAATATCTATCTCATGGTGCCTGGAAATAGCTTCAGGGAGTTAATTATTAAATAATCAATAACAATAACCCTTTAGCAATACTGTATGTGCCAACATCTAACTCAGTCCTTGGCACAGAAAACCCACTCAATGATTGGTTCTTTTCTCCTTTTCCTAGTCTTACCTCCTTGATATCTAGATTATGATATCAAACCCCAGTTATACATAAATCTAGCCAAATGTTTTTCATTCTTATTCCAAGTCACAATAGAAACTAAAACTCCATTCCAAATCTCGTACATCCGTGGCTTTGCTGTGATTGCCAGTTCTGACCTTCAGACAGTTTGCTGTTATTTATTTACAATAAAAACTCCACAGCCGTAGGTGTATCATATTAGAGTCAGGTATCTAAAGGAAACATATACATACATGTGTGCATTTTAATAAAAAGGAATGTATTATTTGAAAATTTTACTTTGTCTTATCAATGTATTAAAACATGGTTTGGAAATTATATTTTTTATTTTGTGTTTGGGGTAGCTTTAGAAATTGGACTCACTGATTGAATAATTTATATGCTATTTTTCTGTAGCCAATACTATGTAGTCATTCAAAAGAATAGGTAAGTCCATAAGTGTGCACAAGGACACACAGATGCAAAATACAGTGTTATATGAAAATAGGTGTTACTGTTAGGCAGGTTGCAGTTTTTAAATAAAATTGATTTTATTTGTACAGATTTCAAATATAAACACAGAAAATATACAGTGGTTGATGCAATGAATTAAGTTTAAATTGATTAGTATCTTCACCACCAGGCATCTCACACATACACACAAAGCAATTAATGCTTTTTACCTCTAAGAAGGGTGGGGACAGTCATTTATGATTTATTTTGTATTTATCGTATAATTTAAATTTTCTAATTATATACATGCATTATTTTCTAAAATATTATCAGTCATGTGATCTTTAACATTGAGAGCATTTCTGTTTCTAATTTTCTATGCTAATAAACCAAAATATGTTATTTTTTAGATATTTTTATTTTATTGATGAAAGAGTTAACTAGGCTATTACTTCCTTTGCCAAATTCTCAGTGCCAAATGGCTGGGCTTTTAAATCAATGCCTTTTAGAAAAAAAAAAAAATAGGTCAACCCTGGTTGAGGAACTTAACAACATGGTCAGACAAATACCAAGTAGGAAAATTGTCTGTCCCCACACCCCACCAGAAAAATCACAGCTTGTCTCCTCAGAGTGGTAAAGCCCGTAATAACCTCCATTTACTTATTATGACTACAAGAAACTCCAGCTTCTATTACATATTTCTCTGGATTCAAAATCCAAATAGAAACATGCAAAACCCATGAAACCCTGACTTGAATGAATTATCCTTGCTCCTCGCTCAGAGTTCCACTGGAGTCTGCATACTATAACAGCCAATGAAAGTTCCTTTCACCTCAAGAGCCCAAAAGACAGTATAATGCATTAAATATGCTTTAAAAAATTGGAATTTAAACCTAAAGGTATGTCATGGGGTATAAAGCCTAACATCTTTCCAGAAATAGGACATCTATCACAAGAGATCCAGGCTCTTTATCCACTCATACCCCTTCCTTAAAAGAAGAGAGTCTGTATGTAGTACCATTCTTTCACTTGGGGTAAAAGCCTGACAGCCACACTGGCATAAGAACTGCCAGTCATTCAACTTTAATGGCTTAATAGGCCCTTGGCAATTGCTCCTTTGCCCCAGTAAAACAACCATGAGTATGAATTTCAATCTTTTCCTCTTCATACATAAAGACCAAGTCAGGATTGACAATCTTTGATAAACAGGGTGTCCGACAGTTAAGACTTGTCTGGCATGCAAACGTTCATGAGGCTTTGCACAGAAAATCTGGCCAGGCCACATGGACAAAGAAATGCTCTGAGTTTGAAAGTTTTCCACATATTTTTAAATACAAAATTCAGGAAAGTTACATTGGTTCTGAGAATTTTGAACTGAGTTGTGTTGCAGTGTAGTTCCAGACAGGCAGTTATTTTTTTAGTGTTATTTTCAGTGTATGTATCTTAAGACAAAGTATTTTCTTTACTGAACTACATAAAGAAAACATGTTTGTTGTGTGTCTGACACCTGAAAGCCAAAATCCTGTAACTAGAAAATTACTGTACTTGAAAGGCTGATTCTATGGATTACTAATCCCATGAATATCTCCTGAAAGTTAGGTATCCATGACCAAAGTATTTACTAGCATTTCTTACTCTTTGATCATAGGGGTAATTCAGTGTCTAATTACTTAAAATCGTAGAGTTTGAGTAGAAAAAGAAGCTTAAATTTTACATAGTCTGCATATTTATCTTATCATGGAAAATTATCGTGATATTCCACATGGATGAGCTGTTGGCAAACATTAGGTAATGTTGCCTGCTGGAAGGAACATTAGCCTTAGGCCACAGAAGACTGTCAACATCTCAAAGAGCACCAAGGCAACAGACACACACTCAGCTTGTGGTGACCAATCAGCATGCTGAAATCTGACAGGGTAGACCCCTTATGAGTAGCAACTCTTCTTGTGGTGACACAAATTTGGAATAAGAGGAAAAGGAAATGAAAAGCGTAGGTGTAGAGAGAGAAAGGAGGTATTTCAATGCCCAAAATGTCTTATTGGGCACTGTGATAAAGACACCATGATGAAAAGTAACATGGGGAATAATGGTTTATTTGTCTTACATGTCCCAATCACAATCCATTCTTATTTAGAAATGTGAAGACTTAGGTCTTAGAATGTGATGCCACAGTACTCTGAACTCTCAGAAGCTCTATCCATTCATAAATTGTAAGATGACTGCTTGATTCAAATATAATTGAACATCAATATGTTGAGTCCATAATGTAAGACAGAGAGTTGAAAAATGTTGAAATTCTTTTAAAATTACATTATGTAATGAAACATGTTTAAAGTTTCTTCTGTGACATACTTTCTGTTATTCCTGAAATATTAAGAAAAAGGAAACTATAGAATGTGCTATGTCTAGTATATTGATAGGTATGTTCTCTGGTTCCAGCCCCTTGTCTTTGTTGGCTTTCTATTACTGTGATAAAGGCACCATGATGAAAAGTAACATGGGGAATAATGGTTTATTTGTCTTGCATGTCCCAATCACAATCCATCACTGAGGGTATCCAGGACAGGACCTCAAGCAGGGCAGGAGCCTGGAGGCAGGAACCAAGGTAGAAGCCAGGGAGGAACACTACCTACTGACTTGTTCTCCATGTCTTGTTTAGCTTACTTTCTAATACAAACCAGGACTACCAGCCCAGTGGTGGCACTGCCCTTAGTGGGTTGGATCATTCTCCATCAATCACCAATCAAGAAAATGCTACACAGACGGTATACAGGCAATCTCAATAAGGGTTCTTCTTCCCAGATGACTCTACTTTGTGTCAAGTTGACAAAAAATTAACTAGGATATTCTTCTATTGATTACAGAAATCACAAATCAGTCCTCTGAGGAAACAGAAGTCAAAGGTTCCCTCAAGTATACAGGGTCTCTCATGCACCCACAGAATGCTTGGCTAATTTAGTCTGAGGAATTAAAGACAAGGCCATATCCCTTACCTGCACTTTCATACTTCCTTATTCTAATAATGTCAACAACAGAGTATAACACTGTTTGTATGTTTTCTATGTCTCTGACACCATTTTAGCTTATGAAATATTTTGGCTTATTTAATCATTATAATAATCCCATATGGTAGTAATTTTACTTTTTAAATTCTATGTGAGTATGTTGGTGCAGCATGTGTGAGTACTGGTGCTGATGGATGCCAGAGGCGTGGATGCCTTTGAAACTGGAGTTGCCTGGGGTTGTGAGTTACCTGACATAGGTGTTGGGAACTTAACTCAGGTCCTCTGCAAAAGCAGTACTGGCCTTTAATCTCTACTGGAGCCATCACTCATGCTAATTTTATTATCCTTTAAAACCTGGAAACTAAAGATCACAAAATTTTACAATTTCCGCCAGATTTCAAAGCTCTGAGTGGCAGAGACAGGATTGAAACATGTGTAGCCTGAGGCCATAGATGGAATTCTTTGACTATGGCAGTGCTGTACCTCCATGGTTGTCATGATGGCTCTTCATAGTATCTATTTCACTTTCTCGTGTTCATTGTTGATCCTGCATTCTTGATTTCCAACTCTGGTGAAGAATCAGAGTTACCTAAAGCAGATACTTAAAGCAGGTAACATAGTCCTGTCTAATACTCTGATCTAATACTAAGTTAAGCAGTTCCAAAAGTGTAGCACAGTGGACAGCAGGATGCACAGCTCAGTTGATAATGTGCTTGTATAGTATGCCAAGCCCCTGGGTTAAATTCCTAGAACTTCATAAGTCAGGCATAATGTCACACCTTTAATCCCAGTATTCGAGAGACCAGCCCAGGCTATATAAAGCCCTGTGTTAAAAGCAAGCAAGCAAACTTCTACAGTGATTTTTATGAAGTACTGCTTCAAGGACCCATGTTTGTGTGCTTAGTGCTCTTCTGTATTTGAGGACTGCCCCATTCAATACGGACACTACCTGGGAGCATAGGAATCATGAGAGGAAGAAGGGTGCAAAAGAGGGGTAGATAGACAGTTGAATCTGTACCTTGTCTGAACAAGGCTCTGAGTCCCTCCTCACACACTGAAGTCCTCAAGATAGGCATCAAGTGTTACAACTCTGATGTGGACTTTCCATGTCAAGTAGAGTAGTTCTGGAAGCACAGTATTTGCTCAGTTGATAAGTAGGATTTTTAAGGGCAACAAGTTATTTGACAAATTGCCCACAGCTCTGATACTGCAAGGATCACTGTGTTACCATCCTAATGTAAGTAGAAATTCTGGGGACACCTTGTTCATTACAGTGACACACAGGAAGGAGGTTCAGGCGCCTATAGAACAACAAAGCAAATATTGATGCCTGACCGGAAAAACTACATGTCCAGATAGAGGTTAAGTATGATCGACTATGTTCATCTCCCTTATAGTCATTACATCAAGGAGTGTGTTTTTAAAAATTCTTACAGGCAGGCGCCATTTGATCCTAGATTGAATCTCCCTACTTTCCACAGCCTAATTGGCCCACAGCAGGCTTCTGGGCAAACAGTTTTAGCAACCATGTTTTAAAGTCCTTTCCTAGAATCCCATTTAAGAGTGGTGGTAGGTTTTCACCCTCGGAACTTTTTTTCTAATCCTTAATTTGTTTGCTTTTAAAGCCATTTTTGGAAAGGCACTTTTACTGTTTGTTTCTAAAGCCAATCAGAAACACTGATTTGCTATTGTTGGTGTTTGGAAGCTACCCCAGTGGGAAATGTTCTCAGTGACAAGGGTATCTGCCTGTGGGGGACAGGATGGGAGCTGCAGGAAGTCTGTTGAACAGAAAAGAAAGTTAATATTTAGGTGAACACGCTAATGCAGGAGGCCTTCTGTATCTGGAGATCAAAACATCCACAGAATGAGGACATTGCTTTGTGCCTACACAAAAACTGTCCAGACTTTCTCAATTCTTGTCACCATCCTATAAAGAGTCTAGTGCACCAGTTATTTCCACAGCATTTGTGCTGTGTTAAGTACTATACACAATACAAAGAAGATTTACAGTGCACGGGAGGACATGTAGGTTATTGCAAACACTCCACTGTTTTCTCTGAAGGACTCGAGTGTCTGCACATTTGGAGAGAGGCAGGGCAGAATTGTCTTAAGAAGCTGATGGATGGGATGGCTGTGTTCTACAGTCCAGGAAATAGAACCCATGATTTGAAGAGATGAACCAAGAAGGCATAGAGACAAGACTACTCACAAGCTCATAAGACTTTATGTAATGCACACAAGCCAGCAACTGCTTTCTACAATTCCTTAGACATGGGAACATTTTACAGATGTGGTACTCATTGTACATAAAGCTGAAGGACCTGGGCAGCTCATTTCAGGATGGTGAGGAAACATTTGGAATAATGGATGGATGGAAGGCATCTGAACTTAAAACAATTTTAAAATTTATCCCTAGTTCTTCTGCTAACTGTCACTTGGTTACCTGTCCGATAACTTCTGTTAACCTTCACTTGTGCTCCATTCAAACAGCCCCAGTCACCTCTCCTCCTGAACAGTTCCAACTCCTTAGCCTAGAGTCCCTTGTCATTATGTCTTACAGTCCCCACATTAACAAAGAGAACAAACTGTGTAAGAAAATAAATGAGATGCAGTTTTGCTGTTCTCATCACAAGGGGGAGAAAGCCATGAACCACTGCATGGAATTTCAGTTCTGGGAAAATAGTGTACACAGGAGTAAAGAGTGAAAGACAGGCCCAGGTAAATTCTTAGACTTCAAGCCCAGGACACAGAGGGGAGTGTACCATGAAGCTCCCCCCAAGGCCAGGGGTCCTCTTGCTAAAAGCAGTTCAGTATCTACGAGTCAGAATTATCTCCTGGATTAATCTATGGAATTAGATCCAGAATTACTTTATTTCTATTTCTAGAAAAGTAATATTCATGGATGAAAAAGTTTCGGGGAATGATTTTTTAAAAAATGTTCAAAGAACATGACTTGAGAACACTACAATGCATATTTATCTTTGTAATTCATATATTCTAAAATTTCAGGATCACAGGGATAGTATTCTCAAGCCTGCGAAAAACACGACTACCAAAGTAAGACACAATTGTGCTTATCTTATCCATTTGTGACATTAATATGGGATAATTTTAGAAATGTATTGAAAGACAGTATAAAATGAATAAATGTTATAATATAAAAATCAATTATCCTCATGTGACTTAATTTTATCATAGCCTTTTTGCACAATATTTATCATGATGTATTTTACAGAAAAGGGAGTTTATTTAAGCTTGTAGTTTCAAAGAGACAAGAGTCCATTATGGAGGGGAAGTAGCAGGCATTACTGTAGGCATGGTGGCTGGAAGAGCAAGCTCAAATCTCAAATCTTGAACAATAAGCAGGAAGCAGAGAGTTGGTGTGAGGCTTTTAAATTCTCAAAGCCCATCTCCATTGCCATTCCTCTAACAAGGCCATACTTCCTAAAGCTACCCAACCAGCGCCACCACCTGGGGCCCAATTATTCAAACGTCTGAGCCTATGGGGGGCATTTTCATTCAATCCACTACTAGCTGTAAGTCTCCAACTCAGATGATTTCACAAGTTAAAATCTTGAAAAAAAAATGTGGAAGAAATTGTCATCAGGTGGAAGTAACTTTTGATGTTACTTTACGTCCAACTTCCATGTCTGTGGCTCTTCCTTCTTCCACAGGCCACATGCAGCACTCACAGAGAATATCTAATCAATCTGTGAGGTCTTGATTCTCTTTCTCCTCCACTCCCACACCTGTAGATAGCATGCTTTGCTTTTAAGTAGTTTCAACTGAAAACATATAAACACATTCTCCAGAAGCCTACCTCTGTTTCAAAGTCTCTTCCCAAAACAACAGGAAGAATCCTCACAGAAGAGTTTTCAATATGGCAGACTACAGTGTAGCAGTTGTCAACTTGTAAGTTTTGATCCTTCTGGGGGTTGTTGAACAACTCTTCCTGAAGGGTCACGTAAGACCATCTGCATATCAGATATTACCATTATGATTTATAACCCTAGCAAAATCGCAGTAATGAAATGAATAGAAATACAAATCATTTTATAGTTGGGGATGGGGAGACCACAACATGAAGAACTAAGGGTAGCAGCAGTAAAAAGGTTGAGAACCACTGCTCTAGGTAATTCAGAGCTGTCAATATTAAACAGTCACCATTTTCACAGTGATTGACAGTGAAGTGCTGCTAAAATGGTAAACATTCAATTTCGTTGTGAATGATAACCTCTGGTCATACATTTTTACTGTGGCTAATCAATAGCCCTTTGGATAAGCCAAAATGGCCTCTAGTGAGAGAAAATGGCAGAGCCCTGGGAAGACAGGTTCCAGAATTATGTCATTTTGCACTGATGTTGGCTTTACTGTTCAGGAATATCTCAAGATATCACATGTAGATTAGTCAGAGTTGAACAGCATTGAGATCTAGCAAAGGCTCCTCACAAATGAAATATAAACATGGAAACTGACCTTTTATGATGAGTGACCCCTTGTTTCCTGAGGTCTCCTCAAATGCCATCTCACCCAGGGCATGTTTGCTGTGAACAGCTCACAACTTCTGCTGGAGTCTCTAGTTCTATATATTTCATGTCTCATCTGTTCCATGAATATTTTCCCTCTAAGACAGATTTTCTGCGAAGTTACTGGCCCACGACACTAATTTGCACCAACTCTAGTCTTTTAAATTAATAGAATAGAAATTGGTGGATTCTCAGTGTCCATAAACAATTTGTTCATCCAATAACTCTTAAAATGCACAAAGTATTTTACTTTGAATAGTAAATGATAAGTCAAATGGGCAGATTAAGAATATGGTAGCAAAGAAATGGGGTTTAGATTAGTTTTTGAAAATACAACTTTAAAAATCACTTAGGGACTTAATTGCATAAACATTGATCACTCTCTGCTTTCACTCAGATAAAATGGAGAATCTTGTTTGGGAGAAATATCACTGAAACATATTTTGCACCATGATGGATGGATAGAGACTTTAGTTTAGACACTTTGATTTCATAAGTTCTTTGGCTCCATTTGTTTCCAGCAGAAGTAAAAGAGGGGGACGTTTGCATAGTCTCTGAAGCATTCACTTCAGTATGTGATATTGGCAAACTTCTGTTAATATTGAAGAATGTCTACATTATTAATACAATCCTTCTGAAGGGACACTTAGTAGATAATTCAATAGAAAACACAAAACACAGGTCAACAGACAGATCATTAATTTGTCTTTTATATTACTATGGCCCTATTTTTTTTTTATTGGTTTAAAAGCATTATCCCTCTATTTCTTAGATAAATTAGTGTCTATGAGTTTCATAATGAGCTTGGTCTAACAAGCCTCCCCTGACATACAGTAGAGAGTTCGGCAATTCATGCCATTCATCTTTAATGGTTTTTATTTGGAAAGTCTCTTTGTAGAGTGCAGTGTTCATTCTTTTTACTTCATGAAACACTTGTGTAAGTATTGTTCTCTACAGACAAAGCAGCATAATGTAGAGACAAATTATTTGGAAGTAAATTAAAAAGGCTGAATATTCCAAAATGCAAACCACTCAAGTATTCTGCTAAATACGCACACAAGACAAGGCAAGCACAGCTCCCCTCAGCATAGCAAAGGCACAGCCTGCCCTGATTACAGCTCACATGTCTCTCCCGCAGCTCCCTCCTTTGGCAGCTCCCTTCGAGCAACTTCAGAAAACCATGCAGCTCTAGAGAAGCAAGAATTGTAAAGTCATCTTACTGTGTTGGGAAACGTTTTCAGAATGATGTATATAATGTAGGGAAGTTTGAGGTGGTATCTCCAGTTAACATGAGAAAATGCTTTTCTCTTTATACGTGCGTGTATAATGTGTCCCCAAGATGCTTACAAGATGATTAAAAACTGCCCTGCATTTCAAACTCTGTCCCAGAATGTCAGCACAAGTGAGGTGGCATGGGCCACCGGCTTAAATTTCAGGTGACTTTACCCCAGAAATAGAAGCTGGCTAGAATGCAGCATAATCAGTGCTCTCTTAGTCATTAGAGTACACAAGCTAACAATGGTGAATGTTGGCTGAAACATGAAGATATAAATTTGAAACAGCACTTTGGATTACTCTAAGTGTATTTTATGATTTTGGTAACTGTGTTGCTTTTATAGATACCCAAGTTTTCTAAAAGGCACTATCCCAGCCACAGAAGAGATTACAACTCCTCCTTAAGTAAGAACCACTTAACATTTGTTCAAGAGGTTGGTGACGTTTTTTTCCTGGCCCTTTATAGTCTCAACATACTTTTTGCAAATATAACTGTTCTTCACAATGGTGCAATAAAATCACTCTGGCAGATACTTACACAGTGAGCGATGGGGACACCAAGCAGAATACAGCACTTGGACTCACTCTCCCATGTCCCCCATCCATTTAAAGGCACATATGACATCCTGTGTCCCTTCCTTGAAGAATCCCAATTTCAGTGCCTGAATGCTTTATTCTCTTTCAGGGGGGCAGCACAGCCAAGTGATGAAGACTATGGACCCTGAGAGTAGCCTCAGTTCTTCACCAAGCAGCTGAAAGCCGAACACACCACTGACTTCTCAAATTCTGTGCCTCCATCTGTCAAATGCTACTGATGATGGTAGCTTCACATGAGACCAACCAGATCATATAAATAACTAGCTTTGTACAGGGCACGCATTATGAATTCAGTGTGATAATTAATTTTATTATTAGATATTCTAGTTTAGATTCTGCCTTCATATACAAATATGCCCCATAAAAAGCCTTACATAGTGATTCTAAGAAGACACAAGAAGACCTATTTTAGTTCAGTGCACTCTGATGGAAAAGACATATTTGAAGAGTGTTTTCTCAGGTAGAGCTGAATATGGGTGAAGATAGAGGAGTAAACTCATTTCTCATTCCTTCATAGGGTTTTACATAGGTATTGCATTTTGTATATTTTATATATAATTATATATTACATATAGTATATATATACATACATACACATATATGTATAGATATTGTATTTTTAATCTTTAACACAGTAAATATTGATACTTAGTCAACTGATACTTATGGAGGGCATGTTCCATTTCAGGTTCTGTAGTCTAGTCAAGCTGGGGATTCTGCAGCAGCTGAAGCATCTATGACTTCAGAATCACAGCCGCACACTTCCAAACCTCATGATCCTTACAGCTGAGCATGTACTTCTAAGTAACCAATCTCAAATATAGTTTCTCAACTTTGTCTTATTGTGCCAGGGCTGCAATAATGTAAACATCATGGAGCAACTGAACTCTGGACACTCTGCTTAGTTCTGGGGAGCAGACATCCAAGAGCAAGGTGCTGGTGCTTGATTTGTCCTAAGGTCTCTCCCCTTAGTTTGCAATGGCCATATCCTTACTCTGTCTCTGAGTGTGTTCTTTCCTCTGTATGTGTCTGTCTACCTTTTTCATATATCTCCATTTAGTTAAGTTTCACTTTAAGTAAATTGCTTTGTCAAAGGTCCTGTTTTCAAATATTACCTCATTCCAAGTATTGGATTAGTTTCAGCACGTGTAGAGATGGGGGAAGGGTACACATACACACACACACACACCCTTCACATCCCTCTCTCTCTCTCTCTCTCTCTCTCTCTCTCTCACAGTTGTAAGTTAATAATAGTTTTTCTTACTTGCACAGCCCATTTTTGCTGAGACCACTCAACAAATACCTTGCTGGGAAGGCACCAATTGTTCCCAGAAGCCGCTCAGCTCCCAGGGGGTGCCGTCCATGGTTGGTAATGAGATGGAAAGCATTTGTTTTCATAATGTTCTTCCCCACCATAATGAAAATCTCTCCATTAGCCAATTCCATTTACCTATCCTAACAGATTTGCTAACTCAAATATTTTGTGGAAGGATTTCAAATAAAGAGACAAGAAACCAAACACAAACAAACAATTGGCTTCCCAGATGGACACTTCTGAAGACCTTCTGCGAGGATTACCGTTAGTGGAGGCTTCTGCTCAGGGACAGAACCATCAGTGGCAGCTCTACAGAGGCCTGGTATATGTGTCTTTTATCTTTCGGTTTGCACTGATACTCTTAAAGAAAGTCCCTTCCCAATGGAGAACTTCCAAGTCCATTCACTGAAATATCTTCCTTCAGACTCTATAAGGCAGCAAAAGTGCAGATCCATACTTCTGCCCTCCTTCCTGTCCCTAAGGGTATCTGCATCATTTGCTACCAACAAGTTGTCAAATATCAGTGCTAAGGAACTGGGATTAAATTTTGGGACACTGGATTTAAAAGAAATGGGATTTGAACTCCTAGCTTGGCAATTTATGAATTCATTTCCTCCTCACCATAACCATAGACTCAAAATACAACAAAAGCATTGCAACTTATTGTCAACATGAATCCAGACCCCTGCTTGCACATTCTCAATGTTAGAAGTCCCTTTAAGGAAGAGCCTGCAAAGAAGGCAGATGAGGTACTGCTGTCCCCAGCAATTATGCTGCCTTAACATGATCAGGGTCAGGAAAGAATCTGCTTTTTAGCTTAACCTTAAATGGATAAATGCAAATGTTTGTATTTACCACAGGCAACATGACATCCTGAATGTGCAGCACATGTAGAGTTTATTTCTCTCACCTTACTTAGATATACTACCTCATAACTATTTTTCTAATTTGAGCAGTCTCCTTCAATTAAATATTGTCTGTATTGATTGGTAAGCCCTTAGCAGGACAGTTTATAGAGCCATTTCCTAGAGGAAATAGTCTTTTCACAGCACATGCACAGTCTCATGTCTCTTCCTTTCTTCTCCAGGGTAATTTCTGGTTTATGGCAGTGGATAGAAGGCAGCCCCAATCCAGGGTGTTGAACTTGGACTGTTCCCATTTTCCTCCTAGAAGAATAGGACTAATTTGTTCCCACCCAATGAATAATATGTAATAAAATTCCAAATATTTAGCAATTGGTGTGATGCAGCAGGAACCAAGCAGAGTGCATGTCATTTCAATACAAAGCAGAATGGGTAACTGACAACAGTCAAATGATGCAGATATGGCATTGCAAGCCTGCTAGACATAAATCCTGGGAGGAACTACTGAAGTGTGGATGTCTCATCAGTGTTTTGGAAGTACCTGCTGGTGCCCTTTACTGGTATCAGCAGCAATAACTATTTTCCTGAATCCTTAAAGCTCCCTCTGTAGCAGGTAGCTGGTTTATTCAGATCTTAGTTGGTCATCCAGAGTCAGCACATGTTCCCACTGGGACAGGACTTCTGGGTCCCTCTTTGGAGGTTCATTGACTAATGAACAGACTCCTGCTACCATTCCACTCTGACTCCTGTCATGCAGCTTCTCCTAAATCCCTTCAGTCTCCCTGCAGAAAATTTGGAAGGCAGGGTCACTAGTTCTCGTACCCACCCTCTATCTACTCAGACTTCTGACCTTGCACTCAAGGATAGAGAAATTCAAGGATAGGGAATCAGGTTTAATAGATTTAGAAATTTCTTCTCCCTCAATAATATCTGACTTTCGAGGTCATGATGGTGATAAAAAGGAGAGGTAAATGACAGACCTTTGGAGTGGAATGTTGCCCAGTGGCTCTCTCTTTCAGATAGCCAACTCCATCATTCTTAGGACAACAGGCCTCTTGGAGCTGCAGAAAATATTTAAATATATCCAAAAATAAGTCCTTCATACAATGATTTGGTTATGAATATCAAAAAGATAGAATCTATTTGGAAAACTCAACACAATGAGATATGTAAGTACTAACACTTTGAGTAACGCTTGTGTTTACATTGTAAACAGGATATCAATTTAAGGGAAGGGTTGAAACTCAAACCTCTCCATCAAGAGATTAAATATTTTCTGAGAAATTGGTGTTTGCAGCCAAAATAAATAGAAACTGGTAGGCTGGCAAAATTCTTCTAGGAAGCCATGGATCATCAAAGCAGACTGTAGGCTTGTGGGGAACTGGCTTTCCCTGACTGGTTTTGTTGTGTCCGTAAATCAGCGGCTATGACTAAATGATCGTGGAGTTCGTTAGATCGTGGATCTTGGTTAATTGCTTTCCTCTTCCTCTGTTCACTTCCTATCTTAAGACTTCACAAAAATGACAAGACTGAAATTCTGATCTTTGAAATAAAAAGCAACAGAAGCATGCTAGATGGGCAGCCAAAACAATAGTTGTAACCTAAAATGAAAAGAAAATTAGAGAGGTCCATCCCTGCTTTTCTCCTAATGGTTCACAACACACTCAGCTTTCAGAGTTCACATTTACTGCCTGCTAATACGTCAAACTTTCAGCACACATTGAATCAGTAAAAGCTGGAATCTTTGAACATCTAGAATTTAAAGTTCTGTATAGAGCACAAGCTCACACCCTCACGGGATGCCCTGAGAGAATGTTTTATGACAGGTGATCCAATCTCACAAGTTAAGGAAACAGTTGTTCTCAGAAGTTCTCCCGAAGAGTCCATTGATGATGCTACAAACCATGGCCCAAAGCCAACTGCAGGTGACACACACATACGTCCAAAGGACTGCAAATCAAAGTACAGACGTGGCCACAATGGAAGAGTAAAGCTTTCTAAGCTCATAAGTGATTTTTTTTTCCCCAACAGTGCTAAGATCTAGTATATCCTATTCATGTGTCGTTTTTCCTTTTTCCAGCATTTAGAATCTGGCACTTTTCCCAGTTACTAAAAATTCTCATGAAAAGAAGCAGTCACACAAATGCAAACCGACAAGCCTAAGATCCTTTGTTAGTTTTCTTCTAAAATTGATATTACATGTATATTTAGAATAAACGGACATTGCAGCCTTGTACCAGCTGCTCATTCGAACATGTTTCACATTCTCTTGAATTGTGTGCAGTCAGCAGTTTCTAATCACCTTACTTTTAAATACCTCTGCTTACAATATGGAAAGGCTTACATCTTCATTTAAATGAAGACATTCCACATAGCACTGCCTGCATTCTTTCAAAATACTCGGTCAATTAACATAAGCTACCTTCTAGCGGATTTGTTTAAGTCAGGTTGAAAGAAACATTATTTCAGAACCGAAGAAGAACACAGCCATGAAATAGATAGCAAATCAAATAACTGAGTGAATATTAAGCTTGTTTCATTTCCCCATATTTTAGGAGAGTACATGTTTCTTTTTAACGTGTTCTGCTATAGATGGTTTATAGGCACACACAGTCTGCCAGGACAGCTCTAAAGGGGCAAAATATCCAAAACATCACAGCCCCCTTCTCTGCAGTTTTCCAAAATACTGCAGGCTCTATCACCCTTGGGTGCAGTGAGCTGAAGCCCAATTCATCATTCCCAGGGCATTAAATGGGCTGAGAAACAGTTCTGAGTCTGGCAACATTCAGGGTGGCCAAAGTAGAGCATCTCTGACAGTGGGGCCAGGCTGCCACCTGGAGGACGGCAGGAAACACAGCTCCAGAGATGCCCTCCAGCCAGGGAAGAGGCAGTGTGGGCTCTGCTGAGCCAGTTCCCCTCACTCTCTTCTCCCTGACAAAAAGATGAGCCTTTCTGCTCCATGGTTCATTGATTTGTGGACCACGTGGAGGAGGTGGTGGTGGATGGAGCCAGGTGCCCTTTCCTCTTGCCTTCATCACAGACTCAAGAGATCATACTTGCACAAGGCCTTTCTCCTGCTCACCCATTCTGTTGTTCACTTTTAGATGGCTTATGTGTTACTCTAGAAAGAAAAATGTAAGGTCACTTTTTAAAATGTCTAGATCTGCATGAAGCAACAGAGAGAGAGAGAGAGAGAGAGAGAGAGAGAGAGAGAGAGAGAGAGAGAGAGAGAAAGTCATACCTGCATGATAAGTTGTTCACACAGAGTAAGAACAGGGTGTTGTTTAGGGCTCTGAGGACAGAAATCTAATTCAGTCAGGGTCACAAAGGGGAAAAAGGCTGGAAAAACATCTCCTGTGGAGGGGGAAGGTGAGGCAGGGATTCTTTATAGACTGCTGAAATCTGATGGGTCAAATCCCTAGTCACCATGAAAGCATGGTCCTCTCTTTCCCCTTTCCATTTTTCTTAATGAGGAAAATGCAGTACTAATACTCATTTTTATCATGTTATGGAGGAGGTCAGCATTATACTCATCAAAAAGTAGGGACAGTGTATTAGTATAACTTCCAATACATGCCTTTTGAAAATTAGATTTCCCCAAGTAGAGAAAAGAGGCAGGACACTGAATACCAAGTGCCAAGTCATACTGGCAAGAAAGCACTGAGTCAGGAGACCCTCCAGGGCAGGCTGTCACCGTGAGCCTCAGTTCTCCTTTTTACATCTACACCCACCCACCTTCCTTTACTCCACTCTCTGCTCTTTATTCTGACAACCTTCAATCACTACTCAAAAGAAAGTACAACACTTACTTCCAAAACAGTAAGCGAGCCTTTTCAGTTTCAGCTAATTCACAACCTAATGATATCTGTTGGAAAGAAATAAGATTCTGGAAATAATTCTATGGTCCTATTGCATTTCCTTTCCAGGTAACCTAGCAGAAAGAATTAAGGACAGTCAGCGTCAGGGAGCTAATGCTCTGAGAAGATGCAGGCTGGTACCAGTTGGTTCCTACGGGATGCGCTCTTAGTCTGAGAGAGCTGTAGTGACACCTCCTGGCAAGACCAAAAGAGCATTGCCTGTCATAAAGCTTGCCATGCTGTCACAATTTTATGATCAGAAACAACGAGGAATATATTTTCCCACATGTACTGTTCCTTGATACAAAACAGTCCATCTGTAGAGACACAGCCATAACACTCAGATCCATGTTTCAGTGACTTCCATTTTTAAAAACTAGCTGAGTCCAAGGAAGAAGATAGTCATGTTTTTATTTATGATGTCCAATAACTAATGCTGGTTTTATCTACTCATCTGGGTATTGTGTACACAAAGCCACATCCAACATTGTCTAATGCTAAGCAGTAAAATCCTATAGAAGTGATTTTTAAAGTATCTTTATGTAATATTTCTATATGGGCTCTTGTCAACTGTTAGTTTGACATTTCTCTTGAATGCCTGGATGATTGGCCTCTCCACTCTTTCCCTTCATCCCCAGTTCTCTCCCTATCTCCACCACTGTATTATCTATATAGGTCTGTCCTGGATGAAGCATTTTCAAGCTCGAATCTCTTTATTCGCTGGACACCTCTTCCAAATTCTCTACCTCTTTCAAAATGTATCTGTGTTTTAAGAAGCAGTTAAATGCCCAGCATACCAGAGCTAAAATAAGAATAAATATTAATATCAAATTTATACCTCTTCTCAGACCTTGCAAACATGAAAACAGTTCCAGGAACAAAGTCCACACTGTCCCTCTTTACATCTCCACACCCACCTGTCCAACACTTAGTCATTACTATGTGCTTTGGGCTCTATGTTAGATATTAGGAACAAAAGAATGACTACATGACAGACATTAGCTTTGTCTCACAGGATTTGAATTCTAGTCATCAAGTAAGAAGAAAAAGTCAAACTAAGAAAAAGATGCTCAAATTGTCATAGGACTTATGCAGAAAATGAATGATTAAAGAATGAAAAGAGTATGTGAAAGAGCAGAAGTCAGGGAAAGGCTTCCAGAAAAGCAGGAACAAAGGGTCTGTAATAGGACAGGATTTGTTACTATGATTTTTTGTGGAAATATTAAGGAAGCTATGAGTGGCCAGAGTTGAAGTTGATGAAGAAGATTGTATATGTGACCCTCAAAGCAAAATGAGAAGCTTGCAAATGGTTTTAAAGTGAGAGGTCTTGACAAATAGCTATGACATAATAGCACTTACATTATTTCAGATTTTCACTTGATCCTTTGACAACTTCACAAGATAGCTATTGACATTCTCAATTTTACTGATGGAAACACAAAGAGAAACAGCTCTCCCCACTCCAGTCTTATAGCTTAGCTTGTAAATGGGGAGGCTGGGTCTCAGCACAGCTGCAGGGTCCATGCATCAAACGATACAATTACAACCTCTCGATGATTGCTTCTGCAAAAGCAAGAGTGGAACAAAAAGCCTGTAGGAAGCAGGACAGTGTTCATTCCATAAGTGATGTGGAGTAGATGGAGAATTAAGTGCATCTGTTATGTTGTCTGGGTTGAAATCCTACAAGGTCCTGTTGGTAAAATGGGTATCAGGAGCTAGGGAAGTGCCTGGTGGAGATGGAGCTTTCAGAGACAGCAGGAGCACACTACAGAGGTGGCTTTCCACCAGAACCTCCCACAACCTGTTCTCTAAATGGGGCATATTTTCAAATAAATAGCTACATACAACATTATCCTTTCAGTGTTCAATGTGGCAGCCTGCTAATACCATCATCCTTCCGATCATACACGTGGACACACACGACACACTTTCCTATATTAGTGAAGTCTTGCATTTTATATTACATCATATACTCTCATTTTGTTAATAATTGGCCTTTGGAAAACTGCTTGTAAGCAATGATTAACTTCCTATCAGGGACTGACTATATATAACTCAGTAGTATGCCAAGCATGGACAAGACAATGGGTTCAATCCCCAGCACCACAAAACATTCTGTCATAAGAACATGCTGTAATTTCCTCCTGTTGTTGTTACTCTTTTCTCTTTATCTTTGGGGAGGCACTCTTTCTAATTTCTCACTTGTCTTACTAATTCTGTTCATATAAATATTTTTATTGAAATCATGATTGTTTCCTAAGGCTAAACAAATGAACATAAAATTTATGTCATTCATTAATAGATTAGTTACTTATTTTTGAATTGCATTTCACTACAGCTATTGAATATTTGCCACTGCTTTGTGAGAGAACTTGCAAGAATACAGATTAGCTGAAAGCCAGTGCCGGTGGGTAGATATATGTAGCAGTGGGCATCTATGAAAGCCATTTTCCCAGGCCTTCAGTATTAACAGTGATTAGAAGACAGACCTTCATCTGAGACTGAGGCAAAGCCAGAGGAGTGTTCTAGGAGACAAAAGGACGTTTCCTGCTGTTCTTCAAGAAAATGAACAGAGTCAAGAATGTGGTCAGATTACCTGAACCAGTAAACACTCGGGGCAATGAGCGTGAGGTGAGACCATGGCATGGATGTGTGACTTTCCTCTGGCATATTCAGTTACCCAGGTGCTAGCAATAGAAAAAGTCAGATTTCATCAGGTCTTCCAAATATTTGTCTCCATGCTGAAGGCCACTGCACCACCTTCCTGGTGGACTCTGGGTATTTTTTCATCTTTCTTAGGATTTCTGCCTTCTGCCCAGTAGCTCTGGTCTGAAATCAGCACCCCCTGCCCCGCTCCGGTTTCCCCTGCCAAACTTACATTTGCCCTTCTAGGTTGAGCTATCCAGTTAAACCTTACCTTCCCACCTCCCTGCCACCCAAGCTGAGGAGCAATCCTTCCTCACAGACCCACAAGCCCTGCGCCGATCTGTGTCACTCCTTTTCTCATTCACTTTTTCGTATCTACTTTATTCTACATGCTTTAAGGTGGCAAGCTTTTTTTTTTACCCCCTTGATTCTCATTTCTGGTTTTTAACATCTTGCACACGGTTAGTTCTATTTCAAGTTAATGAAAGTTAAGTTTTTCCTATTTACGAGATACTTTCCCTTTTAAGCATTCAGCAGTGAAAAGATCAAAGTTGCCTTGATCATACTTGCAGGACAGACTTATCACTCTGAAGCCACCGTTAGCAAACACTCACGGGATGCACAACAATTCTGTTAGTGAGAAGTCTGAAAATGAGCATGTCTACACTTCCACATGTTGCTTCTTTTGTAAATTAGCTTGTCTACTTAGTTTTACAGTGACCACAATAACTAAGGCAAATACCATGTTTCTACAGACATTTTAGAATATCTATGTATCTCTGTAGTTTCAATACAATAATATTCTCTCTCTCTTTCTCTCTCTCTCTCTCTCTCTCTCTCTCACACTCACACACATGCCCAGTGTAATCCAACTATCATGATTTCTTTGAACAGAAGTTGTCATTTTATTTTATTTTATTAATTTATTTACACACATTTAAATTTTTATTGTCACTTGTTCAATCTGTCAGGCAAAGTTGGACATTCTAGGTTGGCCACCATAATGAAAACAAATTAAGTTAGTAAATAATGAAATTCTCTAGGAAGTTGCATTTTTTGTAGGTAGAAATCACCATACTTATGTGGCAACCTCATGAGGTCAGGCCCAGATGCACACTGAACAAGAATAGACAGAACATATGAAATACATTTTTCCCCTTTTCCATGGGTTTATTATATATTTCTATGGACACATATGGAATAAAAACAGCCCACAGTAAAACTTAATAATCTAGTATGAACAATGGAGATACCCAATAATTGATTCTTTGATGGCATTCTTGTCATACAATGTATAATGGAAACTCAAGTGTCATTAGAGAAGAAACAGAATTTCCACTTACATCTTTGGAAGCAGCTGTTCTTCAAAATTAACTCACTTAATAAATGTTCAACTTTCCCATTCATTTTGCTCTTGTGAATTTCATTTTACATACTCATGATAAAAATGATATTTCCAAACCCGTGGGTTCATATTCATCACCCCCAAAGTTATTCATGCTCGAACAAGCTGCTGAGGGATACTCAACAAATTTCCAGTCTCTTTAAGGATAATCTGAAGACAAATTCTTTGCCCAGATGGAATGGAGGCTTAAGTACCAACCTGAACAGGCCTGCATGATGAGGGTTTAAGCCTGCACTCTGTGGCAATGTGGTCTATAAATAATCCTCTCAGGTTCCTTGCCAAATAGGACTCATCACGTGACACATACCTTAGATGTCAGCAGTTAATTTGCATGTCAATGAAACAATAATTTGATGAAATTTTAAAGCTTTATGCACTATTTATACCATAATTGGAAGCACGGGGAGTGTACTCATATGCAGATTTTTATTGTGTTCAATGATCTCTTAAAGGCCACATTTAAATGATCAGTGTTCATCATTGTGGGAGAGTTTCAGTTCAGGACAACAGACCTGCATTTTAGACATTAAATTACTTTAACATTAACTTTAATTGAGACGTCTGAGGAAAAAGTCAGTCGTGTCCACAGCACAGTGGAGAGGCAGCTGCTTAGATCTGGGACTTTAATCCCATTGTGGCTTTAGCTGCAAACATGTCACCCTGGGTCAATGAATTTTTTTTCAAGTTTATTTTTTCTTGCTTCCTTCCCCCGCCCTCCTACCCAGATTTTCTATAGTTAAAAGGAATACTTTTGTGGGTGGTCTCTTCTAAAAGCTGAAAATGGTTGTTGATTCCAGTACAAAGGGAAACAACCAGTGGGCACTTAAACTTAACTACTTATGTAAGGGCAGTACTTAGAACAAATACTGTATTTACATCCACAGAAATTTCAAAAGCTGCCAGCCTGGTGGGGTAAGCTTTCTATTGGAATGCCCACACCTACCAATTAGTGCCAGGCAAGGTAGTAAGTGTGAAAAGCCAATGAGAGAATGAAGGGGGTGGGGTGGGAGGAGGGAAGAATAGGGGCTGGGGGAGGGAAGGACTAAAGGAGAAAGAAAAGGATAAGCAGGAAGAGAAGATGGGAGAAGTAAAGTGTCCAGTGAGCAGGAGAGATGTCTCAGAGATTGAGAGAGCTGTTTGCTCTTCTAGAGAGAGGATGGGGGTTAATTACAAGTATGCACATGGAGGCTCACAACTCTCTGTAATTCCAGTCCTAGGACATTCTCTTCTGGCCTCCTTAAGTACTACACACACGATGCACAAACGTTCAGGCAGGCAAAACACACACACACACACACACACACACACACACACACAAATCAGTTTTTGTTTAAAAAAAGAATAAGAAGCATCTGAGTTTCCAGTCCCATAGTATCAGAGTAATTCCCAGATACCCCTTTCCAGCCTCACATATTCACACTACCTGAGTTTAGGTACCCCAAGGGGAATTACTTCTAATAGAAAATGCTTTCCCGGTTAAGGCTTGTTACGAAAGCGATGGACTACTAGAAAGTGTGTACTGGATGTCGTTAAAGACAGGGTTTGGTTTTCACTTTGATGCCACAGATGTACACATAAGCTGGTTCAATCGTTAGTTGTTTATCATATCTGCAACCAACTAGGAAGTCAGAGTACCGTGGGATCAGAGTTTAACCCTTGATTTTCCTACTGCCCTGTCACCATCAATCCTCCTCTGATACCTATTGAGGCTCTGTTTCTAAGTCCGTCCTGATGTTTACATCCATGAGCCCTCTCATTTCACAACTGAAAACAAAAGTACCTGTGCTGAGAGAGAACGAGTAGATAGCTAGAAGGAGGTAAGAGCACGGATAAACAGAGTAGCATTGTAGATCATATCTGTCTGTTTCTGAGCCTTTTAAATCTTTTCCTTCCCTGGAAATCTTTTTTTTTCACAAAGCTATATAAAATATACACAAATTATTAAATTGATTATCTTGGTCTTTATCTCATAAATGCTTCCCTTCACATTAATAAAGTTGATTTTCATCTTATAAGAAATATGAACCGTTGCTGATTCTTAAATTCAACACCTAATTCAATAATACTTTCTTCAAATCAGTTTGCATCAAAGGAAACTGAAGGCACTATTTTAATAAATAAACAGTGTTTAGTCATTTGATCAACAGTCTTGGTTTTATCTACTCTAGCAAAGTGAGCCTCAAACATCTCTTGCTTAGAGAACATTCAGTGAGCAGTCATGGAAGAAAACTAATGTTTCGCTAAAATATTCTGGAAACACACTGACATATCTCATTTTTCCATAAATAGAACAGCACTCTTTCCCAAAACAGTAGCCTTTGATACCCAAGGAGAGCCAAAGTGAGCGTTCAAATGCAACCAGCAAAGGTGAGACTTCTGCATAGGAAAGTGGAGTCTGGGAAAACCAAATGCACAACATGGGCTCAGACCCCAGAGGCTTAGCAAAGCCCCACTCAGAGAAACCTGCCTCTCTTTCTGCCTAGCAAGTTCTCACTCAAGTTTTCATGAAAGTTACTCTCTGTTCCTCCTCACCCCCTCCTCACCAATGCCCCCACCAAGTTTTCAACAGTATGTTCCTTTACCAAGTTATGTGGAACATATTTAACATACATTTATGACACAGGAGGGAAATATCAGAAGGGTCAGGTCTAACAAATATTGACTTAAAAGGCTATTTATTTTGAAGAAAAGGGAACCAGAATAAATTCAGTGAAGACTTGAATGACAGTATATAGTACAAATAATTCTCTATTTGGGGGTCCTGAGAAATTACAGCTAGTGGTTGTAGAGTAATGAATGTTTGTAATTCATTAGCTACTATTTTAAAATGCAAAGCACACCATGACATCAATGATGTTCTTTTAATCTCAACGGACAGGCCATTATAATGAAAGCACTTGGAGAAAGACAGTGGACTCCAATATATATTTGATAAAATTTCTATGTTTCAATAATGATGATTAAGTAGCATTTTATAATTTATAGAATGATGAAATACCCCAATTGGCTTAAAAGTACAGATTTTATTTATAGAAACTTCTCATGAAATTTCTGTAGTAACATTTGTTTATGGAAAACTTCTTAATGGCCCTTAATATGGCATTAGCATACCTTTAAGAAAATAATCACTATTTACTCAAATAACATTTTGTCCCTCTGAAAGAGTCAATAACATTTTTAACTGCTTCTTTTCTCACTTTCTATCTTCCTTTGGCTCCTAGACAACGAAACAACGGCTCTTTCTTCCTGTGGAAGGGAAAACTCAATAAATACAAATGGCTGCAGGGCCTCAAAGCAGTGAAACATGGCTTTCCAAGGACCTGGTTTTTCCTTCAAGAAGAAACACATTCAAAAAGGACCTTTCCAACAGACTTTAAACTCTGGCAAATTTCAATAAAATAATATTTTGGCAATGCTAAACATTGCTGACTGATAAATGAGACCCAAATAATTAAGTTCTGTTCTTTTACAATCAAGATACAGTGTAGTCATCAATCTGGGTAAGAATTTGGAGTGTGGAGACTCCGGAAGACGAACAAGCCACTAACTGAAATTGGTCATGTGGGAAGGTAGTTAAATGAGTGCTCTGTTTAAACAAAGCGGTGGATAACTCCCCTGTCTTAATCTTCATTAGAACTTGGCCGATCCATTGCTTATTTCTCCCTGCACTAAGTTGGACACAGTGTGCAAACAAACAAAAGAAAAATTGAACAGATAATTCAGTGCATCGAATGTGTTTCACAATGTTGAAAATGTGATATAACAATAGGCTATAGCAAAAGTTCTTTTTTAAATGAAAAGCGCAAGGAAGCCAATGCTGTTATAAAAATGTAAAGGATATAAACATTAAAAGTGACAAGGAAGAGAGAAGGGGAGCGTACTATACTTTACATGTGGATCTGTGGAATTGAGATGCCTACCCAGGTTTCCACCACTATTTATCTTCTACCTATTCCACACTTCAGTCTTATTAGTCGTACAGCTTTTCATACCCTATGCAACACTCACAGTACTCCATCTATTCCTTCTTTCTCCAGGAGAAAAAATGTGGTCAGAGAGATGTTTGCATGAGGGATTTCTCCTAGGGGCTGAACTCCAGGTTTCAGCAGACAATGCACTTACTAGGTCATGGGCACAATGACATCAAATCCAGGGGGAAGGGGCAGTGGTGTTTGTTAGTAAGTACTGAAATTCAAGACCAACTACTAATCATAATGCCTATACATAAACGTGTGTGTGTGTGTATGTGTGTGTGTGTGTCTGTGTGTCTGTGTATAGTACTTTAAATATCTCTTGCTATGAGTTGTGTACATTAGAAAAAGAGGGAACAAATTCATTCTTAGCACTGGGACTAAGGCACTGACACTGAGAACAGGTGATACCATTGTCATTTAAATACTGAGGAAAAGACAAATAAGGATGTATATGTTGAGATGGAATAATGGTTTTGCTCAAGATGTCCTGGGGCTTCCCGAGGAAGAGAGGAGAGGAAAGAGGCCCTCTTTACCACTGCCTCTAAATCCACTTCTATCCATAATTGTTAACATCACTGCTAGGGTGGGGAGCCATGGACTCTAAACCACTGTGTGATCATATGGACAGAGAAAATGACACTTTGTTTATTCAAAGGGACTCCTCTCCCGGAACCATGCAATCTTACTACTTGAAGGAACAAAAAAAAAAAAAAAAAAAAAAAAAATGAATACACATCCACAAAGAGAGAGAGAGGGACAGAAAAAATAAACCCCGCCCAAGAATCTTTAAGGGAAACAGGTGCTAGCAAGAGAAAACAGCCAGTTGCCCAAAACACTTAAAACTCCTCCTTCGTTGTTCTGAAAACAATTTCGATGCAGGAGGGGGCTATCATTCTCTGCTCCTGAAGCTCCCTTCGCTAGACTGTCTGTCTGAATCAGTCAGATCTAAGTTTTGCACTCAAGGACGGGTTTCTGTTGCTGACTACTCTTACCCTCTAAACCAAGAAGTCCCTTTCCAAAATGGGTAAGTCGGTTCCAATCCTCACTCCTCCAAGTCACCACTTTTATTAACCCGGTGAGCTCTGTCTGTGTCGCCCGACCCCAAGAACAGTCACCGCGAACAATGAGCCAGACGAGAGACCCACCCAGCAAGCACCTGCTCGTCCTCCCAAGCCTGGGCGCGGGACACTCGGGGCCTCCGGTTCTGGGTCCCTACCCTACCCCTTCAAACCCCAGAAAAGCCTGGAAGCAGGTGGTTCCCTGCATCCAGACTCTGCGCTCCCCAGTCAGCCCTGCCTCCCAACACCCACCAGTTAGAGCCGCTGTACCTAAAAAGAACGCGAGCCCAGCAGAGCTGCGGGGTGGTCCAGCCACCACCCACCGGCAGCCCCGGGCTCTGGCTTGCATGGGCGCCCGGTGACCGGCACTGAGATTCCCCACGGAGGTGGGGTGGAGAGAGGTGGGGCCGGGAGCCTTAAAGTGGCTTCCTCTGGCCCGCCCCCGGCCTGGCAGGGCTCTAGGATCCCGTAAGACACAAAAGATGGGCAACATCGGAGCCTGCCACTGTGCCGTCGCCCGGGTGAGCGGCGGGGCCTCGGGCGGGTCCTTGTCCGCTCTCCCCACTGCCCATTCCTGCTCCCTGGTCCACAATCCCGTTTCCTAGCCCCTATCTCGGTTTCCTAGTCCCAATTCCTGCTCCCTGGTCCCGAAGCCCTCTCCTCAGTCGGTCCCCATCTCACTCCCTGTCCCCTACCCCCAGTCTCCGCCCGCGGCGGGAGCATCCCTGGACGCCTGCGAGCCCCGCGCGCTCTCCGGGAGCTCCAGTGGACAGCGTAAAGGCGCGGGCGGCGGGGACAAGGGACACTTACTTGCCGGGAAGGCTGAGCGCCACTCGCTCCTCGCTCGCAGGTGTCCGGGCCCGCGGCCCGCGAGGGCGCTGGCGCAGCTCGGAGCTGGGCACTTGGCTAGCCTGGGACACCCTGGCCGCTGCTCAGATGCGCGCTGTCACCGCACCCAGCACGCCGCGACACCATCCGCAGCCCCAGGCCTCTGCCCCGCTCTCCCGCGTCGCCCGCTCCAGGCAGACCACACCCTGTCACCCCCGCAGCCCTCCACTCCTGCCTCTTTGACACTTCACCGGTTACTCCGCCGCCCGGCGTCCTCCCACCCCCTCAGCCCACGTGCTTCTGCGCTCGCTCCCGGCTCCAACTTCCTCCGCCGGTCCCCGCCCGGCCCGGGAACCTCTGGACTCAGGCTGGAAGGTGTCATGTCCTCCCACAAGCCTGGCCTTAGCACCTAGGTCCTCCTGTTGATGGTGTCACTGTGATGCTGCACGTACTCCTTGTAAAGATGTATTTTGTTGTTGTTGTTGAGCCATGCGTTACTTTTAATATTATAGAGATGCATTTATTCTCAGGAGTCAATCACTGAGCAGTCACTGGCCTTAGGTGGGCTGTCAGCCCAGCCCTTTACCTTTGCAGAAACCGTCAAGTTCCTGGCACCATTTTAACCAAATTAAACCTACCATTTCCTACTCTTTTTATTTTATTGCATTTATCTATTTGTTCTTTTATTGTTTTTTTTTTTTAAATAGGAATATTATACTATTTAATTTTTTTCCTTCCAGCAAAGTTTGAAGTTCCTTTTTGAGAGCTACTTCACATCTGTTCAGTCATGAAGACTCTACGAAAATTTTCATGTCTCCCTATTATAACTTTGTCATCAGTCTCTAGTGTAATCCTCAAGACACACTATATATTCAAAAACGCTACAAAATGCCTTGAAATGTGGGGAGAAGTTTCATTGTATATCACAGTGAAATGAAGAGTTCAATTGAATGCTTGGCTGTATCACCAATACTAGGTCCTATAGAAAGCCAGAAACATTTTGCATTTGGCTGAGTGATTTCTCACACTATGATGAGGCTTAGCAAGGTTAATAACTTGGCGGTCACTAAATGTGACACTTTAACCTTCAGAGCCTGGGCTCTGAGACTCTTACACACGCACAGGCTCACGCCATTTGTCCTTTCTCAATATAGTACTTGGATACCCACCTGCCCAACCACAAACCACTTTAACTACTACCGCCACAGAAAGCCACCCAGACACCTTTAAAATAACATTATTATTCCCTTTACCTCTTCTTATTTTAGTCTTACTCCCTTATCTCAAGAGTTTAAGAAATAAAACAATCATCTCTTAAAGGTCAGATCTCTTGTTGCACCTGTTGTCTTAAGTCTTAAATATAAAAATAATTTGCATATATCTTGCCTCAGCCATTCACGCAGATAACCTCACTTTTGCTTCTTCCTTGAAACAAACAGCAGCTCATGCTTATTAACTTAAAGAGACCATCCACCAGCCAGCGTGCTCTAAGCACTCTGCCTGTTAGCTATTTTATAGATGACACCAGGAGCAGGAGGGGGTTCAACAAGCCACTAATTACTGGAGCAAGAACTGGATTAGTAGCAATTTTCTTGGTATTAGCCAGCATAACGTCTGTCTTAACACAATGTCTTGAACCTAATAGGTAAGTTTGTTTTTTTTTTTAACAATAATCCATATGTATTCATCCACATTTAGTCACATAGCCAGAAACTGGGCAGGGATGTCTGAGTGGACTATTATGACTATAGGGCACATATATTTGTCCCCAGATAAAAAACTCATGGTGAAGGCAGGCAGTGGTGGTGCATACCTTTAATCCTGGCAGAGGCAGGTAGATCTCTATGAGTTCAAGACCAGCCTGTTTTACAGAGTGAGTTTCAGGACAGCTAGAGTTACAATAGAGAAACCCTGTCTAGAAAAGGCCAAACAAATGAACAAACAAACAAATCTCTTGTTGAGGTCATAGACAGTATAGCTTGCATTTAAAACATAGAGATATGATATGATCCATCTCAGCACTTCAAGTTATCTTTGTGGAATAACTCAACCTTCAAAGTGGGACTCAAGGTTCTTCAGGATCCCTGAAAGGCACCTTAGCTAAACTGCCTTTGATTGAGCCCACTGCCCCAGGCTAAGTTTTGACTTCCAGAAAGTTGGTTACATGCAAGGTAAGTCAAAGTTCCAGTCACAGGCAGACCAACAGACAGCAAGGATAGTCATGTCCCAGTTTCCTGGAACCCCTGAATATTGCGTAATGGTGAGGGATGATTTAGAAGATGTAGTTAAAGATCTTCAGGTAGAGAGATTATCTTGGCTTTTGGGGTCTCTAAATGTAATCACATGGCTTCATGAGAGGGAGAAGACAAAGTTAACAGAGAGAAGCAAACTGTAGTCAAAGGCAACGATTACAGCAATGTAGCCACTAGCCAGTCAGTGGCGGAGGACTCCAGGAGCCAGAATAAGCATTGAAGGGTCTCTCCCACAGATCCTCTGTAGATAACATGACTTTGATTTCATGTTGGTTTCTATCCTGTGAATGAGATTTTGGAAATAATGCTTTCCAGGGCTGTTGTGTAACCCTTTCCTCCAAGATCAAATCATTCTGCAGAGAGCTCCTTAAGCTCCTTAAGCTCCTTGAGCATCAATAACAACAACAACATAGCTTCAAGAACTCCCTGAAACAGACCAGATTGAATAGGTTCCTCCTTGCTGGAGTAAGCAGAACCCAGGTTGGAAAAAAAACAAAACAAGCAACAACAACAAAAAACCTCTCAGACAAGAAGAGCTGCCTGGATGAGATTTAGACCAACTGAGGTACCTGGAAAGGACATTCTCCAACCTGTTGAGCTGCCTGTTCCTGGGTTCCTAGTTTTTGTGAGTTATCAGCCATACTGGGGTGGGCCTCAGTGATGCAGTTGTCTTTCAGTCATTTCTACTCCTGGAAGTAACCCGTTACCCACATTCCTGTAAGTAAGCCCAGTAAAACTCATTGGTTCGCCAATTGGACTTTGGTATCTGTACTTTGGTCTGTCATGAGTCCCCTATCCGATGTGAGTAAATGAGTTTGTATCATCTCCTCAGAAAATATTTTTGTCACACAACAAGGGGTAACTAAAAATAAGTTTATGGCAATTCATTGTAGCATCTAAAGAAAACACATTCCTGAATATGGAAGGTATCTTTCCATCCATGTCGGTCAAAGAATCAGAAGATGTCCCAAACAACTGGTCATTGTCTTTTTCTGTGGCTGGAGAAACCAGTTCATTGAATGTAGAAGAGGGATTGACTCCCAGTGCAGAATTATACAAAACTCTCCGATTTAGATCAGACACACACACACACACACACACACACACACACACACACACACACACACACTGAATGTAATAGGTAATAGGTAATACCTGGAAGATACATGACTTACAGTAGATTTGATATTTAAAACTTATTATCAGCTATCCAAGAATACTATCTAAAGTCTTCAGAAATTAAATTTTTCTTTCAATTTACAACATGAAGGGTTTCATTGTCAATGTTTAGAAATGCAGAAATTACCTATTGTCGGTAAGAATGGTCTCTAACCAGCAGAAACAAAGCTCTGTTTGAGTGATGAGCCAGTCCTAGAGATTAACATTAGGGCATTGGACCTGTAGTCAGCTGTCACAGGTTAAACACTTTAAACTTATAAATAGATCTCATTTAAATATCCTAAAATAAAAATCAAAGTTAGATATTATAGCATTTTAAGTATACATGATAAAATCACCCAATGGATAGCAAAAATATTCCCACATTAAGTTAAAAGCATGCATTTTTAAAAATGATATACCATTCATAAACTCTTCCTCACTGTAGTCCAGGTTCTCTTGATCTCTGAGAGATCCATGTACTTGAAAGCAGATAGATTTAATTTGATTATTGACTAGGTAAAACAGAACGGTTCTAGTTAAACTACAGGGGAACAGTTAATACATTTTTTAATATGACTCAGTATACTATGTAATGTTTGGGACAATAAATTGCCTTTATTTCACATCATATTACTAACTACATAGTATCTAGAACTTCTGAACCTAAATTTAAAACGTGATCTACTGATTCTTCAATGGCCTAGGGCTATCACCTTACTTCAGAAAGCAGAAAAGAAAGGGCCAGTTGATTCCTGTAAAGTTTAGTCTCAGAGCCCCCAGATGCTCAACCACTGGGGATTTCTCATCAGCTTGTACAGTGAAGTATGTTACTGTTCATCAGACAAAGAATTGAATTTCACTCTGTATTTCTTCCCTTTTTATAACTAATTTACCTCCATTCATGGCTTCTTGAATTCAGTACAGTATTTCTGGCCATCAGTAGCTGAGTTGTTCTGCCTCTTTTATGATCTGCTCTCTAGGATTTCTGTCATCAGGATGTATGCGAGCTGTCCAAAAGGGCAAAGGCAGAGAGGATGCTAATGCATGTGGCCTGTATTGGAAGCCTGAGAGAGAGCAGTCAGGTAAATCAGTAAATTAGTTGTGACTTCATTTCCTGTTCTGCAGAAACAGAGTACAGATCGCGTTCTGACCCACTTCACATCTGTGATCGGGTAAAAGTATCACATAGGAGGACACGGTCCTGAAGGTAAAAGCACTTGCTGCATGGAATCACAAGTGGGCAAGACGGCCCGATTGGAACCCAAGCACTTGTGAGGTGGACTCAAGAATATCCCTGTAAATGGGCTAGCTAGGCTAGCTCACTGGGAACTCTGGGTGCCTAAGAATACTGCCTTAATATATAAGGTGAAGAGTGATTGAGAAAATGCCTAACATCAACCTTTGGTCTCTACATACATGTGCACACATGTGAATGCTCACTCATACCCACATGTATATTCACATACATGTAAACACACATATGACTGTAACATGCACATAAATGTCAAAGATAAATATATAAAGTTGTCATTATTATATCTTCATTAGACTGCTAAAAGTCTCCACATTGGAATGAAATTGTTTGGAGACAAGAGTTAGACAATTTCCTCCTTAGAGTACTTGAGAGTTTAGTGAAACAACTAGTTTCTAATCATTTCGCATGTTAAGTACCTCCCTCTCAAATGAAGGGATAACCATAACTATCTCATAATGTTGCTAATTTTTGAGAAAATACATGTATTTCCAGCATAAAGCCTCATATTGAGTGCTTAGTCAATATGTCTCAATGCATTCTTGGCCTTGCCTGATATAAGTCCGTGCTTTGCTGTATCTTCAAACCATGCCTGTTGCAAGGATTTGCACATATTAAGTGCTTAAAAATCTATTAGTTATATAACGGAGTGGATGGATGTAAGGCAACTTTGCTAAAGTGTTGTGAAATTGACAAAGTACTGTGGAATTCTAAAAAGTGAATGTCACTAGTAATAATTAATAAGTAATAATGGGCAATACCACCAAGTCTTTGATTCTGGCTGAGCCTTGGAGAATTGCTCTGCAAGAAATGTTTGATGCTTTGCCTTTTTCATCTAAAAATTCAATTGAAAGAGCCCTAGAACAGCAACATCTATTGATCAATGGAAGCTGTTTCATTCATTCTGCTTTGCTCAGTAGAAATTCCCATTCATCCTTCAAGTACCTTTTGCTTTTACTTTATTTCAATGTACCTATGCAAATTCAATTAGTGCTGGCTGTATTTAACAAGGTGGCTTCTATTGCCTTTATCAGAAGTGGGACCCCAACTGTCTGCAACTAGTGAGATTTTGCAGTCACAAGGATGAAGCTCCTAGGATCATCCCTGGGCTACCTCAAGTTTCTGGTCTCCGGAACCACCATCACTGCTGTACAAGCTGGAAACAGAAAGGAAGGACAAGGGGAAAACAGGTGTTAAAAGCAATGAGTCTTTCCAGTTAAAACATACTTCTTTTTCATACAATTTTCTTAACCCAAACAATGGTGGTTAATGTCACAGCTTAATATTTTACCTTAAACAATTGTGTGATTATACTTTTGTTAGCACAGAATCCCTAGTACTTTTGTCTGATACTTCTTCCTTTTTATTTTTAGTTAGAGTACAGAGTATGAAGTCTTGTTATAGCTTTTTCAAATTTAATTTATTTTTTGTAGATTTCTCTCCCCTCTTTTGGCTCTATGTTCCTGTTTCTCCCAATTGTACCCTTCTACCCCCAGGAGCCTCATTTCTGCTTTCATATCATGAACATTCTACTACCTTTCCTTTCTTCTGAACTTCATTTTCCAATCTTGTGGTCTCATTTTTAGTTCCATGGATTACACACACACACACACACACACACACACACACACACACATTAAATTCAGGACCCAAATATATGAGATTATGTGGTTCTGAGTCAGGGTTACCTGACTTTATATAATAATTTTCAGATCCACCCATTTTTCTGCAAATTTTATACAATTTTTCTTTACAACTGAATAAAATTTCATTCTATATATCCACCACCTTTTTATTATCCATTCATCTGTTGAAAGACATCTAATCTTATCCCACTTCTTTGCTAGGAAGTAGAGCAGAAATAAACATTAGAATTAGTTGTGTCTACAGCATGATAGAATTCCTTGGGTCAATGCCCAGGGGTGGTACAGCTGGGTCACGGTAACTGTTTTAAACTTTTGGGGAAAAATTCATTGTACTTTTGACAGTGTCTTTACCAGTTTATAGTCATGCCAGCAAAGTTCTCTTCCCCCAAGTCCTCATCAGAACTTGTCACCTCTTCTTTTCTCGGTGACAGCCATCAACACAGTGTTTCTCTGTAAGGTACAGTTTTTGGGTACTTTAAAAAATTGATTGGCCACCTCCTTCCCTTCCTCCCTCTCTTGCTCTTCCTTCCATCCCTTCCTTCTTTTTCTCTTTTTGAGAACTATCTGTTTATTTCATTAGCCTATTTATTGGTTGATAATTATAGCTTTTGTTGTTTAATATTTGTAGTTTATCATATATTCCTTATATTAGCCCCCTTTCTGAGATGTAGCTGTCAACGATTTTCTTTCTTTCTGTATCTGCCTGTGTACTCTGCTTGTAGTTGCCTTGGTTATGTTGGAACTTCTTGGAGCTGTTTCCTATGCTGTTCTAGTCCTGTTTAGAAATGTCTTTCTATGTCTATGTCTAAAGGTGCTTTATCTGCTTTCCTAAGGGATTTCAGCATTTCATGTTTTAAAGGAAGGACTTTGGTTCCCACTGGAGTTGATTTTTATGCAGGTGAGAGGTGTGGCTCTAATTTTAGTCTTCTTCAGGTAGATGTCCAGTTTTACCAAGACCTTGTGTTGAATAGGTTTTTTTTTCTTAGTATGTGTTTTTGGTGCCTTTGTTAGCTATTAGGTGGCCATAGCCATATTGGTTTGCTTCTGGAACCTCTACTATATCTCTTTTCTTTTCTCTCCCTCCCTCCCTCTCTCCCTCCCTCCTTCCCTCCTTCCCTCCTTTCCTCCTTCCTCCCCCTCCTCTGGTTCAATACTGTCTGTCACTATGGCTTGGTAGTATAATTTGAAATCAGGCTCCAGCAATGCTATTCTGTTTAGGATAGCTTTGTTTAGCTATAGTCTTTTCCATATGAATTCCAGTATTTTTTCCTAATTGTATAAAGAATGGCATTATAATTCGATGAAAGTTGCATTAAACCTATAGATTATAGTTGGTGATATATGGATTTTAATACTAAAGGAGTATGAAATATCTATCAATCACCTAATGTCTTCACTTATTATTTTTTTAGTTTCTTAAGCATTAAAAAAACATTCCTCACTTTCTCGATTAGATTTAGTCCTAGGTACTTTATTTTTGTATTTTGTAAGGTATTATAAATGGGATATTATTGCTATATATATAGAAAAACTTCTCAGGTTTGTGTGTTGATTTTATAACCTGCAACTTCACGGAAAGTGTTTATCAGATGTGAAGGTTTTCTGGTGGGGTATATAAAATATTGTAAGTGTACCATTATTTGAGCTTCAAGAAAAGAGTAAAATTTGAATAATTTGAGTTCTTACTTTCCTATTTGTATATTTGTATATTTTTCTAATTAATATGATGATGGCTAGAGGCTTGTCACATATGATTTATTTTGAGGTATGTTTCATCTTTTATTAATTGTCAGGAATTTATCATTTCAAATTTGACATTTTTTTCTGCATGTATTGATTGAGTTGATTATATAATTTCTACCCTTACGACTATTTATATTCTGTATTTCATGTGTTGATTTGCAAATGTTGAAATAACCTTGCCTGTCTAGGATGAAACTAACTTGATTATGGTGAATGATCTCCTTAATGCATTTTTTAAAATAAAATTTTACTTAGCATGCACAATATTAGGTTCCATATGGCATTTTCAAACAAATTCTTGTTGTCTTCTTAATCGTCTTCTCCCGGACACCCCAGAGCTACCTTACAGCCTTCAACATCAGCCTATAACATCCTGCTGGACTTCAGGTTCCCAGCCTATAACCTCCCACTGGACTTCAGGTTCCTTGTGTCTGATTGCCATTCCACATACCGCAACACCTCTTTTTCTCTTCTCATGGTTTCCTTCCAATGCTACTAGCCCACACTCATTCGTTTCTTTCCAGTATTACTTGCTGACACTCAGTCTTACCCCACTTACATACAGATGTATAAATATTATAAACTAGGCATTGAATATGAGAGAATAAACAAATTTTGTTTATCTGAGTCTGTTATCTTGCTCAATATAATACTTTCTAGATCTGTCCATTTTCCTGTAGTTTTTATAGGTCAATTTTTTACTGCTAATTAAAATGCCTTTGTGTGTATGTACTATGTCTTGATTATCCATGTACATATAGACTGATGAAGGTATAGACTGGTTCCATTTTCTTGCTTTGTGAATAAATGTAGCTGAAAATGTGGACACTCAAGTATCTCTGTGGTAGGCTATGGAGTCATTTGAGTATGTGCTCTGGGGCGGTATAGCTGTGCCATGTAATAGTTAAATTTTCAATTATTTTTTTTGCGCAGCCGCTATACTGATATCTGTAGTGGTTATACTCAGTTTCACTCCTAAGAGGAGCCCTAACATTTTCTATTTTCATTCTTCCACTTGTGGAATTTCTATGTTCGCCAATTGATTTTGAAAGTATTTTTTTGTCAGGAACTTTTGCATCTAGATCATCAGGAAAGTGGTCTATAGTTTTCTTTTTGCTATGAGTTCAGAAGTATCATTCTCTTTCTATTTCATGGAACCGATTGAGAGTTGTTGGTGTTGGATCCTCTTTAGAAGTTTCGCAGAATTCAGCTGTGAGTCCATTTAGTCCTGGCTTTCTCGGTAAGGAAATTTCAATTCTTGTTGTGGTTCTGATTAACTTCAGTTGTGGAGAGTCACGTAAGTTAGGGAATTTTCAGTTTTTTTCTATGTCTTATTCCATTTTGAATATAAGTTTCAAAAAGATCTGCATTTTATTTGTAAATCATTATTTTATTAATTTGTGGCTTTACTCCTCCATTTTGTTACTTTATATGGTGGTTTGTCAATCTTGTTAACATTTTCAAAGAACTAAGCCTCTGACTGAATCCATAAACCATTTCTCTTGTCTATTTCATTGATTTCTGTCCTAATCATTATTATTTCTTGTCATAAGCTGAGTTTTCAGTTGAATTCTTCTTCTCCTCCTCCTCCTCTTTCTTCTTCCTGGAATGTTGATGTACATTATTAGGTTATTTATTTTGACAGCTCCCTTTTTATTGTGAGGATTTATAGCTTATAAGTATTCTCTTATTACTGCCCTGGCTCTATCCCATAGGTTCAAATAGGTTTTGCTACAGTTTTCACTTAATTTTAAGAATTTAAAATTCTCCTTCCTGATTTCTTTAATGAAATTGAAAAAAGCTCGGCCTTGGAATATTTGTATTATTTTTGATGTTTCTCTTGTTATGATTTCTAAATTTTATCCCTCTGTATTCTGATATGTTATAAAGATTTTTTTCTTTTCTTTTTTCTTTTTTTGTATTTGTTAAGGATTGATTTATGTCCTTATACAATTTGATAAACTTAGAGAGGGTTCTTTGTTCCACTGAGAAGAATGTGCATTCTCTATCTGTTGGATAGGGTGCTTTCTAGGTAGGCAACTGTAGCTATTAAATCCAGTTGATCTATAACATGAGATCTAAAGAGTTAGCTAAATCCAAGATTGGAGTACTAAAGTCTCACATTATTCCTTTCTCAGTGCCTATGTGACAAAATTCTCTTAGTTTTATGCAATTTTGAGTCCTAATAGTCAGTGCAGAAATGTCTAAAGTTGTTATATCTTCTTAATGAATTATCACATTTATTAACATGTAAATGTGCTCTTTTTTATTGCTTTTGACTTATTTTAGTTGAAGTCGTATCATCAGTTGTGAGAATCATTGCACCAGCTGTTTATGACTTCTTTTTCCTAGATATATTGATTCTTAGATTTTAATTTTTTAAAGTCTTTCCTGGATAACTGAGTTTCTTGGAGATAACAGATAGTTGGATCTTGTTTTTTAATCCAGTCAGTTAGTCTGCATTCTTTTATTGATCAGTTGCATCCTTTTGGCATTTAAAGTTATTATTGAGAGGGGTTTGATTCATTGTACTTTTATTAATTGATGTGATGGTTAGTGTTAGTTGTCGGCTTGACGAAACCTGAAATCATTTGGGAGAAGGGCCTCTGGGCAAGCTTACAGGAAATTGTCTTGATTGCAGTAATTGAGGTGAGAAGACCCGGTGTGGGTGGCACAATTTCCTGGCTTGGATCCTGAACTATACTAAATGGAGAAATGGAACTAAGCCATACGGATTCATCTTTTTTTGGTTCTTAAATGTGGACACAAGGTGATCAACTCCCTCAAACTCGTGCTTCTGTAACTCCCCTGCCATAATGGCACGATCTGGAATGTAAGTCAAAATAAACACTTGCTTTGATAAGTGTCTTAGTCAGTGTTGTATTATTGTGAAGAAACACCATGACGACAGCAATTCTTATAGAGAAAATCATTTAATTGAAGCTTGCTTACAGTTTCAGAGGCTTAGTTCATTGTCATCATGGTGGGAAACATGGTGGCATGTGGGCAGACATGGTGCTGGAGAGATATCTGAGAATTCCACATTTGGATTCGCAGGTAGCAGGAAGAGAATGCCAGTGGGACTGGCTTGGGTTTTGAAAGTTCACAGTCTTTCCCAGTGACACACTTCCTCCAACAAGGAAGTTGTTGTCTTAATCCCTCTCAAGTAGCACCATTCTTTGATGACCAAGTATTCAAATATATGAGCCTATGTGGGCCATTCTTAGTCAAACCACCACAGTAAGAATATTTTACCACAGCAACAAGAATACAAACTAAGGTGGTTGAAGTTCTAGTTGATTGAGCTGTTGGTATTCACTCTCCTTTTTTTCTTCAGTGTTAAGTTTTTGCTGGTTTGCTGTTCTGGACTTGACTGATTCTTTCCCAGCTATTGTTTATCAGTTCCTCTCAATGGATGCATTCTTTACTGTTTTGTCATGGATGATACTTTACCCTTCCCCCATCTGTAATATTCCTTAAGGAATTTTCTACAGTGATGTCTGAATTGCCTTAATCTGTATTTATCTTGAAATGTCCTTCCTTCTCAACAAATTTTCAGAAAGCCTTCCTGGAATCTCAATCTTGAGTGATGGTTGTTCCTTCTGGTCATTCCATTCTTTCTTGTGTTGTATGCTTAGTGATGAAAGTCCGAATACTATTTGGATATATTTTCTTTTTTAATTGAGTTAGTTTTTCCTTTACAGCTTTTAGTATGATTTCTTTGATTTATATTTCTAATATAAATTATGGGAATTATAAATTATAAATTATAATATAAATTATGGGAAGATTTTCTTTGGTTGTATCTATTTGGGTTTTTAAATGCTTCTTGTGTTTTATAAGTATTTTTTTTTTACCATGACTGAGAATTTTTTGGTGTAATTCTACATAGTAACAAAAGTAAAACAATATAGAAAATACTAAACAATAAGATGTTGAAAATTGACAGTTGCATGATACAAGAGACATTATGACCTTAGAATTTCTTCTTCATTGGATAATATGGCTTTTACCTCTTCTCGGACTGTATACAGCTCTCCTTGGCTGATGTATTTGGTTCTTGTATCTTTAACATCTTGAGGTCTCCACTACACAGTCTAGTAAAGTGGCCTCTCATGGCCTCCTCCTCACAGAAACTATTCCAACTCTTTCACATATTCCTGACCTCAGTGACTCTCTGAAACTGGAATGGGAACCTTGGCCCCCTCCTTCTTGCATCCTTTTTTTTTTATCTCCAAAACCTGGACTAAAGGGATGATACTGACAAGTTGCCCTGCCAGCCTAGGATGACTCTGTCCGTTTTGGACTACAGATGCAACAGCTTTCGTATGTTGTCGCTGGTGAAGATTTTCCCAGGAGGGTCCGTAAAAGAGCAAGAAATCACTTAAGACTCTTTCCTTTCATAAACTGGATGCTTACCCTGGAGCGGGCTTGTCCCAAGGGTACCTTTCCATCTTTCCAATGCAGGGACAAAGGTCTTTCTTTGATGGTACAAATCTTTTTAATAATTAAAGCCTCTTTTAAAACACATGACTTGACTGTAACATTGAACAGACCAGTGTTCCTTTCCTCTCTAAATTGTACATTTTTATTTCTTTTGGTCTATTTGCAGCAATTTTTCATTGTATACCTACATAAGAATAATAAGTAATTAGTAATAAACATCCCTACATCCCTCAGACTCAATGTTAAGCTGTCTTAAACTTCCTTCCATTAAAGAAATTGGTTCGTTACCATTTAGTTAAGCCTCATGTAATTTCTCATGATAAAGGTGAATGTAATCAGATATTTTGCCAAAATACCATATGAATGGCTTATTTATTAAAGACTCTTTGATGCCCTCTGCAACCTTGCAAGTAAAGCCTATACTATCCACTAGTCTCCCAACATTCTTTTTTCAAACTCCAAGTAGGGTGGCTTATGAATTCTACTTCCAACATCCAATGGCCATTCCAGCTCAAAGTTCCAAATTCTACCACAAAATAATCCAAAAGCATAAAGCCACATGGTTGAGTTTGTCATGACATCTCCTTCTCTGTATCAATTTCTATATTGGTCAGTTTTCTGTTGCTATGATAAAATGCCAAGGAAAAAAAGCCATTTTGAATCATTAAGCCCTGATAATTTGACCTCTAGATCACTGTACAACTATCATGACTGTCTGTTACTTTCCTATACCTACCAAACAGTGCCACACACTGGGTGCTAACTGCTTGAACCTGTAGAAGACATTTCTTACAAAACATTGTCCAAGATAGTTAATATTTGTCAGTGTGGCAGCTTAGCTGTGGTAATTATGGTCTGTTTGTGAGAGAAGTTTGCTGGAACACACAGAAAGCACTGGACTTTGAGTCTGGGTGACAGTGGAAGCAGCTAGGCCTGATGACAGAGTAGCACCAGTCCTATTTCCTTGAATATGGTCATCTGTTTACTCAGACATGGCTTCTATTCCATCATTTTATGAGGAATTGCAAATCAAACCACTTTAAAGAGATGTTCCAAAACCAAATTCAATGCACTTCACCTACTGAGTTTGCAAAGATAAATTAGGTGGTATCTTTCAGCAGGACATAGTGATTTCTACATACAGTTGGGGTTGTATTAACCAGAAGAAAGAAATGAGGGGATTTAGATGAATAAATGTCACATCCTTATTTGGATACCACTACTCTTCATTTTAATCTTCTAAATGCTATTTATTACCCATTGGAATGTACTTTACGTGAGTGATTTCTCCCTTCCTTCCTTCCTTCCTTCCTTCCTTCCTTCCTTCCTTCCTTCCTTCCTTCCTTCCTTCCTTCTTTTTCTCAGGTTTATTCTTCTTTCCTTCCTTCCTTTTTTCCTTTTTCTCAGGTTTATTGTCTCCCTTTTATCCAATACTAATGTGCTTTGGATTGTCCATACATTGTCTTATCTTTATGCTTTCGAAATCTTGCTGTTTAACCCCCAAATCACTGACTTTATGTTTTCTCACATTGAGTATAAATGATTTCAGAGTCTTTGATTCCTTGTGATCCAGACAAACTTATCTTGTGGAATTTGTTTCCAAATCCCTTGATATTTGGACGAAATATATAGTCACTGTTGACGAAATGAAACAACATAAGCTATGTGCTGAATGCATAAAAGCTCGATAATGAGTATGTAGGAGTCTGCGACATCATTATTTCTGACCTGGTACATTTTAGCTTGAATCTGTTTTTTAGTCTGGTAGAGTCTAAAATTTTCTCTGGTTTTAAATCTGTGGAGAAGTATGAGTGGCTCTTGTCTCAGTCACCTCTGCTTCTAAGATCACCCTCCCTAACTGATGTCCTCTGTCACATCTTTCTGCATGTGACTCACCGCCTTTCTAACAATTACACACTTATAGAAACACAAAGGTATTTGAATCACCTGACATGTACAGTGTTATCATCCCCTATTTCATATAATTATCACTTATTTACATTTCATGTATCTGCATGGTGTTTTGACTCAGTTTCCTTACGGTACATCAGCTGAAGGTTTTTTACACTCTTTCCCACACCAGCATGCCTTCTTCCCCTTTGGCTGATTAGAGCACAGCTCTGAATTTCAGAGCATTCTGGGGTATCATGAGACAATGTCTTTAGATGTTAGAATAACAAGACAAAAGTAGCTTGCAATTCTACTCTGTCTTACTTTATTCTTTCACAAACACAAGGGAAATAATATTTAATTCATTTGAGAGAAAGTTATTGTGCTCTGCATGTTACCATATTTGGCTAACCTTAATCTGATATGACCAACTAACGGAGCAATTCTCCTTTCCCTAGAGAAATGCAATTCTAAGAGTAAGGGAACTCTATCAGATTTTGAGAAAAAAATTTTTTTTCACCTCATCATTTCCATTCTTATAACCATCCCCAGGTCCAGCCATATATTTCTCTTCTCATCTAGATGTTCCAAATAAACATCACAATATCTTACTTTAGAGGCCAACTTTCAGTGGTCCTTTACTACATTAAGAGAATATGTTGGTAGTTTGTTTCAATCATGAATTTTAATTAAGAATTCACTTCAAACAAATATGAAAATACCAATAATTTGATACTTTCCGAGACTTTGAGGGCATGCTGGCGTAATCTGGGCTGTTTTTCTCAGTGTTCTTAGGTAGCTGCAAGATGAGACATGGCTAGAATATCTAGGAAGGCCTCTTAACTGTCTGCAACCTACTTCTATCTAGCTTTTTAGTATCCTCTTGTCTAGCTCAAGCTTCTTTATAGTATCCTGGTTAGCTTCCAAGAGAAGTTATTTTAAGAAGACAAGGCCTAATTTGTAAACACCCACTAGGTCTTTTCTTAAATTATTCCTAATGATTTCTAATTGATCACTAACTTAGCCAGTGAAAGTCAGGTGGCTATGTCAGTGTTGTACAAATGAAACGCAATTAGATATATGATAATATTACAGAGAATGGGTAATAGATATGTAGGGACTTGTAGTTTTCTTTTCTTTTCTTTCTTTTTTTTATTTCTGACCCCTTGAATGTAGGAATCAAATCCTTAAAGGCCTGGCTATCAAGAAGTTCTGCTTACATGTCCTCTCTCTCAAGTGATCCCAGCTTTGGTTTCTTACATTTATGTGTTTAGTTGAAGTATCTCTATAGGTCAAGGAGCTAACATAGGCCCATAATACAGAGTGAGGGAAGAAGACTTGAGATGGTAAGAGGGCCGTGAAACACATGTGACATAAAAGTTGGGGGAAATATAGGGGCCTAATGATTTAACAGAGATAAAGAGAGAATGATGAGGAAGACAAGAGGGTAAATTGTGAGTTAACCCAAACTAAGGGTGTATGAAAACAATTTATGGAAATCACTACATGGTGAGCTAAATAAAATGTGTGATTTTTAAGGGGTTGAATGAAGGCACCATGCATGCATGGACAATGCTTCTCACAAAAGATGTTGGTTGGTAAATCAAACTATCAGCGTCAGGAATGGGATGTCTTGCTAGGAGTTATTGATTAGAGAAACTTCAGAGACCATGGATACAATAGAAGCTACTGCCATTACTCTTGGTTGCCTGTTATAACTAGATGGCAAGACCCTATTACTGCTGATACCACACATTTTGGCTGGAGAACACTGTGAAATCAAGCTGGAACTGATCTGAAAACCTCTTTTCTGGAAAGCTTTCATGGTATCCTAAGGTTCTATGAAGGACACTGGAAGGGTGAAAGTCATTGGTAATACTACTCAGTGACAAACCCTGCATGCTTCAGTCCTAACCTTCCAGGCAAGATGTGTTCTCTGGTGTAATAGTGGCATGGATGCTATAGGGTAACCAATCACCTTCTGACTGGATATGAAACTTGCTCCACAGGAGAGAACTCATATCTGATATTGTAAATCTGATCACAGTCCATGGCTTTGGAGGTCATAGGCCTGAGGCACAAACTTAATACTCTTGTCTTATTAAATAGATATTTTGTCAACCTGCCCTTAAATATTTTTGTTTATACTGATAGGTTAGTGTTGCTTTCAACTTTGGACAGAGAAGTTTCTTCTTACAGTGGGCATCAATAAATGTAAAGATTCATAACTGGCCATGATGTTGAAAATAAGTGTTTATTGACTGCTCAGCTCTAAGTGGAGCATATATATCAACCTTCCAACTGTCAAGGAAGAAATGGTAATTGTACTCATGAACTCACAGTATAGCTGTGGTTACCCGCACAAGACTGCAAACCATAAAGTAGTCAAGATTCTAGATGGATAGAAGAGGGAATTATGACGGCCCATTCCTTGCTAAAGAAGTATGGACAGTTAATAACTATTTGTGGAAGGGAGGAATTACTTTTCTTTGGTTGGTGGTCACTGGTAGATTGCTTATGACTCAGTGGATGGCTCCATACTCATGTTCAGTAAATTTAAAGTTCTCTTATTGAATAAAAAAGTATAGCACACTATCTGTTATGGGTTAAATACTCAGGTACCCTTTAATTTAATGGGTTGATGCCATAATGCCAATGTAATGAGGTTTGTAAATAGAATGTTTGAAACATAAATAGGTTTCGATAAGTTCATGAGATGATGAGTTAGCCCTCTTATAAGACTACACACAATCAGGGGAAATGCCCCAATGTGCATGCATTAGGAGAGGATGGGAATACACAGTAAAATAGGGGGGCTATTGATGGTCTACAAGGAGGACTCTCACCTGGAACCTAATCTGCCAAAACTTTGCCTTGAACTTTCCAGTTTCCTGATTCAGGGAACAAGTGCCTATTTCTTAGCTCTGGTGGACTCTACCTGAGTAGCATTAGCTATCTATTTTGATTTCATCCCATGTCAATAAATAAAGAAATAATTTCGTTTTACTTACTTATCTGTATTCCTACAAGTAGAGAACAGAACTTAAAGATGGAAGGGTTTTCTTTCTTTTAAACTTTTTTTGTCATTTTCCTCTTGGGATTTATTCTAGTTATGTTTATAATTGTTTTGTACATTGTTGGGAGAAGGGCTGCCTAAGCCTTAGCAGTTTGTGTTATCTGCAGGTGTTGGTTTTATGTGAATCTGTCATTAAGACAGGTGCTTTCTCATGACTTGCACCTGCTCACTGCTCTCTGGCATAGTCTCAGGCAACAAGAAGAGAAACACTTCCATTAGGCCTTGAGTTCCCCCACTGTAACAGTGACATAGCTGGTTACCATAGGATTGTGGGATGAGACTAAGTTACAGGTTTCCTTCATCATGCAAATAGGCCTTTGCATGAGAGGGTGAAGTAGAACACCTGAGGAGCTTCTGTATCAATAAAAACATCTGAGATCAAATGATCAGAATTCCACTCTTCAGAATGGCACTTGCTATGATAGATGGCTCCCTCTGCTAAGGTCTGGAGGGTCTGTGTCTATCAAAGTGTTTCCTTGTCTTCTTTGAGGATTGACACAGTAGCTATCTGCTACATATTTCTCTTTTTATTTCATCTTAGGTTATGTTTTGTTGCTGCTAGCCAGTACATGCTCATAGTTGGGTTAGACAAAAATATTACTCTGAAGAGAAAAAAAAAAAGTATCAGATTTGTTGCAGCTAGAACAACAAAAAAAATTCTTGTGACATGAACCTCCCTGTTTTCTCTTAGAGGTAGGAATAGGGAAAATAGTTGGTCTATAGTATTAATATTAGTTATAAAATTTATTATCTTAGACATTATAGCATAAGAATTATGACATCAAGAAAAGGGTATTTTTTTACCCAACTGTATAAATGACTAAATTGAGACACAAGACATGTCAGCAATTTAAGCCATGATTTGCTAATGAAGTCATAGATTTGCTAACTGGTACAGTCAGGTTCTAAACTAGGCTGACACTATGCTGTGGAAATGATATCAAAAACCCTTTTGTTCTAATTTTACAAATTTAAGTTTTGTCTTCACAATTAAAAAAATTAAGATTATATTTTGTGTAGAGATGCTGAATAAAGCCTTACATTTGTTTTGAAATGTATAATTATAATTTTAATTGTGCAGATCCTGAATGTGAGAACTATGGTATCTTTATGTATCCTCCACAGAGGGTCCTTCTGTCATAGATTTAATATCCTCTAAGTAAATGTCTGGAGCTGGGCTGGGAGTGAGCTGCCCCTGGGGAAAGGTGAGGGTAGGTGTCGGTGTCTTTCTCATGTCAGGCAAAGCTGTACCTTGGAGTGGAGAACTACTCTTCCTGTGCAGATGAACTGAGACACTTAGTTGCTAGTTGATTCTTCAGAAATGCATTGCCTTAGTGCAGTGCCCCCAGAGAACACCTTCGGCAGTTAAATAATATCCATTACAATTCATATCATTATGCTGAGAATGCAATAGACTCAGACCAATTGTTGTAGGTAGTAAATGGAGCCCCAAATGCTCTGTAATATAATTTATTTTGCAGAAATATCACAAAATGCTTCACAGGTAATTATGTTTGATGTAGAAAAATACAAACTCTGAATATGCAATTTTATTATGCATGTTGCATTTTTAAAAAAGAGATGGTCAGAATTCAGGCAATTTACTAAGATTTGGGAAAGAGAATTTTCAAAACTAAGACCTAAGTATTTTTGAAAATTAGTTTTATGAAGCTAAAGGGCTTAGAAGTGGCAGGATTTTCTTGTAAAAAATTAGGTTCCTATTATCCTTTGCTCTAAAATGCACTAAAAGACACAATTAAATTAAGTATATTGTTACATTAACATATCTAGTGCTTACCTAACTCCTTTCCTGTGTATTGTTTTCACTTGACTGTGTAAATTGCCATGGAATAAATTGTGTGCATTCCCCCTCTGCTGTCTCTACCCACTACTGTCTCCTTTGTTTTCTGTGTGCAACAGGGAGATTTGCTACTCTTCAGACTGGACCACTCCCAGTTTAACATCTTGTTTTGTGTAATTCCTGGAACAGCTTCCCCTGGGAACCATGCAGTACTAACTCACTGTCTTACCTCTTTCACATCCTTAGTTAAATGTCATCTTCTCACTAAGGCTCTATATAAATATTCACAGTGCCACCATTCCCAGAAGCCCAAGCTCCTTCATCTCTTCTGCTATGTTTATAGTAAAAGCACCTTCTTATCCCCAACATAACTACTGCCATTTTTTTTTTTTTACCATTTATGTTCATTTTTGGCATCTATAAGCAAAACTCTCACAATGACCTGAAATCTGTTTTGTGAATGTTCACTCTTAAGGGCCTGCTGCATTGCCTACCATACAGGAAAACTTCCATAGACTGCTATTACTATTCTTAACTCGTCCTTATGTGAACCCAGATTTTTTAGCTTTTGAATTGCATATAGGTTATAAGACAAGATAGTACTAAAAAAAAATAAATTAGGGAGAAGAAAAAGAGAGTAAGAGAGTAAAAAAGCAAGAGAAAGAGATAGAAAGACCACAAAGAATGTTATCCCAAGTCACAAATTAGGTAAGTGTGCCCATTTATGAGTTCTATAATGTTATACCGTAAATAAAGAAAATTATTTGTCAAGTGCCTAGGGAATGTTTATAAAATTTAATTGGATCCAAAACCATGCCAACGATGTTGACTTTTGAAAACTGGACATTAGGTTACATCCTTTTCTCAAGAACAAACAAAACTAAAATTTAATTAAGATTCCATTTAAAAACAATTTAGTTAAAGAGGGAATAAGAAAGCAATTAAAATATCTTTAGGACATAATTAAACCAAGAAAACATGTATCAAGATTTCTGGAAATTTCTCAAATACATTTCAAAGGTACATTTATATCTTTAGGGACTATCATTTAGGAAATAAAGAAAAATGAAATAACACTTTATGTAAGAAGTTAGAATGCTGTAAGAGTGGTAGCTCCAAGGAGCAGGGAAGAAAAATGATGGCTTAGGAAAAGAGAAAGTGAATAGCTATCTCTTAGAAATAACATTTTCTCTGGGAAAAATAGCTATTTAAAATTAGTGTATAAAATGCAAAGCATTGAAAGATGCACCAAAGAGATTTTAATTTTGCATGAGAGTTTCATGCATAGTTATTATGGGTATATAGGAAAATTCTAATTTTGTGCAAGAAATGATAATAAAGGCACAAAATCCTGAAGTGTTGTTATGTATGTAGCTCTACAAAACATCTTAGTTAATAAAGTTTTACATGAAATATTCAGGAACTTAGCAAGTAGCATTGCACTTATAGAACTGTGTCAGACAGGCAAGATGATCAGTGGTCAAAGGTGTTTGCTGATGAGGCTTAGAAACTGAGTTCTATCCCTCGGATCCACATAGTTGAAGGAGAAAGTGGACTTCTAAAAGTTGCCCTCTAACTTCTACAGTAGTGACACGGCATGTGTGTGAGTACACACACATACACACACACACACACACACCACACACATATAGGCACACACATACTATGTAATAAAAGTTCTTCAAAAAGAACAATCTCACTGATGAGAGAGGTGCATGCTTCAATAACACACAGAAGCAACATTCAACACACTTGATGAACTTGCCCTTTTGTTACATAAAACAATGTCCAGTGAAGGAAGGACAGTGCAGTATTTAAAATGTGAAACATTACAGGAAATAATGTTTCTACAGGATTCTGATAAAAATAGAAAAATATCACTAGAAGTATTTGTGATATATAATTTTATAATATATTTTAGAATGAAACAGAATCATTAGGTAGTTTTTTTTTGTGTATCATGGTGATCTTTTAAACCAGTGGTTCTCAATTTTCCTAATGCTGAGATCCTTTTTTATAGTTCCTCATGTTGTGGTGACCCCCAAATATAAAATTTTTTTGTTACTTCATAACTGTAATTTTGCTACTGTTGTGAATCATAATGTAAATAAGTAATATTCAAATGGCCTTAGGTGACCTCTATGAAAGGGTTGTTCAACCCCTAAAAGGGTCATGACCCAACCCACATGTTGAAAACCACTATTGTAAATGATGCATAATTCCATTTATCTGAATGAAACAGAAGAGACAACAGCAAAACATGCTAATGTAGTAAAATTTGCTCATGTAGGGGAGTTCTCGCAGAACATATAAAGTAGGCTCTGATAATTTTATATGCTTACTTGTATAACAAGGTAGAAGAAAGTATCACCAGAAGGCTGTGTGTGCAGGGTCTGCTGAAGTTAGAAAGCAATAGGTAGTGCTTAGCAGAACATCTTCTGAATTCCCCAGTCATTTTAAAACATCTGTATAGAAAAAGATTAAACATCTTAAAAGGCCATGTGGGAAAATGATTTGTACCTGATTTGACAAAGTTCAATAATCTTAATTTGTAGGTAAATGTGATAAATCATTAAGAAAAGAAAAGACTCTTTGAAAAATCCCAAAGAACATTTGGAAAGATATAAGCTTATTAGAAATGTGAAGTGAAAATTTAGGCAACAAAGCCATTAGTCAGGGTGATGGCTAATCTTCCTTGACACATCAGTTGAGGAACTACCTCACCAGACTGGCCTGTAGGCAAGTCTGTGGGGCATTAAAAAAATTGCTCATTGATGTATATGGGCCCAGCTCACTGTGGGAAGTGACATTCATAGGTAGATGGGACTGGGCTTTGTAAGAAAGATGCCTGATCAAGCCATGTAAGCTTGTAAGTGTTACAATTTCTTCCCCAGTTAACACTGAGGGCAAGAAAGATAAGTTTAGACTCATGCTTTCAGGGTTGCAATAACATGTAACAATAACATGCAAGCTGGTAAGTGGTAAGTATTCCTTTACACTTTATGCTTCAGCTCCTGTCTGAGCTTCTTCCATGACTTTCCTAAGTTATGGATTATAGCCTTGAGTTGTAAGATGAAAATTGCTTTGGGTTATGGTGTTCATCATATTGCGCAGAAAAGCAAACTATAGTAACCACTATTCAAATTCGTGGAGTCCTTAAAAATTAGTGTCCAGAACAATGAAGAAGCATAAGAACCTGTATATTTTATATTTTACATGAAAGCAAATTAGTCACAAAAGTAAGGGATATCAGTTTATATAATTTTATATAAGAGTTGAACATCTATGAAAACACAGAACAAGTACTAGATGGTTGGGTGTTGTGGAATATGTCTATAAAGCCAGCATTTGGGAGAGAGAGGGAGGAGAATCAGCTGTCAGACACCAGACTGCGCTACATAGTGAGGCCTTGTCTAATGTTAATAAAAGAAGAAGAATTAGATGAAAGTCAACAAAATAATGGTGTACAGTAAAATGCCTTTTGTGGCTATGAGAAAGACACAATTTTATTTTTGTCTTTATAATTGAAAAAAATTAATTTTATAAATAAGAAATTATGAATTGGTGTTAAAAGAAGCTTAAGGAAATGTATCATAATTTCAGATGTATAGATATGGTAGTCAATTTCTTCCCCAACTAACAACTGAGGACAAGAAAGATAAGTTTAGACTCATGCTTTCAGGGTTGAAATAACACGCTGACTGCCCTTGTTGTGTCTGGGCTGAAGGTGAGTCAACAGGGCCCAGTAGATGGCAGCTTCTGGGCTCATTAGAGTCAAGAAGCGAAGAGAAAGATACAGGAAGGCACAGGGTAAAAACTGCTTCCAAGTCAGGCTTCCTGCTACATAGTTGCTTCAGCTATGCAAGGCCACCCAATGCTTCCAGCACTTCCCCAAATGATGCTTTCAGCTGGGGCCCTAAATTTCACCACTGAGCCCTGAGGGAGGCATTTCATCTTTGGACCACAGCAATAAATAATGTTACCTTGAGGTACCCCTGGGAATTTTAACAATGATTTCTTCTGGTTCATTTGATGAACAGTAAAAATTTTTGTCTATCCTATCTTTGTGTATTATACTTTTTATGAGCACAGGTTACTTTCATAGTCAGAAAAAGAAAATTCACACTTTAAACATCAGTAAGAATTGTAGACTCAATTGTAATAATATGGTTTGTATTTGGGGCTGGTGCTTTGCATAGTTTGAGACATATATTTTTCTAGTAATTTTTTTTTCTGTTGAGAGCATTAAACTGTTCGCTTTTTTTGTTTTGTTCTATTATTTTATTTTATGCGCATCTACCTGGGTGCAAGTATATGCTGCATATGTGTACAGTACCCACAGAGGTCAGCAGAGGGCATGAGATCCTCTGAAACTGGAGTTACAGGCAGTTGTGAGTCGCTGTATGGATGTTGGGAACCCAAACACTCTGCAAGAGCAGCCAGTGCTCTTAACTGCTGAACCATCTTTCCATCATGAGATCTCATTTCTTAAACTTATGCAGGCATGGATGGCATTTAAGAGACATAAAATAGATATAACTTACCTATATAATACAACAGCAATTAAATGACTATATCCTGATTAAATTTAATGTTCAAATAAAATAAAACAATCTATTTATGTGTGTATTTTTATTTCCTAATCTAATAAGGTAATTGCATTTGACAGTGCCTTCAATTAGGTAAATGTGAAGCTCCCATCTTAGTCTGTTGGGTTTGATGTGATGTCTACTCTCTCCTTAGTGGAGCCCTGGGTGAATTCCAAGGAAGGCAGGAAGACCAGAAAGTTCTGCAGTCAGCATTTACCTGACTCTGATGCTGTGAAGATAATGAGAACTGTAATATGATATGCATGTTAGGAGAATGGATCATTAAGATGCTATTACCTTTATTTGCAGGGTTTGTCTCCACTCTACCAGGCTCTGCTGTGTGTTTCACTGGGTTGATGCCAGCAACTATAGTTTCAATGAAATCCTGAGACTCAGATTAGGGTGAAAGCAGTTAAAAGGAATGATACTAGAATATATTTCTGCATGTGGATCCACATTGGGGTGGTGCTGGTGTCTATGTGTGTAAATGTATGTATGTATGTATGTATGTGTGCACATTCATGTGTATGAGTGTGGGTGCATGTGTGCCATAAAGCATGTGTGGTCAAGAAAATTTCTCAGATATCAGTCTTTGGGTTCCATCTTGTGTGAGGTGGGATTTCTTGCTCCTTGCTGCGTAAGTTGGCTAGCTGCCAATCCTGTTTCTAAGAGTCTCTTATTTGACACTCCCTGCCCCCCCGCCCCCCGGTCTAGCTGTAGTGCACTGGGATTGCACATTCTGGCTGCTGTATCAAGCTGTACACAAAGTTCTCAGACCCAAACTCAGGTCTGCATGCTTACATAGCAAACACTTTACCCACTGAACCGTCTCCCCAGACCATTGGTTAATTTTTCAAATATCAATTTATTTAAGACTGCTTATTTGATTTGATTGCTAATCTTGTTTCTTTTTAACTGCACAGTACACAAATTTTCTTCTAGTCAATGGCCTTCCAGGTTTCCCAAGCATGCATTTGAAGGTAAGAAGGCAATAAATACTCTCTTAGTTTTTTTTTTTTTTTTTTTAACTTAGACTGTTTGAGCTTCATCTGTTACATTTATCTCTTTGTTTCATTTAGAATTATGTGTAGTGGATGTTAAGCTGAAGTCAAAGATCTTAAAAACAACAGTTGCTTTAGAATATTTGCTAAAAAGGAGACTTTTTGCCCTCATCAACTGTGTTGGCAACTTTGTTACAAACACTTTGACCATATTCAAGTGGATACCTTCCCTGTCCCCTCGATCCATGGGATTAGCTTTTTATCAACGTAGTAACATGTAAGTACTAAAGCTTTCTAGAACAATTTAAAGTCGGGTTTGTGACTGTTCTAAAACTTTCAAGTGAAATTTTCATCAATTTTTCCTTAAAGCTTCCTGCTAAACTCTTTGCTGATTTTCATTGATTATACTACTAATTTACTAGGTAGAAAGATAATTTTATTAGGGTTGCATCTTCCAATACTAGAGACCCGACCTTACAGTCTATTTAGGTAGCCCCCTAACATCCTTCAGCAGTGTTTTTCTTTTTTGAGCACACTGATCTTAAATGTGTTTTGTTAATTTTTTTTCTAGAATGTTCAATCTTTTGGTAGGAAAATATTTCACTTTCCTTTAATTTCATTTTCTAGTCATTTGTTGCAAATGTATAGAAATGTAAAAGTGTACTTTATTTGAAAATGTTCACTTCTTGTCCTGTACACTTGCAGAATTCATTTGTTTTTCTTTTTTTCACTTTTTTCCATTTATTTAAAATAGATTTCTTCATACAATATATTCTGACTATATTTTCTCCTACTCCAACTGTTCTCCCCACCTCCTTTCTCATCCAGATCCACACCTTTTCTGTTTCTCTTTGGAAAATCGCCAAGCATCTGAGTAATAATAATAAAATAAAAATAAGGCAAAACAAAAACAAACAAGTTGGAATAGGACAAAGCAAATAGAAGAAAATAAGCTAAAGAAAAAGCAAGAGAAAAACATGTAAGCCCAGATGTTTGCACATACATGGGAATCCCATAAAAACACAGAAGCTGAAGCGATCATATGTACACAAAGGACCTGTGAGATTAAAAAAGTTCCTTGACACAACAGTATGAGACAAAGAACTTTTTTTCCAAAGGAGTCTCACTTGGAAAACGAACCACTCTTAAGGGAGACCACATGCCCAACAGTAGGTGACCAACACAAAACTAACTCATCAGCATCTTTGAAGGTTCTTTGTCTCATTTACTTTTCTAAAAAGATTTCAATTGTTATAATAAATACTCTTCATTATTTACTGTACAGATAATCATAAGTTAAAGATAAAATGTACATGTACGTTGTAACTTTTCCCTTTTTCTGGTCATGTGGTTTTAGCAAATTGCTCTGATATGATGTTGATTAGTATTTTGAAGAGTATATAGTTGTCTTTCTTCCCCCAGGTTTAAGGGACAAATATCTAATATTTGTCATTAATATGTTAACTGTAAGTATTGAGTGCATAAACACATCCATTTTATAGGAAAACAAGGATAATTGACAATGAGAGAAGTAGTTTATACTTGTAAAGACAATATATTTCTTTGAAAATACTAATGTTTATCAGTTGAAAGGTTACACTGCAAGTCTATAACAATTTGAGTATTATCCTCTCCTGGAAGATAATTTTTTCAAACTCTTTGGTGCCCTATTTTGGAAGAAATAATGAGAGGGGGTAGATAAAGAGGAAGAGAAAGAAGGATAAGGGGACGAGATGGGAGGAGAGAAAGAAAGCAAACACTAAACCACTAAAAGTTCAAATGGTAAAAAGATAAAGACAGATTTCCAGTACAATAATCCCAGTAAACATCTCTTTTATTAAGGCTCTTGGTGTCTTACAAATATCAAAACTATTATTGCATTGTAGTGTTGACGTATGACACCAACGTCAAGTATGACATCGACGTATGTAGTGTAGTCTTATGAGACGTCATTTCATGTGCTCCAGATGAACCCAAGCCCTCACGTTGCTGTACCCTTTCCCACTCACCACAGGACACCTTTGGCATCATTAGCTACACTATGCCACTGATGCCTGTTAATGTTCCCTGTATATTCAGAGAACTCATCTCCTTCATTGTTTTATTTATTCCTTTCTCTCCACTAGCACCTCTGAGTTGTCCTGATTTGACCCCTTTCTGTCTGGCAAGGGGAGTATTTACTCGGTGGAAGCTAAAGGTGGCATGGTTATAAGAACACAGAGTCATATTTTATAGAAACTTTTATGCTCTCTGTGGTGTATAGAATTTTAACTTTAAAAAGGGAATAAAAGTTAATCCATTGAGTCAGAATCATGCAGAGATAGCTCCATTATAGAAGTTTCTCTATGCCACTAGGACATTGCAAGCTCAGGCACTAGTTTTGCATTTGGTGAGATGGAGTGTAAATCCTTTTCCAAAAATGAGAATCCTTATCCACACAATGATCACAGTATATGTTAGCTTGAATTTTATATTCTGGGTCTAGTTAGAGCCAAGCACACCTATGCTGTGCGTGTGCACACACACAGACACACACAGACACACACACACACAACGTCATATCTTTGTCCCACAAGGTCTTGAAGTTTGCTGTTTGACATGATCAAAATACAGGCAATATGCTAGTACATTTAGTGCTTATAACACTACTAAAGTGTGTTGGTAAGACGTGCAGCTTTCTAGTTTTCATGCCTGCACAACTCTCCCTCCCCCAAATATCACCAGTTTGCTCTCTGCTTGAACTATTTTAGATGCCGCAATTTCCCCACTTATTCAGCTGCCATCCTCTTACTTGTGCTGTGTCATAGTAGTTGCTTCTGCCCTGGAAGGTCACCTCTCTCCAACATAATTCATTGTGTCTTACCTAGTTCTGATTTTATTGTTTAAAAATTTTGTGCATTCATATGTGTTTTGTTTGAATCTACCCTGTTCCTTCCCCCTCAACCATTTTCCTGTGCCTCTACCACTTTCTCCTCCTCTCTCAACTGAATGTGCTCTTTTAATTTTGTTGTTTGCTTTTAATCCATTTTGTGCTGACTGTATGACAGTGGGTATAGAGTCTTCTACTGGGGCATGTGTAGCCTCTCAGGGTCCACATCTCTGAAGAACATTGAAGCTCCCTCCTCCAGCATCTATCAATTACCTACAGTTCTTTAGAAAAGGCCAGGATTCTTGAGCTACTGCCAAGTCCATGTTGAGACTTTGGCTGGCTTCATCTTGTACAGGTCTTATGCATGAAGTCCCAGGTGCTGTGAGTTCGTGAGATCACTATGCTACAATGTCCAGCAAATGCTACTTTGTTCCAGGCTTCTACTCCCTCAAGTTCTTATACTCCCTTTCCCTTCAGTGTTGATCTCTAGGCCTTGAGTAAAGTAGTGAAATATAGATGTCTCCTTTAGAGCTGAATACTCAATAAAGCCCTAGCTCTACACATTGACTGGATATTGGCGGTTGTCTCTGTATTGATTGCCATATATTACAAAAAGAAGATTCTCTAATGAGGGTTGAGATACACTAATCTATGTGTATATTCAGGGTGTAGTTTATTACACTATCAATTTGGCAGAATAATAGTACTAAATTCTCCCAGGGCTATCATGTCTCAGTTAACAGTACCAGGCAGTAATTCCATTTTGTGGAGGGGAATTCAAATTCTATCAGAAAGTAGTTGGTTATTTGCATAACATTCATGCCTCTATTGCCCAAGTGGTACATCTTGCAGTACCAGTCATCATTGTGTATTTGTGTGTGTTGTGCATGCCTGCCTACTTTCTTTATAATATTCACTGAAATATGAAAATCCAAGAATCAACCAGAACCTCTCTGGTTCCCATCTTTCTTCACTTTGTATTCTACAAAGCTTTGACAATCTCCCTCTTCCATACTCTTGGGGGCTCTACCTTGGCTCAGACTCTCATATTCTTGCTTTTACTGCATTAATGGCTTTATAAGTGATTTCCCTGCCAGGTAGTTTTCACAGAATTTATAACCATCCCAATCTTTCCATAATTCAAGCTTCTGCCTCAGTACACCCTAGAGTTACTAACTTCTACAGTTTTAAACCCGAATTCCTGAGAATGACAGACATCTTGGACATGCCAGTCCCTCCCACTTTTGCCCCTTGTTTTGCACAAGTCATGTTTCAGTGCTCCTTGTTTTTTCTGCTTCCTTTGGTTCACATGTACTTGTGTTGTAAGGAGATCTTTGTATATTCTCTGCTATCTTGGCAAACAAATAACCTTTGTACTCAATAAAACTTGAGCCATCCTTACTTCTTTCATCCTTACCTCTTCTGCTATTGTCCTACTTCCTGGTACATAGGAGGAACTTCATCTTCTATACTTCCTTGAGTTGGGGAGCATATCTCTACAACAGAATTTCCCACAGTATAATGGCATTCTACTTTATTGCTTTTAACTTCCTCCAGATTATGTGTGTCTGAAAGTGGAACAGTGACTTATGTCTCTTTGTATTTTGGGGTTTGAAACAGCATGTGTAAAGTAGTTTTATTAAGTAAATATGAACAAATAGGAGAATTGAGTTGATGGAACTACTGAAAAAGATAGAGACGCAGAACTGGGGCCTGAACATGGGAGAAGGGAACTAAATAATGACTTTCCATCTAGGAACTAGCTAATAGATTGGAGGACAAGATCAAAGGAAAGCTTTATTCATGGAATGTGGAGCATTCCTCACCATATACCACTGGCCTTAATTAAGGCACTACTTCTAAAGATCATTCACAATGGCAGCAAATCTAGACAGTGCATGCTTAGAACCCCAAACAAAACAGAAACAGAAAAATAAAAGAGATTTCATGTCCTCAACCTGGGCCATGAAAGTGACAAGCAAATATTTTGGGAAGGAGAAAGGAGCTGTGCAGTGTGCAGAAGAGGCTCCGTGGGCAAACACGGTTGTGTGATGAAATGTTTGATCAAATGTTTGTTTGAAATGCTGCCGATCGGTCTTCTCCACTGATGAAAGGCTCCTATCCCAACATTTGCTTTTTGTCATTGTGAGAGCCAGTGCAGTGAATCCAATTAACCAAGCAAAAAAGAGGAGCTGTGGCCGGCTGTACTCCCTGACTTCTTCCCATGGGGTTGTCCTTCTGTTGTTTAAATGTATTTGGTCGCTCAAGATCTTGTTGAGCTACTAGGAAGTTAACTGCATCATATGTATTTTTGGAGAAAGTATAAGAGAGACAGCCTAGCCTGTGGGGACCTGTGCAAATAGCACAGGGGCCTGAGCTGTGGCTTCCTCCCCAATAGCACCTGCAGCCCCATTTAGCACTAGGTGCCAGGCAACTTAAGGGGACTTCTCATGAAGTGTGGTCAAACTCGTCTATCACAATGGGCATGTGGTGAACTTATTTTACAAAAAATAGTCTGATGTCAATGAACAAACTTGATTGTGCTCACATGGAAGTCAAACCTGGACCCAGCTTCAGAGGTAGATTTCCATGATGAAGAGGCTCAAGCTTCAAGGCCACTCATTTACATTGTCATGCTATCAGGAACCCTGTAACTCTAGGCTCCTTAATCCTGGCTCTGTCTGTCTCATTTAGCCCAGCTGTCTAAGAACCAGAAATCTAAACCAAACATTTCCTTCCCTATGTGCTTTGCATATTCTCAAAACTAGGTAGAACTAGCCTTTTTATCTAAAAAGGGCTCAGTTCCTGTTTGATAAATAGATAAATAAATGAATGAATGAAGGGAAGAAAGATCTGAGAAATGTGATTAGGAACTCTGTGCTCTGAAACTCACTATTGTGTACTTGATTATCTTGAAACACAATCACAACTTTCTAAACTTTCTTTTCACCTATGTGTATGTTATATATGTGTGTGTGTTGTATGTACATGTATGCACATTTGCCTGTGCTTGTAATTCACAGGTAGTGTGTACTTATGTATGGATGCATGCTTGCATGTGTATGACTACACATAAATGTGTATGTAGAGGCTTGAAATACATGATAGCAGGTGCTTTCCTTCTCCATCTTATTTGTTGAGGCAGAGTCTTTTTCTAAGGCTACAGCTCTCAGTTTCCTACTGATTTAGCCATCTTGCCCTTGAATACCCTGTCATTTCTTCCTGAGTCCTGGGACTACAGGTAGCCTTTGAGAGGTCCAGTGCCCCTAGTGGTGAAGGCAGTGACCTCTCCTTTGTTTAATGTCAAGTACCTACTTTCCCAGAAACCTCTCTGTTTAATGGCAAATACTCACTTTCCCAGAAATCCTTGTCTCCTTTAATGAGCCAATTCAGTGCTTGAGTTCTGACCAATCAGAGAGAGATCCCCTGCTTCCTTTAAAAACCCAGTGGCAGGCTTTCTGTGTCTGTTGATCATCTTGCATGGTGCCAAACCCCAGCATGTTGGTTTGCTCTGCAGAATAAAAGACCCCTTGCTTTTTGCATATGATTGCTGACTCCTGGTGTCTTTGGAGACCTCATGATCTGGGCACATAACACCTTCATGCCTGTCCAGTGTTCATGTGTATTCTAGAGATCTAAACCCCAGTTCTGCAGTCATTTATCAAAGCTAGTGATATATTAATAAAGATACATGAGACTTTTTAAAGGTACAAACCTTCCAGACCTCAGCTCAGACCTAGCATGCCATTGTCAAGCCCCAAATACCTCCTCTGGTCCTGGCAGTTTATCCTTATCTTAAAAGACCCCTCCTTGATCTCTCTTAGAAGTCATTTGCATGATCAAAGAGATACAATGGTTTTACTCTTCCAAACCTTTGGCAGTGTGGGTTGGGGTTGTTCATGTTTATAGTGGGATGCTATCCAACACTAAAGTGTCTCGGCCACACACTGTCCAAGCCATTTATAGTGGGGTAACTTCAGGACAATTAGGAAAGACCAGGTCACACCTTTTGTTGCCTCTGGTCTGGTGGAGTATACAACTCTGTTTACACTGAACTACACTGAGGGAGCAGCTTTTAGTTACATTAGACAGCAGGCCTTTCCAGCCGTAGAAATCACACATTCTGTCAGGCTTCAGGCTACCAGTGCAATGATTATCTTACAAAATTACTGGGGTGTACACAGAAATAAGTGAGTACAGTATCTGGAGATATGCTCAAATATACTGCAACATAGTTCTCATGCTTAGGTAAGTGTTTTGTCCACTGAGCTGTCTCACCAGCCCTGAATGTTTTTCTTTTAATTGTGTGAGTGTGGTGTATGGATATATTCATGTATATGTGTGCATATGCTTCTGGAGGCCAGAGGTCATTGTTGAATGTCTTCTCCAATAGATCTCCAAGTATTATTATTACTTTTTAAATATTTATTTTATAGATTGTGTTTGAGTGTTTTGCAGGCATGTGTGTAATGGCCCCATGTGTATTTCTAGTGTGTAGGAAGGCCAGAAGAGGGCATCATGTCCCCTGAAACTGGACTTATTTATGATTGGACTCAGTTATAACTCACTGTGAGTGCTGAGAACTTCACTTAAGTCCTTTGAAAGGAAGCAAATGACTGCTAAGCAGCTCTCCAACACTTCGATTATTTTTTGAGACAGTTTCTCTCACTTAACATAGAGCTCACGGCTTTCCTCGGCTGACTGCCCAATGAGCTCCAAGAATTTGCTCCTCTCCACTATCTACTCCCTTCCATGCGCTGGGATTACAACCACGTACAGTCACTCTAGACTTTCACGTGGGTATGTGGGGCCACAAATCACATCCATTGGCTCAGCCCCTTGAACATTTATTCTGATTGTGTCCTATTTTGGAAGGTGGGTCTAGAGATCCAGTACATTATTTAGCAGTGTAACACTAGCTACCAGGGGGCAAAGGTGAGCGACAAGGCTCTTCCTCAGCCTTCAGGCTTGTTAAAATTGAAGAAGGTCCAGAGTTAGCCTTGTCAAGATTATTATATAACTGGAACATTCCAGAATGACTTTCCTATAATCTCACATGCTTTTACTGCCTTGCAAGGAGGATGTCCCAGCTGTTTTTATCTTATCAGGCTGTTCTAAGGCCTTATCTCATACCTGGTTTTTCTTAACCAATTGAATGCTTGGGATAAAGCTTCATCTAAAATGTACTCTGGGCACATTTCTCACCCAGTTAATTACTTTCGTGCTCATTAGTATAATTGCATGTTTTACCTGCCCTAGAGAAAGGACACTAGAGTCAGTAGTCGGGAGATTGGAGAGATTGAAAGAAAGGCTAGGCATAGAATGCTTGATCTTATACAAAATCAGTTCTCATGCTGCCAATTGCAGAAGGGAATCTCCACAAGAAGGCCTTAAAGCAGCTCATGAATACCTCCCATAAGGCAGCCTCCCAACCCTGTGATGTGATGTTATGATAAAGTACTCATCTGTAAGGACAGGTAGGTTATCAGCAGTAGGTTGGGACTTAACTCAATACCACATCTTTCTTCTAGAAAAAGCTGTTGTCAGCATCCTATTATTTAGCTTTTATTTTTATCTACTTTTATTTTTGATATCAGAAGATAAGTATACATAAGAGACTACTAGTGGAATTCAGGAAAGCACAAAGAAAATAAAATTCAAGTTCTTTTTTTTTTTTTTAGCTAGTAATATGTTATATCTACGAATCGTCCTGTATTCTCTCTCTCTCTCTCTCTCTCTCTCTCTCTCTCTCTCTCTCTCTCTCTCTCACACACACACACACACGTAAAATTATTGAGAACATGTAATTTATAAGGGTGACTAAGTAGTAGGGATCATCTGCCCAATGTCTGATAAGACAGCAAGGTACATAGAACATCTGAGTGGAGACAGGCTATCAGGCAGCCCTTTCATTAACATCTCATTTATTCCTGGGATGAGTTGTAATGTTATGATTTATTACCCACATGTACCTGTCAATTAAAGCTAATGTTGTTAAGTTCCAGTACTATCTGTCTGCTCCATAACATAGTGTTCGGGATGACAACGTATTGTCCGGTCTCTGAATTGCCTTCTGCATTAAAAGTACACCCAAAACCACATAAATGTGATATTTACTGTTCTCTAATTAAAACTGCTTTTTAACAGTCATTGCTAATCCACTAAAAATAATAAATAAATGAGTGATGACTGTATTTAGAATGGCCCAAGCCCCTTGCCTAAAACACACCATGAGTGGATGCACTTTATTAAAAACAAGCCACCGCTTTGTTAAACCAACATAATTTCTTACTATAACCTAAATCTTATACTTATATCTATAGATAAATGTATCGACCATTTCTCATCAAAGAAGCCTCTCTTTACAGCACTGGAGACCATCACAGAAAACCACACCTGGATGCAATGCATAGATCAATGGTAGGAAGCCCAGCCCCAACAGATACATCTATATAACAGCCCCTGCAGCCCCTCAAGAAGATGGGACAGAAAGATTATAAGAGCAGAATTATAGGAAGTCTGCTGTATAACAGTCCCTTCTAGAACAACGTCTAGAAACATAGCAATGTCAATGGACCTGTTAATATGGAGGGGAAATTTCCACAAGATCCCTCCCTAGGCAGAGAGAGACAGGAACTATTGACTACTGGGAGAAGGAGAATTAGTCTCTCCTAGGGATAAATCTCCTCATCAGTTGTCTAATATAGAATGGTCAGCCTTGAAATCAACTACACACAAACAACAGTAACATACTCTAAATGTACATACACATACATATGTACATATGTAAAAATAATAACCAAACAAAAAGCTATCTTTTTGAGAGTGGGATATATAGTCGGGGTTAGAAGGAGGGTAACTGAGGGGCTGGAAGGAAGAAACAGGGAAGTTCTGTATTGATTTCAGTTAGAAACATTACAATATGGGCCACAGTTATAGCTTAGACCCTGGGAACTCATTGATAAAGTCTGTATAAGTAAACTCAAGATTCTATTTTAGTTTGAGAGCATTTAAGTTCATATAAAATAAAAAAGTAATCAATTTTTATATATCCTCAATGATGGATAGTGGCAAAATTTATCTATTCATATTTTAATACCAGTGTGAATTACACAAAGGTACAGTCAGTTTTTTCTTGCAAAATCATTGAAAAGTAGAGACAAGGCATTATGGGAGCTACCACTGCTGTTTTCATAAAGAGAATATACATATTGGATTCATAACTAATTTTTGAAGTACTAGTTTCAATAACCATTTATTTATTATTTGTGTACAGTAAAGAAGTCGACTTGAATATTGACCTCGTATTGTTGTTGTTTTGTTATTTGTCTCATTTTTGTTTCTGTTTGTCAGTTCTTTCTGATTTTCTACGCAGATAGTCAAAAGTTATATAGTCTGCAAAGACAGTTTTATTCCTTTTTTTCTCAGTGCTCTTATTTTTATTACTGTTGCTGTCTTACTGGCTTATCTAAGATTCCTTATGTGGTAATGCTAGCAAGAATTTTTTTTTAAATGAAAAAAGTTATAGTATTAATTAATTGAGTATTTCATACATTATACAATGTATTTTGGTCTTACTTAAACTCCCATAACTCCTTCCTGACCTAACACCCTACTTTCAACTCCAAATTTGTTATCACTTTCTATTTTTATTTTTATAACCCACCGAGTCCAACCTGTGTTGCTCATGTACTCATTCATGTGTGGGAATCCACTGCAGCCTGGGCAACATTCTAGTAGACACATGCTTAAGAAAACTTACTCTCCCTCCTTTATAAGCCACCAGCTGACAATAGGTTCTTAGCTAGAAGTGAAGGCTCATGAACCCTTCCCCTGTCCTTGCTAGAACGTTGACTGTCTTGATGTTGAGTAGGCAACCACAGCTGCTATGGGTTTGTGAATGCAGTGGCCTTGTCATATCCTGAAGACACTGTTTTGCTTCTTTACTGCCTGGCTATTTCTGGCTTTTACACCTTGTATTATCTTTGTACAACTTTGATATCTGGGTAGTACTGGCTCCATAAACTTAGTATGTGTAGTAGTTACTTTTCTGTTGCTGTGATAAAATACCACGACCAGAAGAAGCTTAGAGGAGAAAAGGGGTTTGTTTGTCTTACTGTTCCAGAGTTGATAGAGTCCATCGAGGCAGGAAAGGTATAGTACCAGGAAGCAGAGAGAGGGAAAAATGGGAGAGAGAGAGAAATGGAGTGGGGGGGAGAACATCATGCAGATAATGTAGATAAATGGTTCACTTAGATAAGGGGTAAGGGTGACATTCAAAGTGGCCTGGAGCTGGAGAGATAGATGGGTTTGAATTCCTAATACTTACATTAAAAGCTAGAAACGCAGGGTATGCTGGTAATTCCAGCATAAGGGTGGAGACTGGCCTGCCCTTCAGTGGTATGCTTTCTCCAGCAAACTTCCATTTCTGAAAGGTTCCATAGCTTTCCCAAATAGAGCCACAACTCAGGGTCCAAGTGCTCAACTGCATGAGCCTACAGGAATATTTCTCATTCATACTACCACAGCATTATTTTGTTATTCCATTTTTGTAAGATTTGTGAGCGATTTGTATTAGTTACTTTTAAAATGGTTGCTATATTTAATCAGTGAAGCCATTAGCTCCCGCACGCAACTTTTTTTAAAATTGAAGATAGTCTATTAGTGATTTTTTTATAATAATTTTATTAATAGCCAGAGTTTCAAACAATGTATCTTGACAATACTCCCCTCCCACATCCACTGCCATGGCCCACCCTTCCATCCCTGTGCCCTCAAAAAATAAATAAATAAAAGGAAATTAAGTTCAGCTTAATTGGAGCATGGATCATGGGCATCACCATGGTTTTGGGGGCAGCAGGCTACTCTGATCATAGACATTCACTTGACCTATATTACCCTGAGATTAAGTTTGACAAAGTTTGACCTGAAATTAGGCACCTAGACATTACATGGGTACCAGGACCTCCCACAGGTGCCATGGAATCCTACAGGCACCTGGGCATCTTATTTTGTGATTTAATTTCCATAATCATTATTATCTGTTCAGATTTTCTACTTCTTCATGACTTGGTCTTGGTAGATTGTAATTGTCTAACAATTTAGTTGTTTCACCTTAAAACTTATGTCTTCGCATGTAAGTGTTCAAATAGTGTCTTACAATTCTGTGCACTTGGGTGCTGTCAGTTTTAATATTTCCTCATTTGTTTTTTGTTTTTGAGTATTTTTTTCTTAAGTCTAGCCAAAATGGTCAGGTTAGAGTTTTCAAAAACCCAGCTCTCAGCTCTGCTGACCCCTCATATTGTTCATCTTGTGTTTATTTATTTGTTTATTTATTTATCTAATTATGTATTTATTTAGAGACAAGGTCTCATTGTAGTCCAGGCTATCATTGAACCGAAAATCCTCCTCCCTCAGCTTCCTGAGGATTCTGGGATTCTGTGGGCGTGTCACCAGTCCTGCTATCTCAATTGTTCTTTCTCTGAGATTTTACTCCCTTTGGCTGATGCTTTCTGGTCAATTTTCTCAAGGATCTATTGGTGAGGATTCAATCCTCCTGTTAACACTTCAGTATTCTCTTCTGGTACTTCATGACTTTTAATACTTGGTTTTACACAGCTAAGTGAACTGATACTAGGTGTAAATATGTGTATATTTGCTACAATCACAGTGAATTTATACTCTTACCATTGTTTAACATCTTTCTTTGCCCATTTTTAAATATAGTTTTTAAGATAAAATCTCTTTTCAGTCTATGTTTTGGCATCCCTCTGCTTCTTTATTTTCTGTTTATATGGGTGATATTCTATTCATTAGGAATAGAATGTTATTAAATCTGATACATCCCTTATACATAGCATATGGTTGAATCATTTTTTCCCTGATACACAATCTCACTTATATAACTAATTTTCTTGTCTCAGCCTCCCTAGTACTGAGTGTGGATTATTACACACAGTTAAGTTTTAAATTCTTAAAAAAGCCTTTCAGTTACTCTTGTCTTTCTTTAGATTATTTAATCCTATGGATTCCAGGAAGTATATATAGGCAAAGAAGTGCTACTGGCCATTTGTTAATTATTATAATTTTATAGTTTCTCATTTCTCCCTTTTCTCCTCCTTCTCTTCCTGTGTTTCTTTCTTTGAAATATAATAGTATTTTCTGTATTGATATATGTCCCAATTTCCTTTGTGTTGCTATGATACACACCAAGATCAAAAGCACCTTAGTTTGAAAAGGCTTTATTTGGCTTACATTTCACTGTCCGTGTCAATGGAGACCAAAGCAGGAACCTACAGGCAGATAGTAAAGCAGAAGTCATGGAGGCTTCTTACTCTGCTTTTTACACTGTTTTACACTCTCCATGGCTTTCTCAGCTTGCTCTCTTATACAACTCACCACGACCTGCCCAGGGCTGGTACCACCCACAGTGGGCTGGGACCCCTCTCAATCACTAATCAAGTAAATGTCTCACAGTCTTGTCTAAAGGCCAATCTGATGGAGGCAGTTCCTCAATCATGTTCTCTATTTAGAAGTACTTCTAGTTTGTGTCAAACTTGATTTGAAAGACTGATAAATGATAAAAATTTAACTTTGATGACATGGTTAATGTGTGTGTGTGTGTGTGTGTGTGTGTGTGTGTGTGTGTGTGTGTTGCTAGGGATTAGAATCCAAGGTCTTAAGCATGCTAGGCAAGTGACCTAAGCTGTATCTCCAGCCCAACTTTGATGACATAAACCTGTTTATTTTCTCTTTCTGACAATAATGTTTTCAATGACAGAAATAACATTCTTTCTAATATTTGTCCCTTGGCAGTTTACTTTAGAGGTAACTGCTATTAACAGTTTTATCTTTGAAACCTCAGCCTCAGGATGAAGTTGCAGTGCACAGCATTACAGTTGCAAAGTGTTCTGGGTATTCTCTGTGCTCTCTACACCATTGATATTTGGATTTCTGTGATTTGATGTGACGAATTATCGGACTTTTGTTTGTGCTTAATGCATCCCCATGGCAACTGATACAAGGCATTGCACATGGTGATGAACACATTCAGTTTTAGCCTGCCTGAATGCAGCCCTGCTGGGGAACGTGGTCTTGTTTGGTAGGTATGCTTGCCTTCTAACACTTCAAATATATTGTCTTATGCTTTCTGGGCCTCCAGAATTTCCAATGAGAAATCTGCTAATGGTTATGTTGGCACCTTTTTGTATGTGATGTGTTTATCTTTTACTCCCCTCAGAAAGTTGCTGTTGGTTTTGAAGTTTGACAGTGTACTGTTGAATGTCCTGGCAACTTTTTTGGATTGAATGTCATTGGAGTTCTCTCTGATTACCATGCTGGAATGTTGGTATGTTTGCTTGGATGGGGATGTTTCATCCATTATTTTATTTTTAACAGTGGTTTTCTTGGCCCCATTTTTAACTCTTATTTCTGAGCCTTCTGCTATCAGAAGAATGGGTCTCTCAATGGGGCCACCCCTTTATCAAGGGCTTTCCTCTTACTTTTCCCACTTTATTTTGTTTTTTTTCTCTCTTCTTTCAGTTGGGTAAATTCATGTGTTGTCTCCCTGCTCACTGATTCTTCCCTGTTTGGCTGAATCCACCATGAGAGCCGTCTCTTGTATTTCTCTTCAGCCACTATATTCATTTCTGAAATTTCTACTTCTTTTTATTAATTTTTTGATGTTACCAGATTTTGTTCTTGCACTGTTTGTTCATCACAACCTTTCCATGTACATTCTTATAGCACACTGCACTTCTATACTAAAATCACTTTCAGCTTTTTATCAGCCATTTCAAACATCTGCTTATTTGGGGTCCAGTTTTTGGATTAGGTCTCTTTTGTACTTGCATTGTTGTCTGTGCATTTGACCAAACATTCCCTATTCTGACCTTGATTGATGTTCTTTGGGAAGGATAGCATCACAATTTTGGTTCAGTCTACCAATCTGCATGGGTCACCTGGAGATGTCCCCGGGCAGAGTTTGTTGTATTCTCTAGTTGGCTGATCCAAGATCTGTTCTCTGATGTTCAGTGGATTTCTGGCTGAGATTTACCTTGCATAAAACACAGTTGCAATGCCTAGCTGTGCGCTCTGATGAATTCTGTTCAGACCCGTCTCAAGATATAGTTTCTGCCTGAACAATTCCAAACTTGGAGATGTACCAAGTTATAGGCTGAGTTCTGAAGTTAGACAAAATTGTTCCTGAGGCTGAGCAGAACCAGAGAGTATACACCTTGGATATGCATGGTTGTCCCTCTTGTATTAAACTCCTGAGCTGAAGTGAATAGCTGCTTGTCTTCCTGTGCCAAGTCTAATCTTCATTCTTCCCTAGAATGCATAGAATTGAGAATCTCTCTGAGGATGCACAGGATCTGCTGGCATGCTTTATTGTGAGGGGATTAACTGTGTGATTTACTTAATCAGACTTGAATAGCCTTATAACTTCCCCAATGAAATCAAGTCTATCATCACTGTACCTAGGCAAGATTATTTGCTTGGATTCTAAAGCTGGGATTGAGATGAGCCATCAAAAGACCTAAGCTGGGCCAAGCTTTCTAGCTTCTCCTTTTGGCAGTGAACTCACTTTTGCCAGTGGATGTGAGAGTTATTGACATCTGTAATTGTGTGTACAGCTGGCTGGCTGAAGCACAGCAACTTCAAGATCTTCATGCTGCTTTTGACATTTACTTTCTCCTTTCTCTTCTTCTGTCTGACTCTAGGCAATCAAACTGGGTTCTATTCTAGATTCCTGTGAGATGAACTGAATGAGCTTCCTAAGAGGCCTTCAGCATACTTGGGAAGCTACATTCTTACCTCTGGTTTTCATTTGCCATTTGTGAAGTTGTGGGCCATGGGGATTCTTTCTGTGTGCCACTGTGCTGATGTGGAGAGGGGTGGCATGATGTGATCAAAATGAGCCTGTGAAACCTTTCAAGTTAGATATTAATTCATTTTTATGGCCCACACAAAGCTCTTGGGTATAACTATGAATCTGTGGTGTTTCACAGAGTAGAATCCTTTGTGGGTGGCCGCTAATTGGACTTTTTGTGGGAGGCGGTGGAGCCTCAGCACCAAACCTACACCTGGTTAGACCACTCTCCTTGGAGTCTACAAATCTCCTAGTTTCTCACAACAAGCCTCCAGAATTTACTCTTTTCCTTTTCATCTTTTCTCCTGATGCTACTCATTCCTGTGTAGATTTCCAGTCTGATAAGTTGGGATTTGGGGTGTCTGTCTGAACTTCTGTATAATATTTCTGTAGTATTTAAGTCTTTGTCCTATTACCTCATAGATGAATGGAAGACTAATGATTAATTTTTCAGTTTATTCTGCATTTTATGTGTTATTAGTGGGGGATGGACACTTCTAAGCTCTTGTTGAATTGGAAACTGTAAGTCTCAAGATTATAATAAAGTAATTGTTTTATCAATTGCCCTGCAGGTACAGGCTCCAGCTAATCTTATTCCCAGTTAATGGCATATTACTTTTTTTCTTTCAGCTTTCAAAGATATTAAGGATATATTATGCCTCACTGAAACTGGTTCTGGGGGAACAGTAGCTTTCTGATAATGTAATTTAATAGAGGTCTAAAGAGCAACGTAAGATAAAACCTTTCATAGATAAAATTAGACGTATTTCTTACGTCAGTGGTCTTCATGCTGGGGTGCCTGTCCCCTGAGGCAGCAATCAGATTTCAAAACAGGCACTCTGGCTGGGAAGATTTTAAGGAAACCCATTCCAAGGCATGGACTGCCATTGTGTAGCTGGTGAGAACTGATTAGCCTGGATCTCCTGGTTTGTTCCTGTTTACTGTTTCCTTCCGTAACTGCTTCCCCCGCTTTACAAAGGACAGTTGCACATTTCCCAGAAATGGAAATTTTCAACAGTGACTGGGTGCTTGTGGGTGAGGTGCCAATCTAAGGGCTAAAGAGTGAAAATGACTATTCAGACGTTTCATTTTTCTTGTCAATCACGTGTATTCTACACAACACCGAATGAAGACCTAATCTTATACTTAAATTATATGCATGTGCATTTGCATGTGCCAGTACATGCATGTGTTCATATGCTTGTGCATGTTTAGTGATACATGTAGCATGTAAAGTATTGTTTAATTAGGGCATTTTCAAGAACATTTTGGTTTTTTTAACTTTCTTGCTTCTATCTTCACCAATCATCTGCCCTATTAACCATTTGAATTTCTTGCTGCTTATTGGGTTTAGAAGGGCATCTTGTTTTCCTAGCACCTTGAAATAGAGATACATCATTGGCTTATTTGAGACATATCTGTCTTTTAATGATAGCACTTACAGATAAAAATTTCCTCTCAGAACTGGCTTAACTGTATTCTGGAATATCTGGTAGGTTTTATTTTAATTTCTTTCTAGGAATTCCCACTTCTTTTCCCTGATCTTCTTAAGAACCCACTGTTAACTTAAATGTGTCCTGTTCAGACTTAAGTTATCTGGATGATTTCTGGAGTTTCTCTTGCCATTAATTTCTAGTTTCATTTCACCTGTTGCCTGGGAGTATCCAAGGTGTTATCTCAATTTGTTGTATTAGGCAAAGTTGTCTTAGTGGCTTACGATGTCACCAATTATGAAGAGGGGTCCTTTTGCTACTGTGAAAGGTGTTTATTCCATATCTGTTGTGTGGGATAGTCTGTAGATATCTTATAAATCCAGTCAATCTTTGGTATCATTTACTCTGAAGTTTATTTGATGATTTTCAGTTTGGAAGACTAGATACTAGAAAGCTGAGAACGTGGTATTAAAGTTTCCTGATACTTTTTGTCAGGACTTATGTGCCTTTTATGTCTTTTGGTTGTTTTTTAGTGTGTCCTTTATGAAATTTGAGGACCAATATCTGGAGCATAAATCCTTACGAAGTTATTTCTCCTTGCTACATTGTGCATTAATATGTAATAGCCCTATCTCTCTGGACTAGTTTCCTGTTTTAAGTCTGCTTTATAGACATAAGAGCAAATGTGCCTGCTTGTTTACCACTTCTGTTTGTTTGGTGAGTTGATTTTCATGCTCGACACTCAGATTTTATGTCTTTGTCAGCTGTGTGTTTCTCAGAAAGAATAGATGTTTCTTATTCTTAATTCAGACAGTTGTCTGTTCATCTTTATTGGTGAATTGAAGCCAATTAAATTTGAGATCATTATTTACAGGGATTTGTTATTTCTTATGATCTTGGTAGATGAAAACCTGGCTACTAGGTTATTGATATTTCCTTCCCTTGTCTCCTGATAGTTTGTGGAGTTTGGATTTTTGCTATATTGCACATAGTTGACTGTCTGATTACTTTTTTGTTTGCTTCCATGAGGTTCTTCTTTCATTTGCTTTGATGTATGACACTGTTTTTCTTCTTTCATTCTGCATAGTAGCCATTTAGGATTTTCTTTAGTGCTGGCTTGGTTGTCATGAATTGCCTTTAGTTGAGTTTGTCTTGAAATGTCCTCGTTTCTCCATCAGTTTTGAAAGGCAGCTTAACTGCTGGTACCTTGATTAGCAGTTTTTTTTCTTTCAAAGGCCAATAATACATTATTTTTATTTTTATGGCTTTTAGGGATGCTGATAAAAGATCTAGAGTTACTCTCACCTTTCTGTGTTTGTGTATGAATTGACACTTTTTCATTACAGCTTCTTTACTCTGTACTTTTGACATCTTGATTATAGTATGTGGTAGAAAGCATCTTTGCTGGCCACACATGTCTGAAATACTAAATGTCTCTTGTGTTAGACACCAACTTATTTTTCTATGTTGGGATTATTTTTTCACTATATTTTTATTACTATTCTTTTTTATTTATTTTGAGATCTTTCTTTCAGCCCATTGATTCTCACGCTTGATCTCTTAAATGTATCCCAAACTCTAAGTCTAATATGTGTTCCTTAACTTTTTCTCTGCATTTATGTCTGAGTGTATTACTGTCCCTGCTTGGCCTCTGTTCCTAAAATTCATTTGCCTCCATGGTCTTGTCTCTTTGAGATGCTTTTTGGTGTGTTTTTGTATTTAATTGATTGTTTCCTGTCTTTTTAGAATTTTTGACTGTGTTCTTTTCAGAGTGTCAACTTCCTTTTGAATTATCCTATGCATTTTGGACTTTCTCATCCAATTTGCTTGCTATTTCTTTCACTTTGTGGACAATCTTATCAAGGTCTTGAATTTCCTTAGTTTTTCCATCTAATTGTATGAGGTATTTGGACTTGTCATTACTTGTTTTCGAAAGTAGAAACCTAAAATCCTTCTTAGACATTTCAACCACTGCATGAGTTTTGATCTATGTTATAGGGGAGTTGAACATTTGGGATCATCATGGTGGATTTCTGTCACATACACTTTGTGTTGCATTGCTATAACATCCATTTGAATGGGTTTCTCTTCCAATTTTAATGTCCCCCTTGCCAATCTATTTGGCTTGCTGTTTAGTTTACTGTGAGTCTCCTTAGAGAGACATCTTCCGTAGTAATTGCATTTCCTGCAGCTATCTGGGGCAATGATGCATTAGTGGCACCGCTTGTTTCTGGATGGCCCTGGTTTTGCTTAACTACAGGACCCTTTTGCATTGCACTGATGCCCTTGTTCTGCTTCATAGATATTCCTATGGGGTTACTGGTTGGTGGAGGTGTGATTTACAGATATTTTTTAGAGACAGTATATCAATATTTAAGTCGTAAACTGAAGAAGAAATGGGGAAAGTAGTTTAAGAGTGGGTATAAAAGGAATGAGAAACATACAGAAATGAAAACATGGACCAAAGTCTGAGAGAGAGTAAGGGGACTAACCACAGATGTAGAAACGGAGAAGACAGGCTTTCATGATTATATGAGAATGAGGAGCAGTCACGAAGGACTACTCTTGTGGGACAGAGGTTAAAAAATACTGACTTAGCCCTGAACACACAATATTTCATGTGGTTATACTAATTACTTTGCTATTGCTGTGATGAAATATCATAGCCAAAAGCAACTTAAGGAATGCAAGGTTTATTTTTGATTTTAGTTACAAAGGGATAGAGTTATAATGGCATGCCAACAGCAGGAAAAAAACTGGCTGATCACATTTTCATCCACACACAGGAAGTGAAGAGAGTGAGAACAGGAAGTGAGCCAAAGCTGTAAATGCTCAAATATACTCCTTGAATGTACTTTCTCCAGCAAGCCTGAACTACCAAGGGCTTCATAATCTCCTGCAAAAATCACCACTAACTGGGAACCAAGTTTTCAAGTACATTAACTCATTTAAATATTTCTCATTAAAATCACCACATTCTGTTCCTGGCCTCCATAGGATCATGGCAATCTAGTGGTAAAAAGTGAATTTAAACAAACTTTAAAAGCTCCATAGTCTTTAATAAGTCTTAATATTGCTCAAAAGTTCGAAGTCCAAAATCTTTCTTGAGACTCAGACCACTTTATTAACTATGACTCCTAATAATATATATGTATGTATATATATATATATATACATATATATATATATATATTTTATCTTCAACACACAATAGTACAGAATATGTGTTACCATTCTGCAAATGAGGAATGGGTGCACAGTGAGGAAAGATTAGACTAGAGCAAGACTTAAACCAAGCAATACAAACACTCAATCCTGTAGTGCTGTACGTTAGGCTTCATTTTCAAAGGGCTTAGATGACTTTGTTGCCTGCAACACACATTATTTTCTTGTGCTGGTTCTCCTTCTTGTACATAGTTCTCCTCAGCAGAGGTCTCATGGGTCTGCCATCTCTACCATCTTGGGGTTTCTACTGGAACTCAGGTTTCACCTTTAAAGCTTTTTCAAGGGTGCTTTGCAAGGACTCAAATACTATCTAGCATACATTGTGTGGCTTCCTCAGGTCTCTGAAACATCACAGGAAGAATCCATGACCCCTTCAATATTGCATCATTCTTGTCTCCAATACCAGTACCACATGAGTCACCTTGCCAAATTAGGCTACCAGCTTGGAATGGACCCTAATTCTTTTGTATCTCATTTGCAGCAAGTTTTGTATGCATTCTAGAAGCTCTGTTTTACATGTTGGAAGTTGCTGAATGGGGCATAACCTCAGGAAGTCTTTCATTTCTTTCCTAAGCAGAGAAGGAGACTTTGTTTTCATGGTATTAGTCTCCTAAACAATGGCACCTCTTTTTCTAGTACAGGCTTTGACTGCAACCCTTAGCTTCCCAGTGTTCCTTTTCCTCATTAAACTGCATATTTTTTATTTCATTGTGTCCTATTTCTCTCCTTTTTTACTTTGTAGAGCTGAATAATAGTATTCAGTAATAATCATATCACTGACTCTCATGTTACTCTACCTTGTGACTTCCTTTGCAAAATCAATTGGTCCATTACTGTTTAGTTAGCCTCAGTCAACTCTTAGGACAAGGCAGAATGCAGCCAGATTTTTTTGCCAAAATACCAAAGGGATAGCTTCCAGCCCAGTTGTTGATAGAGAATTTGTTCTCTTCTGTGAGCCAGGTCTCCACCATTGGTATTACATTCATCTCTACGGTCTTCTGTGCTTCTACTAGAATGACTCTTTCCATTCTACTTACTTATAGCATTCAACTGATTTGCTAATCTAAAGTTTCTAAGTTTTCTACTTTCTTTCACAAAATAAATAAACATAGTCAGGTTCTTCATCTTTCTGGTACCACCTTCCATATTAGTTCCTTATCTGCTATGATTAAATTTCATGACCAGAGACAACTTAAAGAAGAATTTATTTTGGCTTATATTTGTTGAGAACTACAGTCCATAATGGCTGGTAAGTTATGGCGTGCTTGTAGGAGTAGGAAGTTGGCTGGTTATATTTTCATCTATACAAAGGAGGAGGAGAGGGAGAGGGAGAGAAAGGTATATCCAAAGCCCACCTCTACTGATGTTCTTCCTCCAATAAGGCTGTACCTTCTAAAGTTTCCATAATCTCCACCAAATGTGGGTCAAGTGTTTAAATACATGAGTGTGTGTGTGTGTGTATGTATGTGTGTATATATATATATATATATATATATATATATATGTATATATATATATATATATATGTATATATATATATATGAATATATATAAAATTATATTTATATGTAAAAACAATAAATCACTAAAATGTTAGAGAAAAACATAAAAAAAGACAACTATGGTACTAAAATAAAGATATAGAATGAAATCATGTACTTAGCCAACCAGCCAAGAAACAAACCAATCAAACAAACAAAACAAATAACCAAACAGAAGGCGAAACTCTGCTTCCATCCTAACTTTGCATGAGTTTTTCAATAGTATGAGGTTTCTGGTTTTGCATGTATATTAAGTCATGACTAGGACATTGGAGACAGTTGATATTGGCTCCTGGGTTGTATAAATGAAGTTAATTATGTGGCCCTGGCTGGGAAACAGAGAGTAGAACAACAGGCAGGGCCAAATTTACAGTGGGGGGTACTCACTCTGAAGAGATTAGTGGGAGGCCAAAGGCTGTGTAGTTTGTATATTGACTTCTGGATGATTAGCTGAGCCAAAGCCTTGAGAGCTCATGTTGACCTTTGCTACTGTGTGTAGAGGTCAAAGTCTCTGTGGCTCACTTATTGACCTCCAAGGTGATCCACATGCTAACCTCTAGAATTACAGACAATGTCAAATCTTCAACTGTGCTTGCAATATCCTCTAGGGTGATTGACAGGGTTTAAAACCTTGTTGGAATGCACTGGCTTCTGGAGCAATACTCAGACTGAAAGCTTTGACAGTGTATGCTCATCTAAAGGAATCTGACATATTTTTGTACTGACTAAATTGGGAAATATAATTGAAAGATAAAAGCATGTCCAAAAGCACATACTTAATGGAATTGATCAAACAAATACAGTTTTCCAATTCCACTGTCTCTTTGAGCAACCTTGCCATTAGAGTATGAGTCAGGGAATGGAGTGTTAATTAACCTTGTGCCTTAAAGCACAGAAAAGGAAAGAAGAGTTTGTGCTCACTCCAGTTCTGAGGAATATAGTCAGTCATGGCAGGGAAGACATGGCAGCCAGAGCTGCTGTCTGGTCACTTTGCATCCACATTGAGGAAGCAGACAGCAAGAAATGTTTGTGTTCAGCTGGCTTTCATGTTTTGATTTGGTCCAGGGCTCCAGCCCATGTAATGGTGCTTTCCATATTTAGGGTGAATTCTGCACATCAATTAACCAAATCTACATAATACCTCGCAGACTCACCCAGAGACTTGTCTGTTTGGTGTTCTAGACCCTATCAAGTTGAGGATATTATCCATCATGGAGCCATTCCTGTTCAAGTCCACACATCAAGAACAAGATAGAGGGGAATATTTTTAAATATCTGCCAAAGGGATGTGACTACAGGATTATTCTAATTCTTACAAAGGGCCCAGATATTCCATAGTTTGTATGTCTGTGTGATGTGTGATCTGTGTGAAAGGGTGTGTGTGTCTGTGTGTGTGTGTGTGTGTGTGTGTGTGTGTGTGGTATGTGTATAAGGAGATTATGTATGTGTGTATGTATGTATCTATATCTCATGTATATGTGTTGTGTGATATATAATGATCTGCGTTTTGGCATGTGTGTGTTTTGTGTATATGTGACTCAAATAGTCTTAAGTTACAGTTGACATTCAGGAACACAGTACTATTGTACATTTTAAGGCCTTAAGTTTATTCTCTACCACCACAGAAAGAAAAATTAAATAAATATAAAAGAAGCCAAGCATATTATATTCTTACATGGAAATATACCAAAACCAAACAAAACAAGAGAAAGCCAAGCACAAACCAGAGATGTGAAAAGTGAATAACTATGGCAAAGAGATTTATGCTTTTGTTTTTGTTGTTGTGCGCAGATTTTAATTAAGATCCCTTCTACCGATCCCAGTAAATCATTACACACACGGAATCATGAGGGAGTGCTAACCCTCCCTTCCACCTTACCAGGCTATTGTCATATTCCTGTAAATCAATCCTACGTTGTGTGCTTTGGTCAGAATATGTGCTGATCAGGTGAATTTTATGGAAAGAGAATTTTATGCAATCAGCAGTTATTTGTGACCTTAATTCAAGCAGCTGTAAACAACGTGTCTAAAATAACCTATTGGAGAATACTTGATGAACAAACCGAGTAAAACGACATGGCCATTGATTTCTTCCTTTTGCCTCTCTCCCTGCATTTCACACTGTTCATATCTAGTAAGATGCCTTCTTGAAGAAGTGATATGCTAATTTTTATGACACATCATTGGATTGATGACTGAAATGCCCTCTCTTCAAATATAAATTTGAAGTCCTTAACTTGGGGACACTGATTGGTAATATCATGAGAAAACTGGAATATGCCTACAAATTAGAGACTGAGTGTGCCTTTTAGTACTCATATGCAGGCAAAGTTCAATTGGCAAAGATTAAAGTCTGCTAGCATCAGTCTGATTAATTAGATTTAGAGTTCTCTGGGTGACTGACCCTACTGATATTTTAGTGGTTGGTATCTATCTACTTTGAGGGACAGATATTTGTTGTGGTTTGAATGAGAATGGACCCAGTAAACACATGTTTGAATGCTTGGTTGCCAGGTAGAGGGACTGTTTGGGAAGAATTAGGAGGGGTGGCATTGTTGGAGGAGGTGGGTCACTGTGGGGGGGTGGACTTTGAGATTTCAAAAGCCCATATTAGTCCTAGTCGATCTCTTTCTCTCTATGTGCAATGTGAGCTCTCAGCTACTGCTTCAGTGCCATGCCTGCTTGATTGCTGCTGTGCTCCCTGCCACCGTGATGCTTGTGGACTCATTCTCTAAAACCGTAGGAAGCAAGCCCCTATTTAAATGCTTCATGTTATAAGTTGCTTTGGATGTGCTATTTCATCACAGCAAGAGAACAGTAACTAAGACAATATTCTTTTTCTTTTTAGATTTATTTATTGTAATCTACATGTATGAGTGTTTGCCTTCATGCATGCATGTGTACCAAGTGCATGCCTGATGCATAAGGAGGTCAAAACAAAGCACTATATCTGCTAGAAGTGGAGTTACAGATGATTGTGAACCACTATGTGGGTGCTGGGAGCTGAACCTGTATCCTCTGTAAGAGCAGCAAGTGCTCTTAACCACGGAACCGTCTTTCCAGCCCCTGAGAACTGAATGTCCCTGTGAATTAAATATAATTATTTTATCTTCACAAATTTCTCAATTATGACTTCATGACATGAATTTACAGATTATTCAAGTGGTAATATTAAAAATGTTTAGAATACTTGTGTGCTGCCACTTTTAAGTCTGGAGTTAAAAAAAGCTGTCAAGAATAAGCTAAGATTAATTTGAAAAAATGTACTTTAAGGAAGACGCCACCTCTCATTGCATGTTTTGAATCTTGGTGTCATCTATGCTAAAACCACATAGCAAGATTTGTAAGGCATACAGCCCATCCTGGGCTTGCTTTGAGTCGAGCCTTATTTTTGTGTGCAGAAGCGGAATGAATTATAAGTGATTATAGCATTTAAATTTTGGGTTTATTTTCAAGTGTAGTTGATTTGACTTAAATGGGAATTCTGTAGCTATTTAGTAATTACGAATGATAGTTCTCTGCAATTCATAATTGGACCCCAAACAGGTGTTTTCTTTATTTTCCATTTTTTAAAAAATTAGAAGTATTTTCAACTCTGACAGAAAAATAAGTATGCAATAACTTTAAGATAGTGTAAAATTTAGCTAAATGTTGATGTTTTGCTACACAAAAGTATTTTTTATTGTACCCGTCAAAGGCAACTTCACTCCTAAGTTACATGGGCATCCTTTGAGGGTTAGTGAGCGGGGCATTAGAAGAAAGAAAACAGCAAAAACAAAATAAATTAGTACATGTTAATCTTTGAGGCAGAATCTGCAGCTACCCATACCTGAGTGCAAAGTAAACTATTCCCTTGGTGAACTAAATTTTAATGTAGAAAAAAATTTACACCGTGTGTGTGTATCTCTCTCTCTCTTTCTCTCTCTCTCTCTCTATGTATACAGATATATATGTACATGTGTGTACTTGTGTACAGAGGCCAGAGGTTGCCCCTGGGTTTCTCTCTCAATTGCTCTCCACATTATTTTGTGAGCTAGAGTCTCTCTGAACCAACTCATTGATTCAGCTGTACAGTCTGGCCGTCAAGCCCCAAGGATCATTTTGTTTCAGCCTTCTTCATTCAAGGAATATGGGCTTGTGCTACTATGCCCTGACTCTTTGACATGGCTTTTGTCAATTGGCCTCAGGTCCCCAAACACTCTACTGCTTGAGTAATCACTATTTATATGTTTCATCATAAGAATCAAAATGATGACTGGAACTTTTGCTAGTCTATAGTTCTTGTGGGGAACATTGTCAGCCCAACTGGCATATCAAACTATACTTAGTTTCTGTGTATATGCTTTCTTCTCTTTCCTTTTTTATGTGTATGCATATACACATAAGTATATACTTGTATGTATTGTGTATGATTTTAGGTAAGTATAAAACAGTATGATTCTTCGAGGCTTTATCAAGCAATTGATGTTTTGCGTCTCTCTTCTCCTTCCTCTGCAGTGACTTTCCTCTCTCCTTCCCAGGTGAAGCCCCTTCTGTTTCTTCATAACTCCCTTATCATGCTATTCCATTCCCAAACTCCCTCCCGCCTATGGTCCCATCATATTGTCCTGGTCTGTGGTAATTCCAAGTTGTATTCTCACATCTGATGACTTGGAGCTAGGAGCCACAGGTGAACAAATGAGACTATGTGGCCCAGGTTATCCCACACTCTATAGATTCCCATGGGTCCATCCATGTTTGTAAAAATTTAATGATGTCATTTTTCTTTAGCTGAAAAATATTCCATCATGTATCTGTATCACATTTTTCATTATCTGTTCACTTGGTGAGGGACCTTTAGGTTGTTTTGGTTTCCTGGCTAATGTGAATATGGTGGCAATGAATACTGCTGAGCAAGTATCTGTGAAGTGGGATGTTGAGTCCTTTGGGCATATGCCAAGCAGTGGTATAACTTGGTCATATGGTAAATTTACTTTTAGGTTTTTGAAGATTCTCTATACTGATTTCCATGGCTGCATTCTTACCAATGTGAGAGTCTTCACAGTCTCACTGGCCATTTTGTCAATTGTTTTGTTGAACTTAGCCATTCTGACTAGGGTGAGATAAGATTTGTAATCCATTTTACTGCTTTCCACAAGAAACACAGACTAATAAAAACCCCAGTACCAAACATGAAAACCCTCTAAGTGACTCTCAAAAATGATATGGACTATTGAGGTAGCCCTTGGTTGCTTCTCAGGGATTGAGGGTGGGCCCCTATTGCTGAAGACACCGCACACTTAGGACACGGGACTTGTATGAGTCAAGCTGGATCTTGCCTGAAAGACTCTATCCAGTAGTCTAGCTTTCAATGTACCAGAAAATACTATGCAAGCTGTCAAGTGGGGGAAGCAGTTAATAGTTCTATCCAGCAGTAACACTTATGATAACCTTGACAATGACCAACATAGCAAGATACCAGTAAAGATGAAATAACTGGCACTCACATGTTGGTGGTAAACAGATATTTAATAGGACTTAAAGTCTACTTAACAAGACAGATGACATAACTGGTAATAGAAACCTAGCCAACATCCTGGGGCTACTGAAATAATGGTCCTCAGAGAAGAATCTACTACCACCAGTTTGTAGATCAGCATAATTCCTTATTATATTCTTAGCCTTACATGTACATCCACAGATATACGTAGCTACAACTTCTAGTCAAAGAAACTTCAGTTTGTAGCAAATGAAGACTGTCACAGAAAAATACAATTGTATATAAGGCAGGGATCAATCGATGGATTGTAGGGAGCTCAACCCCAACAAATATATCTATGGCACAGGGAACATGCGGCAGAGAGGGAAGAAAGATTTTAAGAGACAAAACACCAGGAAGTTTCTGTAAAATGGTTTCTCCTAGAAATGATTGCATAAAGAAGACTGGGAAAATGGCAATATTAATGGACATGCTAATGAGGAAGGAAAAATATCATGGGATCCCATGCCTAGACAAAAAGTACAGGCAAATACTGACTGCTAGAAAAAAGAGAATTAATCCCCTTATTGATTATCCAGTGCAGTGTAATCAACCCTGAAACTACGTACACACAAACAACAAAAACCAGGCTCACCAAGTTGAATTTATATATTTGTGAATAAATATATATATAATAATTTAAAAAATAGGCTATCAGTTTGTGAATGCAGAGGCATGGGCTGGAGGGAACGTGCCTGGGAAGGGCTGTAAAGAGGACAGAGAGGGGAGAATTCTATTATCATTAAAATGTATTTAAAACAATCATTGCTGAATATAATTATTTTGTGCCATTAGTGATCACACTAAGAATTGTGTGATCTTAGTATGATCTGAGATTGTTATTGGCACACAGAAATATCTAAATCTAAATCTACAAGTCCAATATAAAATGATGTGGATAAAATATTTCTTACTAAAATCCCAAAGTAGCATAAGCTAAAAATGGTGTACAAAATAGTATTAGCAGGAAGGTTCTCACAAGTTAGACCAACAAAGAAGACTGTACCATCTCTTCAGAGTTCACCAAGTCATGTGGAGCTAATCCCAAAAGTGGCCAGCAAAGTAAAACAGTCAGCAGGAAAGAGTGCTAAACTGAGGGCTAGAGATCTCATTAAGTGGAAGGGATGTGAAGTAGAAGAGCTTTGACTTCATGGGATAACAAATTAGGATGCAGTGACCTGAGCTAGAGATGTTTACTGGAAGAAAGCAGCAGTTACTCAAATGGTAGGCCATTGCTCTTCCTGTTTGGCCTCTGTATGTTACAAAAGATTCATAATGTCTTCCTAAATTGCCTTTGATTAGCAACTATTTGGGGTTCATGTCTTAATTGATCTAAAAATTTACTCTAAGAACCACTTAATTTTTAAAGTTTATTTAACTTTTCATCATTTAAAGATGAATGTAATTTCATTAAAATTATTCTGAAAATGGAGTAAAGGTAAACAAAAGAAGAAGCTGTGTTCGACTTTGCCCTGAGTTCTGTAGTGAACATGTTGTTTGGTTGTGGGTTCTTTAGACACATCCTGTGGTTGGGATACCTCTGAGAAATCCCTGATGTGGCTACCACTTGCATAATCAGAAGTGTGATTAACTGCGAATCTACATCACCAAAATGATGGCAACAAAGCTAAAGAAAGGCAGAGATGATGTGGGTTCTAGTGTTTGGCAGGGTGAGGAAGATCTTGTGGGAAGTCTGCTTCCAGCAGTCCGAATTCATAAGATACAGGGGCTAGAGGATATAGGCTTGAAGCATTCTTGTGCCTTCTCAAACCCAAGCACATCACCCTTCTAATCAATAGTTCTTTCCATTTGGTTATAATCCATACTCACTTACTTGACTGTGTATTTCTTTATTGACTCTCCAGTCTGGGTGGTAGCTAAACTGCTGGCCATCAGCTCAGCTTGGGGAAGAAAGTGCAGGGCAGATCCATGCCAGGTCTAGGCATGTCTTTGGTTTAAGGATAAGAGCACAGAAACAGAATTCCCAGGAGACTGTTATCAGTGGAACATCTCACGTTGTTGAAGTAAGGGTGGTTACATTTCCAGGGAAAAAGGCAGGGGAGAGTCCTTGATACTTAGGAATGGGGACCTTTGGTTAAGACAAAGATACTGGAGTAGCCCCATTAGCAAGTGGGGGGGGGCTCATTGTTTAAGGGTCAAAGTCCCAACAGGCATGGTCTCACAGGAGAAACAGAAGACATCTTATCAGAAAATGGGTTCAGCTCTAGGTCTTCCAGTTCAGATAAGCACCAACCAGGCTACATTCCTTTATTAGTGACCTCTTCTGAGGCAGGCAGTATTTAGAATTTAGCTGGGTTTTGTCAGGGCTAAAAAAGGGGGAACAGATGAATGCTTCCCCTCTCAGGGTGAGAATTCTAGGGTTCAAAGCACACTTCAAGTCCCTCTTAGCTCTAGAACAGCCCCGCACCTGACTCAGATCCAAGTGAGGTCTCTGAGAACTTGTGAGAGTACTCCTGCCTGTCTTAGGGTTAGTAAAGAAAAGATATAGAAAATTCCAAAGAAAATTATGAATAAATAATAGCATGCTTCAAAGACTACACAGAATATCCCATAATCTGACCATATATTTATTACAATCTCCTTAGGACTGTCTTTTTCCTTCTGTTGCCACCTTTACAGAGGCACAGATCTCTAACAATTCAGCTGACACTTAACATGACTTCCAGAAAGGCTTCGCTCCAGAACTCTAAACTTCTGGTTCTTCTTGAATGACACTAGATGTATAATAGTTTGCTATTGGACATAAATCTTTATATGGCAGGAATCATCGTGATTAAAATTTCAACATTTCCATACACTAATTTGTTTGTATTGAGCATGCATCTGATTACGGCTTGGTCAGCACTAACATTGAATTTGAAACATGTTACCAAGACAATGAAAACTTAAATAAGTTTCCAGTAATATTTTTAATGTTAAGATTTAAGAAAGAATAGCTCAAAGGTCACTTTGATGATCTATTTGATTGAGTTCTTGGCCGAGCTCACAGTGTTGAATATCTTTCCATTAACGACAAAAGTATTCCCTCCCGCCACAGATTTGTTCTGGAAAACAGTTTCATTTATTTCATCTCTAAATACAAGAGTCAGGTCATTTCTTTGGTGGTGGTGGAGTGATTCTTGCTAGTTCCCTCTTCATTGCATTCAACATTTTCAACAATGTGTGCATGTGTGTCCTTTTAACAGCCATGTCATCTAGCAACCATATATCTGATTTCCCTTTCTTCAAATGATCTGATTTCAGACTCCTTATCCTCATGTCAGGCAATTTTTATGTAAAATACTAGTATCAGCTCTAATGGATCTGATGACAGTTCTAAAACCTCTCTAAGTTAATGGCCTTTCCATTGTATTTAAGTACTGTGCCTCCTATGTGCGGCGATAAGTGTGACACCATCATTATGAGGTCTTAAGTAACCACTCTGAGTGGGACACTATCCATTCCTCAAAACTGTAATTGCCTAATGCAATGTATCATCACCATTTATGACTTCTATGGGGCAAAAATACCACTTTAACTTCCTGAGCATTTAGCTATAAATGTGTGATTAGATTTTTACTTTGTAAGTGGAATAAATTCAGAGAAAAATACTCATTGTAGATTGTCACTGAAGTTTTATATCTTGTTATCTACATAAAATTTCCAAAAATGACTTGGAGACAGAGTATGGAGCAGGTGACATAGTATGTGGGTGTTAGTGCACTGTTATATATGCAGGCATATATATGCAGGACTCAAGCATAGCAAGAACTTCATGGAGTTATGATTTCCACAGAATATATTGGTAACATTTAAAGGATACAATGGGAAGAGTTTTGACCTATATATGAAGCCATGAATCCATCGCCATAGTTAGGAGGTGGTCAGAGATCAGATCTTCATCCCCAGTGTTTACCAGCACTTGTTAAAGCCTCCATTTCATATCTATCTTTTCCTAACACTGCTCCATTCTTTGGAGATATCTTACTTGCTCTCTGTCACTATTAATTAGCTCATATCATTCTGAATTTTCAGATAAATGAAATCACAGAATTGTGCCCCTGCTTAGATAGGGTGCTGTGGTTAATATCTTTTTTGTTTTTGATGTTTGGATAGCTTGTGCATATCAAGTTTGTTATTTTCATTACTATTTCATCACATGACTCAATCAACCTCTTTTTCTATAATCAGCTGTTTACAAGCATTGGATTATTTTAAATAAATTACTACAAATGAATAAGTCATCACAAACACTGATAATTAATCTTGATAATACTGTAAAATATCAGTAGACAAAATATCCCCTTTAAAGTACTACCCCTTAGCTATATCCCAAACAAAAAAGAAATATTTATAATGACTGTCATGTGGTATGAGATACATTATTTGCAAATTTGGAGTCCAAATATTAATGCTTCGGTTTGGTCTGGCTGTAGGTATATACTATGCCTCCTCATCATGACCAGGTGTAGCCACAGAAGTGCAGGTGAGCACTTCCTATTGATTTAACCTAATCCCAGTGAAAATATACCCATGAAATATATGAAATACACAAACTGACAAGGTGATCCTTAAATTTATATGGGAAGCAAAGGAATAGAATAGGCAAATAATTAAGAAAAATAAATACAAATTTGGAGAACTGAACTATCCAACTTCAAGACTGACAGGAAGATATAATCACTAAGAAAATGTGGGGTTTGTGAAAGGCTACAGTACACAATGGATTAGGAAAGCAAACAGAAATAAACATGTGTTCTATTTACTTTTGACCAAATGCAGACACCATCCCATGGAAAAATAATGTTTTTCACAAGTACTCTAGAACCATTGGATGATTATTTTTAAAAGGAATACTGATAGAACTTACATTTTAGATGAGCCCTATGATGTTCTTCACTAGACAAAGCCAATTAGTTACCTTTTACTCTACAGATTCATGTTCTCTTTATTAAGAATACGTATTTCATTTCACAAAAGTTGCTTAGCATTTCTGCTTCTGTTGACATCATCATGCTTTTATTCTTTACATTTATCTACAAAATAGCATGTGATGATTTAAGTTATTAGAAAAGCCTCATCAATTTGGAATGAACCACATCTGATCACAATGTATTGTCCTTGTCAATGGTGCATTAGCTTTCTAGATACTCTATATTTTATATTTCCCTTTTTTATAATGTCTTTGCCTGGATTTGAAATTATATTATTTCTAGTCTCACAAAATAAGTACTGATATGTTTCTTTTCTTTTTTTTTTATTTTGTGCAAGAGATTTTTAGAAGTTGGAATTGTTTCATTCTCATAAGTCCAGAAAGAATTTTCTAGGCAACTGTCTGGGCATGAAACTTTTTATTTTTGTAGTTCAAACTATAGACTCAATTTCAGTAATCAGTGGATAGCTGTTAATGCTATTTGTTTATTTTTCAACAAATCTAGCTTACTTGTACTTTCCAGAGTGTTGGTTTATTTTATCTAATTTGTTGATATATCTATATATCTATATATCTATATCAATCTATATCTATATCTATCTATATCTATATCTATATCTATCTATATCTATATCTATATCTATATCTATATCTATCTATATCTATCTATATATATATATATATATATCAATGTCAATGAAAGCAGTAGGATGCTCCTAAATTTATTCCTGATTTTAACTTTCCCTTCCCTTCTCCAGCAATCAGTCCATCAGTCATTTTCCATATCTAGATACAGGTTTGTGTACTTTGTTCATTTCTCAAAGGCCTTATTTTGTTTTGATTAAACTCCTATGTTATCATTTTGTTCAAATATCTGCCTTTGCACTTCTTTTTCATTTTTGATCTTATTTGTCAAGTTTTTCAGGTATTCTAGAGTAGAAAGCTAAGTGATTGAATTTAAACTACCCCTTATGCATAGCTTCAATAATAGTCAATTTTTTTTTAGTATTTTGTATTTTTATCTTAAATTTTCAAAATGTTTACAAACTTCCTCTGAGACATAGTTATTAACCCTTGGATATTTAACTCTAAGTTTAAATATCAAGAGAATTTCCAAATATTATGTTTATGGTATTAATCTTAAAACTTTATGATGACAAGTATACTTTATATGACTTGAATCCTGTCAGATTTGTTCAGTATTTTTTATTTCCCAGAATAAGGCCTAAACCAATAAATAATCCCCCTCTCCTTGAAAATCATGCATTCTATAGATGTTGGGTAGAATATTTTTGAAATGTCAATTTGATTAAGTTAGTTGATAACATTATTCAAGTGCATTAGATTTTTCATTTGTTTTTTCCTTAAGAGAAGGGAAGAAAGAAGGGAAGAGAAGACAGAAAAGAATGTATTCAGACCAACTAAACAGCAGATTAATCTTGGCTAGGTGTAAATAAATGCTACAGACTTTTGGAGATACCAAGATTAAGTGGACGGACTTTTGCCTTTAATAAGAAAGCCTTGTCAGTCCACTTCTAATACTCTCTGGAGACACCTTTGACCCTTCATTCACACCATACAGTCACAGAGGCCTGAAATCCCAGGGCAAGCAAATGTGTTGTATTTAATGATTTTGGTGGTACTTCCTGCCATTAGCCAGTAACAATAAACACTATCACTTTCAAAACTATGCACGATGCTAGAAGACGAGATTTGTGAATAAACTGATTACAAATTTACACAATTTTAAATCAAAGATCGTGATTTTTCCCCTTCCATTAATTATGTATTATAATTTACTCATGTATCTATTTGATTTCCCTAGTGAAGACGAACTCTAACCTGGGGGTGTTTGAAGTCTTACTAGTTTACTCCCTTGCTGATGTTATTAGGGATGCCTCAGAAGAGTGCATGAATGGACATTTTGACTGAGATATGAAATTATCTTACCCACTTTGTGCATGTAAGAATTATCTTAGAAAAAGAAGCTGACAAGTGTTTTCAAATTAAGTGTGCCTGACCCATGTGACATTTTCAATTTTCTTCCAAAAGAAAATTGATGCTTTCTTCATGACACATTATAATAGAATTTTGCAAACCTTTAAATAATTTCTTTGAAGAGCAATTTGGCAATACCATTTAAAGTTGATAATAAGCATACTTTGAGATTTATTAAATTCTCTAAGGAGTGTTTCTACTCTAGAGAAATGTTTACCCATTTCACTCTTCCTAAAGATGAGGTGTATTTAATTAAGTAAATATTGCATTGAAATTCAGATGACTTATATAAACATAATTATGGATAAAACTCACCAAGAGTCAAGTGATTTTTTTCAAAAACTGATATGCAATTTGTATTATTTAAAAATTTGCAAAAACATACTTTCAAGATGACAGAAAGTGTGAATGAAGATCCCACTTTATGTTCAGAATAGTAGGTCCTTAGAGGAGATGAAGGTCTGTGGTAGGTTTTTCTCTGCATGTATTCTTACTGTTTTAGAGGAGGAAAGAGCAACGTGAAGAAAACACCAGGCTCTCGGCTCAGCTGTGTAATTTGTTACCAGAGGAGGCATACTATACTTTAAAAGCATACACGGTCTGGAAGACACATCAATTTACTTGCACAGCCAGTTTCCAGATATTCTTATACTCTAGATATCATGAACATACAACTATCAGGGACTTGAAAATGTATCCTCTCACAATATTTTACTTTGGTAAAATGGACATGAAAATATTTACTCTCTAACCCATTTTAAATGCAGAGTTCCTTGATGTTGGAGGACATTGATATTCTTGTTGGATCATCACAAGTAGTTGCATCTCCAGAATTATTTCATCTTGAAAACTTAAAATTCATATACAATACAAGACAACATTCCCACCTGTCTCCAGCCACTGACAACAACCTCTCTTTTTTCTATGATTTTTGATTCTAAGACCCTCATCAGGACCCAAAAATTATTATCAGGACCCATAGCTTTAGAACTGTAGCGTTTCACCAAGCATATTATCCTAAAATTTCATTCATATCCTAGCATATGTATTCATTTCCTTCCTTTCTTTGCTGATTAATATTCACATATATTGACTGTAGATGTATTGTGTAGGTTTGGTACAGATAGAAAAATTTGCTCCTGCAGTAAAGAAGGGGGCTATGAAGACTCAGTGGGTAAACAAAACTCCTAAGGCCCAAGAAGTTCCAGAAATTTACAAACCCCACAAGAACCCTCCCCATACTTACAGACAGGGTTAACAATTGCTACAGGGAAGAGACAGTGCTGTAGACTGAGCTGGTTGCAATGTTTGAAATGAGCTATGGGGATGTTGTTTTCAAGAGACATCTTCCATACTGGGGTAGACATTTTGTTGATGCTGTTCCTTTTGAGTCACCTATACTTTTGTAAATAACTCTTTAGTCATGTTCCTGTAAACATCCCTTGGAAGCTTATTGGTTCGATAAGTTAAACTTTCTTGAAAAAGTTTCAGTGGTCTGTCTGCAGTGCCCTGTTTGGGTGAGGTAAATAGAAGTTTGTCCTAATAGCCCCAGAAAAAGTCAACAGCAGGTTTATTGTTTTTTTTTTTTTCTTTTCCCCTCATCCACTGATGTGCATGTGTACTGCTTTCATATTTTAGTTACTGTGGCTGATACCTTTTGAAGGTGGATAGACAAACACATCTTCAAGTGACTCTTTCTGAGGATATACCTAGACAAGAATTTCAGGATGTGTTAACTCTATTTTTAGCTGTGTGTGTGTGTGTGTGTGTGTATGTGTGTGTGTGTTTGTGAGAGGCCATGTATATGTATGTGTTCATGCTTGTGGTCCTAAAGTCAACAGTAGGTGTCTTCTGAAAGTTCTCTCTACTTTGTATATTGAGGCAAAGGTCACTTGCAGAACACAGAGTCCAACAATTTAGCTAGTTTAGCTTGCCAACTTCCCCTGTTAATGTTGTTTCTGCCTTGGAATGCTAGCATTAGATGGCACCTATGCACACACCTAGCTTTTATGTGGCTTCTGGGGATCCAAAATCTTGCCGTTATCTTTGCACAGCAAATGCTTTATCCACTGAGCCATCTCCTCACTCTGTTTTTAGTGTTAGAAGAAGTCTCATCACTGTTCTACATAGCAAACGATAGGGTTAGGAGGGTCTTTACTTGTCCTTTAGCCTGAAGCCAGGAATGAAGGACATTGTTCACTGTGAAAAGCTCTAGACACACCTGGAGCTGGCTTGACACCCAGCATCAGGGACTGGATATTAGAGCTGACTCTGATAGCTGCATGAAAGGAGGTCCACACAGAAATCCTCCTTGGAGCAGACCTGCATTTAGAGTTGATTCATCACACACCATTCAGAGACTATTTCAAATTACTGAGCCTAGATTGTCTTTCTGTCAGCTGACTCCATATTTCCCTACCCATCTTGGCAGAAAGCAGAACCTCTTACTTGTTTTGGGTGGCTTGCCTTCCCCCTTCTACTATAAGCATCAGAATTCTCTCTTAATTGCTCCTTATTCTATGCTTCATTTACATACACACACCTCCGGGACCTACCTATAACACATATACTCATGCTCACTGTGGTTTTGCCAGTCTGACTCTTGGCCTGAGTAAGGCCCTCAGCTAGCTCATGGCTGAGGCTGGGAGACTGGCTTCCACGTGCTATAGAGGAGGAAGACTGAGGACTTGGAGTCAGACTCACTGGGCCACTTGTCACAAAGGGAAGAAAAGGAAGACTGCTACTGCCTTCAAGGCTTACTGCAGACAGACTCATCCAAGAATTGCAGAGATCACACGGGCTTCCACTACTCCAGTGTCTGAGACCTGTGGCTTGAGGTCCGGGGACTTGTTCTTGCCTCAGTCTTCAAGACTGAACTTGTGGACTTAGACAGAAATTTGTTCCTGCACAGGGATCTACCATTTCTTTCTCTCTGAGAGCTGAACTGGAGCCTCTGAGACTTATTGTCCATCTCTGGAGACCCATGAGAGCTATAATACTTCAAAAGCTTGTTGGTAAGCATTCAAGTATCCTACTTCTATGCAGAGTTCCTATCTTGCTTTTTTCACTCCAGGGTGGGGACTTGTTTTCCCTCTTGATAGTGAATCCCAGATTAATAAAGTTCTTATTTGTTCACCCTTCTCTGTCTGCCCACTTAAGTCTTGGAGAGGAAAGAGCAAGGAGCCTGGTGGAGACACAAAGAATCAACTGTCTCAGTTGGTAAATTGGTTGAGAAGTCTTCAGAAGGGAACTTTGGAAGGGAAACAGATGGCATCTCTTAAGAAAGGTGATTGAAGCACATGTTTTTGTTTCTTGAAGCTTCTGTGTGCCACCATAGCCCCTTTGAGCAAAATGCTGAGACTGGCAGGGCAATCAACATGGATACTGCTCTGAATTCTCAGGATTCATGTTGGCTGAAGTTAACTTGGCCAATCTCTTATCACTCTTGGCAATGGGAATGTTGGTCTTGCTTTGCTTTGGTTTTATTTCATGGAAATGTCCTAGTTGTGAGGAGCTTATTTGAGGTTTTAAAGCAGATCAAGATTTCTGGAAAGACAGCACCCCAGCACTAATGGAGGGCTTCTTGCCTGAATCTTGTCCCTGACACTCATTTGTGTGTTGAATGGAGATCTGCAGTCTGACCTCTTGCCCATCTTCCATCTCTTCTAAAGTGAGCTTGACTGAAAACTATTTTATGGCTTTCTTTCTTCGGCTACTTTCCCTTTGGGTTTCTTGTGTCAGATTGAATGGGGCCACTGTCCTTGACTGTAATACACTGGAGGAAAGTTGACTATAGGGGTCTTGGTTATAAAGCACAAAACTAGGCAGACAAAAATTAGGGCATGGCACATGGTCCAGAAGATATGGAATAACTTTGCTCATGTATGTGGGTCTCAAAATTAGTTACCTCTGAACCTAGGGGAGAATAAATGAAAAGAAATAAAGGAGTATAGAAAAATGTAGGGTCTTTTGTAAGGAGAATATCTGAGATACTGTGATGTAGCTGGGAATAGTAAGGAATGGAGAGATGGGAGTGGTAAAAGTGGTCTCAGCCATGGGTGTGATGGCATCTCTTTACAGAAACCCCCTTGGTGATAAAGGGAAGGAAAATAAATGGATGGAATGCTGGATTGAGTTTATAGTTCACGGACTCATTTTGATGGTAAAGTAATTGAGAAGATGACATGCACGTGAAAGAATAAAGTCAAAGAGAACCATTAAGTAGATGGTAATGTCAATGCTATAGGCTGCTTTTGGGAAAAGAAGGGTTTATACATGCTAAAAGTTTGTCCTGAGAAATAGTGGTTGAATTTTTCTATAAAGGAAAGGAAGACTATAGACAAACATGGAAAGGAATATATCACAGAAAAGTATATCACAGAAAATTGTAGTAAATTGCCTGAGAAGGCTGGAACTTAGAGATGATAAATGAAGTTAGTGTTGTCCTAGAGAGTTGATGGTAAGAGAAAGAAAAGAGACTTTATGGCAAGGACAAAAAAATCTCTTCAGCTTGAGGGGTCAATGTGGTATTGAAAACATTGAGATGAGGTATGGTAGGATGTGCGACATCATCACACCCCAGGAGACAATGAGAGAAGGATGGTTTTAAGACCAGATATTATAAGTTAGTCTGATCACATCTTTTTCTTGGTAAGTCTGAAGAACAAAAAATTGTGGAGGATTAGAGAACTCCAAGCCAGGCATAGGTAAGAACAGATGCTCCTCTTACTTTGATCCTCCTCAATCCTGAGTGCCTGTTGCCATGCATCTTAGGAGTCTGAACAAGAAGAAAAAAGAGATAGGTCCAAAGTGACATCTCTTTCTTCTTTTTTTTTTTCAATTGAGTAAGTAACCCTCTTCAGCATGTAATCTTGAGTGTATCCTGGGACACTGGTGCTCCTTTGATTCTCAAACCTCGTGAGAAAATATATTTTTCTTCACTACAGATCAGTCTGAAGATAAGCTAGTGATGGAGAAAACTCAGACTTCTGAATTGGGACATCAGATCTTGCTCTCTTTAGATACCTCTTTAGCTGCATGCTACTGATACCCATAAGTCTGAGCCAAACACTACAAACTAAGTGGAGATTACTCAAGTTCTTTCACAACAAATGTGTGGTCCCATTGTGATGTTGATCTTGAATGTCAACTTAACTTGTAACTTCACCCTCCAAGTAGATCTGATCTTCAGATGAACAGGCAAATGGGAAAAACATTCCGTGAGCCCAGACTTATATCTCCTTAAGGCACAACCCCAATTAAGATTTATTTCTACTAACAAGTTGTTTTTAGTGCTTACATAAAGTCAAAATTCCATTGGGCTTCAAATTAAGTATGACCTTGTTTTATCTTAATACAGACAAGTAGGCAATTTGAAATGCTAGCATGTCTAATGACGGTCCTTCAAAACCAAGCATTCTCTTGGTAGCTTTCCCCTGTTTCTAGATAATCACTCTGAGGAAAGACCAAACTGTTTTCTGACTTTAATCAACCCTCTCCTCCTTTCCAACTCACATCACTATGGGCAATGGGAGTTCAGCTGGGCAAATCTTTGTTTCAGCTGGGCAAATCATTAAAAGGACAAGTGTTCTGGTCCATCCTGCCATCACTGTGTTCAGTAACAAATTTGTTCAAGTTACATCACCAGACTCTTTCTCTTTTTGTAATCTCCCCCAGTTCTACAGAGGGGTAAATGCCTTCCTATTCCAAACTATATCTTCAGGGTTAATGTCTGGAGATTTTCAGCTTTGTGCATATTTCATTTTCTTATTTCCAAGATAGTTTTCTGTCCAAGGTTATTAGAAGCTGCCATCTCAGATGGCCCTTGAAGTAATGTAACACTATTCAACTCTCAGACTTTGTGAGAGAGAAAAGTATGTAAAAGAGCCTTTCAAGAAATCCAAGTGTTAATGAAGTCAGCATAGCATTTGCAGCAGACAAGAAACTTATAGATTAATTATATACGGTAAATGGTATATATACACACATATTACCGTATATAATTAAGCTATAAGTTTCTTGTCTGCTGCAAATGCTAGATATATAAGGAATGCTAGGTATGTACGGTAGTCTTGAATTTGTTGTGTCACAAAGGAATTTAGATCGAACTCTCTTTTATATGTTTGTGAATTTCTGCTAGGATTATCAGGCTTTAAACTTCCTGAGAAAATGTTCTCTTAACAAAAATCTGAAATTATTTAAATTTGGTTTTGAATGAGCTTTCTCCAAATGTTACACTAAAGTTAAAACTAGAGGATAGTGAAACTGCCCTTTAGGATGTTAAAGTCCCTTGAGACTATGGGATCCCCGAGGAGAGCTCTATTATTTTGGCAAATTATTTTGTCCCTAGATCAGAAATGCCACAGATATTTGAAAGATACTGTAAGCAGTATGCATCCCCATAGCAGAGTCAATACAGAAAGCAAAGAAAGCCACAGTTAGTAAAATCCTGACCATCTCACAGAGGGCACAGTGGAGAAAGGAGCCATGGGGCTTGTTCCAGATCCTTTAGTGAGATACCTGAGGAATTTCAACTGACTTTCAACAGCATAAAGGTCATTCATAGCTACTTAGTCTTGTATACGCAACAGGTCAAGCATAGTCAATGGGCAGAATGACTTAGTAAAAAGGAAAACTCAAAATATGTTAAAGACATTTAGGCCTGTGGCCTCTCTGAACATCACACTGGAAAAATTGTTCTCTCTCTCTCTCTCCCCCCCTTCCCTGTCATTGTTCTGTCTCTCACTCTCTTTCCAAACTAAGTTTTCTGATATCTGCTTATGAACATCTTAACTGGGTGGGCTCTTATAAACACCGACAGAAATTTACGGCATTGGGAAAGCAAAACCTGAAGTTAATCTGAATTACAAATGGCAGACCAGAGCTGAGGAAAGCTCTACTTAAACAGGCCTTTCTGTATCCATAGTCAGAAAATGGATAAGTGATATATTAAAGGAACAATCTTCACAACCACAATATTGTTCTTTATAATAAAAATCACTTTATTGTTTTAAAAACTTGTAAATCAAAAACATCATGAAGTTAAATTAACAGAGTTGTTCAAATAAGCACTTGCCCAGGCCTGAAGTCTATGCATCTCAATGAACATCTCTACAGTGCAGAATAGTCATTCTGAAGCCCCAAAGCTTTACAGTGGACTTTAAAATCTTCTCTGTCAATTGTATATTGATGTATTTATTCATCGCTCCAAAGAAAAAAGAAAAAATTATGACAGTTAAAATAAGAAAAAACAATTAGATTTATACATCCTTTTTCAGGGCTCATGTGTTTTGGATAGATCTGAAATGCAAACTCAGGCCAGGATCTGCCCAAAATTCCATGAAGTATTGAAGTAAAAAACTTGGTAATTAAAGAATGGCTAGCTTCTCTAAGAGTGGTAGCTGTGGTGGCAATTTTGGTTCTGTAACGCATAAATTCACTTGGAAGAACAAAGTTGGTAGATCTAACCATGTGTTTACCATCAGGGACAACTTCTGGCTTGAGACACTGGGAATTTTATGTGAAGCCCATTTTTACCAAATCCTTATGGCTGATTTGATGGGACCTTACATATTTTTTAATTCCCTAAATCTGATAACTTTAGTAACCAACCTTTGACTATTCTTTTGACCTAAGCTGTTTGTGTGTGTCTACTACAATATCACTCTGGTCTGTAATTGTCTAAACATGGATCTTTGTTAGTAACCTATATCTTTAAAGATATTCTTCCCAATGAGGATTCTATTTTCTTAACTTGGAGAACTGACTGTGTTTAGTTCTTCTTGGAGGCCCAATGTTGATGAAGTACTTGACTCTGTTTATTTTGGGAAGTTTTTGTCACATCTTCACTAAAGGACAGTATTGAGAGGTCCCGTAACCCCCAGTGTTGTGGAACTTTATTTTTAAATATGTATAAAATAATTGTTTTGTGCACTGTTAGGAAAAGGGCTGCCTAGTCCTTGGCATTTTGTATTATTTGATTTATGTGGGGAATGTTTGATTGCTCATGATTTGCACGTGCTATCAATAGAACACCTGAGGAGTTCTGTATCAATAAAAACCCCTGAGCTCAGATGCTTTAGGTTCCACTATCAAGTATGGCACTGGCTAGGAAGTGGTTCCCTCTGCCAAGGTCTGTCAGGGATTCCACATATGAGAATACCTCCATTGCTTCCTTGCTGAGCCACAGTAGGTGTACAGCTACACCCCAATGTACAGCATTATTGACCATCAAGGTTTTTTTCCCCTTTTCTTTCAGCTCTTTGAATATGCCATCCCTGCTTGTGAGGTTTATTTCTGAAAAAACTAGTCCACTCATGACCATATCCAAGTGTGAGTTCATAATAAATTACTTCTCTCTGGTAGTTTTCATCCTTTTTTACTTGACTTTTACATGGTCACTTGTTTAGGTACTTGTTTCCAAAGTCTGTTAGGGGTCTTTTGGATTATGACGCTCATTTGGATGTCCTTTGACCCAGAATCAGAAGCTTTTCTTTACAAATATATCTTCAAATAAGTTTTATCCTTTTACCTTTTGTTCTTGAGTTTGCATGACAAGGTACCCTCTTACTGGTAGTTATATAGACTTTCTTAGTCTCAGTCTTGTTTTCCTCTTATCCTTCTAACTGGATCGTTTCTAATGACCTGTCTCTAGGTTTCAAAGTCTTTATTTTGGTGTGATGGAGTCTGCCCCTGAAGCTCTATTGAAATTTTCTGCTCTGGCAGTGATTCATTAAGTTCCAGGTCTCCATTTGGCTCCTTCTTAAAGCTTCTCATCATTGATCTGTGAATCTTATTCACAGATCATTTTGTTGTCTCTTGTGTCCTCTCGTAGCTAGGTAACATTCTTCAAGATGAACATTGTAAATCATTTGCCTCATGCCCTGATTGTCATTCTTTGGGTTAGTTGTTTGGTCTTTATTTTGTTTCTTTGGTGGTATACTTCTGATTTTTAAATGTCTTTTGGGGCAGTCACTTTTTTCCACCCTGTGAACTGGCTTAGACAGATAAAGGTCTGCATCTGTCAAAGTAGCCAGAGACTTTGCCATTCCAAGTCCCCCCTCTTACCTCTTCTTGGGGAGAAGTATTAGATTTGGGTTAGATTAAATTTTTGCAATGCCACAGAGCCATTCGTTGTCTTTTCTAGGACAGTGCACTTCAAAAATAGGGTTCATGCTTATCAGTCACATAGTCTCCTCTTTCTTATCTACAGGAGTTCAAGTCTGGACATCTGCCACAATTCCCTTTCCCAGATGTCACTCTTACTCTAATTAAACAGGATTCGGTCAGGATAGACTTTGTTATTTCCTGGCTGATATCAGATAACTACTGTTTATTAGAATCCAGACTTTATGTGGCCAGGAAATCTTTCTGTTTTGCTCACTGCTGAATTCCAGGTGCCTAGTCCATGAGTAAAGGTTTACAACGCAGACCAAATGTGAATCATCAAGATAGCAGCTGCCTGGAGTAGTGTCCGTGCAGTGTTTCACCTTCTGTGGTGTTTCTCCTCGTTTTGAGGTGCTGTTGGAAATACTAAGCATGTTATTCCCATCATAAGTAAAGGAAGAACAAAACAAACAGCCTTCCTGGGTGGGTTGTGGAAGGAGAAGGGTACTTTGCTATTTGTTCACCAGGTTCTGCTGGATATTAACTCTGTACAAAACTTTTTTTTCTATTATTTCATCTCCGAAGGCTCCAGCATCTGATATCTGATGCTAAATAGAAAACAAGTCAGGGCAGGACATGCTGTCTGCTTAATTTTTTATTTTTAATGACAAAATAAATTAGAAAAACATAGAAGTCAGTTATCGAATTTGCTATGTACTTTGAGGAAACACTGAGAAATTAACTTAAAAATTCTATGTAGAGGAATAGTAAAATTGTCTAGGGAAATAAAGAAGAGATACACAGAGGACAATTTATCCGTAGATTTAAACTGCTTTCAACAGTAAGTAGATACATTTTCATGGTCTTCAACTGTTTTGATGAAGATCTTGACTGACGTTAGTGACCTGCATTGTGGAGTAGCATGAGCTGAGGTAGGGTACAGGGTGGAAGCTGTAGGTCTTGATCACACAGGGACCCTGCAGAGGCAGTGGAAGGCGGCAAGGACAGCCAGGGAATACTGATGTGGATACTTCGTAGACGATTTGACATTATATGAGAGAAGGGAGACTACATTCGAATTTTATCAGAAAAAGAAGGTAATGGTTATCAAAATTAACAGGTTAGAAAAAAAAAATCTTTGAAAAATTCTGAGGGAAGTTAATTGAGAGTAATAATGCTAAGATGATAATCCAGAAACACAGTGGGCTTTAGAAAACTTTACTTGCATCTTTAAAAAAGAAACAGCAAAATAAATTTCAATGAGATGTAATGTAGATGAAATACATATTTTAAAAGTAAGAATGAGTGCTGGAGAGATGGCTCAGTGTGCTTAAGTGTGTGCTGCTCTTGCAGAGGAGCCAAGTTCAACTCACAACATCCATGTTGGGCAACTCACAACTGCCTCTAACGCCAACCCCCGGGTGTTCCCTCATCTCTAGCATGTGTGGAATCCTTGATGGAATTTCTGCTGAATGCACCTTTACTGTCTAGAGCATTATAAAACTACTAAAAAGGCAGTGGCAATGCCCTTACCTAATACATTAATGATGCCAACTTAAATCTTGTAAATTAATTCATACTAACAAAACTATTATTTCTGAAAGGGCTGGGAAATAATAATAATTGGCATGTTGATGTATTTCTGGAAATGCTAGTAAGTACAGAAATGCATCACATAGAGTAATAACTATACAGAGGTTATGTTTTTATTACTCATACATATTTAAAAGTAGGAAGTTTAAAGTGGTCACAAACCATGATTTAGTATAATGACTTTTTGAAATACATCTTAAAATAATACTAAGGACAAGAAAGTTATCTGCAAAAATGTTTTTGGAATTATTTATGTTAACAAAAATTTGGAAATGCCGAAATGATTAGCTTCCTGCTAACAGAGTGTGATCAGAACATGTGTCTGCAGATGAATGCTAAATGAGGCTCCTGAGGCGTTTGTCACTCGGGGTCTGCCTGTCAGTTGCTGACCAGTTTCTTAGGTCAGTGGATCTTAGTTCATTTCACTCTTATTACTAATTTTGAATTTGCACATTTATTGCCTTGAGATTTTGAGAATACATTATATTTATAATTAGAAAACATAAAGTGAGTGCTATATAAACAAATATATCAAATTCTGTTTAAAATTCAGTGCACCCCTGAAACTTTCCCCTGATTAATCCCAGTGGCATTGATCATCACTCTATAGCATGCCCCACACTTGTGCATTCAGTTCGTATCATGCTCATTTGCATGTTTAAAAAAACAATTTATGAACATAATTACAGTGTTTCTACATTTATATAGTATGGTCTCCAAACTGAATTATAAGCTTTGAGGTTGTGAGAAAACACAAATGCATTTCCAATGCATTGCTAGAGCAATTCATGCAGTATTTTTCACACTGTGACTTGTTAACTTACTGAGTATGTGATGACTCCTTGGGCTGGACTTCTCTGGCAGGAAGAATAGGTAGAAGATACAATCCAGCGTTCTTACAGTTCTCATTGCCACTCAATCTGGGTAAATACTTGATGAGAATGGACATACAAAAGCACTGAGACCAGAGACTGAACAGACGATTGAGCTGGCCTGGCTTTTCTGTGGTTGTAGACTGTAATTCCACCAGCAATACATCATACAGATACAACTGAAAAAAACAGTGATTCCAAGGTAGGGAAATGACTCAATGGCTCAAGCACTTACAATGCTCGAGGATTAGAATTGGGATCCCAGGTTGAGTATGGTGGCTTGCTTATAACTCCATCCTATGGAAGGCTGAGATGGGGGACCCTTAGCGCAAGCTGGAGCAGGACTACCCATAAGTATGAGCTCTGAGTAGGACTGAGAGACCTTGTCTCAATGAAGAGTAGGGAAGAGGGACTGAGATTGGCTACTGACATCATTCTGTGAATTCATGTGCACAAGTCTGCCAACTGTTAACCAAACTCTCCCCTACTTCCTTACCCACTCAATTTCATGTTCTTTATCACTCTTAAGAACAAAACTGCGGGGGTCCTGGCGGTCCAGCTCTGGCCCCCGTGAAAATGGGGGTTCTTTCTTCCACGAAGGATGGGTAAACCCCAAAGAAACACGAGACAGTCTTAGTGGCTGTTGAAACCGCACGAGGCCTTTTTATTAAATGAACTTGGCGCACACGGCGGCTTGGGACAGGTTGCGCACGGGCGGGAGATGTGGGCAAGAGGCGAGAGGGCAAGAGGGCAAGAGAGAGAGCGACCCCCGTCCAGGGCTTTTATTAGGGTCCCCCGGAGCCCTGGTCTTGGGCTATTTTGATTGGTTCCTCAACCTCATCGGTCAGGTGTGGGGGTAGCCACCTGCACCTGAGACGCAATGGTGCCTGGGTATTCTGGGGAAGAAAGAATCCCTGCTGAGTGGTGGGGAGAAGCTGCTAATAACTACTAACTTAGGGGAATTTTCTGGGTTTTATATTTCTTAAATCTTTGCAATAAACCTGGGTTGCTTTATTGCAATTTACTTCTGGATAGCATGGGTGTGTTCCATTCCAGCCCACAGTAGCCAGCTCAGGGATTGATTTTGCTATTACTATTGGCTTATACAGATCTTATTATTGATGAGAGAACATATGCCACCGTACAGTGAAGACAAAAAAGGAGCAAAGCAGTTAGGGAGTTCAGTTCCCGGCAGTGAATTCGCTTCAGGAACCTTGTCAAGCTAAAGCATTTCATAGCCTGGGAAACCTGGGCCCCAACACAAAACAAAAGAAACCTGTGGAGACCAGTTTGTTGGCCAACTACACCTGAGCATGGTGCCCGCCCTGGAGTGCGGTTGATACACCTGGTGTTACTCCAGTGAAGAAAATTAACCTTCACTTCCCCAGCACCTATCAATTGCCAATAGCTCCTTGGTCAGGAGTGGGATTTCAAGTCTACCTCCATGCCTCAGTGCTGGGATTTTGTCTAGGTTGAGCTTGTGCAGGTCTCTTTCATGCTGTCAATCTCAATGAGTTTATATGTTCACCTCCACTGTTATGTCTGGAAAATGCTGTTTCCTCGAAGTCATACACCACCTCTGGCTCTTACATTTTTTCTTTCACCTCTTCCACACAGATCACTGAACCATGAGGGGATGGGTGTGACATAGATGTCTCACTTAGGGCTGGGAATTCTGTAGTCTCTTATTCTCTATGTGTTCACTAGTTTGTGTGTGTGTGTGTGTGTGTGTGTGTGTGTGTGTGTGTGTGTGTGTTAATTGCCACCTGCTACAAACATATTGGAGACTAAATCCATAAGCTCACACAAACCAAAGATTGAAATTTTGAAGTACCTATCAAAATATGTTTGATGAAAGAAATTCTGGTATTACATTACCAAAGACACATTCTAACACCAAAATGAATAGGAACACAATCTGATGAGAGAGAAACAGCTAATATCAGCATTGAAGAAAAATTTAGGGATGAATTCTGCTCAATTGCATTTTCAATTCTGTTCAATAAATGCATTGCATTTTTTCCAAATGAGAATAAAATAATTTTGGATTCTATTAGATTTGGATGTGATATCAAGACAAAGATTAATACCCAGGAGGGCTTGTGATATCTTAGAGGATTTTTATGTTCTGTTTATGCACATCATAAACTGCTTTCGATATTAATATTTTGGCAAGATGAACATATATAATATAAACCTTGGCTCCTAATTCTGATACAATTGTTACTAATATAATCATTAATAGAAAAAAATACCATCTGCTATCCAGTGTGAGTGATGACATGTGGAGTTTATACGAAGTGAGGACTTTCAACTGAGCTTAATGAAAATTATTAACAGTGCTCTGAGCATTGGTAAAGGGACTGATGTCATGCACAAGGAGTAGAAATATCCTTACCTTTGGGAGGCTGCACTGCGATGTGCGGGCTTCCCTACAGTATTCTGAAGAATGTCCAAAACGCAAGGAAGAGGCTATAGGGAAAGTGACTTCCCACAACCAAACGGTTTCCCACCCCCCCCTGAGTAATCACTCACAGGGCATTCTTCTCTGTCCCATCCCAACCTCAGACAAAGGGTCAGTACTTAGCTCACTTGCTATAACTGAATTCTATCAACTGTGTAACTTAAAGAAAAAACCAAAACAAAACATTTACGTCACAGAAGTTTGTAAGTCAGAGATGAAGTATCAGCAAGGTTGAGTTCTTCATCCTGGTTCGCAAAACTTGTCTTCCTCTTTCCTCTCCTAATTCATTTTATTTATTACTTTTGTGTGTGTATGTGAGAGAGAGGGGTGTGTCTTACTACACAGCCATAGCGGGCCTAGAATTCTTTATGTAGAACAGGCTGATCTTGAATTTATGGTGACCTCCTGACTCTGTGCCCCAAGTTCTAGGGTTATCATGCCTGGCTGGATGCTTACCTGGCTTTATGTCCTCACATGTTCCGGAAACAATCCTCTTTGTTTTGCTTCTTATTTAAATAATAAAGCTGAGGGATCTGCCCTCTTCACCAAATTACCCGCTGAGAGCCCCATCTGGGAAACTTCCAGGCTAAGAACGGGGATTTCTACCTAAGGAGAGGCTGGGCGCAAGCACCTAATCCACACAATTAGCAATGCTGCTTCTAGCCACTTCTAGCGAGAACTTAGACTCTCTGAGGGGTAGATCATAAGTGAGCTGAAGTTTGTCCTCCATCAGTGTGGGCTAATGCTGCCTGTCTTCTCTTGTTTCCAGTGGTTACAGAGCTGTTTGCTCCCTTGAGGTTAACTTTCTTCAGCTCTCACCACTGAGAGCTCAGTAAAGTACATCTCAGCTTCCCCTTTGAGTCTATTTTAAATTATGAAAAATACATGCAAAGCATCACACCTGTTCTGTAAATTTTTGGTTGTGTGTTTGTAGCAGAAATGAAGTGGAAACTTGTGGCCCACTTCTGCAGAGAAAGTCAGTAACACCATTTATTTACAAAATCACCAAGTTTAGAGGCAATCAGTAAGCAGAAAGCATTACTCAATGACACAAGGCAGATTTTCCTTAGTTTCTTCCTTGATGTGAAATGTGGTGCACTTTTCTTCCTGCAACACACACACACACACACACACACACACACACACACACTTCTGTTAATGGAAAGCACTCAATAGAATTTCTAGACAAATGAGACGAGTATTTTCCCGCTTCCACTCTGAAAACAATTCTACGATGTGGCCTCAAAGAAATGTTTCGCTTCTCACCTCTCTCAGATTTCATTTCCTCCTGGATCCCAGGTATTCCGTTAGAGACTCAGCTTCCAGGATCAGACACTGCTTCCCTGGAGCAGGACACCAGAGAGCTGTGGGCGTTTATCTTATTTTAACTTTCAGCTCCTGGGATCTCTTGGTTTGTGGCATTTAGCAGTTGCTTGTTTTGTTTTGTCTTTTGCTTTTTTGCCTCTCTGTGAGAATTCTTTGAGAAATAATCAGAGAACTGATGTTTCTCCTCAATTATGATTGTGAAGGGTGACAAGAACAAAAACAAAAATCAAGCCAATTCACAATCATGAGGGCCAAAAAATGTGGGTTGGGGGGGCTATCAGCTACTGAAGATTTAGAAGAGAGGATGATATCATGTAAGATTGGAGGGCAAGAGTATTGATAGATTCCTAAAACAAGCCTCCAAACAAACAGGAAACACGGTACATTCTCTTCTCCATTGCAACAGAACACGGAGGCCTGCTAAATAGAATAGCCATGCGTGCCATCTTTCTGTTCTGCTGTGGGTGCTCACACAGAAGGGGACTCTGAGTCCCCAGACTCTAACTGCCTTGTTTTACTCTAGCCTTAGTCAGAACGTTTGAAATTCCCTTACTGGCAGAAAAGAACACTAGAACGGACTGCTGACTTCTGCCTGGGTCAGCTGTAGAGATGCTGCAGAGTACAGGAATCCTTTAGACCCGAGTACTGGATGCAGAGGCAGTGGGGCGGTCCCAGAGAATCCTAAGAGGAGAAGCATTTCCTCCTGAGCAAGATCCTTGCCCCACCATGGCTTCTCACAGGCAACACTGCAGCAAAGCCCACTGCTCCCTGATCCCTCAGCTTTGTCCTCTGCTGCCTGTTTCCACAAAGCAGCTAGAGTGATCCTCTGCGATGGACAGCAAACAATTCCAAGCATAACTACTCTTTCATGGCTTCACACGTCATTCCTGATTAAATGCAAAGCTCTTGCTTGGTTTCCAAGACCCCGCCCCTTAGCTATACTTCTGACAGCTGTCTGACACGCCTCTGTTGGCTAAGGCTTAATCATACCAGTGACGGTGCTGCTGTTTCCACTTCAGTTTGGATTAACTTTTGTTTGTTGGTTGGTTTTGTTTTTCTTTTTAAGACAGGGTTTCTCAGTTGTAACTCCGACTGTCCTAGAACTCACTCTGTAGACCAGGCTGCCTCGAACTCACAGAGATCTGAATGTCTCTGCCTCCCCAGTGCTGAGATTAAAGGCGTTGTGCCCCCACAGCCTGATTCTGTTTGGATTCGTTAGGCACTATTTTCTTTTTTCTGTTTTGACCATTCCACATTCTTCATCGCTGTCCATAGTTCTCTGTCCATTCATTCTCTGTCCATAGTTCACACAGGAATGTTTATTAATAGTCTACAATTATTTTGCTACTGCCACAAATCCTTACTGCACTTTCTGATATCATCTAGAACTTTCTCAGAAATTCACCATTGAAATGTAAGCACAATACAGGCCGAATTTTTTAGAGGGATATTATGAAAGCCCTGTCACATGACATCTGCCCTTTTAGTTTTTAAAGGTTCAGAATAGTTTAAATAGCTTAAAGGTACAGAACTCCATATACATTGTTATACACCAGAAATCTGAAACTTTTCACCTTGTTTGACTGAAACTCTATATTTGTTTCCTTTTTCCACAGGACCTGGCAACGCCACTTTCCTGTCTGCTTCTAAGAGTTTGATTTCTTTAAGGTGGTTTATGTAAGTAACATCATAGAGTTTTCTCTTTGTGATTGGCTCGCTTCATTTAGCATTACTTCATTTAGCATTACTGTCCGCAGAGTTATTGCACATGACAGAATTTCCTTTATTGATATCCAGTGATATTCTGTTTTATGTCCATACCATATTTTTATTCTTCTGTGGTGGTCTAAATGAATGAGCCCCATCATAGCCTCCAGTATTTATAAAAGCTTGGTCCCCAGTTGGTGGTGCTATTTGGGGAGGCGTAGGAGGTGTGGCTTGTTGAAGGAAATGGTCACTAGGTTTAAAAGCCTCAGGTCATTGCCAGTGTGCTCTCTGCTTCCTGCTTGTGGTTCAAGATATGATCCCTGAGCTGCTGCACCAGTTGACAGGTATACTGCTCAATCCTATACTTCCCAGCTGCACTTCAATGGGAAACATGCCTTAAATGTGATTTTACCAGGTAACAAAACTTTGCCCAGCATATACTTCCTTATTGCCTGCTACCTGCCTGGACCTTGTCTCCCATCCTTCTGGCACAGCTGAATAATCCTTTCCTTTTATAAGTTACTCTATATTGTTGTGTTTTATCACAGCAACAGAAAAATAACGAACTCTATGAATGAATGAATTCCATTCATTAGTTGATGGATCTTTGTGCAATTTCCCTTGGCTTGTCACTCCCTCAGAAAACCCTATTTCCCCAAATGTGGAATATTAAACAATGAACAAGCATGCCTTCTGGGAGCTCAGTCTCCTGCCGATTGCACTGTGTTGGGACAGAGGCGGGAATATTGCACACTGTTCTTCTGGCATCCATGAGTGTTGCTTCAGGCTCATCGTCACTTCATGAATCTTAGTCTACGTATTCTTTACAGGGAAAAATCAGCCTGTTTATTGCTGAATTGTTGTCTCCATACATGGAAGGCGCATAGGCCTTCCTATTCTTCCACTTGGCTGCCAGAGAATAGGTCCAGGCATGTAGGAAGCGCTCAGAAAGTATTTCTGGGTAAATTTTTGTTTATCATCCAAAATTTTATTATATTATTTTGTTTACAAAAATTTTAAATTTCCCTATAGGAAAAAATGTCTTTAGTCACTGATGAAGGCTACTGAACCTCTACTTTGTTACTTGAGAAAGCAACTAATTCATCAGGATCAATCATTTATCATCTTGCTTACCCTATTTCATTATGTTTTACCCTGTTTTACTATCCAACAACATTTGAGATAAAATGTTCTCTCAGAAACTGCATTAGTTAATAAATGAAGAAAAATGAAAGAATTTATTATCTTATTTATAATACCTAGTAAAATCAAATTTAGGGCAAGTTATTCGTTGAAATCTAAAAGCACCTGGAAAAAGGCTGATGGAATGTTCTACTGTGGAGACCCATGGGGGACGCCGATTTCTTATGTGGTTTGATTTTTAAGCTTGGGCGAGACTCATTGTAATCCTTTTATCTCTTATTTTCCTTTCTTACCTTACTTGTAAAAAAGTGAACTAGCAATTGCTTTCATGTGTGCACACGGTGAGAACCATGGAACTTTGGCCGTTTGCGTGAAGAGCTCTACACATCAGAAGACATTTAATCTTAAGTAATCTGCAGTCCTTCAGTTTCACTTTGCAGTTCTTTCTTCACCTTCTGTTTCACCACAGCTTTCTTCATATCATTTGAAAGAGACTCAGTGAGCTAATGTAGAAATATAAAACCATTCGAGAGTGTTGGAAGCTGCCCTTGGTTATAGATCTCCAATGTATAAATTTTTTGAAAAACAAAGTAGGAACAACTTACTTGATCCTTAAGCATATCTAGCTAATAAGCTTTCAAAATAAGCAAACATTCTTGGAACTCTTATAGAATGAATTACTGCCCACTGGAGGTGGAGTGACTATCTGGCTGAGCAGTCCTCCTCATTTTTATATTTCTATCCTCACTGCACACAGTGTGGAGTCTGCCTTTTGCTCTAGTAGGCATATACTAGCACAAGGAATAGGTAAGACAGGATCATTTGTAAAAGTAATTTCATGAGAGCTACCATTGTCACCTGGCTTTCTTCCTTTTTCTTTTATTTTAATTGAAAGTAAAATGTCACAAATAAAGTAATATGATAATATAACATTTCATAGTGCTTGGTTATGAAAACCCACACACTCTAGAAATAGATCAAATGTGAACTGGTGTCCCATTGTCCACACTCCCACTCCCTTCTGTTCCTAGTGGTAGTTTTAAATTATAACATGAATCTTTCAATTCATAAACATATATATGTGTACCTTTTAAACATAAATGGGAGTGTGCTAATTATGGAATATGATGACCTAATGTTTCATTCAAAATTGAATTGAGGTCCAGAAAGATAACTCAATGGGTAAAGGGATTTGGAGCATGAATTCAATTCCTAGGAACATATAGTCAAAGGTGAGAGCTGATTCCTAGAAGTTATCCTCTGACCTCAGCATATGTATGCGCGTGCGCACGCGCGCACACACACACACACACACACACACACACACCAAATAAATGAATTAATGTAATAAAAACGTTTAAATACTTTGAAAATTGGGGTTGGAGAGATGGCCTAGCCAAGTACTTGCTTCTCTTGCAGAAGACCCAAGTTTGTTTCCTAGCACCAACATGGTGGCTCACAACCATCAATGCCTCCAATTCTAGGGAATTCAACATTGTCTTCTGTCCTCCATGGGCACCAGACATGCATATGGTGCACATGCATATATGCAGGTAAAATATTCATATACACAAAATAAAAAATAATGTAATTCAACTTTCAAAAGTACATTGAAAATCTTACTATTCTTTAAAGATGACTATAAAAAGATTATCAGAATTTAACAAATCAAAGCTAGTGAAAATTTAGTGTACTTCAATTCTGACTGTTAATTAATTAATTTTTAGTGCTGGGTATTGAGTTCTGGATCTCAGGGTCTTGCCAGGCTGGGTGGATATTGTAATCCTGAGAAATCCACAGTTCTCTTCCTAACTTTTTAAAAAATAAACAACTCAGCCAATGAAAAATCTTGTGAATGTTAGCACATTTTTTATATATTTTTCTTTTACTGAAAATAACTTTTTTTCATACAATTCATTTTGATTATGAATTCTGTTTCCCCTACTCCTCCATTTCCTTCATACCTTCCCTCCCGTCTGGATCTTTTTCTCTATCCTTAGAAGACAAACAAGCATCTAAAGAGTAACAAAATAAAATGAAATACAATTAGATAAAACAACAACAACATCAAAAATCAAATCAGAATAGGACAGACCGACCAAGCAGAAGAAAAAGAGTCAAAGAAAAGCATATAGACCCAGAGACACACAAGTTCCCGCACAGAGAAATCCCATAAAAACATAAACCCAAAGCTGTGATATATATGCAAAAGATATGTTTTTAAGGCAAATGAACAACAACAACAAAAAATTGCTGTGCCATGATTCAAAATTAAGAGACAAAGAACCTATAAGATCCCATAGAGTTTGTTTTCTGTTGGGCATCTATACTGGGCATGGGGCCCTCAATTAAGAGTGATTTGTTTCCCCAGTGAGTCTCCCTTAGAGAAACCCTTGTTTTTTTTTGTTTTTTTACATTTGCAAATGGCTATCAATTGAAGATTGCTTTTGTGTTAGGGATGAGGGCAGCAGTGCCCCACACAGAGAAGTATTACTTTGTTTTAAGGCCCACTCAGTCGTAGTCCTTAGAATAAGGTGGTACCCTGAAGGATTTTACTATCTACCATAAGAAAATTGGCACTACATGTATGTTTTTCAATAAACATCTGATTCTTTTACCATTTCTTTTTTAAATTATAAATATATAGTGTTTATTTTATACATGATTCAATATACCCCATAATGTCTTTTATAGGAATTTTTCTATAGTAATTCAAACAATAGCTATAGTCCATTTCTCACTTTTTAAAATAGGCTTGTTTTATAACACTGCAAAACACAAGTCGATAAGGCAAAAAGAAGTTGATTCTTTAATGTGTATTTATACTTTGAAAATTTCATACATTTATTATGCATTTTGAGCATTTTCACCTGTCATTCTCCTCTTCCTAATGTTTCTATCCCCTCCCATCTTCAAAAACTGCTGCAAGAATGTCCTCTGGACATGACGAAGTCATTGCACTCATGAACTCACAGAGCTGTGGCTGCCTTCAGAGGACAAATGAAGAATCAGGCTAGTAAACATTCCATCATGGGCCAAGGCATAATCACAAGGGCCCAGCCCTAGCTGAGGAACTATCACTGATACTACTGGGGGAGCAGAAATCGGAGTTCTCTAGGCCTCCTTAGATTTCTGACGTTTTGGTGGATGGACATACGCACATACACATATGGGCCATACTAATTGTCACCATGAGTTATAAAAAATAAATTTACTATTCCAACAAAAGAACATCAAGCTGTGCCACTCCTGAAAGCTGGAAGCCAGGCGATATATCAGTAAACTTAATGGAGAAGTTAGTCTGTGTTTCTAGAATAGTTCTAGGTAGCAAGAGGAAGGAGAACCTGACTCTGCCTTTAATTCCGTTATTAACCTAGTTGGGGAAATATAGGTAAATGAAAAAGACAAAATTCCAACTATTTTGCTAATGGTAACCAACCAGAAAAACTATAAGCCAGACTGAAGAACTGTTGCTAGATCACATCTCTGAGTTTCTCTTCAGAAGGGGCAGGAGTGAGTGTGAACGCCTAAGCACCTGTGAAGTACTACACATCAGTACTTTGTGCCTTCTTGAAACTGTAAATGGATGATAAGAAGCATATTAACTAAGATAAAGAGAGAAGAGACACATTTTTGAATTAGGAAGTACACAGATGACTGGTCACTTAGGGCAGGGTTATACCACGGGGAAGGACTGCTTCCACAGGGCCCACTTCACCAGTACTAGCACTGCCTCTGGGTCCTCTGGTCATAAACACAGATGGTTTTGTTGTTGTTTTTTTTTTTTTGCAAAGTTATAAAAACTGGGAATATATAAAATAGAGGTTGAAAGCAAATAGCAACTGCCCGAAGGCTAAGATGTCCCTGGTGTTCATCTCTCATCATCAATCCATGTATGTCTGTTAACTCTGTGTTGCCAAGACAGGGAACTGGAAACTTCCATTTGAAGAAAACGACCAGTGTAAAGGAATGCAGTAAGGAATATGCAATGTGGTGTGTTCTACATGTGGTGATCCACACTGAACAATTGCCACTGATGAATCAAAGTTCCTGTGTGATCCCGAGTGCACAAAGAACAATTAGACTGTAGACACAGACTGTAAGAAACGTGGAAGAAATAAAATAATAATTAGAATCAAACAATCTATACAGGAATGGAAATGCTATGTAGCTGGCCTCTGAGAGAGGGGAGAGGGTGGGGGAGGGCAGAGGCAGAGGGACACAGAGAGATTTACAATAGGACATATTATAAAATCAATATGTAAAAATCATAGTAGAATAATCTAAAATCTTGTTGCAAAAATTTCTAATAAGAAATCTGGGAGATAAAGTTAACTGAGTCTCCTGCAAAAATGAGTGGAAATAAGAGAAAGTGAAGCAGAAAAACTGAATGAATTAAAGCCCAGTCCAATAGTACCAACAGTGAAACACAAATGTTTAAGAGAGACCAGTAGAGTGAGGGATGCTAAATATCAATAAGGTAAAGTAAAATCACAAATTTCAGATGGGGTGTATCATTCAGAGGCCACATCAGTGGATGAATTATACTTATATTAAAAGAACATAATCAGCATACTGAGAAAAAAATGATAATTCGAGAGAGGAAAATGGGGGTCATTGAGAAACTCTGAAGTAGTTGCTGAAGACACCTTATACTTATGTCACCAAATATGGAGACACTGAGCTGATGCTCAACTAAAGTCTTCACTCCTAGTAACTGGTGTTCACAGTGCTAGAAGGTTCTAGATATGTTGAGATGAGAAAAGTAATCATCAATCTCACCCAGATATGAAAACTGTGAGCTACAATAATGATTTTGCAAGATATACCCTCTAGTGAAACAGAGTCACAGATGTTATTGGAATAACCAACTACATTTTAAAATTGGATTTAAGGCCTAGTTCATTGGTTAGAACCCACCTGAGACCAGACAGGTTATGGGCATGAGGGGAAAACCTACTACTGTTATTCTGCTATAATAAATCTGGCCTATAGATTAGTGCATCACTCAACCCACATCAGAGAAGCTTTTCCTTACAGTAGATGGTAATTAATACAGAGACTCAAAATTGACCAGTGTGTTTATAGTAAGAGACTTTGGAGCAAATGGATTGTCTGTATCACAGTCTTTTCCTAAAAGCTCAGGGACCTATGCAGAAGAGGTGGAAAAACTGTTAGAGCCAGAGGTGGCAGATGACTCCCAGGAAATGGTGTTTTCCAGATATAGAAGGACTGATGCACATATGAATTCACAGAGACTGGCAGAATATAAGATCTGTACAGGATCAAGCTAGACAAAAACTCAGGCACAAAGCGGGTATGGACATTCCCCTAGCCAAGAAGCTAATCACAGTGATAGCTGCTGGAAGAAGTAATAGTCAGTTTCTTCAGTGGAGAGATACTGGTAAATCAACCACAATCCAGGGCAGATCCCATGCTCAGGAGAAGTAGGCCAATACAAAATGGTCTCTATGGCTTGACTCGTGCATGCGTGTGTGTGTGTGTGTGTGTGTGTGTGTGTGTGTGTGTGTGTGTGTGTGTATTTGTTCTATTTTTTTGTTTTTTAAAAATAGGAAGAACATGAAGTTGAATGGGTATGGAAGTGTATGTCTGGAAGGAGTTTGTGTGAGAGGAAAGAATATGTTCAAAATATATTGTATGAAAAAATTAAAATGCTTTATAATGAAACAGTTTAAATCCTGCAAGAGAAAATTCAGTATTTCCTGATTTAAAAGATTTATGTGTGTGTATGTGATAATATATATGTATATGAATGTCCATTAATATGTATGTATATGAATGTCCATGTGTATGAGTGCAGGTGTACACATGCCATTGTATGCATGTGAAGGTCAGAGAACAACTGTAGCCATCATCTTCCTTCTTGTTTGTTGAAGGTCTCTCATTTAATGCTGCACACATTCAGCTAGCCATGAGCTCTCAAGGATTCTCCTTGTCATAAAAGAGCTGGGATTACAGATAAGTTATAGTTCCTGTGAGTTCACATAGGGTCTGGGATTAGGACTCTTCATGTTTGCATAGCAACACTTTAGCCATTGCGCCATATTCCCAACCTTGTTATTTCTAACATAGAATGCCCCCAGTATATGGAGCTAAAGTGTCAATTAGGGATGATAAAATAAAAAACAGCATGTCAACAAATAATGTTTCAAAACTATATTTCTTATACACCCAACTTCAAGAAATTAGTTAAGCCCCCAGTTAGACAATGTGATACACTTTTATTTGCTTTTAAAATACATTAGCATAAAGCCAAATAAAACAAAATAAGGAAATTCTCAACTTATGAGATTCAACTGTGTAGTGTAGAATGCAGTCATGGATGCCTCCAAGTTCGACTGTAGATAGACTAACCCGGATATACCTAATTAGAACAGAGTTGACCCAAATAATGATACAGAGGTTGAGAAAGAGAGCACAAACTACAGACATCTTGGTACATCAGTAGAGCAAGCTCAGTGATGAACCATGAGGTTTGTTTTCTTCTGCTAATGCTTTTGTGATATCCAAGTAAAACCCAAGAGATTCTGAATTAATTTAAAGTAGGTCTTCTGAAGACTAAGCGAATGAAATAAGGAGTTAGGGGTGGTGATATTTGACATAGCAAATTTCTTCAAAACCTTGAAGAAATGTTTGATTCTCACATCTCTGTCTATGCATGAAACTTTAAAAATAAAATTAAAAAAGATAGAGAAAGGATTTGTGATTTTTGATTCTGAAGCATAAATGTCATGAGAGCACCATGACTTACAGCTCTTAGAGAAGTTACCAGTGGGCGTTGCAAGGCATTTTGCACCCAACTCTTGGATATCAAAAGAGTATTTACAAAAAGTTTTAGATTTTAAATTAAAAATCTCATTCTCTTGTTTGTATATCACATAGTTAAAATAATCCTAAGGAGGACATTGATTACTGTTTGCCTCCATTTACAACTTAGTTAATTAAACTCCCTTAAAGATTTCTAACTTCATTTATAAATTTAATATGTTCAGTTATCTTTGTGAATACTTTATCTGACAAACAAAACATTGTAGACTACTAAAGCAATCCATATAAAGCTAACAGATTAAACTTATAAAACTCCTGTTTTCTTTAATGGTAAATTACCGTTGGCAACTTAGCAAAACTTGAGACTTTTCAACTCAAAACAGGTGTCTGAAATATTCACCTGTGCATTTAAAGTAAGAATCGAAATGTTAATCTATAAATAATTTCTTGTTTTCCCTAGTACATATTAAATGTAAGAGTTCTAAAATGTGGATATTGTGCTTTGATAGACTTTATCAACTTCAGTTTATTTTTCTCAAATTTATTCAGTAAAGAAAAAAGATGTCATGAAACACCAGACATACATAATATAAATCCAAATAAAAATTAAATTATTTAAAAAAAATCATAGTTTTGACTCAAGTGAAATGTGACTCTTTTCTCAAGTTGCTTCTGACTAGAGATTCTGAATGAAAACTGAGATCTAGATTTGAAAGTATAGTAATTTTCCTGTTAATATAATGGACAGACTGAGTTCTTGTAGTTAGTCTAACAGAATCCACATTCATGAACTCAGAAGAAGTTAGGATGAAATCCATTTTCCTCATATCTTTAGGCTGATTTTGATATCTAACTGCCCTCCTTGGGTTGGATTAAAATACCTACTTATTCTATCAGTCTCACTATAGACCTTTTAATGATATCTCTGGTGAAGAGTCATAGCACCTGAATATTTAGATGATGTACAAGGGGATCCTTCAACTCTTAGATCCTTCACCTGATCTCCTGTCTCTACCCAAACTGTGGACAGGTGCCTAAGGCTATTGCCAGACCACTGCTGTGATAAGATACTCAAGCACATTAGTGAGTAATGGAGAAAATACTTCAAATAGCCTGAATTAACTGTTGCTGGTTGGCATAATTCACTCTGTTGATGTTCCCTTTGGTGTTTTAATGAACAACTCAGACAAGAAAAAATGAACCTCATTCAGAAATAATAAAATGATACCCTCTATGCCCGTAGAGAACATACTTCACATAAAATAGTGAAAAACAACAGGGCAATATGACAAGAAAAGATAGTGCAGAATGTATACCACATCAATTAGCTTTGAGCTACCAAGGTAATGACATTTGGAAAACGGTATTCCCTTAAATCAAAGAGGACTCTTCTGACATAAGTGATACAGGAAGAGATAATGTGGCTTAGCACAGGTATCGGGTAAGTACAGTGTAGGAAAAGAGAGCTTACCGAAGATAAGAAAGAAAATAAATACATCAAACGTATCACACCAGACACAGCAAAATGAAGAATGGATCCTTTTAGTGAAGGAAATGAGACATAAGCAGGAAAATGCAAGTGAAACAAAAGAGACAATGATAAATGACCCAGGCAGAAATGTTTAGAGTTTTTGAAGCTGGATGAAGCTGAGCAACCTTTGTGGTCATGTGTTGTTTTATCCAGTCTGGCAGTCTTATATCCAAGGCTTGTGGTTAGTTAGTTGACTCTTACCATGTATGCAAATGCATTTTTCCAAACTCAAAGTCTGATTTTCAGTAGTATTTGATTAGTGTAATTTGTTCTTTTATTATTGTCTGAGTTCATAAAATACTATAAACTGTGATGAATTAAATTTAAAAATCATTAATGAATAGTTCTAGAATGACAAGTGCTTTAAAAAATTGAAACAGACACTAATGTTAAGAAAACAAAAAATTAACCCAAGAGCTGGTTCTTTGAGACAAGTTTGGAATGACTTATAAAAATAAAATGATTTACAATGTTCCTAACCAAGATAAGAAAGAATATCAAGTCTTAAAATTGCCTGGTGATGATAGTGCACATAAGGAGCAAATTAAATAATTTCATAAGATCTTTTCTTAATTTCATGAAAATTTATTGTAAACTTTGATAAGAAGATTATGTAAGCTATTATTAGCTTAGCTTAATATGGCATCTTTTTGCTAAACTTTGACACAAGCTCTGACATCTTCCTATTGCACAGAAATCAGTAGGCATGGGCACTTTCGGGGGAAATGTATCAGGACGTTAAATAATTGATAACCCAACATTGTTTAAAGTCTTCTGCTTCTCTTTCTAGCTATGACAAAGTAATTTGTATCAAGCCCTCTCATCTAAAAAATAGCATGGAAGCAGGACAAAAATAATTAACAGAAAGTAGCTATTTAAAGTCATGAACTAGGGATAGCTTGGGAACTGAGGTTTCAGAGAGGAGAAAGGTGCTGTATTGATTCTAACATTCTCCACAACTTTTTACTTGATACATTTGTGAGCAGTTGATCAAGACGAAGGCAGAGGCTCAGAAATTCTGAGGATGCATAGGAATTGGTGTTTTTAAAAAAGCATCTTTCTCTTCTCTCTGCCTAGCGTTTTTCTATGTTCTGCTTTTTTATTAATTGATTTGTTTTTGTTTAACTTAAATTCTTCATCCCTCTTCCACTGCCATCTTCCTTTACATTTTTCAATTATTATTTCTATTTTCATCATGAATTCTTAGCTGTGTAGATTAAATTTTTGCTGTTTTCTGTTTTTGTCCAAAGCATCACTGATGACATAGTATTTGGCTTTAATTTATTTAAATTTTATTTCTAGATATGGTTCAGTTGAACGTGGTTGCTGTTACAGCTACACATTTTGATTAGATATTTTAATAAAACTACCTTCCACAGGACCACACATTAGCTCTGATAAATGCTTCCAGCAAAGTAAGGAAATGAAATCAATATCTAAAAAGCAGTAGCTTTCCTACATATCAGCAATGAGCAGCTGAGAAATAAATGTGATGGGAGAACATTCACAATAATCTCAAAATAATATAAAATACTTAGGAGTAAACCCAAAGAGGTAAAAGCACTCTACAGAGAAAAATATAGTGGCCTGAAGGGAAAAAAATGAAGACAGTAGCAAACAGAAAGATCTCACCTGCACATTTATTGGCAGAATAAGTATTGTAAAAACATCTGTATCACTGAAGGTGAATTTCAAAAAGAATATAATCTTGGTTAAACAGAAGTAGCCAAAATAATACTGAAATGCATTTGGAAGCACAGAGGGCCTAGGCTTGTAAGAGGAGTACTAAGCAGAAAATCAAATCTGGAGATGTATCATTCTATCTGAGTTATACCTTAAAATTATGTTTTAAAATTTTGCACGGCATTGGCCTCAAATAAGCACTTAGACAAAAAATGAGTAGAAGACCCAAGATAAGCCAGCAAGCTGCTGCAACCTAACCTGTTCAAAACATACACTTGTGAAGAAAACTTCAAAAATGCAGGCATTAAAACTGACCGTTCAGATGTAGAAGAAGGAAATTCAATATCTGTCTCTCACTGTATCTAAAAAGCAATCCACAATGGACCAAAGACATTCACACAAAATCAGAAACTTTGAGACTTTTAGAGGAAAATATGGGGGAAACACTTCAAGGTATGGATATAAATGAATTCTCCCAGAAGTGATGAGGAAATAATCTTACAGATTAACCAGCGTTCATAATTACAAACTTTTATATGGCAAAGAAAGCAAGAATCAGACTGAAGACAGTTTGCAGACTAGAAGATAAAAATCCCCACTGTGTGTCTAGGCAGAGATTAAGTTCAAGAATCTAGAAAGAACTAAAAGAATCATCAAATCAGTAAATAGACAAGAGAATTGAACAGAGAGTTCTTAGAAGAAAAAAAATGTATATGGCCAGTAAACACTCGAAAAAGTGTTCAATATACTTAGGCCTGAGGGAAATGCATAATAAAGCTGTATGGAGATTCCATTTGGTTAGTCTGAATGGCTATCATAAACGGAAAAGAATGACAACAAATGCTGAGGAGGAGGCAGGGAGAGGAAACCTACAGTGCTGATGGAAATTAAAATGGTGTAGCCACTATGAAAGTCAGATCTGCCATTCCTGAGTTTCTACTCAAGGGACCGAAAGTCAGCACATCTCAGGGTTACTTAAATAACTATGTTTATTCTTATACTACATACAATAGCCAAAGCACATGAGCAGCCCAGAAGCAACATCAATGGATAAAGAAAACATCCATTTTAGGCCCAATGCAATTTGATTCAGACACACACACACACACACACACACACACACACACACACACACACACACACACACAGAATGAAATCATGACATTTTCAGGAAAGGAGACCATGTTAACTGAATTAAGCTAGACTTTTAGAGACAAATACTTATATTTTGCTTATATGAAGAATCAAGATTTAAATGTGTGTGACATGAACCAGAGATGAGTCTACTTGGGGTGAGGAAGGGGCCCAATCACAAGAGGGAGGAGAGTGGTGGAGGTAATGAGAGGCAAATTTGAGAGTTGCAATAGTACATTTGAAAAGGTCATAATGAAACCCATTACTTTGTAGTTTAATAAAACTATTTAAAAGTGGTCAGGTCCCAAGAGAATGGAGTTCCAGGTAGAAGACAGAGGTGAAGTAATGCCATCTGCATTAATGATATGAGCAGAGCTACATTTCACTACAATTTTTATGCAGAAGCCCCAATTCCCAACCTGACGGTTTAACCTGAGACATCTGGAAGTGAGTTAGGTTTAGATAAAGTCCTCAGAGCTAGGCTCCCATCAGAGATTACCTCCTTTTTTAGGGTCTCTATCAAAGTTTCTGTGTTATGCTTTTTCCTACCATGCACAGACCCCGGCCGTCTGCAGGAAGGTCTCACCAGAAACCACATCCCGTCACAGTCAGATCTGGAACTTTCTAGTTTCAGAATGATGGAAAAACATATCTTTTTTGTTGTTTAATTTACAGAGTGTTTGGTGTGTTATGATGGCAAGATGAGTTGGCTAAGACAATGACAAAAATCTAATCTTAGTAGTCCACCAAAACCCAGACAGGATTAAAAAACAAAACTTCCCTAAAGCAAGTTAAAATATAAGAATTAGAAAGCATTATAGATGAAAAACCAAACTATAACTAAAGACAACTAAATAAATATAGTTTTAGGAGACTCTGAGTGATATGTCTTAAAATCTCTGCTAACATCATTGCAGCCATTTTCAGATATCGGAAGCATTGTAAGTGACAATAGCTATGGCTGTATTGATTTTGGTGTATCCACATCTTTTAAGATTATGTAATAATTTAAAACATTTATGAATCACTTTTAGTACATCAGGAAAAAGTTTAATATGTCAAATAGAAAATTCTGGATACTAAATAATTTGTAAGGCATAATATTAAGGGTGTTTGGAAAACTACATAGCAAAATACTAAAATAATGCAGCAAACTTTTAGTTCTAGAGTTTTCTAAGAAACTGTAATAATGCAAAAGCCATTGTGTACTACTTATTTCCATTCAGGGATTCTTAATATGAGTACATTAGACATTTCTGTTTTAGATCATTGGTTTTCAAACAGTAATTATGATTTGACTCCTGATACCTTCAGAGAGAAATAGATAGGATGAACGTAGGTATCACCTTATGTTATAAACTTTTTGGCCAATGTCTAGGTATAGTTGCTGGTACTGCATCTTTCATTTCATAAGTTTTCAAGTTTAAAGAAAGAATTAATTTTATTACACATTATAGGTAATTATAGTTAATAAGTCCATGAAAACCCTGCTTCATCTGCTTTTCCATTGTGATATACGCAACTCCAGGCAAATCTTGTCTTTAGAAAACTTTGTTGTAATGTAGAAAGAACATCCGCTGGGTGCAAGATACTTGAAGGCTCCTCAGAGGACAGTGCTCCCATGTTGCTACTGTCACATTCTTGAAAGAGTGTGCTGAGTAGAAGTCAAGGGAAATCAAGATTTTATGAGGCTCAGCAGTGAAATCAAATAACTCTTACATGCTCTGGTAGTCCACATTCCACAAATGCCCCAGAGTTCACAGTCAAGTGGACCCCAAATTCTCAAATGTACAAATTATAAGACACATAGGCTACATCTTGACTCTCTATGGTGGGTCAGTTAAGAGTTATGAGTAAGTGCATTGAGCTTTCCTCTGTGAGTGGAGACATTGTGCTCCATCAAATACTAACCACATGGAAGCTCCTGAAGCTGGACAAAGACATCCATTAAGCTTGAAAGCAGTGCTTCTGAGCCAGACTGCACTTTGTAACCTTGCGCCAGTATCTAAATCAAACCTATTATTTTAGAGGCCAACAAAGTTCTTACAAAACTCAGGAGAAAGGGTTTATCTTCACAAAATACTTCCATAAACTCATATGTTACATATCTTAGTCTGGTAAGAAGAAAAAAAGAAAGAAAAGAAGAAAGAAAAAAGAAAAAAAAGAACTTCCTTAAAATTCTTGCAAATAATAAAAATCATTAAATCAGGCCAGTTTCCAGGGAACAAGTATTGGATGAAAGGGAACAGTGAGTTGGATGGAAGTTCTAACAATGATTCCCAAATAAGATGGAGCCTTTTTAATCAAGACATTGAAGAAACCCCTGGAATTCTTGGAGCTGAGTTTTATTTTGGTCTTTCTAGTCTATCTCAAACAGCATCCTTTGCCTTAACAATGGTATCACTCTTGATACATAGAAGGCAGATGCCACTGCCTTGCTCTGACACTGGAAATCCATTACAGACCACAGCATTCTTTCTTCCCACTTGTCGTGCTGATGCTCTATCTAAAGTTCACACATGACCTCACATGTCCATCTTCAAGAACAAATCATCTTGCTCCCAGCTTTCCAACAATATGATATTTTTACTTTGAAGTACGCTAAGAGGAAAAGAAATCTATTATTGCTAACATTGTCTAAACCGAACAGTCATCTTAGAGTGTTTATGTGCAAAGGTGAACTAGTTATTTAGAATTGTGTTAGTTACAAAAGACAAAGAGGATGTTAAAATTTGGCATTTAATAAAATGTCAATTTTATTGCATGTTAAGTGTGACATAAATATAATGTAAGAATTTTAGTTCATAAGGGCTAAAAAGATTTTTTTATTAATCTTGAAGAATATTACATCTTAAGGTTATTTTCATGTTTCAGTAATATTATATAGGTGAGCAGAAATTTTCCCATATTTAGAAAGATTTTTAAATCATAATGATCTAGAACTTAAAGAAATCTAAAAAAATATTGTACAATGAAGAGATAAGTTGAACTTGAGATAGAATACCCTGATTATAAAGACCAGTCTTTTTATACTATTATTTTAATGGTTTCTGATTTGCATTTAAAACATTATGCCTTTGCTAGTAGAAATTTCTCTTTTACTGTGTTCTCTCTTTGAGCTCTTTCTCACACTGCATGCAAACTTTACTTACCATTTTAAGGACTATACAGAGAATTGCCTGTGTTCTATTTTATGCACCATTCCTAAGCTTGGTTTGATTAAGATGTGAAATCTGAATTCATTTGGTTTTTGTTCCTCCCTCAAAAGCTTGAGCTTCTTGCTGTGGCTACATTGAAAGTGTATTGACTTTCCCAGTCAGTGGTATTGGGAATATTTTGTAAATAAAAAATGATTATAAATTTTCCTGATAAGAGCATTCTGCTTCTCGATTACTTGCTTTTGTGTGCATTTTGTAACATTGACTTTATGAAATTATATATCAGAGCATACCAGATGTCTTCACCCCTGAACTGCTTTCCTTTATGATAAGTCAGGTTCAGTGTCTAACCGGGAGGATTTTGTCACAATGCTGCATGATTGAAACTCACTGTGCCTCTGTTTTAGGTCATGCCACTTATGGAAGATGCAAAGAGTAAGACCTCTGGCAGAAACTTCTTATCTTCTGTGTATAATAGCTACACACTGCAATCTCTTTCTCCCTCTCTGTCTGTCTGTCTGTCTCTGTGTGTGTGTGTGTGTGTGTGTGTGTGTTGATTGGTGGTTTGCTTAAGTAAAAAGGATGAGGAACAAGAACAAGATTGTCAGGCACAAAAGCTCATATGCACCAGTATTACATTGTGTAGAGCTTGTATCATATCTTCCTGAAATGCCAATGGACCCATCTGATTCAGTCACAGTATAATTTGGAGCAACGTGAATGGTGCTAGAACATAAAGATTGCTGCCACACTGGACATCAGCAGACCTGAGATACTGTACCTTGAATGTCATCTGTTGGCTGTGCCAAAGCACCTGCTTTCAGCATGCATGACATAGGTATAAAATTGTATTTTATATGACATACCTAAAGTTATTGTGATAATTAAAAAAACTAATGCAATAAAAGTATAATAATGGATAATGTAAATACCAAGTAAGATCTATGAAACAGCTGTGTTTTCTTATTTTCATTAATATTATGTCTGTATGGGTTTCATTTGACTGATTTTATAGCAATGGTTTTCCTTCTGTTTAGAAAAATACTATATGCTTAATATATTAAAAATTGAGTAATATTGAGCGTACAATGAAGAACAAACAAATCACCAAAATTTGCAGGAAAGAAACATTAGTGGTGATTGAGAAAGTCATTTTGATGGATTTTTATTTTCTTTGTGTATTTTTTATATTATTCAAACTTAAAAGTAATAAATGATTATTATAAAATCTATAAAGTTATATTTGTGTAAATTTTATACTACAGAAGCTTATATATGTATATGTACATGGAGAAGGAAGGTATATACACACATACGCACACACACATGAAGAAAGACAAGACAGAAAGAGAAGAAATTAGACTAAATTTAAAACATTATTTTGAAGAGAACAATGCATCTACTTTAAATAGAATCCCCAGATTTACTAAATTATTTCCACAAAGACTATATTTCAGTTAAGAACAGTAACCATGCTGGGAAGTGGTGGTACATGCCTTTAATCACAGTGTAGTGGGACTTTGCCAGGAAGTTTTTTGTACTGTGCAGACTTCCATATGGTTACATGATGCTTGGACTTCTGGGAACAGCTTAGAAGCCCCATTAAAAGGCAGTGGCAGTTGGCAGTGACAGTTAGTGGCAAGGGACAGTGGATGGACAGGCAGCCACCAGGCTGAGACAAGGAACAGTTGATGGGAAAGCGTGCTATAGAACAATTGACAGAATAAAAGATGTTAAACGTTAGTGCAGTTCCCCAGGTTTAGACAGATAAAGACAGCCAGAAGGGGGTGTAAAGATTTATTATTTTCCCTTTTTCCTTTCTAACCTTTTAGAGATAGTAGAGATAGGGGGTTAAAAAGCTCCAAGTTGAGAATCTGTCTCAGTAGCAGTTGGGGCAAGAGAACTAGCTTTCTGTTACAAGCGGTTACAAGCTGGCCAAGAGAGCCAGGAGGCAGAGTTCAGTTACAAATGAAAAAGTAACAGTTGCAATTGGCTCCAAACAAATAAGACTCAGAGCTCAGCTACAGAAACAGAAAACAATTACACCTTAGAACTGGGGAAGCAGAAGCAGGGGTATCTCTCTGAGTTCAAGGCCAGTCTGGTCCAGGACAGCCAGAGTAACAACAGAGAAACTATCTGGAAAAATGAAAGACATCAGGTAGACTCATTTTAACTTCTCAAGAATTTGATAGATCTGGATAGCTCACATATGCAAAAGATAAAAAATATATGCAGTGCAAAGGATTATCACATCACTTTAGGTGCCGCTCAGGAGAAATGTCTTCTGCAAAACACTTCACTTGCTGTCTCAGAGGGAGCATTGTTTGTTCATTCTTCCTCAACCTAGAAAATTTACATTCCTATTCTCTGGTAGGCTGCTAATGGTTCACCCAAATGTGTTCATTTGTAAATTTGTAGGTTCTGGAAATGTTACCTTATTTGAAAGAGTTATTGACGATGTATGTAGGTTAAGATCTTTCAGATAAGATCATTCTAGGCTACCTGGGTGAGTTCTAAATGTTATCATCAGTGTCCTTGTCACAGAAGAGGAGGAAAAGGTGACATGAACACAGGAAGTGAATGTCAGCAGGAGTGAAGACACAAAGATGCTGTGTATTGGTTTTGGAAGAAGGATCCACGAGTCAAGGACTGTAGCTGCAGAAAATGGATGAAGCATGAAAGGATTGTTTTTTGGAGTCTCTATGGACAGTGTAGAGGTCAAAGTAGCCAGCTGTGCTTCGGGCTTCTCAGGAAACCTTTCTGTTGGTCTAAACCGTAGTATTTGTAGTGAATTATAGAAGCCCCTAAACTTCTTGCACACTGATTGTTTTCTTGACTAACATTATTCATGTGAGATTGATCCATGCTTTTGTTTGTTCCAGCTTGACTACTTTTGTTGTTGAATTGTACTGAAAATTTAGTATATGTTTAAACAAATAATATTGTTGAGCTCATTTTTGCATGTATCTGGTGGTATGGTGAGTGGGTAGACCATTTATAGTGAATGGGTAGATACTTATGAATAGGTGGATCTGCATTTATAGTGAATGGGTAGACCATTTATAGAGAATAGGTATCTGGGTGGTCCATTTATTATTTCCTTTCATCAGTGCACAAGGTCTTTCATTGCTCTATATCTTCATTATATAATTGTTATTGTTAGTATTTTAAATATTAGACAAATTGGATTTGTGTTGGTATATCTTCTACTTTAAATGTAAAATTCTCTATTGAATAATTAACTCTTTTACGATGGCCAAGATTAGAGTAAAGCAAGAGATGCCCCTGGGACACTGTTTTAAGCTGTGCCTATCTGTCTCTTTTCTCTTCTTGATATTAATGTACTGTCTCTACATTGTCAAAAAAAAGTGTATGGCATATAACCATTGTCCATATAAACATACACACACTAAATGGAATACATACATCATTTTGAGAAAGTGATTCAATTATTGTTCAATTTTCTGCTCTGTGAGTATGGAATATCCATATATGCATTTGAGACTTATTAATTTTCTCCAATACTTCTTTGAACACCCCATGGGGAGATTTTACATTTTTTAAAATCATATCTTATATAAGTTTTATGCTGCCTTAAATGATGTCTAGAATTTCACTTTTAGTTGCAAACATATATGCATGTAATTGATATTTTTGCTTTTGTGCATTTATCATCTATTCACTACCTTTATTAAATTTATTTTAATTTTGTTTTTTATAGGTGCTTTTGGAATTTTTTTATGTGTACATTCATATTAGCATTTACCTTTCCCTTGCAATATATGTAACTTTAACGTCTTTTCATTGCCTTATTGCACTAGCTGGGATCACTAGAGTGACTTTATAGTTCCTTGGCTATGCATGGACATGGGGTCTGTAGTGTTGTCCTCCCTCTTTATGAATTACAGATACTGGGATTTTATTCTCTGAATTGATCGTTCTGTATAGTGCTAATAAAAATCATTTTTTTACAATACATTTTGTCAGTGCCATAACTTACCAAGTTTAAGATGTTGGCACTGACACATCATTTTATTTTCAACATAAACAATATACCTCTGTTAGTCATCTTATGCTGAATTTTTACTTTAGATTCTTGAAACTCATTTAAATGCAGATTTTTACAATGTAAAAAAAAATCTTTTAAAACAAAAAGTCATTCTAACGTCAACTATGACAATAACAATTAATACAGTTTTTATATTTCATTCTTTATACTGAACTTTTAGTTTGCAATCTTTAAACTTAGGCTTTAGAATATACTGAGTCTTGAAAGATGGCTCAGCAGTTAAGAGCACTGAGTGCTCTTGCAGAGGACCTAGGTTTGATTCCCAGCACTGACATGACAGCTCACATCCATATGTAATGTCAGTTCCTGGAAATCTGTTGCTCTCTTGTGGACTCCATAGACACCAGAAACACATGTGGTACACTAAATGCATAATAATAACTAAATACATGTAGTTAAAACACCCATACACTAAGAAATTTATATATACACACACACACACACACACACACGCACACAGGAAGCAGTTTCTTATATCACTTCTAATAATAATTTAATAGTTCTAATCTATTTATTTTAAATATATTTGTATTAATTATTTGAAAGTGCCACACAATGTACTTTGGTTATATTCATACCCTTCCTCTGGTCCTCCCAGAGGCATCCCTACATCCTTTCTCATCTAAATTCTACAGTCTTCTGTTTCTTTTTTAAATTATTTTTTATTAAAATTTATTATTTTTCTCTCCTATAATATACCCAACCCCACCCTTGTCTTCCTCCACTCCTCCCTGCTTCCCCATCTCCTCTATCTCCCAGGTGCCCCACCTTCCCCTCAGAACAGAGCAGGCCTCCCATGGTTACCATTGGAACAGGGCATAACAATGTGAAACAAGGCTGGTCTGGAGCCCCTACCTCAAGTATGAATATGGCAACCTAGCAGGAGGAAAAGGGTCCTAAGGGCAGGTATGGGGCCAGACGACCCCTCCCCCCTGACACACACACCCCAACTTTTAGGAATTCTACAAGAACCCCAAGCCAGATAACCATAAGATATATGTAAATAACTATGCAGACTCTGTGTCTGCTGCTTCAGTCTCTGTGAACCCCAAGGGCTCTTTTTGAAAAGCCTATCCAGTCCAATGTTCATTGTCCGAATACTTTTGGGTTTGAGACCAACCCCTTGAGCAGAATTGACCTAGCAGGGGTTAACACCCTTAAAGAACATTGACTTTCCATTTCCAGCCAGGTATCAATTATCAATAGCTCCTTAACAGGGGGAGGGACTGCCCACATTTCCCTTCCATGCTGGGATTTCGTCTTGCTTAATACAACAGGGCATTTGCATGTTTAAATTCACAATGTTTGTGATAGCATGCACTATACTTGCCCAAACTCAAGCTGGACACAATCTATTTATTTTCTCTACGTTGTCTAGGCTGACTACAGACTCATGTTCCTCCTGCCTCAGCTTCCTTGTGTGCTGAACTTACAGGTGTGTGCTACCATGATCTGCTTTCTTATCATTTTTTTTATGCAAAACCTTTAGGATTTCATTTTCTCTATTAATTATTATTGTACAATGTATGAAGAATATTCAAGTGCTGTCTCTAGGATTTGCTACTAAGTTATTCTGGGAGATTTTAGTGCTGTTATACCAGAATATGTCCACATTAGGTTTCAGATCAGCAAGAGATAATGAACACCTAGACTGAAAACTAATCAAGATTTGCAGATCCAACTATAGGGTCAGGATTTGCAGTTTAAGTCACCTGCACAAACAATGATAACACCAAAAACTCTGCAGCCTTACTGCCAGCGATTGCAGAGGAGGGTTGTCTGTAAGTCAATTTCTAACTTCTAAAGTACATTAAAATGTGAAAAAGCACACCTTGGGCTTATACTAAATGTTGCTTGAATTAAAATGTACATATCCTTTGACTTAACATTTTTTTTATTGTTTCTAGAAGACTGCTATTCAACGTTTAGTTTAGTGCCTTACCAAGCTGTAAGGAGGCAAAAAGCAAAGAGAAACATATGTTTTTGTTATTTTTTTGTTGTGTTTGTATAGTGTTCATCTTAGAGTTTTATGATTGATTTTATTTTATAGAATTTATGCAAGATTGTGTGATTATTCATCTTGATTGCTGAATTCACTTATTTACCTGCCTCTTGATAATTTCCTCACTTGCTACAGAATGGTCACTTTGCTCACACTGGGTCAGAAACAGGTTGCACTATGAAATTAGAGATTTCTGTTCATTCTCTTGTCTAACTTGCTGCCACTCCAGAGAGTCAGATGATGAGATAAAATGTCAAAGTAGTACTAGGCACCCCCATGAGGAACTCTAGAAAGGTTGTTATAAGCATTTATTACCTTTCTTCTCTATAAAATGGGAAGGTTTGCTTTTTTAAATTGATAAAGGTTCCTTTTATATTCTCACTATCGTTTCCTCTTCCCTAGATCCTTTCTACTTCCCCACCCACCCAAATCCATGCTCTTAGATAAGCCTTGGACCTAGAGGAAGACCAAACAATACTGATCTGCTAAAGGAACATATCAACACAATGAACATCACTCTGCTATACCCATAGATCAGTGTCTTGCTCAACCATCATCAGAGAAGCTTCCTCATGCAGTAGAAGGGAGAAAATGCAGAAACTCATGCCTGGACAAAGTACAGAGAGTGAGAGACCTTAAAATGCTCAGTATGAAATGGGATATCTCCATCAAATTCTTCCCTCAGGGCTCAGGGAACTTCATTGAAGAGGAGGCAGAAAGATTGTCAAATAGGAATAGTGTTTTATACAAAATTTTCTTGTCTGACTCTGTCACTTGCCCCTTCCACAGAAACTCAAGAAACATGGTTTATTTTTTCTAGTCTTCTGCTTACCATCCCTCAACTTGATCTTACCTGATTTGTGTTGAGACAGATATTAAGAACTGAAAAATTTTCTACAGTGCTTCCACACACTCCTTTTATTGCCATAATCACATACATGTCACACAGACCTTACTGATTGAGTTTATTCACACAGAATTGGCTAAATTATGTTGAAAATACAGTCAGATACTTTAAACATAGCAAACCGAAAGAAACGGCTGGCTTCTTCTAAGGAGAGGAGGGTAGCAAATAGGATTAATAAATTACTAGAAACACTCTGATTTCTGCTCTGTCTCTCGGTGTAGAATGAAATTGTCATAATAATGCATTCAGTTTCAGAAATTAATTTCAGTTTTAAATTGTATAGGTAACTTTAAGGTTTGAGAACGAAACTTGGGAAGAAAGAAAACATTATTATACTTTGTTATATACAAATTATTTTAAATATTTGACTTGAATTTTAAAAAGTAATATTGTCAAAGTTTTTATAGCTTCTGTGTATCAGACTTATTTGCACTAGACTATGAATATTCTTGTGTGGACAGGCAAATCAGACCCAAATATATAATGATTCTTTTCTATGTATTTTGTTTCAATTACAATGCATTCTAAATCAGTCTAGAACAAACACATTTAATTAAAGCCAATAAATCTAGGTGCACTCCCACAATTGTTACCCCTTTTATTTCTATAATAAAATAGTCAGACTTATTCACTGTGGCTTGATATAATCGTGGATTTTGAAGTGAAGGTACTTTCCTCTACATTAAAGAGCTTTCAAATGTCTTCATGATGTTAGTGTCTCTTGAATAACTCAAGCTTGTCTCTAGCTTGCCTAATATTGGGTGAGTACCTATGAAAAACAATAATGATAAAGAAAATGATGAAGATAGCAAAGACACCAACTTCTGCCGGCATCAAATCTCAACCTTTTAGCTTCCAATGTGGACTGAAGACTGGTAAACTTCTGGAGTCCTCCAGGTCTTCAATGTCAGGCTGTGATTGCCTAGGCATTCAGCCTTCTAGATTATGCAGCTAACAAGTTCTTAGCCTCTCTGGTATACAGCTAGCCATTGGTGGACTACACAACTCGTACAAGCCAATCCCTGTCCTACAAGCCAATCTAGTAAACCCTTTCTTGTCATATGTACATATTCTATGACTTTTACTCTTATAGAACATCCTGAAGATGAAAATGCAAAAGAGTTATTTTAAATGGATGTAATGATCATCAGGAGAGTAGGGAGGTGGTATGTGAAAGAATGAGGAGGGAATCTGAGGGGAGCAGCCACTGATGCCAGTGTTTGAAACAATGAGACTGAGAGGCCTTAAAGTTATACATGAAGATTGAGGAGTGCTTTCCAAATAAAATACTTACATTTTCCATATTATTAGAGAAACGAAAGCAGAGAATTTTTACTTTGTAAAGGCCTTTTCTACATGTAAATGAAATCAGAATGTTAAGCATAAATACAAACTCAGGACTGTTCTAAAAAACCTGTATAACTAGAGAAGATTTTTTTTTTCATATCATCAAGATAAGCTCTAGGAAATGAAGCCAAGGAGGGGTGGTCCAGTAGAGGAGTGTCACGGAATCTGGGACAAATGAAGTTTACATGTAAAACATGTTATCAGTATTGTTCCCCAGATCCTTAACACTTTCAGAAGATTTATGAGATGCTTTCCTCCCTCCCCCAAAATCAAAGCCCCTTCATATTTCATTCATGTGTGTATATATATAATACCTTCTTATAAAATATATTGCAGATAAGTAGTCTAAAAATTTGATGGCATTGGTATATGAAACCCAGAGAATTATATTTACCTAAGACTTACTGAGCTCAATTTTTGACCCTAGGATACCATTTTCCAGGATTTTCTAGAATAAATACAAATAAATTTTGGATAAAGGCATCCTCATGGGCACCTGGCATTTTTTTTCATTCAAAAATTTGTATAGCATTTAAAATATTTTATTATTTAATGTATATGAGTGTTTTGGTTGCTTGTGAGTCTGTGTGCCATGAGATCACTTTTTAATTAAAAGTTTTTGAGAATTTTATACATGAGTGTTTTTTTTTTGGTTGTTTGTTGGTTTTACATTTCTGTCCCTTCATACCAATCCTCCAGTTCCTCTCTTATCACCCTGGACTACTTCCTGTCAAATTTATGACCCCTTTTAAAATTATTATTACATATATTATTTTACATACACCCATATATATGGATGTGTATAATATATTTCCATATATATCTATACACACACATATACACACATCTATCTATCTATCTATCTATCTATCTATCTATCTATCTATCTATCTATCTATCTCCATCCTACTGAGTATATTTAGTGTTGTTTGTATGTACTTTTATTTATTGCTGGCCATTTATTGCCTGTAGCTCTTCATCTAGGCATAAGTCCTTATGAAAATTGTCATGTCAACTGTAGTTGTCATTTATACATGGCTTGTTTTGGCAACCATATTGTTGAGATTTCATGGGTGCAATTGCTCTGTCGTATCTAGAAGACAGTATCTATCAATAGATACCCTGGTCCTTTGGTTCTTACAATCTATCTGCCCCCTCTTCCATAATTTCCCCTGAGGTTTAAGAGTAGGGGTTGTGTTGCACTTGTACCAACTGAGACTCAGCACCACACAGATACTTATTCGCTGCATTTTGCTCAATTGTGGTTCTCTGAGATAATTTCCATCTGTTGAAATGAAGCTTCTTTGGTGCCCAGTTCCTTAATTAGTATAAGAAATATTTGATAATGACCCCAAACTTAATATTTGAATCTTCTCTTTTGCCATTCCAGGTTTTAACACCACTGAAGGAGAAAAGGAAGAAATGCAGAACATTGTGAGCTCTCTAAATGTTAAGCTCCAAGCCCTTTTCCTTTAGCCGGCTAAAGTGGTTCAAATATTGGGAAGGCAACTCTGGACATGCTCAGTTCCTTGAAAACATCTCCAGATATGAGAATGTGAATGGTAACCTAAAACTATCAGGCAAGGATAATATTGTGTATTTTCTTATTGAAACATTCTCTTCTTTGCTATTATTACTTTGTTTAAAAAAATCTATGCCCCCAAGTGACTCTTAACATGGATGAGAGACAAGCTGTTAACAACCATGCTCATGCATTGTGCTTCAGTTGGCAGCTGACAGGTCACTGATCATTTAATTCATAAGTTTTCGCAAAGTCACTATTTATATTTTGTGTAAAGATTGTTGATGGCAATACAGATTAGGCATACCTGAAAAGAGTTTTCTTCCCTTCTCTGTTTCTGTAAGAAGTTTTATACATCATAGTGAAAAATCTGGAACTTCCTACTAATTTAAGATTGCATGTAAGGTTTTCCAGAATTAACAAGAAAGCTAAACGTATTAAGTCTGAAACAGCCTAAAGTAAAGTTACACAAGCCTTTGAGCATAGGAACAGTGTGGGTGGTTACAGCAGGCAGATGCTTCCACACTGGATGGAGACAGTTGGTCAGGGATCCACCCCTGGAAAACCCAGGCTTCCTGAAGCATTGCTGTTCTCTGAGACCCAGTATTCTGAAACTTGTCAAATTGTTCCTTTGTAGTGCACAAGCAGCATCCTTGCCATTTCAGCACAGACACCAATACATTTGAAGAGGCAGACAACACATTCACACATAAGAGCTTATGTGCCACTTCGATTTCCATTTATCCTATACCATTCAACATTACGATTGTGTATTTTATTGCACATATTTATATACTAGCAGTATATTATTATTTTTCTAAATATATTTATATGTGTTGTGTGGTGTGTGTACACATGTGTGTAGGACACATGCATGTGTGCTCCTGCATGTGAAGACCAGAGGTTGATATCAGATGTCTCCTTCACTTGTGTTATGGAGTTCAACAACACAGCTAGACTGACTGACTGGTCAGTGAGCTACACAGTTACTCCTGTCTCTGCTTCCTCATCCCTAGAGTTACAGTCATTTAAACTTCTAACGTGGCTGTGCTGATTAGACCTGACGTCCTCATGCTTGCATGGCAAGTACCTTATTGACTAAGTCATCACCCCAGCCTTTCATGCATGGTAACATAAAATTTGACATAAAAATATTTCATTTACTTACATAGTTCTTATTTCTAGCCATCACGTTTCCTAAATTTATGTTAAAATTTGTGTCACTGATATCTTACGAAATTGAGAAAATGTGGACTACGAAACATAACAAGTTGTATCATAGAAGGTTCACATATTGTTGGGCAAATGAAGTAAACTCTGGTCTATGCTGAACAGGTGATTGAGGAATGTTTTAAGTTCTAGGAATAGTCAACTCTTGATTTTAAAATTCATAAAACATGAAAAGTACCCACTTCCTACCCTTAAGGAAATAAATACTGTAATTACAACAACCATTTGTTGTAATTTTAATGTTTTACTCAGTCTGTAAAAAGAAATGGACTTTTAGCAATATATTACCCAATTCTTTGATATATGAACATTAAAGACACCCATAAGATTTCTCTGAAGAACTGATCCTTGAGCCAACATATATGTTAACATGTAAGGGAAGATTCAGTTCCCGTTGCCCCTATGGGTCTTTGTCTCTGAGCAGTTTATTCCTGCCATGACTTTTCCAGGACCGTGGACAGCACATAGCTCATGCAACACCTACTGTGTTACACCATGCTGACATTAAGTATCCATCAACATACAAATTAATCTCTCTATTGAACAACATATCCATTTACTTTCAGTCAATTTTAAACTTTGCTTTGTTGACATGATATTTCTACTTGTTTAGAGGGTATGATAATTCAGCACATGTATAAAATATATGACAATGAATCAGGAACTTAGCATCTCCATCTACCAACTTTAACCTTCCTATGTGCTAGAGCCTTATGACTCTAAGTATTTTACAATGTGTCATAATTCTTATGGAATTCTTGGTTACACTACCAAGTTGCAAATTCCAGAAAAAGTCCCCGTTTGTTTCCTTCTTCCTCTTTCCCTCTAAACTTTCTAGTCTCTAATTCCATTTTTTTCTTCTCTGGTATTATTTTGTAGAGTCCACAAAGAGAGAAAATATGACATTTGTCTTTATGAGTGTGAGCTATTTCATTAAAAATGATTGTTTTTGAGTCTGTCCATGTTAATAGCAAATGATGTCATTTCATTTTTATATATGGGGGACATTTTAGTGTGCCTGTGTACTGTATATTACTTGTGCATTCATCAGTTGATGGCCACTAGGTTGATTGTAATAATACTGAAATAAACATAGGGTATAGGTGTCTCTTCCTGAGACTGGTCAACAACTGGTTGGTTGATGTGTGGTCTGGAGACTCCAGACCGGATATGCCTGGATATACCCAGTAGTGGGATTGATGGATTGCATGGAAGTTATATTTAAGTTTTGCTATGCTTGTCCATATCTGTTTTCCACAATGTCCTTCCAATTTGTGTTTTCACTAAGAGCATGCTAGTTTATCTTTCTTTGCATTCTTAATAGTGTGCTATTTTTCTTTTGTCCTTCTGATAATAACAACTTTTACTTGTATCTCATCGTGGTTTTGATTTATATTTCCCTGATGACTAGTGATATTGGAAGTTTTTTCTTCATTTGTTTACTTCTTGGCTTTCTTTTTTGTCTCTTGCTGTCTGGCAGGCACCCATTACACATATGCCTAATTAGAATATTTTCCTATCTTAAAATTAGGCTATTTGGGTTTTATGACTTTGCTTTTCTTAATTTTAATTTTATTTTTTGTTGAACTACTGTGAGTTTGTCACAGATACATAAACATACAATAATAGCCTGGTGTAGATTGAGCAGAAGTACATGAACACACAAGGATATATTCTATAAAAATATAAATGAAGGTATTCACAGCTGAAATCATTAAGCAAGATGACAAATTTAACTGGCATTCGGTATAAATGAAGTAATATTAATAGAGAGAAATGTACTTAGACAAGAAATGCTATTTTGATGCCTCTTTTGGTTTTCCTCAAATCTCTTGCCAGCCTTCAGTGCTCTGAAGTGAACTCCTAAACTTGAAATTTTTGGATTCCCTTCTAACTGTATTCTAGTTTAACTGGGTCAGCACAAGACACTGTAGAGAGTTAGAGGGAAGGGAGAAAGACAGATTTTGGCATGTCTTCCATATTTCTTCTCTGGTTTCTGATGAATGCAGTATCTACTGGGTAATTCTCTGACAGCAAAGACTCATTCTGATTTCAATGCAATTTATACCTTGGTCCTTTAAAGTTTGGGAATGGTAATAGTGAGAGGGTTTCTTGTCTCAGGTATTCTGCCTTCCTTTGTGGGTTCCTAAGTCCTGCTCACACAAGCAAAATATTCCTCCAGCAACGTCTCTGTGGTTGAACTGTCAATCAGTTTTCTCCTTTTAAGTATCTCTACTGGTCACAATAGCTATTACACAGGAGGTCACACAGGAAAACAGCTTTTACAGATAATGACAAGCAGTTGCAGTGTGTGCTGCTCCCTCTGCAGACAGAACAGAGGGGCACCCCTTTGAATTTTAGAGCTACATTCCTGGGTCTATGTGTATCCTGTTGTGCTCACAGGGTAGTTCACAGGCTACCAGTCTCGAGAAGACCATGACCAAAAAACCCTCTTCAGTGGGCTGAGTCTGTTCTCTAAGCTCCCCTAGTACTTGGATAGTGTGATACAGTCATCTAATGGTAAACAAATATCCAAGGCTGACAGAGACGCTGTCAAATATTGTATTTAGCTCCGAGGAGACAATCATGCTTTACATATCTATTTTGACGAAAAATCTCCTTCTTCCAAATAGTCTTTTCTCTTTAAGCAGCATGACTTGCCACTGTGTCTAGGAAGTGCTGAACCATGGAAGATCAGCAGGTAGGTGCTTTGTAGAACTCATCATTGACTGAGCGCTACCCAATTTATCAAATCTTTAATCTGTGTATGTAGACTGTAGAATTTAGATTTTAGATTAGCAAGTCATTATAAAATTAGAGCCACTGGGCTCCTGATAAGGCATTACTTTCTAGGGACAACAGGCAGTTACTGGCAGATGAGTGATTATATATTCAATCCTCAAGCAGAAACTGGTGACTCACACTTTAATTCCATCCCTTAAAAGGCTAATTCAGGAGAATTGCCTTGAGTTTCAGGCCAGCCCAGGCTATATAGTGAGTTTTGGGTCAATATAGCCTATAGCCCAGCCCCGCTCCCCAAATCAAACACTATGAATATATGCATGCATATGTATGTGTCTACAGAGAAACAGATACATGAGAGAAACAAAGATACAAAGAAAGGAAACAGAGTTGTGGTTTTAGCTTAGTGGTAGAGATCACTTGGCTGTTAAGAGCAAGGCCGTAGGTTCAGTTCTCAGCACGGGAAAACAAAACAAAAGAAATCTTCCCTCAAATCCTGACACACATTTTAAAAAGTCATTTGTGGCCAAAGTGTTTCTACATGTGTTACCCTAGAGAATATGCCCTTTATTGCTAGAGTGTTTCATAGTACATTGTAATTGGCCAGGAACTCATTTTGAAGCTGAGGATCAGTTACCATAGGTTGATGATTTCAAAATCCTTATGTCTCATCACAGACAATGACTGGTTGGGAGGAACAATAGGCTGGGCTCCTTTATGTCCAACATTTGATACTGTGTGCGATAAACTATTGTTTGAAATGATGGTGCCGGAAAATCATTATTCATTGGCCAGTAGTTATAATGTCATACTCTGCAAAGCCCCAAAGTACAGATTTAAGAAGAGAGCAGCAAAAATTTGAAAGACCTATCTCCTTATTTTACCTAATAGTCTACTTAGTGGCTTTGTTAGATCTGGTTTCCAGGGAAAAAAAAATGTCTGCCAAAAAATTATATGTCTATTAAATTGGGTTATGGACCTGTTCCCTCACTGTCTTTAGCTACTGACATCACTGACCTAACTGGAAACAAATAATTTTATTATGCTGGCTTGGGTGATTAATTTTGAATAACAAGACAAAACTGGGCAAGAAATACTGGTGAGAATCCAGGAGATTCCCTTTGGAGCTTTTTAGTATTTACATGTCCCACAAAAATAGTCATGGAGGATCTGCAGCTACCAAATCCCTCTATCCAGTAGGGGCGGTGGTCTTATTTGAAAGACTGGGATCATCTTGAGACAAAAATTTCTCCCCTTCAAGAACTTGAGAAAGTGTAATTTGATTATGAAATGGGTGATGGAGAGTTGGAAAATACGACGGTCAAATTTGGCCTCATGACCAAAAGCAAAAAGTGTAGCAGCTAAATAACATGTTGATGAATATTTATTTCCTCACACACTCCTGGTATGAAAAGTATTGTTGTTAAATAATATTAAATCTATATGCCAGTAGAAACTATGATGAATTGCTGACACTTTGTCATGATATAAATGACTAGTGCAATGATATTATTTCTATGGATTCTGAATCTAGGCAAAAGATAGAAATGGAGCTGAGTGGAATTTTCTGTTCTGGTAGCTTTCTGTTTGCTTTCCTACATGCATTTTCTTCTTTTGTTGGGACTGCTTTGTGCTCAGAGATGCAGAACCACAGTTCTGACAGCACCCAGATCCCTGGGCAGCCTGTATGCTAGCATGGTGCACTCTGTGGGAGATTTCTGTGGGGATTTCTGTCCTGTCTCTCCCATGGTCTGATTCATGCAGCTTCTATGGCTGCATCTCCCTTAACTAGGACTTTTGCCAGGAGACGTCTCCACACAGCTTCTGTATCTGCCAGCCTCTGGTACCACTCCCTCTACTCTGTCACTTCATGGCTTCCTGTGATTGCCTCTCCCTTTCTCTCTCCCACTTTTAAACTCATTGTCTAATTCCTTCATTCCTCACTACACTCCCGTAAACAGACCATGATCTATAGAGTTGGATATCTGAGAGGAATTGTGATTTCTTCATAGTAACAAGGCCAATAATTTATTGTTTAGAAGATATAGATCTAATAAGAATCAACTCAATTTCAACTGTTTGAAATGAAGCTTCCAGCCCATAAAACTAAAACAGGCCTGGAGATATGGCTTAGCAATAAAGAGAATGCTGTTTGTGCAGAGGACTCACATCCTTTTCGTGGCATGTAGGGAAGTACACAACAACCTACAACTAACTCCTGATTTAGGGATCTAACACCCTCTTTTGACTTCCACAGATGACACACACATGTATAGACATATACAAAAACACGTACGCACATTATTCAAAATAAAAATAAAGATTTGAAAACTACAATCAAGAAGCACACAGCAAATAAACCATCTGTTTCAATGCCTACAGATCCAGAAAAGGATGTTGAATCTCTTAGAACTGGAGTTACAGATGGTTATAGGCTTTCATGCAGGGTCTGGGAATTAAATCTGGGTCCTCTGAAAGAGCAGACAGTGCTCTCAATCACTGAGCAATACATCCAGTCCCATGGCTGAGCAGTTTTAAATAAAATATCAGTTAAGCAAAAAGATTCTTTTCAAAAGGAAGTTCACAGCACTCTTTTGTTAGTTGAGAGAGAATCAGGTAGGAAAAACATACGAGAAATTAAGGAAAACATGAGTAACTGAGGGGTAAGCCAAGATGAACATAATTACTCTGTTACTCATAGAATAACAGCAAAAGTGGATGAAACACTAAACCCTAAAGAAATCTGTTGAGTAGTTGCTTGAAAATGAAATTCCTGTGTCACACAGAAAAAAGCATTTCAAATACAGTAGCTAACATGAACCCTGTTTCTATGTGCTTGTCCTAGTTTTATACCGCATAATCTGTGGGAGATACCAGTTGTTCCGAATATGCACTTTAAACATTTTAAAAAGCGAGATGTTTTCATAGACTTGTCATACTTTCTCCTGGTGGGTCTCACTTCCATTTGCTCAGTTACTATATGCACAGGCTGAACAGGTTTCATCTCTGTTGGAGCTTCTTATAAACAGGTTCATGAACTCCTTTCCCAAAACCCTTACTTATTTTCTATTGGGTTATCTGTCTTTTTGTTGTGAGGAATTTTGTAAAACTTGCAGGTAAGCCATCCATAAGTTATCAAAGTAGCAAATCATCTTCTTCTAGATGCTTGGTTTATATCAGGCCTTTTCACCTTAATGAGAATTGCAGTGCACTATTCAATTTAATTTGCTCCTTTCCCATTCTGATTGAGAAATCTTCACCTTCTGGAGATATTCTTGTTTTGGATCTTCTAAAATTCTTATTCTACTTTCCTATTTAGAGCAACATAAATGTAATGTTATTTTTTATTTTATCACAATTTTATCCAGTTGCTAAGCACCACTTACTGCCATCAATAGGCCATTCTTTTTTGCAATCTGTCCTATGAGTCTGTCTACATGTAATGATTTGAATGTAAAATGTTTGTCATAGGCTTACAAGTTTGAACACATAGCCTCTATCTGGTGGCACAGTTAGGGAAGGTTATGGACTCTTTAGGAACTAGAGGCTTACTGGAGGAAATGAATAACAGGACTGAGCTTTCAGGACTTATAGCCAGCCCTCATTTCCTTTTGCCTTTAAAATTTTTAGATTTAAAACTTATAAAATTTGCTTTTAAAATATGCTGCTTTTAAAATTCAGATGCCATATGACAAGTTATCTTCCTGCTCCTGCTACCATGCCTTTCCCACCAGGACAGTTTCCCCCAGGAACTGGAAGCAAAAATCAGTGTTTTCTCCCTTAAGTTGCTTTTGTCAGTGTATTTCATTAGAGCAATAGGGGTGGAAGTTACATCAGAAAATCAATAATGAGAAATGAGGCGATACTGTGACGAATCTCAGCATGAGGGTCTTAGGCATTTGTAATTGCTCTGTGAGAGAAACATGGAAGAGTTTACAACTTTGGGATAGAGAAGACCTTGACTAGTGTAAGCAGAGGTTTGTGAACCATTCTGTGGGATCCTGGAAGACCAGAAGTCAGAGAACAATGTGGACTATGAAATCCCAGTTTATGAGGCTGAAGGAGGAGACTGGACTATGGATCATTCATGTTGTAGCCTAGCAAAGGATAGGGCTGCATTCTACCTATGTATCAAGAACTGAATGAGATTGAATTCAAAGGTGATGGCCTAATTCATTAAGTGGAGTTAATTTTAAGACAGTAAAACATTGTGGATGTATCATGGTTGTTGCTCCCTGCTCTTAATTCATGTCTACAGTGAGAGAGAGCAACAAGTGGAACAAAAGAGACTTACAGATATGAAACTTGGTAAAGAAAGGTGTGTGAGAAGCTTGGAGTTGTGAATAAGATGAGTGTATATGATAAAGCACCTGCAACTGTTTAAGAGATTAGAGAGAACCCTCCTGATATATAATGGGACAATAGGCAAGGTGCCCTGACCATTGAAGACTCAAACTGAGAAAGGCAAGGAGTCCTTCACAATGGCTTCAGAGAGTGGCCAAGGTTGGGCGATGCGTGACAGGGAGAAGTCCCTACAAGGAGTCCCTGAGAGGTCACTGTGGATTTGTGAAGATGAAGTCTAAGTTACATAGGAAATCTCAGAATGTTTGAGATGTCAGAGCCCTGGGACAACTGCTAAGGAAATCTAAAGGCATGGCGTGGACCTGGCCTAAGAGAGAGGCTCTTTGTGCTGCAGGCAGCAGAATTGTAGGGAAGCATGGCTACCTGAGCCCTTTGGGACCCAGATAATCCATCCTGAGACTCAGATACTGGCATGGGATTGATAGTTTTCCCACTGGGTTTCTGGGTTTCTTTGGTCTAGTTTTTTCTTGTATGTGCCTATCACCTACTTTTCAAGTGGGAATGTGTAGTCTGAACCTTTGTATAGAGGCAAGCGTAATTTGTATTTTATTTTACTTTATTTTAGTTCACAATTAAAAAATTTAGACTTTAAATGTTGGAACTGTTTAACTACGGAGGCTTTCAAAGCTGGACTGGATGTCTCCAAAAGTCTTCTGCATTATAACATGGTCATGAACCTATGGGAGCATGGGTGGAAGCTTAGGGATAAATATGACAAGTTTGGATGTCAAGTTGACAAGAGTTACAAATTGTGATGGCTTGTATGAACTATCAACTTGACAGAATATAAGATCACCTGGAAGATGGGCTTCTGGTCATGCGTATGGGAGATCTTGGTTACATTAATTGAGGCGGGAAGATCCATCTTACTGGGTCAGGACCATTCCCTAATCTGTGATTGTGGACTGTATACAATGAAGAGAGTAAGCTGAGCACCAGGATCCATTCCTGTCTTCTGACTGTGGGCACAATGGGACTAGCTGCTGTAAGCTCTTGCTCGCTATCTTGACTACTTCTGGACAACTGTACCTTGAACTGTGAGCTAAAGTAAATCTTTCTCTTATTAAGTTGCTTTTGTCAAGGGATTTTATCACAGCAACAAAGCAGTGACAAAAGTATTTCACTGTCTTTACTGCCATGATTATATAATAGGTTCTTATGTATGATAATCTTTTTTCATAGATGTTCAAACCTTTTGAATTTTCAACTAAATCTTAGAAACTATTCCGGCTTTTGAAAGTATTAAAAGCCCCTTGAAATTGACTGGTATCATTATCAGTGGACCAGTTTAAGAGAATTGACACCATTGTAATTCAGTTTTCAATCTATGAAACTATCACACATCTACATTTATACATGTTTTATATAATGCAGTGAGATCTATATAGGCTTTTCTTCCATTTGATTAGATATACGAAAAACTATTTGATGTTATTCTAAGTCGTATCATTTTGTATTTTAATCTTTCATGTGTTGTATAAAGAAATGAAATTTTTACATGGCTTTTATACCTGAAGCTACATTAAATTCTGTTATCAATTCTAGTAATTAAATAGAGAGACTTTTTTGGACTTTGCATGACCACAATTATGTGTACTGCCTGAAAATGGAAATGGCATTTTGCCCTTCAGAGTCTTTACTCTTTAGCTCTCTGCCTCATTACATGGGCTATTAATAGAATTGAATGAAATGGGATGGAAGTGATGGGAATAAGTAATTGGGCCCCATTGTGTGTGTGTGTGTGTGTGTGTGTGTGTGTGTTCGCACTATAGAGAATTTTTTTTAACAATTCAGAATTAAGAAGTTTTTTTTTTTTGAGACTCTTCACATTTTGTGTGTGTGTGGTGTGTGGTGTATGCTTGTGTCTGTATGTGTATGCATGTGTGTGTATGCTCTTGCATATGCATATGGAATCCTGTGGTTGACATCAGCTATCCTCTTCTAGACCTTTCTACATTAATTTTATTAGCTGTTTGAGAGTTTAGTATAGCATGTTTTGAAAATATTCAGCACCTACAAATTCTTCCTATAGCCCTACTTCCCTATCATCCAAATTTGTGTCTTAAAAAAAAAACCCTTCAAGATCAGTTTGTGCTGTCCAAATGTTTTTGAATATGTATTCATACACTAGAGCATGATCAACTTGGCAGTGCTTATGCTCTGAGCGAACACTGTATCTTCCCCTCCCAGCAGCTAACAATTGCCAATAGCTCCATGACTAGGAGTAAAACTTCGTACCAGACCCCTCTCTCCATGCTCTTATTTATGCTGTGGAAACAGCTGTAAGTTCATATGTGTAGCTTTTATGCTAGGTCCAGATTATTTCCTCTACCCCACTACCACTAGCTCTTACACTCTTCTGACCTTTCTTTGACAGTTATCCCTGAAACTTTGGGAGGAGGGGATGTGGTATATATAACCCTTTTAGGGCTGAGCATTCTTTAGTCTCTTATTTTCTGCACCTTGGCCGGTTGTGGGTTTCTGTATATATCAGTGTCTATTGCAAAAATAAGCTGCTCTCACAAGGATTGGTATATGCATTGATCAATAGGTGTAACAACCATTCATTAGGAGTCAGTTAAATGCTATGCCTATTTGCAGCATAATAGTTGTTGATTCTCCCTTAGAGCCTATGACTTGTCCAGTTCTTAGCCCTATAATGGAGCCAGGTATGGATTTCATCTTGTTCAGCAAGATTTAAATTCAATCAGAAAGTGTTTGATTACAACCACGATGTTCATTCTACTATTGCATCAGTGGGCATGTATTGCCAGGTCAATTGCTATTATAGCTTACACGGTTCACAGCTGGGTGCTATTGATAATTTTCTCTTCGGGTATAAGGCCTCTCATGCAACTGGGAGCTTGAAGTTTTGGCTGAACTACCTGGACAGCAAGCTCTGGAATATAGTACTATCCCACCCACTGGCCCCAGAGATACAGGAACACACTACCACATCCAGATACTAGGAGAGTGCTAGGGATCTGAACTCATGAATTTAGGCTGCTCATTGAGTGCACTTACACACTGATCGAGCCCCCTCAGTTTCATTTCTCTCTCTTTTTTTTGTCAAAGATGATGTTTATTAAATTTAAAAAACAAAACAAAACAGGAAATCAAGCAGTTTTGACTTGCTGGGATTCCTATAAATTGCTTTAAAATTCTAATGAAACTATTGCCCATAGATTTTTGAAAATCATGAGGTTTTAGTCTACATATAGGAGTGAATTTTTCTGATAGATCCTTAATATTCATTTATTTATGTTTGACACATTTGGGCAAGAAAAAGGGATAATAACTACAACAGAGTATAGCAGGAATCACAGTGTATTCCTACTGAGATTTTCAGACTTGACCTCATGTGGGCCTAGCTGATTAGAACTGTTCCTGTTTGGTCCTATCACCTTATGACTCCTCCCCATCTCTCATTCTAAATCACATCAGCACAATTTGCCAAACTCCTTTCTGGATTTCTGAATGAATCAAGTTGACTCCTTCCAACCACACACATCTCCCTCTGAACAAAGTAAAATTGTTAGAATCTAATTTGACAGCTTGAGATTCACAGGTCTTAAATTCTCTTTACATTTCTGGTATAAAAAGGAACCCACTAGTCTAAATTAAACTTAAAAGAAATTGAAATAGGTTGCTCCATTTACTTTGAAAACATTTATCTAAACGCTTTAATTTTTATGGTGTCTGAATTTTGCTTGTCTTTCATGTGACACCTTGTTGAATTTTATAGTGAGACAGTATTGAATTTAGAAAATGTGGGATAAAGGCTTCCTGTGCTCTTTACCTTCCATGTTTCTAAAACTGTTATTATGTTATATATCTTTTTGCTTTGGATAAATATCTTGTATCTAAATTTTTATGTATTTTGTATTGTTAGGGGCAGACCCCCAAAAAATCACTAGGACTTGAGATGGATGCAAGAGCAAGAAGTTTATTTCCAACACGTTGGGATCCACCCTCACGGATGTCTCAAGTGAGACAGATAAGAGTGACAATTAGCACATTCTAAGTATGGTTTATATATGCGTTTCAAAGGCAGAGCTTAGCAACAGAGTATCAGGCGTGATTCTATTGGTTACATAGTAATGTGAGTATTAACCTTTAAGCTGATTGGTGCTAGCATATAGCAAGGTCTTGGGCTCCTAGAAAATGTAAACTTAGGGTCTTAGTCAATGCAGGTGGGGGGAGATCCTTAGCCCAAGGCCGTTAGTCAGCAGTCCATATCTTGTTTGCCTTAGGAATTGTTTTTCTTACTTTAGTTCTGGGAACTGTTGAGTCACCTTGCCCCTAACTTAGGCCTACACAGTTCTGGTGCTTTTTAGAAGACTGACTAAAGTTTGGCTGCTTTGGCTTTTGTTCTTTCAGTATTGTTTGATATTTTTATATATAAATATAACATGTTTGGATCAAATCCACTCCCATTCCTCCTCTTCCAGTTCCTCCCTTATATTCACCACCAATTTTCTCTCCAACAGCCATGTTCTCTTTCTTTAAAAATCTGCTGAGTCTGTCTAGCTGCTTGCTTGTATGTGCATCAATATAGGATCATCTACCTATTAGAGTATATACAGACTCTTGAGGGCTGTGTCCTTGAAGAAAACTGACTCTCTCTTCCCCAACAGCCATCAGTTATCAACAGCTCCTCAATAGGGTGAGGTTTCATGAGCTTGTCCTTCTCCTGTAATCAGATTTTGGTTCACTTGGTTTTGTGCAGATCTGGTATATTTAGTCACTGATATTTTGAATTTATGTGTACAATGCCAGCTGTGGTGGTTCACACCAGTAGATTATGCTGAAGAGGCCGCAGAAGGGTCACATATTCAAATTATTATATTCACAAATTATTAGAAGAACCTATAGGAAAATTCCAAGCTTAAAAATCCTATGTTAATTAAATGAAAATATATTGGATTACTCATATTTTCTGCTGTTCCTATGGTAAATAAATGATCCTTAAAAAAAGTCTTGTCATAAAATTATTCACAATATCCAAACCCAGGAGTTTAAATGGAAGTTACTGATGTATAATGTTTCAGCTTCTGAGATTTACTGCTGATTGACACATTATGACCCTCTCCTTGTGAATTCAGAGCTGTACTGAACTCAGCTGACTTCTCTAGTTGGCTGATTCAACTCACTCATTGTTCTGGCTCACTCTTTTTCAAGCTGACTGGTTCAAACTGAACTGCTGAGCTGGCTGACTGCATCTGACTGAACTCTTCAGACTCTGGCTGACTTCTGCAACTTCTCTCCTTGAACTGCTCTGCTAGGCTTCAAACTGACTCTTAATGTTAGCTGACTCTCTCTCACTCTCCTTCTGCAAGACTGCTTCTCTGTCTTATCCGACTGCTTCTTTGACTGTCTTACTGAACTAACTGAACTTGACTAACTGACTGAACTAACTCTCCACTCTGATTCTTATCTGCTTCTACCTCTGCTTCCTCCTTGCTTCTTTCACTGAGCTCTGCTATCTGCTTCTACCTCACTTCTACACTATTTTTTCACTATCTGAGCTCTTACTGCTTCCACCTCTTTCTGAGCTCTGCTTCCTATCTCTGTTTCTACACTCTGTTTCTACTTCCTGCTTCTCTCTACTAAGTTGAGATTAAAGGTGTGTGCCACCACAGCCATATGAATTGGATTTAAAGGTGTGTGCTTTGATGGGATTAAAGGCATGTACTAACATTCTTTCTACCCAAGAGCAACCATGCTGCCATATCAGAGATCAAATGTCTATCACACAGGCCTTCCAATGTAATCCTTTGTGAGAACAGCCATGCTGCTGGATTAAAAGATTAAATGTTCCTCTACACACACACACACACACACACACACACACACACACACACACAGCCTGTGTGATATATGGGTGCCAGCATGATGTTCATGTCCCTATATATTTTGGCAGTGGGGCCCAACCTTGGGTTGAACTTTGTCAAGCTTAACCTTAGACTAGTGTATGCCAGGTGGATGTCTACAATCCATGCTGCTTATTGCCAACAAGAACCATGGTCATGCCTGTGGTCTATGCTCCCTCAGCAGAGATTTGATTTAACTAATTTCTTTTCTTTTCTCTCTTTTTTTCTTTATATCTTGTGGGTTTTTTTCTTCCTTTTTTTGGCACAGTGGTGGGAGATGGACCTGGGAGGAATGGGAAGATGTCATTGAAATACATTGTATGAAACTCAAGTAATTAATGAAATTATTATTTAAAAAGTTAACTTTTAAAAAATTATATGAGCTTGGAAATGTCTTGCATATAATTTAGACCACCACTTTATTAATGTGTTTCTATAGCTATCATGAATTCACAGTCTATGATCTCACAAAATAGTAAGACCTAGAACACTTGTTATGAATGGTGTGTTCCTGGTGAGAAACCCATCTGATGTCTTTTAGACTATCATTCCTCAGAGGGCTTACCTATATTTGTGGAAGATTTTTAATAGATTATAGTTTTTAAAAGGAAAGAAATGCATGGCTGTTGTGTACTGCATGAAGTCCCCTGAGCTCTAATGTAATCCAGAGTGATTGAAGCTGATCTCCCAGAAAATGTACCATAGTAATTAATGTGTCTTCCTCTTTTGGACTTAACTATTTGATTTGAAATATTCTGTCTAATTAACAAATATGATGCTTAAATCAGCAAATTAAAAATTCCTTCTATGTGCTAAGATTTTCTGAGATGACACTCCCCTGCTCAGAGAGTAGTAATTACTTGGAGAAATCAGCTATTCCAAGGTAACTGGGCAGTTAAAATATTTTATCAGGTAAATTACCAGTCACCATCAACATTTATCAAGGACTCATTTGGATTTTATTACAGGTTGACATTTACTTATTTGCCCAATTTTTAAAATTATAACTGTTGCACAATTGCCTGGGGTTGCAACTATAGAAAATTAGCACACTAATCACATTAATTACCATAAATAAAAGGTTATCAAAGAGCTGTTAGTAATAGCATATAACATTTTAAAAGCAACTTACGGTGTTCTTAATGATACCTTAAATTCATTCACAGCATTGTAACTTCAAAAGCCTTTTACTGTCTTTAGTTTAAAGCTTTGATTCTTCTATCAGTGCCATTCTTGATACTATTTTAGAAGCAACAAAATTCAAACCTAACACATCTAAAGTAGAGATTACATTAAGAACCACGTTCCAGAATCCCTATCCTTCAGTCTGTTTCCACATTTCATGATCAAAACAAGATTACCACTGGCTTTCTGTGTTCTGGCCTACCAATACATTCACAGGCTTAAGTTCCAAACTACGTCATGCCTTATAGTATCAACCTGGTCTTCTTATTGACAATAGTATTTTCATTAATATTTTCCCTTATAAGGAAATACATATAATGTATCTTGAATGACTTTCAGAATATGAATAAGATCATGCTTTGTTTTTTGCTTAAAATAATCTGAGGGTTTCTAATGTATTACAAAGCTATCAAAATGACTCTGCCATAGGACTCATGCAATCCATTTACAGTGACATCCCCTGCTTCTCTCTCTATTGCAAAGCCATTAACACTCTGTCTACTCCTCATTGCAATTTTTGAATTGTCGAGCATTTTGAAAGATGGCTTTACTTCAGTCAAACTTGGCCTGTTTGTAATATTTGACTCCCAGATTTTTATAGAACTACAGTCTTCTTTGGAGAGATGTAACTCCGTCACTGAGCCTGCCCCCTCTTTTTCTCTCATACAGTCTGTCCTGATGTCATTGTGCTCTGTGTTATTTCTACACCATATTTTTGTGATCAAAAAATTACTTTACCAACATACTTGTTTACCTACTTGTAGAACATCAGCTGTTATATATTATAAAACCACTGCAGCAGAAATCATATGTGTCTTCCCTACTAGTTGTGTTAAATGCTTAGCATTCTCCCCTCTTCAGAGCTTCAGTTGACAACCCTATATACACCACAGAATATTTTTATCCTAACACCTCATCATCTAAGAACATTTTCTGTGCCTCTATCTTAGTTCACAATAAATGTCAGATAGTAAATTTTTTAAGAGGCAAATCAATCAGGAGATCAAATAAGGAAATCAATAAGTGAAACACTGCACAGCTTTTACATTCCTTACTTGATGTAATCATAAGACACATGCTATATATTTCAGTTTCTGGTATGATCAAGTTCATGGTACATGTAGTAGAAACTATACACACCACACACACACACACACACACACACACATATATATATACCTATATACACACATATATATGTATATATATATATACATATATATATGTATATACATACACACACACACACACACACACACACACACACATATATATAGAGAGAGAGAGAGAAAGAGAGAGAGGGGCGGGGAAGAGACATGTAGTTCTCTAAATATTTTATATTTCCTAAACAAAATCAATAAAGATACTTTAAAAGTCATATGTATTTCCATGTCCTTAATATTTGACTGGTAGCTACAATTATATAGACCTTTTGTCTATTTTTTGTTTTGTATCTTTTTGTTCTTTTCTTGTTGTCTTTATTGAGTTTCCATCTGTAATTTCCTTCTCTGGTCCTCTCTCCTTGTGGCCTTTGTCTTAGTTTTCCAGGTTGACTCTGAGGTAGAGTCTAAAAGCCTGATGCCATAATACCAGTTCAGACAGGGCATTCACTGCATGAGTTTATTCTATTCAAAAGGCAGATGTGTTCAGGGTCACAGCAAATAGTTGTTGTTATTGTCAGAGCTGACCAGTTCTCCTCAATACCCATGCTTCCCTCTTCGTAGTAGAATTTATTATCAGATGAAATAAAGATTATATTTTCTAAGGTGCCTTGTGGAAATTTTGGTCATGTTTATAAGTTTTGGCCAAAGGATGAACTTAAAAGAGAATTCAAATTATTTTGCATTTATACTTGTATAAGGAAAAAAATGTACATTTCCCTTCTTGTCTCTTTCTGGTTGTGACTAAGAGCAGAGGGTACAACCCAGGCAAGGGAGCCTTTGTAGTCTCTGGTATCTGATGCACCACAGGCCAGGCTGCTGTATCAGCATGGAGTCAATAAGAAGGAGATGTCTTCTTTAAACTAATTATATTTTTATTTTTTTCCATTGCCTCTTGGGTGATTCAAATGGCTGGAGCTCTAACAGATTGGCCCCACCATGCACACAGTGTGAATTTGAAAATATAATTACTTTTACAATAAATTAATACAGTGCTATCAAAAATAAACATGATAGAATTGGAACATACTATTTTAAAACACCACATTATATTTACTTTTAAGAATGTTATTAGTTCTTTGAGGATTTTATACAATATGTTTTGATCATATTCCCTCCCTCTTCAAATTCCTCCCAGATCCTCTATATTCCTTCCCTATCCCCTCAAGTTTTCTCTTTCTATCTATATTTATCTATCCGTCTGTCTCTTTTTCTCTTTCTTGTTAACATTTATAAGTAACACTATATTTTAGAAAAAAATTAAATAGATTTACCCACAGACTCTATCTCTCCCTTTCTTTTTCCTTTTATGAAAATTAAAAATATTTGGCAATCAATATTCTAAGGAGGCTGTGGCATAATTTCCTTTAAAATTTACCTTAATTTTTTTTCTAATTTTCCTGAAAAATACATTTTAACGATGTTAATAGGAAGCAAATATTAATCCATTTCTTCTAGGAAAATAATACACTGATTAAAAGTCTCTTTAATAAGACAAACATGTGGCTAATAGAAACACTGGTTCTAACAACCAGTGGAAGTCTTCTGTTACACTGTGTATCCTAGAACTATCAGGGAAACAACATCTATGAAGTCTCACCAACATGGCTGCCTACACAAGACCAGAACAAATGTGACATCAACGTGCTAATATAAAAGGGGGAAATTTCATTTTTGCCTCAACCCTAGGCAAAGAACTATGGGCAACTAAGGAATGCTGACTGAAGTACAAATAATCTTCCCCAGAGATGAATCCACAAATTGGTTATCCAATACCAAATGATCATCCCAAAATTGCATACATATATTGGTAGAGTTTTCTCATTGGAGAAAACTGATTTTTTTCCTTTTCCAGCAAAGAAATAACTTCTTGATCAGACTTTGTATCTTCCTCCTCTTCTGAGTTCTGGGACTTTGTCTGGTTTGAACGTGTGCAGGTTGTGTGCATGCTGTCAGTCTCTGTAAGTCCATATGCATATCAGCCCTGTTTGGTCTAGAAGGCAGTATTTCGTTGGAGTTATCTACTTCCTCTGGCTCTTACAGGCTTTCTACATCCTTTTCTGCTTAGATTCATGAGACTTGAAGGGAGGGATTTGACAAAGACATACCATTTTAAAATGAGTGTTACAAAGTCTCTCACTTTCTGTATAGTGTCCAGACCCACATCATTGTTATTGTTTTGCCAGCTCTCATCTACTACAAGAAGAAATTTCTCTGATAAAGGTTGAGCAAAGTACTGTTATAGGTACAGCAATATGTCACTAGGAGTAATTTTATTGCTATGTCCCTTTAGCAAAATAATAGTAGTAAGTTTTCCTATGGGACCCTTAACCTGTCTTATCTCAGGTTCTTGGTCTCTTTAGTAGTGTCAGATATGGATTCTTTCTCATGGAGTAGCTTTAATTTAAGTAGTCCAGTTTTTTAAAAGGGATTAGTTATTCTCTTAATATTTGTGCTACTATTACAGTAGTATATCTTGCAGGCAAGTCACTGTTGTAGAACACAGGGTTGTAATGTGTTGGTAGTTCTCATTGCTCATCTGGTAGCAGGCAGAGTACCTCCCAGCACTGTGAATACTAATCGGTAGGTTTAAAGCTTTTAGTTATGCACCAGTTTGACTTCCCCATGTTTGATGGCATAAGTAAGTGGTGTCTTCAGTAACAGGGTCTTACAATCAGGTTATAGAGAATAACCAATAGACTTGGAAATACTCTGTGATATTTGGGTGGTCTTTAAGACTCTTTTGTCCAGTGGCCCAAGAAGATGTGACCCATTCCTGGCACTGGAGGGTGGCATGAGATGTCTAGTTAGAGCTTTGTCTCTCCCATTTGACAGTGATTCCATTTAAATTTCTTTCATTTTATATATATTTCTACAGTAATAGTTTTCCATGTGGCTTTTCAAATGGCCTTTAGTGTTAGTGGATCTTCCCCATAAATCCACATTTACTCTTCTTTACCAGCCCCCTCCCAATTTAATTCTCCTATTCTTGTTTCCTATTTATTTCTCCATAACTTTATATTCTATTTCCCTTTTTCTTGGGAGAGCACCTGCATCCCACTGACCTTTCTTACTAAGTAGCTAATTACTGTGGCAATTAACATGTAACACATGTATTGAATGCTTAAAACTTACTATCCACATATAAGAGAAAGCATGCAATATTTATTATTTGGGGTCTGAGTTACCTCATGGAGAGGCTTTGTTTCTAACTCCATGCATTTAACTGAATATTTTAAACCTCATTTTTTAACAGCGGAATAATATTCCACTGTGTAAACATACCACAGTTTTAGTATTCATCCATCATCTGTAGACATAGAGGGTGTTTCCATTTTCTTGTTTTTATGACTATAGCAAAATGATTATGGATTAAGCATCTCTGAAATATGATATAGAGTTCTTTGGGTATACATCCAGGAGTACTATAGCTGGATCTTGTGATGGATCAAGTTTTAGCTCTTTTGAGTTTCAGCTCTTTCCACACTGATTTCCATAGTGGCTGTACAAGGTTGCACTCCCACAATCAATAGATGAGTGTTTTCCTTTCCCTCCATTCTCGCTAGCATCTGCTGTCATTTTTTATTGATCTTGTTAATTTTGAAAGGTGTAAGATGAAGTCTCAAAGTCATTTTGATTTGTATTTTATGTTGAGCTTTTTTAAAAATGCTTTTCGTTCATTTGTGTTTCATATTGAGAACTCTCTCTTATATTTTAATATCAAAAATATTAAAAATATTTTTGAAATAGGAAATGGTTCTGAGCAATGGGGAATGAACTTGGACCAGTTGGTAGACGGCCTGGGAAGATGCCCTTATCATGAAATTGTTTTCTTCTGGGCTATCGCTACCTATCAAGTAAGCTCTGAAGAAGATGTCTTTATGAACAAACACCTAAATGTTTTGTTATATGCATATTTTTTATGTGCCAGCATGCCAGTCAACTATATTTTGAAAACTCTCAATCCATAATAAGAAGCAAAATTTTAAAAAGGTGGAAGTCCAAGGTTAATGGGTGAGAGAGCAATTTTCATGGAGATAAGCACTGCTTCAACTACGTGATCCAAAGACATCTTTATGATCATTTCCGTAGAGAGACCTGCTGTGATTCCATTTAATCTGCTGAATTTTGTAATGCTGAATTGAACAAGAAGTGTAGAGCATTTTAAAAACAGAGGCTTTGGAGTTAAGTGTGTCTTCAGGTAAATGTTCTTCAAAATAGTGATTGGTCTTGCCTAATAAAGCTTTGCTTTAAATGTTGTTTTAATTGAAACCTTTAATCCAAATCATGTCTACATCTTGCAAAATGTTACTTTTTAAATCAATTCGAGTTTTGTTAATATTCCTTTTTGTGCAACATATCGTTATATTGTCTGGCTCATTATACCGAAAAGAAGATGAAGTAAGCTATTAACATCTTGAATGGTCTATGAGATGTTACGATATAGAATGTCATTCATTTTTATGAGTTGGCTGTCAGTTCTGGCTGCAATAAACTCATAATCCCTCCTGGGCTTGATGCCATGCCTAAAATCCTTATGAAAATTTCAATAATTATACATTAAAGTAAAATAAACAGAGCTTTTATGAAATGTCCCTGAAAAGTTGAGTGGCAGCAAGCAAGGCTCTACAAGGTGGCCACAGTTTGCAGTGCAGCCTCATGCAATCATAATGCCACCTCTGTTTTCTTTCCAGATAAATGAATGAACCCAAGTTACCTGGTGAGTTCAGCTGCAGATCCTGGCTTTGCCATCCCTGGAGAAGATGAGATGGTGAAGTATTGCTATTTCTTCACCATATTTGTTACCTAACATCATGTTACGTGTTACATTTTACCTAACATCACAAGATGTCATTTGTCAGAAACTCCCCCAAATGGCCATTCGAATAGGAAAAAGTCTAGTCAAATATTTGAAAAGGAAGGACAGATAAAGCTTTCAATGCCAATTCCCATTCTTAAAGAAATAAATGCTAATTCAGCCTTCAGCATTTCCCCACACAACATAGAAAACAGCCACAAGATGACTCTTCTGGGACAGATAATGCTAGTATTATTTAAATATATGTAACCCAAAAATGCAAACTGTCATCCAAAACTAAGGAGTTTATCTTCCAAGTTCCCTGGAGCATTCCTTGTTTAGCGGGCTATAAAATAGGAAGTTGCAAAGACAGGAAATATTTTATCTTAAATTGATAATAACCTTCATTATGATGAGTGAGACTGGAGGATGACGCGTAGTGGAGACCTGTGTTCCTTTGCAGTTGTTGTCATCATATTTCTGCAATTGCACAGCCTTGAGGACAAAAACATGGCACCTTTTAACCCATCTAACTTGGTTTGGTGCTAGTAAGATGCAATTAATAATCAGAAGAAATCCTATAAAATGTGGAGAGGCCCAGCCAACCTGACACAAGCAGTGTACAGAAAACCCACAGAGAATACTTCGCCCATTGAGAGTTTAGGGGCATCCTGAGTTTTAGAATCTTTGCTATGGCGCCTTGGGTTTTGCTCATCAGTTCTGCTCTTTAATACCATGGCAGTATGTTTATCTTGTCTTACATTGAATGTGTTGTGGTGGCTTGTGACATTTGCTGTTAGACACCATGGTATCCGTGCTTTCTGACCACCACTGTCATTCTCTCTGTCTTTCACTAATAGAACATTGCTGAGTCTGGTTTTGGTATGGGTAACTGAGAAAGTTAAAAAATTACTATGAATCAGCAAAATATACATTATCCTATGAAATGAGCTAGATGCTTCTCCAAGTATAATCCAGATGTCCTGTTTCAGAATCTGAAGTGACTATTCAAACGTTGGTCCCAGGATCTCGTCTCACATCTACCATGGCAGAATGCCCATGATCATTTTAATAGAATATTCTTAAAAGAATTTTAGAATCAGATCAAAATTTAGTGGGAGGTACACATGTTTTCAAACATCCCTCGCTCTCATATACACAGCCTCCTACATGGTCAACATATTGCATTAAAATGGTACACTTTTTACACACAGTCATGTCATTATTATCCAAGGTCCACAACTTCCATGAAAATACATACCTAGCATCGCATCACATATTCTGAGTTGAAACAAAGGTATATTGATATATTTAATCATTATTATTCCATGCATGGTAGTTTCACTTCCCTGGAATATTCCATATTCTGCTTATTTACCTCTTTTCCAACCTTGACCAATATCTTCTATTACATCATTACTTTTGCCTTTTAAAGTTGGTTTCATTCACCTACTTACCAACATTTACATTTACTCCACTTGAGTGCAGACTCCATTGCTTATTTATGTTATTTGATTTATTTTTTAATGATGCATTTTATTTTTATTTTATGTGTGTGTATGTTTGAGTGTATATGTGTGTGTGAGTGCAAATGGTCTCAGAGGCCAGAGGTATCAGATATTACTGGAGCTGTAGTTAGAGGTGGTTGGGAGCTTCTCAGTGAGGGTGCTGGGAAGCTAACACACAATACTAGCACAGTACATACCCTTAACTACTAAGCTCTCTTTCCCTGCACTGCTTTCTTTTCAGCTTTGAATACTATTGCGTTGTCTGGAGGTACCACAGACTCATCCAGGTAGCAACTGTAGGCTGGTTTTGCTGCCTCTTGGTTATGAAAAAAGCTTCTATAACATTCCTGTGCAGGTTTTTTGTGGATATAAATTTTCAAGTCCTTTGGTAAATACCTGGGAATGTAGGAAGAGCATGTCTCAACCTGTGGGTCAGGACCCCTTTTGGGAGGTGAACAACCCTTTAACAGGGGTTGCCTAATATCATCTGTATTTCAGATACTTACATTAGAATTGGTAACAGTAGAAAAATTACAATTATGAAGTAGCAACGAAAATAATTGTATTGTTGGTGGTCAACACAATATAATGAATTGTATTAAAAAGTTGGAAAGTTGAGAAATGATTAATAAGAAACAACTGACATGAAATTGATCCCAAGTGGCTCTGGTTCTCACTCCCCTGATGTCTTCAGCCTTCACTATTTTTATGGATTTATAAGAGCCATATGGTGATCATTTTTTTCACTCTGCATTTCCCTAATAACATACAGAGTAGGATATATTTTCATATGCTTACTTGTCTTCATATTTTATGTGGCAAATTGTCTTTTATGATTACTGGCACCTTCTTCACTGAGTTTTCAATTTTGTCCTATTTGAGTTTCAAGTATTCTTTGTATATTTATTTTGTCATAGAACCAACCACACAGATCAATGCAACACAGTAAGCATGTGATGAATGAATTCACATCTTTACAGTCAATTAATTTTCAGTAAAGATGTCAAGAATATGCAAAAGGGAAAAAGCAGACTCCTCTACAGTGGAAGCTAGACACCCATATGTGTGATGGAAAATAACTCCCCCCTTAGTGGAGTCAGTGAACTGCAGCTTTGCCTGTGGACCACCGCTCTTCCATCTTAGGAGAGGTATGCTGTTTGTGCCCAGCATTTTGCCTCCCGACATAGAAGCAGAACATACCTCAAGTTGCTTAATTTTCATCTCCAGTTCCATTGAACTAAGGTTTGCACAGTTTGCTAGGGAGATCAAAGAAATTAAAGTAATATATTAAAATAGGAACACATTTTTCTGAGTACATGTTCATTTTATTGCAGCATCCTCTTGAATATGACTTGATGCATATCTAAGCATTTATTAACTCACCTAACTATATGTATAAAATATATGAAAATGCACATTATTCATAAATTATGCAATTGTCTTTCTGGAACATTGAAAGAGGCCAAGAAGAAAATTTAGTCATTTGGCTAGTGACTACATTAACACATTGAGATTATTTTATATCAAAATTGATTTCCCACATCAGACATATTTAAATTGTATGCAGAAACTATTTCATCCACAGGAACAACACAGAGTGTGAACTATAGGAGTGAATGTAACAGCAACTGTGAATGAACAACACAAAATAAAGAAAATTATTTGACCTATGTTGAATGAATCCTGGTTCACTGAAGGTCACAACTGTGCTCCAAATGGGGAAGATTTAAGTTTGAAAAGACTTTTGACTTTTCCAAAATATATTTATAAATTAATAGCATTGCATGTTAACTATAGGGGTGTTTTTTTAGCCCTATAAATAACTTGCCAGGGGATCAAGAAGTACTAAATTACTAAAGTCAATTAATCAACTAGCCCTCAGGGTGGCCAAGGTTAAGACTTTTCTATATAAATTACATGAATTAAAACCAACATATAAATTTGAATGGGTTAAGTAGTCAGACCATGACTAAGTTGGCATAAGGCAATGGCAAAAGGGTGAGTTCATTGAAAGATGGTATCTGTGTAACTATTTGTTAAATTTTGGATCACATCTTTACCTCTGAATTTATGAAGAAATAGTTTCCTTAGGAATGAAAGATTTAAACCTTAAATTAATAGAAATAGGCTATATGGTCTGTGATTACTTATGTAATCTGTGAAAAAAGAATTCTTTATAATATAGAAGCTACGTAATAAAAGGCTCACTACATTAAATATAAGAACAATTGAAAATTATGCACAAATATATGTAACATTGAAGAATTCATAAGTTAATTAAGAAATGGTCACCAACCAAATGGGAAATCTATAAAGAGTATAAACAAATAGTTTATAGAGGAAGAAATGCAACTGACATGTAATGCATTTTATTTTAATTTTTATTATTTTATTTTATGTGTGTGGATGTTTTGTCTGCCTGAATATCTGTGAACCGCATATGTGTAGTGCCCATGAAGGCCATACAAGAGTGTTGGATCATAAAGAGTTGTGAGCTCCCATGTAGGTTCAGGGAATGGAACTCAGTTACTCTGCACAAGAACAGCTAGTATGTTTTACCACTGAGCCAGCTCCCCAGGCCCAGGAAACAAGGACATATATTTTAAAATAGTATTAGTTGTTATAAAGACAATGCCAAGTAAAATGTTTATCTTTTATATCATTTGTATTTTACTATTTTATGTGTATGAGTATTTTGCCTCATGTATGTCCATGTACCATGGGTGTGCCTGGTACCTAAGGAGACCAGAAAAGGGCATCTGACTCTCTGGAATTTGGAGTTACAGATGGTTGTGAACCACCATGTGGGTGCTAGGAATAGAACTCAGATTCTCTAGGAGAGCAGCCAGTGTTCTTAAGTGTTGAGCTGTATCTCTAGCCTCTATTTATATCTTTTATAGTAATCACACTGTGATAGTATTTAGAAACAGGTCCCTTGCTTAAATTTGGGAGAAAAATGCATCTCAACACACTGACGATAATATTATTCTGATATGACATGACAATATCTGTGTGAAATGTATATAATTTAGATGATCATGTGTTAGCATAACTTCAAAATTATTCTAACAATTATACAAAGATCAGTACACAAAAGTTTCTGGTAGCCTCTCATGTTCCTGCCTTTTCTGTGTAGATATGGAGCCAACCACCTTTGTGGTTTCACCACTGACAAGAGTATTGGAGGAAAGGAACAGAGACCAGCACTAGATCACCAGCCATCCAACCCTAGAGCCCTGTAGAGTCTTGGTGCTGATTCTTCAGAAGCTTCTGGTATCACCCCTGGTGCCGGCAGCAGTGTGTGGAGTCAGGGAAAGCAGAAGTGTACAGGAAGGACTCATGTTGCTGGTCAGGTGACACATTATTTCGGTCAATACTCTTATCTTTTCTATAATGATTTTTCTTGCATATCCCTGTGTATTCTACTAAGATCTTAGTTTTAAAAATCTTACTCCTGTTAATAGCTACTTTTCCTGCTGATGTGAAAGAATATCTGAAAAAAAGCAATTAGAGGTAGGAAAGATTCATTTGGGCTCATGGTTTAAGGGAATTAGTCCTTCATGGTGGGAGTCTACCATAGTGTCATGCATGGATGGTGGGAAAGCAGATTGCTCACATATGGGAAGAGGAGATATAGAAATGGGGCCAAAATTGAAGCAGGTTAAAGACCTACCCCAAGACACTAGCTCCACCTAGGAACTAAATGCTTAAAACTTCTTAAGCTTCCCCAACCATGCCAGTTGGAGACAGACATATCCTAATACATGAGCCTGTGTGGGACATTTCACACCTACAACAAATTTACCTCACAGTCTGTTTGGGAGAAAAGAAGGTAGAATCTGAAGTTAAGCATTTCCACATAGTAGTGCAGTTAGTCAAGTGCCTTCAATGAAGGCAGTGGCCCATAGTGGACTCCTTAATCCTTGAATTGTATAATATAATATTAGCATGCTGAAAGTTCGTTTTCATTTGTCTTGATGATGTTCCTAATTTCCTATCACTTTGTTTAAACTCTGTAGTTTTAAAGAGTATGTTGTTTGATTTCCATGTATTCATGAATGACTTTGTTCCTTCTTAGATATTGATTTCATGTTGAATTCAATTACAGTCGGAAACCATACTTGGAGTGATTGCAGACTTCTAAAATTGGTTAAGGTGTGTTTTATTACACAGGACATGTTCCTGGAGAGCAACTAGCGTGTGCTTGAAATGAAGGTATACATTTCTGATTATTTTGCATTTATCTGTTTGGTCCATTTGTGATATAGTGTAGCTCGGCTTCCTTTGTATTAATTTTCTGTCTAAATGAGATATCAATTAACTTAAGTAGGATATTGCTGTCTTGTCCCATACTGTTTGATTATCTGTTTCTCCTTCAGCACCCTCAGTGCTTGCTTTGTATATACAGTAGTTCTGGTATTGACTACATATGTATTGATTGTTCTGCCCTCTTATTGAAGGCTCTATTTTATCAGGATGTAAAGATCATCCTTGTATCTTGTGATAGTTTCTGACTTGATTCAGTTATGTCTGATGGAAGCTCACCTTCCCCTGCTTCCTGTTGATCACTACTTGCATATGATGGATATTTTTTGCCATTTGCATTACTTCTGTGCATCCTATAAAAGATGAAGTTGGGATATTTCTTTTCCTCTCAGCCTTCCCTTCCTAGGTCTTGTGGTCATTGATTTTTACCCTTTACCATTTGAAGAAATTATTCCCAGATAAAACCTATTTTGGCATTTCCAGGACTGCTTTATCTTTTAAATTTTTTTGTTTCCATCTGCTACTCTTGTGTCATCTTTTAAGATCTGCTTTCATTCTTTTCTTCATCTTTTTGTACTCAGGAGAGGTTCGTTCCTGTGCTTGACTCTAGGACCCACAGAACCTCTCACTGACGGACTTACTCTTTTGAGGTGACAATTCAGTTCCACTTTGTATTCAATGACTGTACACTTTACTCTCACCCAAAGCTTATGTTACAATTGTCAGATACACATCTTGCTATATTCTGAATTTTTGTGGTTAGTTTTTCATAATATTTTTGTCTATTAATGTTTCTTCCTTGGTGAAATGTGATTTTCATACAACCGTTTCAGTGTTCTACTGTGCTCTTCTCATCCACCCATTTATGTCTGCTACACTTATGTTTCAGGGACTTTCATGTTGCTGTTCACTGTCCTTGGTTTTGGCTTCAAAACTTTCCATTAACATTTCTTCTGAGGCAGGTCTTATGGAATAAAGAAAATATGAAAATCTCCCTCAGAAAAACATTTGTGTCTCTTTGATTTTAAAAGCACATTTCTTTTCTTGCCTAGTACAGTGTTCTCGGCTGGCATTTTATTTTTGCATTTGACTTTGAAGATGTCATTCTACTTTGTCCTAGTCAGCAAGGTTTTTGTGCTGAAGATCTACTGCAAGTGAATGGAGGTGACGTGACTTGCTTTCCTTCCACTTTCACATTCCCATCCTTGACATTTGATAGTTTAATTAGTCTCTGCTGTAGGCAGTTATAGGTGCAATCTATGAGAAATTGTTTGGTCTTTCTGAGAGTGAATATCACTTTTATTCCATGGACTTGGGAAGGTTTTGGTCAGGGTTTGGTTAGATAAGCTTCTGGTGCTTTTCTGTATCTCTGATCCTCCTGGGTCTTGTGCAGTGTGGATCTGCATTCAGATCACAGCATCATCTCTTGTGTCCCATTGGTTTATGGTACCTTTTGGTATTTTGTCTTTTGCTTGTTTCTTTCTCTGCTTGTATTGCTGCTTTTCCTTCATTGATTCATCTGTGGACATCTTTTGAGGTCTTTGTTTGTTGTGCTCCTCAGCTCAGAAACCCTGTTTGGTTGATATTCACAGTTCCTCTCTCTGTGCTGTAGTTCTCTTTCTTATGCATGCACTGTTTCCCTGATTTATGTCTATGGACTCTTCTATACCTTAAGAAGCTTCTTTAATTTTATTGAATAATCAGTTCATTTGTAGACATCCATTTTTATTGCTGTTTATGTGTGTGGATGAGTCTGTCTATGTGTGTGAATACACATTTGCCACAGCATGTGTGTGGACTTCAGTTGACCACTAGTGGTTTGGTGCTTAGTACCTTTGCCCACTGACCCATGTCTTTGCTCCTAGACTTTGGCTTTTTAATAAACAGCTAACTCTGCTTTATTTTGTTCCTTTGATGGTACCACATGAACCTGTACATTTTCTGTAATATATATATGAAGAAATGATTTCTTCCTGAATTTGAAGATCCTATTCAACAGAAAAGCTTGCTCTGAGATTCTGGGTAGACTGATCTTGAATAGCAGGCAGGTTTCTGCAGACCAGGCTTTAGGTGCTTTAAGCAATAGGCTACTATCCATATGTTCAGAGAGCAGGACTGCACTCTTAGGCAATACCTTAGGCAGGTTGACCCAAAGGACCTGATACCAGCTTAGACCTCATGAATCAGGGAATTAGGCTTGTGATTTTTCGCCATGGCAATAGGCTTTACTATGAACTTTACCTCTACAATAATTTAGGTTTAGTCCCATTTTAAAAGACCTTATTGAGACAATTTGTACATTATGCAATTCACCCATGGAAGTATAAAGTGTGTTAGTCTCTTTTGTGGTTGCTGTTTATTCACCCTTAGCCCGTCATTACTACACTCAATTTAAGAACATTTTTGTCACTTCAAAAATCACTTACAGCATCAATCCTCTTATCCCAAACTACCTACCTTGCCTAAGCAATCAGTAATATAATTTATATCTCTAGTGTAGACGTTTCTTGCAAATGGAATTGTATGCTGTATTTTCACTTGACATGCTATAGTGTGCATTATTTATTTATTTAGTTTTTTGAGTGAGTATTTCCTTTTTAAAGAACAATTTTAAAAATTTATTAGCTAGATGATTGACACTTGGGTTGTTTCTAGAATTTGACTATTATGAATCATGTTACAAATCATAGTGTAACAGTTTTGTATGGATATATTTCTGTTTATCTTGTATTATTCCTGAGTGAATATCTAAAGTTTCTGATTTCCTCACACCCTTACATTCTCACAGCACATGACTCTTTTTTCTAGTTATCCCAGTTAGTAGGCAGTAAAATCTCATAGTGGATATGGTCTTGAGTCTCCTGATGATTGGTAAGGTCACATATCTTTTCACACACTTAATGGTTGCCTAGCTATTTCCCTTAGAGAGATATCTATTTCAATCCTCTGCCCATTTTAAAAAAACATTCATCGTTTAATGTTTAATTTTATTATCAAATGATGAGGGTCATTTGTATGTTCTTTGCCCAGGTACCTTATAAAATTTGTAAATGATTTATTCAATTATACATGTTGTCCTGTCTGGATTTTGATGGTGGTCACTGAAGTATGAATGTTTTAAATGCAGACAGAGTCAGCTTCTGTTTCTTTTCTCCTTACATGATTGTGCTTTTGATGTTCTATCTAAGCATATATTGCCAAAGACAGAGTAATAAGGATTTACCTATAAGTTTCTTCTTTGGGATTTCCATATTTTCATTTCTTACATTTAGGTCTTTCATCTACTTTGTGTGAAGCTTTACACAAGTTAAGAGATGTGTGTTCTTCCAGGCAGTGGTGATTCATGCCTTTAATCCCAGTACTTAGGAGGCAGAGGCAGGTGAATCTCTGTGAGTTTGAGGCCACCCTAGACTACAGAGTGAGTTCCAGGACAGCCAGAGTTACAATGGAGAAACCTTGTCTCAAAAAAGTAAAAATAAATAAAAAAACACCACCAACAAAAATGAAACAAAACAGCACAAAAGCTATGTGTTCAATATCACCTGTGAAAATGCTGCTTTGCTGTTGTCTCAGAATCTATTTAAGATTATGCTTTTCCAAATAAATGGCCTGGTGGCTGCTCTCAATTATCAGTGGAACATAGATATATGGCTTTTTCATGGATCCTGGGCATGTGTCTCTAGATATTTTCATGTGGTATTTATTTTTATATAATTCTCAATCTCTTTATTGACATTCTTTATTTAATATGGCATTGTCATGTTACCTTACTTTATTTTAAATCATGTTAGTTTTTGTCCATATTTTAATTCATTCTTCCATGGCTTTGTCTATTAACCTGACATCCAGAGTTTTTTATTCTTTCTTTCTTTTTTTTTACAAGGCAGTTTCATTTGTCTGGTATTGGTTGTTGTGTGAAGCACACACTTTGGCTTCTTGTGTGTCTCAGCCACCATCTCTTGTTCCCAATACTTGTCATTAGTATTTCTTTTTAGTTTGTGTAGGTCGTAGCTTGATGGATGGTTTTAGTGAGATCTAAATTCCACAATGCAATAGAGTGGAAAAGTATAATGGCTCTGATGTTGTAGCTCATGAATGTTTTCTTGACTGTGCCCTAGACAACTTTGTGTGGAACTACTTTTCCCAGGGTTCTCTTTACAGTCTCTTTATGTGACAACACTTAGCAATAATGTTTTACTAATTGACAGCCGATTGCTCTGTTGTTTTCAACAGTTCCATGAAGCATACATTGTTCCTCGTAATAAACCAATAACATTAGGTCTGATAAGAATAATTTCTGAGGAAATCATTGAATGGAATCAGTAAATAAAAGCAGTGTTTGCCTTCTAAATATCACTGCTTGAGTTTGTTCCTCAAAACCCATAGAGAAGGGAAAGCACCAACTCTGAAAGTTGTCCTCTGACCTCTATATACATGCCACAAAACACAAGTTCCTATGCTCACCTCCCTCACCTCCACACACACACTAAAATCAAAGCAGACATAAATGTCTGAAGGATGACATCAAATCTTGAAATACTTGGGAAATAATACAAAGCTAAGTTGTCTGTGGGTCAAGTGAACACGTGGCACATCAATCTCTGTGAGTCTGAGCCATTGCTGAACTGGGAGGGACACAGCAGCAATGCACACATCAGGAAAGAGAGAGAGGCTCAATCCAGCAATCTCAGTTTCTACCTCAAGGACATAGAAATTGCATATTAACCCCAATGCTAGCAGAAGGAAGGCCATAATGATAATAATCTAAAATAAGTATGATTGAAAACATACACAAAGTGGAGAAAAGTCAATGAAATAGAAAACTGATAAATCTCCAATAAGGTGTCAAGTTATTAAAGAAAGAAGATAAACATTGGCAATATGAGGAATGAAGAGCTTCCTCTCCAGATTGTGTAAACATGAAAAATTTAACAGGGAAATTCTATGAATAACTCAATACAAAAATCACAGACCACTTAGAATATCTTTTAAAAGTTCTAATCACAAATCATCATCACACAGTAGATAGCTCTTGTTGCCTTATCTCTGTAAAAGAATTTGAATCTGAAATTTAACCAACACCAAAAAAAGAAACTTCTATTCCCAGATGGTCTCACTAGAGAAATGTTCTAAATGTTTAAAATGAACTAAAACAAACTCAACATGTTTGTCAGAATATAGTAAAGGAGATCTCTCCCATCATTTTTAGAAGCAAATATGACTGCGTTACCCAGAGCAGAAAAAGACAGAAATTAAAAAGTACTAAGATAGTCACAAATGTGCATGCAAGGATCTTTAAAATATGTTACCAAAAGAGTGTGACAATATATAAAAGCACATGAATGGGAGTGTAGACCATGGATATGCTGGGTTTATTCCAGGGATGAAAGAGTCATTTTATGGAAAATCATTTGGCAATCTCTCTTAAATTAAACATGTAATGATTACATGACCCAGCATTTGTAACTCCAAGCCTTAATACCACAAGGAAAAGACTTATATTTATACACACAGAAACAACTGTACAAAATTTTTAAACAGTTTAAAATGTTTTTCAACATAATATCCCAAGCTGGAAAAAGATCCAGATGTTTCTTAATTTCTGAATACTTACAGAAATGGTAGCACATCCATATGTTGAAACATCATTCTACAGAAATGAGGTTTAGACTATTTATTAGGTAACAGCTTGTGTGAAATTCCAGAGCATCACACAAAACATATGGAATCCACTCACTCTCCATCTGCTAGGTTTAGGGTGTTTTCCTAAGACCTTCAGACCTCTATCATTAAGTTGTTTGTTTTGATTATCTTTGGTTTTTTGTTTTTAATTTTTAAAGTATTTTAAAGTTTGGTTACATATATATATATATATATATATATATATATATATATATATATATATATATATGTGAATATGTGTATATGAGAGCAGGCACCTGAGGAGGCCAGCAGAGAGGTCATATTCGCTGAGCCTGTAGTTACAGGTGGTTGTGAGACACCTTATATTAGTGTTGGGAACTGTCCTTGGTCTTCTGTAAGATCATCACCCATTATTCAGCTTGCTCTCTCCAGTCCTCTCTCTGATTTCTTAATGTGGGTGCTTTCATTGTAGTTAAATTTCCTCCTTAAGTTCTTCAATGATCTTTATTGATCTTTATTGATCACTATTGATCTTTAAAGTCTATTGATCTTCATTGACCTTTAAAGACTAGACTGGTCAATTGCAATGTGTCAGTTATTTCTGGAGGCTCATTTGATTAATGATTTCTAGTTTTGTCCCATTCTGTCCTGACCAGAAATTATGAATTACTCTGGTTTTAAAAATATTCTTTTAGCATTGATATTTGTGACTTAAAATTAAATTAAATTAAATTAAATTAAATTAAATTAAATTAAATTAAAAAGTTAGGTTTAACTATTATCTCAGAACGAATCTGCACACATAATAGAAGAATTACAATGGGAAAACTCTTGGATTATTAGTCTCTACAGAAATATATGAATTTTCAGGGGTAACATGAGATATCAGTGTTACCTTGCTATTTCTTATGACTGATTAGAGGAGCATAGGGAAAGAGTGCAAAGAATACTTGTCCCTCCACTAGGATCTAAAGATTTGGGAATAATAAACAGTTAGGAGATAGAGAATGAGGATAAGTGACAGAAAGAACCAGTTGTAGGGGCTCACACCCAGATTCCCAGTACTCCTGGAGTCTGAGACAGAAAGATCACAATTAGGTTTGAGGCCTAATTGAGTTATCATGATAAAATAATGCTTCAAAGTTAAGAGGGGGTGAATATGATTGAAACACATCATATGAACCTCTCAAACAATTAATATGATTATTATTTTAAAATTAGAGAGATACATACCTTAAGTTCAACCTTTAAAGGCTAGAGAAGAAACAATCATTATTGAGCAAGAACACAAGGGCTTTACCAAATGACTCAATATATCTGAGTATGATAATTAGGGAATATTCTGCTTCTGAACTCTTTGAGTTAGAAAAGACTTTTAAAGAAGAAATTCAAGAATTTCTCATGGGCCATCTCATGAGGCTACAGGATGAAGTGCACAGGATCAGTCAAAGTGATGTAAAAGCTTAGAAACTAAGACAAAACATTTCCCATCCCTCCTTGAGAAACATTCTGAATAACCTGAGGCAATATAAGGGAAATCATCTCTGATATAATAGCACATCTGGTCCATGAAGGATAATTGGTTATATTCTGTGGAGATTATATTCTGTCTACATGAAGATCGGAGTTTAGAAGGCAATAGGAGAATGGCAGGCATTCCTGGAGAACAGACATGAGAGAGATGGCCCAGTTCACTGAGCAGCAATGGCATGTATTCATGAGAGAGATAAGAAAGAAGTTAGTTCAGTAGGAACTTGAGACTCTCATGGTATTCAAGTGGCTTTATTGAGCCCAGTGATAGGGCATAATATTTACAAGATATAAAAGGCTCTGACTGATTTGAATGACTTAGATTGGCATATTAATTGGGCTAATAAGTCAGACTTCTCTTAAAGCAATGGAAGGATGAATGAAAGAAAAACACAGACAAATGGGGGTATCTAAGTCATTTGATAGCATGTGTGGCAGTAGTTGTATCCTGTTGGAGCTTCTAGGGAGAGAATTTTTAAAAAGCCAAACTCCATGCTTTTGAACCTTTGGGAAATTGAGAACCTGAGCAATAGTTCAACTATGGGGTGAGTTCTTATATATGTATATACGTAGTATGAGTGTAGGTTTAGGATATAAAACTAGAGCAAGTAACATGAAAAGAGAAACAGAAGTTTTGTGAAGAGAGTGGTCATAGAATACATGTGACATGAGAGTGGAGACAGGACTCCTTGAGGGTGGCTGGGCAAAGCAGAAAGACCAGTGGAAGGGGAGGGTCAGTACATCTATGAAAATGCTATAATAAAACCTATTACTTTGTATGCGAATTCAAAAATAAAGAAATGCACAAAATCTCCTCAATCCAGAAGGTGTAGCGTGTGGAGGGCATGGCGAGGGAGCAAGGACAAAGGAGGCTGAGTGGGGGTTGAATATGATCAGAGTACATTTATGCATGAATGAAGCTTCCATAATGAAATCCATTATTTTATGGGAATAACGTACTAACAAGACAGTTTAAAAGCCAATCAAACATTGTTTAAGTGATAAAATTGTAGAAGTAGCTTATGAATAATTCCCAGGAGTCAGTGCAGGATCTGTAAGGGGTGTTCCGGAAATAGTTGAAGAGATTCCTAGCTGTCAGTGTCCCAGCTGTGCTAGTGCACTGTGGCTTTGTAAGGTTGTTCTGAGTGGGCAGAAGTGCTGGCTGAAGCATAGATGATTTCTCTTTACATTATTTTCAGAGATGTATATGCTGGACAGGCAGGCATGGAGGGATACATCTTAACCCCAGACCTTAGGAAGCAGAGGTAAGGGTTTTGCTTCCTGTTTGAGTTCAGCTTGTTCTACAGAGCAAATTCTAGGTCATCCAGATCTGTTTAGCAAGACCCAGTCTCAAAGATATAAAAAAATTTAAAAAGTATGTGTGTCTGTAAGTATCATATAGAAAAAAAAGAATTATCTTGTAGCCATATCTGTTTTGTATTTTTACATTTAAAAGTTAAATTAATTCTCATACCATCTTGTAAGAAAAATGCAGAGCTTGCAATATTACAGATTCACTTTTGTTGGATACTAAATTAGATGAGCGTGTCTCCTATTTACTTATGGCTACAAAAGATAAATTTTGCTATTCAGGATTTCTGATGTCAAAACATATGTAAACTGCTCATATACTTATATGTTCTGAATAGCATAAAATATTTTCTATAGACCCCTCAGGTGGTGGAAGAGATATTAACAGTAAAATGTTGTATTTCTTTCTTTCTTTACTTGACGTAATTCTACAGTATATCTGTGACGTGATATCCACAATTTCTTGTGAAATAGTGTGCTAAAGACAAGTATAGAGACAATCACATGTAAGGTAATACTTTAAAATAAGGCTAATTGTTATAAATTGGCACATAAAAAGGGAATCAGTAGGTTTTTTAAAGCATTTATGAATTTCTCTTATGCTTCTAGAGGAAGAGCTAATTTTCTTTTGAATGTTGGACTGTGCTTTTGAATTAAAAATAGCACCCATCTGTGTTTCAGCCTTGCAAAATGCTGAGGGACTTCTGTTTGAATGTCTGGAATAGATTTACTACATCATTTGCTCTGGAAGCACTGAGGGGAGGAGGTAGTAAAAATATATCTGCACAGAAGTTCTAGAAAATCTGCTTATGGGGCTGTTCCAACTTTTTTTTTTTTTTTTTTTTTGTCAACTTGACACATGTTAGAGTCATCTTGGAAGAGGAACCTCAGCTGAGAAAATGGTTCAATCAGATTGTCAGTAACCAAGTCTGTAAGGCATTTTTAAATTACTTATTGACACAGGAGGGTCGAACCCACTAGAGGCTATGCCACCCCTTCACAATTGGTCTGGGATGGTATAAGAAAGCCATTGGGGCAAAAAAGCTGAGGAAGCCATGGGGAGCAAGCTAGTAAGCAGTGTTTATCTGCACTCTGACTTTCCGCACTGACAGAGTGTGACCCAAGAGCAGCAAGAGGAACTAATCCTTTCCTCCCAAGATGCTTTTGGTAGTGCCATTTTATCATAGGAGTAGAAAAGTAGGACACTCAGTTAGAACCTGGTATGCCGTAACTTGGGCTTCATGTGAAATGAACAAAAAAACAACAAACTAACAAACAACTTATTCTGGGGAAATCACAGAATTATACTAAATTATACTAAAGTCATACGTAGTGTGGGTACATGCATATCCACAGTGAGAAAGCATGTTGAGATGTTTCAAATGCTTTTGAAGATCACAGGAACAAATGACCAAATTCATATGTCTGTTCTTAGGATTATCCTGTTTATGATAATATTGCATTAGAAGGGTCCAGACTACGAAACAAGAGCCCTGCCTTTGACATTCACCTTCGGGGGAAAAACAATGCTACATTATTCCACTGAAGAAAAATGTTGTCCTTGTCGTATATTATAATTTTGATCTATCAGTGCACCAAAATACTGAGAAACGTACAAAATAATGCAATAGAAGAAATAACGCAAAAATCAGATTATCTTGATTAACAGGTGGTTTTTTTCAGATTTTTTTATGTTCCCTATTTTAATTTTTCAAAGACTTCATGAATTTATAGATTTGAGTTAGTAATTACTGATAAATCCATTAAATCCTTGAAAGCTGCATTGTCAATAATACTATATACAAATAGCGTCAAAATTGGTGGTTTTCCACACGTGTCTAGTTCCTTCTCATGATGTGCTAGTAGCTTGTAGCTCTAGGCTTGGTCAGGATTAGCTTCAGACTAGCATTTGAGATCAGGGCTGTCCATGTGTCTGCCTGGTATCTCAGTCTCTTCACTGATGTGCTTGTTATTGTCTTGGTATAATATTGAGTGGAATGGTAGCAGTGAAGTATACCTGCTTTGCTCACATTCTCAGATGGATAAAATCCCGCATTTGCCATCCAGGACAGCGTCTTTGCTGGAAGCACTTTTCTGAGAATGAGAGCTTCCCTTTCACAGTTTGCTGAGCTTCCGTAGTAGGCGCTGAATTTGATGAGAAGTTTTATGGTGTATTCTGAAAGGATTTCTTTCTTTTGCTATTCTATTCCTGGTCACAGGACGAGTTGCACCTAATTATTAAATTTTGAACAGAACAAGATACACACGGCAACATTGTTCATACTTTAAATTATAAAGTGTGATTCGATGTTATTTGAGGTTGGATTTGTGCTAGTAATGACATGTCAGTCTCAGTTCTGCTCCTTTTCATGTTCCTATTGTTTGCCCTCATCTGTGCCTTCCAAAGCAAATGAGCTGCAGTGTTCCTGTCTTAATTTTTGCCTCCCCCAATTTCTTTCTCTCTCTAGTCTGAATTTTTACATGACTTTTATTTCACTTTTAAAGTGGAAAGATTTTAAAAGATATCCATCTGGAAAGTGTGCTTTATTCGAGGTGGTATTTTAAGTATAATTTAAATTTTTTTTTAGTAAAGTACATAATTCAAATTTTCTGGGTTTTGTGTGCATGTTTTGGGGATTTGGTATTATGAGGGAAAGTTGTTAAATTTCCTGGCTAATTTTCTTCATGTCACCCTTGAGTTTTATGCCATTAGAATCCAGACATTCCATATTTTGCTCTTTTTTCTGTTCTTCTCCTTGATATTCAGAATCTGCTTTTTGTTTTCTTTATTAGTCATGATAGGTGATTGTCTCTTACACTGGACTTCATAAAGTACTATACATGTCGTTTTCTTTAAAATTTTCCTGTGTATACATGTTTTGCCTGAATGTGTATAAGCGTACTGATTGCTTCCCTACATGTCTAGTGACTGTGGTGGGAAGAGAGGGCACTGGATTCTCTGGAACTGGAGGTATGGATGGCTGTGAGCCACATGGGTGCTGGACACCAAACCCAGGACTTTTTCAGGAATAGCCAGTGTTCTTAATCACTGCATCATTTCTCCAGCCCTTATTTTTTAATTATATATTTGGTTTCTATTTCATTGTTACTGTTATTTTCTTATTTCCATTTATTAATTTTCTCCAAATTTGATGTCATTCTGCTCTCTATTTTTTTATTGGATAGCAATTTCAATTAACACACCATATTTCCTAGATCTTAACTTCTAAATTTCCTTCAAAGCAGTAATCTAGCTATATGACTTAAGGTTTTTTTTTGATGTTGCATTTGAGTATCATTTGGTGAAACTGCTTTTTAACATCTTACATATTGTTGACTTTAACTTTTCTGTTATTTAGAAGTATTTAGTATAATATATTGATATCTGAACATCTCTTAGGCAGATTTTTATTAACAGATTTCCTTCCCTATTTTTTTTGGGGGGAGCAGGATGGTCAGAGTGCAATCCTGAGCTTTTTGTTGTTGCTAGACAATGAGGTATACTATATATCTGGCATGGACATTCAACTCACTATATAGTGCAAGTTTGTTCTTTCAATCCTGTCTCAGCCTCCTAAGTGCTATGCTACTGTCCCTGGCTAATACACAGGATATTTTTTTTTCAGGTTTAATTCATGGTTAAAAGTTTTGCATTAGTGAGATTAGAACCTTGCTAACCAAAACCACTCTACCTGGCAAGGTTGTCTGATAGAAATACAGAAGAGACAAAGACATTCTCAAACACATGCTGAAAAATGATGCAGCTCCATCTGACTGCTACTAAGAAATATTAAGGGAAGCTCTTCAAACTGAAAGGGAGACGTGTTGATAAGCAAGGAGAAAATTTTATAAGGTACAAAATTCATTGATAAGAGCTATGCTGTGGACAAATTCAGAATGCCCTGACACTATAAGCATGATACACGAACTATTCGGGTAGTCATAACAAAGACTAAAAGTCAAAATTTTTAAAATATTAACTGCATACATATGTTGAGACACCAATGTAGAAAATATAAAATTGGACATTAAGTATTAAAATTTTTAAGAATAATATAGAACATGGGTAGAGATTTTATTACTGTATTTATCTGCTCTTTGTTTCTTACCTTTATAATACTATTATATTACCATCATTTCAAAATATCATTATAATAATATAATTCTAGAATAATATGATTGTGTGTATTATACACAATGTGAAATGATAATAAAAAGATATTTTTATAATCCAGATATAGTAAGAAAGAGGCCACTTCTTTAATAGACAAGTAGTATAATAAGCAGAGAATTAAAACACATTACTGAATTTAGTCACTTAGGAAGAAAAATAACACTGTAAGAGGAGGGGAAGAAAGAAAGGAAACTCAATAAATTTAGAAAACAAATTGCAAAGTGGCTGGCCTAGGACCTTATTCATCCTATCTATTATTTTGAATGTAATAGTTTAAATTGTCCAGCTAAAAGACAGAGTGATTGAATGGGCTTAAGAAACAAGACTCTGCTCTAAGCTGCTTACAGGAAACTCTTTATCTCAAAGGACACTCACAGGCTGAAAGCAATGGTTTGAAGAAAATAGCTCATGTAAATTAAATCCAAAGGAAAACAGGAGTATCCAAAGTTTGTTAAATAAATGACTTCTAATTCAAAGCAATGACAAGCATCAAGGGAGGCTATTAGATGAATACAGTGGGGTCAGCTTGGCTTGAAATAAAAAAAAGTACCAGTATCAAAGCCCAGATATATAAAGAAAGATTAATCATAAAGGGAGAGATAGATGCTAGCACAACAATAGCTGTAAATTTTAACAATCAAAGTTCAAGAATAAACATAGTAGCAAGCAGAAAGCCAGCAAAAACACAGAGTCAAATCATGCCGAGGACCAGATGGACCTAACAGACATCTACCGAATATTCCATCCGCCAGCAGCATGCACACTCTCCTCACCAGCATGAGAGCCTTCTATAGAACAGAGCACAGGAGAAGCCAGAAACCAGTCTCAATAATTTATTTAAAGTTGGAAGCCATCTAGTAGTGCACACTTCATCTGTTACAGAGTTACTCCCTTTCAACTCTTTTTATATATGTGCATGTATATATTTTAGGAAGGTTTTACACTAATAGGCTTCCATATTGTTTGTTTGAAAGGCTTTTAATGTTATTCATTCCTTTCTCTAATCCCCTTTGCCCTTCCCTCCTTCACTCCAGTTTTACCATTACTGTCTCATTTTCTCCATTTAACCACTGTACCACTTTATTCCGTCACTCCTTCACTGAAAGCACTCTCATCTCATGGCCCCTTGCTAATTTTCTGACCTTATGGGTATTCAAAATGAAACACATACATCTGAAGATTCAAAGCTAACAACCATAAATGAGAGAAAACCTGTTACATTTGTCTATCTGGGTCTGGGTTTTCTCACTCAGGATGACTGTTCCCAGTTCCATCTACTTATCTGTGAATTTTAAGATCTCGTTTTCATTATCCATTTGTCAGAAGATGGACATCTAGGTTACTTTCAGTTCCTGGCTATTGTGAATAAAGCAACTGTGGACAGGGATGAACATGTGTCCTTTGTATACGTGCCCAAGAGTGGTATAGCTGCATCATGTTCTAGCTCTATTTCTAGCTCTTTGAGGACCCTCCACACTGATTTAGATAGTGGTTGCACCAGTTTGTACTCCCACTAGCAGTGAATAAGTGTTCCTTTTTCCCATATCCAAGCCCACATGTGTCCTCATTTTTTTTTTTTTTTTAGCTTAGCTATTCTCACTGGGGTAAGATCTTTGTGTCATTTTATTTTGCATTTTCCTGCTGACTAAGGTAGTTGGACATTTTTTAAAAATTCATTTTTTGGAGAGCTTTCTGTTTACTCTCATGTCCCATTTTTATTGGGTTGTTTGCTTTCCCTGTGTTTAGTTTTTTAAGTTTTTGAATGGTCTAGATACTCACAGCATGCTAGCCAATAAAAAACCTAATATTTGGAAATGAGCTACCTCTTTTGGAGTTGACTAGTGATCTTCCATAGACCCCCTCAAACATTACAGGCTGTCACAAACATATCAGTTACCCTCCAGAACCTGATGGTAAGATGTTACTAATGAAGATACTACATATTTGAGGCAAAGAACATGAGGAACTCAAGCTGGTCCACACCTGAAAGCTTCACCCTTATCTAGTTTTTGTAGTGCTGGAAAGTACTACGCATGCTACTGGAGAAAAAAAAAAGTTAATCATTATTCTTACCCAGCTGTTAACCCTGCAAAGTACAATACTGCATGGCCTGGCAGGATAGACCTTCTGGTACAATAGTTACGTTAACACGATGGGCATAACACTATTTCAAGAATAGATTTAAATCCCACAAAAATGATGGAACCACTATCTCACGCCATTACCGAGTGAACCATCTATGTCTAGATATGTCACAGGACATAGAGGAAAACCTTTTATCCTTCTGACAAATGGACAGAGTTCTAAACTGACTGCTGAAGACTTATTCTTACAGATTAATCCATCTCTCAACACTCATCAGAAAAACTTATATTTGAAATAGATGATGTTTAACACAGAAGCTCACCATTGACCAAGGGCAAAGAATAAGATACTATGGGATGCTCAGCACTAAATGGGAAATCTATATCATATCTCTTCCTCCCAAGACTTAGGGATCATTGTGGAAGAGGAGAAAGAAAGAATCTAAGAGCCAGAAGTTTTGGATGACTACAAGGAAACTGTGTCTCTGGACACAGCTGTACATATGAACATATAGCATTTATGACAGTATGCAAAATCCCGGTGTAAGCTCAAGCTATATCATATCCCAGCATGAAGAATGGGGCTGGGCATTAAGTCCCACCTATAGCTGAGGAACTGTTGGCAATTGATAACTACCAGGAGAGGGAGAGTCAAGAGTGCAGGTTCTAGTAAGTTAACCAAGTTCCAGTGGAATACCATGCCTCCAAGAATATATATGTACATCACAAATTAGACTTAATAGGCTTTTCAAAAATGGACATAAAATTGGATGGGTAGGGAAGAGGGTGGATCTGGGAGTAGTTAGGGTGAACATGATCAAAATATATTATTTGAAATTCTCAAAGAATATATATCTATATTTTGAAATTTTGAAACTGTACCAGGTATCTATTTCAATCACAATGAAATGAAACTAGAAACTTATAAAAAGAAAAACTTATAAACGATACAAATATGTACAACCATACAACATATTTTTTGAAAACCAATGAATCCAAAAAAAATCAAGAATATTTTTTTCAATGCTTGAAACACATGGAAATGAAAATACAAGATGCTAAAATGTAAAAGACACAGCAAAAGTACAGGTAAGGAGAAAGTGTGAGGCAATCCTTCATAGGAAAAGGAGTAATGCCTCAGACAGTACTAATGCATGTCAAGGAAATAGCAAAGCAAGAACAAATCAAACTAGCGAAAAGGCAAAGCTTAGAGCAGAAAAGCTGATGTAGAAAAAAATAAAAAAGATCAATGAATTAAAGAGCTGGTTCTCTGAAAAAAAAGATAAAACAAACAAATAATAAAAAAAAAACGTTAGGTAAACAAGGAAACAGAGAGAAGATTTAAGTAGATTAGAGATGCAAAGGAAGATATTTAATTGGTGCCACAGAAATACAAAGGATTATCAGAGATTATTCAGGATGACTACATGCCAACATGCTATTCCCTTGGCACATCACAGGCCACAGAAGAGAAGCTATTACTATTTTTCGAAGTGGACGCAGCATTAAACCCATCTCAAATGATTTATCCAGATTAAAGCATCCCCTGACTATCCAGAAGAACCACAAATTCCTAAAGACACAATCCATACTAAAAATGAACCATAAATAAATAGAAAAAAAAATCCAATGAGATCAAATCAATGATAAAAGTCTCCAATCAGGAACTGCCAAAAAAACAGAAAGATTACTACCAAATTTTATAAAAGATTCAAGAATTAATTCAGTAGTTTTAATTGTGTCATCACTGATGTCAGAATATTTCTTCCAAAACTTTATGTGACAAATAACTATCCTAATGCTGAAAGCAGACAAGATTGCAAAGTGAGCAAATAGAAGTGCGATTTCAGCATCTTGATGAACACGGTTGAAAAAATCTTTAACAAAATATAAGGAAGGTGAGTCTAGAGAGACATTATGAAGGTTATTTTCAACAATCATGTGAGATTCATTGCAGGGATGCAAGGGTGACAAACATACAGATTAATGTTTGAAACATATGTGAAATGAATGGATGAAATTCACATAATGATCTCACCAGGGAAAAGGCACTATAGAAAATTCAATATCCCTTCAGAATAAAATGTCTAAATAAATGAGGTATAGAGAGAACACAGTTCAACATAATAAAAGTCATATATACTGAAGAACAGCTGGCATACTGAAGAGTGAAAGGCTGCGAGCTTCCCTTTAGACTCCAAAACAAGCCAAGGATGCCTGGTTTCATAACTTTTACTTGTCACAGTACTGAAAGTTGTAGCCAGAATAAACAGGCAAGAGAAAGAAATAAAAGACATGTATATTGGAAAGGAGAAGGCCAAATTCTCATTGTTTATTAATAGTCTGGTGATTATCTAAGGTATAAACGGTCATAAAGATGTTACCATAAATATGAGAAAACAAGAAGTGAATTCAACAAAGTTACAAGTAGTTAATTCAACACACAAAGACTAATAGCCCTGCTGTGTGGCAATAATGTATCATTTGAAACAGAAATGAAGAAAGCAATCATACACAAAACAGGTGCAAAACTAAATAACTAGGAATACATTTAACCAAAGTGGAGAAGGGTTACAGAATAAAGAAATATAAAATAAATAAGGAAGACCAAAACTGGAAAAGTGTTCTTTGAGGATAGGTTAGAATAACTGATAACATCAAATTGACTTGGTGATCTGCGGAGTCAGCACAATCCCTAAAGTACCATTAACACTCTTGACAGTAGAAAAAAGAAACATTTAGACATTTTCATGGAATTGCAAGCAAACAAAAGATGGCATCAAAATAGGCAGAGTAGGCTTGACGAAACTCAGTAGCACTATACCAGATGGGTAGAATAGCTGAGAAGTACTCATGGACCACCAATCACATCATTTTGGTAAAGGAAGAAAGGGATGTTTTCAATTAGTGGTGCTGGGAAACTTGTGTATTCATGCGCATGAGAATGAAAATGGACACCTGCCTGCTAACAGTCACAAAAATTGACTGAAGATGGTTAAACTATCTAAATGTAAAACTTGAAGCTATAAAACTACTGGAAAAAAACAGAGAAATAAATTGGGATATTAGATTGAGCAAGGATTACATTTTTGCAGATGACTCCAAAATCATAAGAAAGCAAAGTCAAAATAGACTCCTGGTATTACATCAAAATTAAAAGCCCCTTCACAGTGAAGAAAGCAATCAATATATGATAGGGGAAAAAAACCTACACCATGAAGAAGGACCTGGAAACTGTACATCATCAAGGGTTAACATCCAGAATATATAAAGAAATCTCTAACGCAAATATAATCAAATAGTTAGATTATGGAACGTATACATTTTACAAAACATCACATGTTTTGTGGTGCCTTGGTTTCTATTAAAATTTCTATTTAAATTGAGAAGAGACAGGTGTGATGGTCACAAATGTAATCTCAGCCATTAGATGGCTGAGGCAGTAGAACACCAATTTGAAGCCTGCCTGAGATATATTGTGAAATTCTGTCTTACAAAAAGCAAAACAGAGTGCCTGGGGCACAGCTCAGTTGGGAGAGTGCTTGACTTGATGCATAAAGCCCTGGGTTCAACCCCAGAAGTCTAGGTATGGTTTTAACTATAACTCCTGTAACTCCAGCATTTGGGAAATGGAAATAAGATCAGAAGTTTAGGGCAACTCTTGTCTCCACAGGGCAAGATCAACCTGCACATAAGACCCTGTCTCAGAACAACAAAAACAACACCCCCAAAAAAACTCCGAACACAATTTCTCATATCTATGGAAGCTTAGGATTTTAGGGCTCTTTATCTGTACCGCGTTGCAGATATTTTACTAGCAGATGATTTAAATATAATTTAACACCAACTTATAACCCCACAGAGTGCCACTGTTTCACTAGGTATGTGTATTTTACGTTGACTGCATGTATGTGGTGTGTGTGTTCTACAATGTGTCAGCTTCCATTGGGCATTCTGTGTCTCCCACCAGAAAAATTCATTCTGTGCCTTTGAGAAGTCTTTGAGGAATACAAAGCACGTAATAAATTATTTAGGGATCCTTTGATCGATTTGATTGTTCTGCCTTCCTTTTTGAAGAATATTCTCACTGGACACAATTATCGATTTTGTGTGTCCTTTTCCTGTAGAACCTTAAATCCATGACTTCTCTGCTGGTTTCCATAGTTTGTATGTGTGGATATGGGGGGGAATCTTACCTCCTTTTCTGTCTGAAGAGGTGGCTGTGGTTCTCCTTGGTCATTCAGGAGATTTTGCACTGCATTAAGCTCTCGGCTCTTTGACTCTGTTTTGTGTAGATATGATTTATTTGTGGTTTTCTTTCTTGTGATTCATTAAACTTACAACTTGTGTTTGATTGTTTCTCCTCAAGTTTGTAAACTTCTTGGCCAGCGTCAGTCCTGTTAGTTTGGCTCCTTTTGACAAATGTCTCTGGATTTGAAGCTCAGTTCATGGCTCCTGCACTGACCACTCTGTGGCCCACAGGCTGTCTTTCCTTCATTAACCACACCTATGTGAATCTTTTCTCCTTATGTATTCTTCCTGCTCTCCTAAGAAATGGGATGCGAATATTTCATTAAGTGAAAAGACTGGTAGTCAACTTTTCTTACTTGTTGTTATTAATCTATGCAAAATTAATTCTATGGGGTTATTGATTTTTTTAAATTCTGAAATTGTTGAATATCACCACATAATAGTTGAGATAATTCACATTGTTTTCTGCTTCCACCTTTAATGAGTCACATTAATACATTTTATATTTTATGGAGCTTTGACTGCATACTATAAAGTTCAACATTTTAAAATATACACTTGGGTATTGTTATATATACATGATGGGACTCGACCATTATCACTAGTCAATTTGAGAACAGTCACATCAGCTTAAAAAGGCTCACCACCCATCAAACCCTCACTTTTGGTCATTTCTTCTCTCTGAATTTAACATAGTGCTTTCAAGAGCCAACCACATTATTTAAAGCATTAATAGTTTATTCCTGTTAATTGCTGAATAGTAGTCCAGATTATGACTATGTCATACTGTGTCTGTATTTGGATCAGTTGATGAGCAATTTGGGTCATTTTATGGCATATAAAGTGTTATAATTAATTCCTTTAGGAACATTCATGCATATGTTTTTGTAGGGGAATGTATTTTCAAATTTTTCCTTTTATGTATCAAGGAACAGAATTGAAGGTCATATGGTGACTTTAGTTTTGAACTCCTTTAGATTCTATGGAGCTGTTAGTAGAGTAGCTGCAGCATCGTGTAGCATCCTTATCAGTGATGTGAGAGAGCATTCTCACAGTCTCATCAGCTCTCGCCTTGGCTTGACTTTGGCCATTGCCATTCTAGGGGATGTAAAATAGTATCTCACTGTAGTTTTGATTTGCATATCCCTGATGACTGAAGCTGTTAAAGTTTTTGTGTGTTTATTAGTGATTTGCTTATCTTCTTTGCAGAACTGCCAGTTCAAATTCTTTGAACATTTTTAATTGGGTTATTTGTGATTTATGATTGCTTTGTATAAATCCTTTATATGTTTTGGATATCAGTCCTTCATCAGATCTGTGATTCCTATATACTTTCTCTTGTTCTGTATGTTACTTTTGCAATTTCTTTACAGTGTCCTTTGAAGCATAAATGATTTTAATGTTGAGTAAATCCAATTTATTTTCTCTACCCCTTTGATTACTTGTGCTTTAATGTTTTCATCTTGAGGAATAATTGCTTAAGCCAAATCAACCAATATTTAATATTATGTTTCAAACTTATAACACTTACATAAATATAATCCTAAAAGGTTTTCCTCCAAACAGAGATACTTTTCTATACATTACGAGCTGTTTCTTTTGCACATGTATTTCCATGTTATCATTAATATCTTTTCAAAGGGTGTTGTTTCCCCATGGATGGTTTTAGGAATTTAGTTTAAAAAATGACAATAAAGCCTCAGATCTTTTCTGAACTCATGATCCTTCTCTATTGATATTAACATTAATCTTCTCCACACCACTACAGTCTTGATCGCTGCAGCTTTCAGTGGCTTGAAATAAGAAGTATGGATTATTGTACTATTCTTCATTTTCAGAAGTGTTCCTTTTGTTGTGAGTCACATGTAACTCCTATGAACATTAAACTCAGTTCATAAACTTTCAGGAGGAAATTAGCTCACTTCAGAATGAATATTTAGTTGAGACTGAATATCATCAGTTTAGGGATTCCTGGCATAGTACCAAGTCATTTCATTCACATGGTGTACAATTTGACTTATTTAGATCTTCAGTTTCTTAAAGTGATGTTGTGTAAAAATCCAATACAAATTTACAAAATATATTTTATTAATTTGATTATATAAAAATTAAGTTTTCTTTAATTTCATTTTCAGAATATTCAGATATACAAAATGCAATTAATTTTTGCATATTAATCTTGCATCCTATGATATTTCTACCTTTTTTTTTTAGCTTTAATGATTTTTCAGGGAATTTCTTAGGATATTCCACACGCAAGAACAAGCTATCCTTTGGAATCTTATGCTTTTGGATTTGTTTTCTTGCTTAGTTGTCCTATGAAAGACCTCTAGAACACGGATGAATACAAGAGACGAATGAGAATGTCTTTGTCTGCTTTGTATGAACAAAATTAACTTGATCCTTTCACCATATTTTTCAGATATATCAGTGATGGTAGTTTTCTGGATCCCTAGTTTCTACAGTATTCTCACAACAAGCTTTTTGATTTGTGAAATGATTCTCTGGTATAGAAATGCAGAATTCTCAACAGGCAGTCTGCTTCTGTTGGAGGATTTGTATATTGCACCGTATTGGCTGCTTTTAACTACTGTGATAAAGCACCATGACCTAGTCAACTTACAGAAGAAGGAGTTTATTTGGGATTATAGTTCCAGGGGACTAAGAGGCCATCATGTCAGGAACTCCTGCCAGCAGTCAACAAGCATGGTAACAGGAACAGCTCAGTGCGCTCATCTTGAACCTCAGGCAGAAAGCAGAGAGTGTGAGCTGGAATTCGCAAATGGCTTTTAAAGCCTCAAAGGCTCTTCCTAGTGATGTATTTCCTCCAGCAAAGCCACACCTCCTAAGCTTATCCAAACAGCGCCAACAACTGGGAACCAAGTATTCAAACATTCGAGCCTTTAGGGAACATTTTCATACAAACCATCATAGAAGCCCAGAATGATGTCTCAAATGTCATTCTCCTGAGTCCTACTGAGTTCTGAGATTACATGCATGAGAAACTTGCCAGCTGCCCAGCATTCTGGTGCCTCCTAAGATCCCTATACCAGCATGCATTCAGAATCACCTGTTTACCTGCTCACCGGCATGCATTTAGTATCTCCTCTCACTGGTATGCATTCAGAGTCATCTCTTCACTGGCATGCATTCAGTATCTCCTGCTCACTGGCATACATACAGAATTACCTGCTCCAGTCCCTTGCTGCCCTTTGCACAGCTTGTGTCATCTTCTGTAGCAGCTTCAAAGATTTCCACTTGTTGAATCTGAAACATTGGTTATAAAGACTTGAAGTGTGTGTTTCTTTGTATTTTCTGCACTTGAAAATCACTGCACTCTTTGAAGGAAAATTAATATTTTCATTGAATTCTGGACATTTTAATTGATTTTTTCAAATCTTTTCCCCTCCACTTTCTTCTCTGAGAATCTCTACTATGTAGACAGAATGTGGTTACTGATAGGCTATGACCTCTGAGGCTCTGTTCTTTTGTTGTACTTAATTATTTTTCTTTTTGTTCTTTTGAATGATAATCACTTAATTTAACCTCCAAAGACTATACCTTTTCTTTTATCTACTGTAATATGATGACCTCTCTAGGGAACTATTCCTTTCTGTGATGGTTTCTGTTTCTGCTTTATAATTTTCACTTGCAAATATCCCCTATTTGATGGAAGTCAATTCTTGGATGTTTCTTTAGTTTTTCTGTGGTGGTCTTTTGCTCAGTGGTATATCTGGTTTCTTATTGTGATAGGGAGCTAGTGGTTGTAATGAGAATATGTATGTATGTGTATGTATGATATATAAAACCAGTCTTCTTTAGTGCAAAATCACTAAGCTTTTGTGGGTGAATAAATATTCCTAGGTTTACTAGAATCTTTGATTAATATGCAGAGTTTTGAAAAAGTTTAATCTGATATTTTCCTAGTGTTATCATTCCTTTATATATCTGTTTCCTGTGTCAATCATTTTCACTAATGCTGCTTCTTATGAATTCTCCCTGCTTAGTTGTTGTTGTGAAACTGGACAGGGCTTAGGTACAGTTTGCGGACTGCTTCATTTCACTTGTGTTTTTTGCATCCTGTTTGAATGCTATTCTATTTGTCATGGTAACATTATTTTCTGTCAATTTAGGAAAACAATTAGTACTTTAAAACAGGATCTGCCTTGACATCAGTATACATAGAGCTTAATTATCAACCTACAGTTTTGGGGTGATTAAATTGGGCATAATTCTTTACAATCATTATTTTATAAGTACCTTCATTATATAAAGATTGTTAGTGTTGGGGAACATTTTTATTAGGTATTAGTTTAATTTTTTTAATTAATTAGTTTAATTTTAGTTTTAATGTTTTTCCACTAATGTATTACAAAACGCCTTTTTTTACTTAATCCTCAGGCCTTCTGTAACTTATTAACTTTGATTGAGAAAGTTACCTATTCCTCAAGCAAACCATTGGCAATAATTAGGATATTTGCTAGTCTGTATCCTCAGATTAAACCATCTGTGAATTGAAGCACTGGAGGAAGTTATGTCTGGACTAAATATATGTACATTTTTACTCATACAATATTCTCTGAAATAAGTATAAAACAATTTACAGGGCATTTACTTTCTATTAGGTGTTGTAGAGATGACTTAAAGCCCCAAGAGAGTAAGTGTCAGTTCCATGATGATGCTGTGGCTTTTGTATGAGGGACGTGGTCAGCTATCGATTGTGTGTATGAGATGGGAACAGGTGGCTAATGCCAATCCTACACAGATATTGGAAGCTTCATGCAGTTTCTAGATCTGAATGCACCAAACTTCAGGTCTAACTTTTTAAATTACTAAAAATTCCTCTTGAAAAACCTTTATAATGTATATAAAGTAAATTACTGTATCTTAATTATTTCATGCCATATAATTTGATGTTTTGCTGGGAACCACATTAGTAAAATTCTCAGTGCTTACAGACCACTCTTTTATAAATGCATTCATGTTTTTGGCCTTTTCTTTTAACAAAGCACTGACTATTGACTGCACTCAGTGTTGCCTATGTGAGTTAATGGTGGTATAAGTGTAGATAAAACACTCTTTGTCTGCAAGAAATCTACAGAATATAAAGGAACAAGATACATAAAATTTTTATTACCTTGAAGTAAGTGTCACATGTTGACGATCGCATTCGTTGCTTCACAAAGAAAAGTCTTAGATTATATCTGTTGTCTGAAACAGTCACTAATCATTCTCTAAAATTAGCTGAAAGACCAAATACAAATAATAAAGTATTAGACTTTTCTCTAAATTGAACTTTCACGAAAGTAATTGTTCCCATGAACTTACATTATCATTTTTGAGAACGCATCACCTTTATTTCATAAGTATTTTCCTCTTTATATCGTCACACTTTCTTAGGTTTCTGCTGTTGTTTCAAAGTTGGCAGAGTTGATTCTGCAATTCCTAATCAGCCTATTGTCTTCTATTCTCTTCCTAGGGTCTGGGATTCATCAAAGTCAAGATTTAATCACAACAACTCAGGCTAGACATACTGTGAGAATATACCCCATTTGTCACCTGGCTTTGCCAACACACAGAAATCCATCTGGACTGACGTTCCCCAGGTGTGTCTGATGGGGAATACTTGGATCACATTCATACTTCAGTTCCTACAAAAACTCTGAAACTCATTCTTTATATTCATGGAAAGTGTTATATAATCAATTAAATGTAATAATTTCTCAATATGTTTTTCAATTTTTAATTGAAGTAATGCAGATAAAATTTAAAAAAAAAACATTAATTTTAATTAAGCAACAGAAGTTTTTTTTCAGTAACAGAAATAATTGACTTTTCAGAGCTTCTTAAGCTGTAGATGAAAATTGGACATTTTAAAGTAACATCTAGCGCTAATCTGTAGAGAGAAGAAACAGGACCCGCATGCTGACCTTAGGAGCTGAAAGTCTCTATACAGTATTGAGATGTTTACATTGATGCTTCGGAATAGGCCTTGGATTGAGAATTATTATCATTCATTTTGTTAATTTTTTTATTCATTTAAATTATATATAATCTACTCTCTGGGCAAGGTAAATAGATCTGGTATTAAATCAGTGTATGAAGCTTTTTAAATAAAACTTATAACACTGATATTAATAATTTGACTTGCATACAATGCATCTCGACAACACCATCTTCCCTTTCCTCCCTGCTCCCCCGCCCATTTCTGTGCCCTCAAAACCAAAACCAAATAAAACAAAAAACAAAAACCCAAATTTAAGAAACTTGAGTCTAGTCAGTTTGGCAGGGGCATGCCACGGACCCTGGAGGCAGCAGGTTTCTCCAGTGAAGGACATTCACCTGGTCCACACCAGCCGGAGACCAATCACAATGAAGTTCGATCCAAAATCCGGCCCTGCAGCCCAAGCCCACAGGTACGAGGACATCACCCAGGCACCAGTACACTGAACAGGCAAGCAGATAAAACTTCTCAATTCACCTCTGATCTCAACACACTTACTACTACAAGTAGCCAATATTTTCCATGCCTTAAATATTTCTCAAGCGATATTTTATGTACCTACAATATACAACCACAGTTCTGTGTGTCAGTCTCTTCCAATAAATGAATATCTCTCTCACTCTCCCTCTTTCCCTACCCCCCACCCCTCCATGGAGATCATTCCAGGTCATCACAGAAATATAAACATTTTTCTGGTTCTCCTTTTAAGGTCAATCAATTTTTAGAGTGAAGCTAGACGTACTCAGCTTATCTGTCCCCTATTAGTAAGGGATTAGATTTTCTCTACATAGTGCTGCTCTATAGTATGGGTATGTATTAGAAAGCTGGCTCTTTATTAGCAATATTTGATGACATGCAAAACATTAAACATCTGATGACATCCCAGTAGTCTTTCTGTCTCTTTAGAGACGTGCTTGGAGCCTGTGCTAGCACTTAACATGCATCCTGCGTGTTTGAGTTTCTGGGTTTAATTTCAGAAAATCTTCCCAGTTTAAATTCAATCAGTAATTTTCTTGTTTTTTTTTTTTTTTAAAATACTGTTAATAATTTTTCATTTACTCCTTCGCGTATTATTCACACGTAAATACATGCTTAATTTGAGGAATATCATTATCTGTACAGTTTTAAAACATAGTTATTTAAATAATCCAATTTTCCTTTTCAAATTAAATGCTTGTCCTACCATAAACAAGACTTCTTTCTGTACTGGAATCTATTTTTGCACTATTTTAACCCATTCCATTGTATCTTTATACTACATGAACAAAATTATTCCTTGTTTATTTATTAAACTTTAATATTAATGCTTTGCAATCTGCAAAATGCATTTATTTCTTAATTGTCTTCTTTTCTTATATTTTTGCTTGTTTAATTGTTTCATAAGAACTTGTACAAACTTTAGGTATTTTTTAATGATGCTAAGTTTAAGAATTACTCCAAAAATTTTACTCGTGTGAGAACTTTACACTTTCAATATTGAAAGAGTCTGTTTGAGAACAACTTTTATGGACTTCTGTTACCCTTGCTTTGCTGAGGAAAATTTTCAAGTTTTATGTACATGGAGCTTACTTTAGACCATACTTTTTAGAATGCTCATTTTTTTTGTTGTTGAGAAAAACAGGTTTCTGTTGGAAATAAACATTCATTATCTCTCTTAAACTGTTGCATTTTAGTATGTGAATGTTAAGAATTTCTGTGTGTGTGGAAGTATCTAATTATCCCTCAAGAATTCTTCTACTTATTGATATGGCAGTTGTAGTGTTTTTTTATGATATAAATTACTATTTTCTTGAAGTAGTGGTGATTTCGTTTTATAAATACAATAACAAAACTCCAAAGGTGCTAGACAACAGTGGTAGTGGCTAACACTGCACTGCTGATGACCACATCCCCCTGCATCGTGACAGCATTCTCACCTAAGATTCTTAAAATGTCAAGCATAGTAAATTTACCATTGTCTGCTGGTCCTCTTTGAATGAGATATGTGACTTCAGTATTCTTTTCCTGTGAATATTGTACTCCCCTGCCACACACATTTTTCCTCTTGATATGCTAAAGCATGGGTCCAGTGAGATGCTAAGTAGGTAAAGCCCTTGCTGCCAAACTCAATGACCTGATTTCCAGGACCCATAGGGTAGAAGGAGAGAATCAGTTCCTGTAAGTTCTTCAGCCTCCATATATACATGGTGCCATGTGGCCAGGCAGTGGTGTTTAGCATTTATTTTTGGCTTTTAAAAACAATTTATCTACATCTAATCTAGAGGCCATGAACATTCTCGTTATTATTTAGTTTCATTTTATTGGTTTTTCTTTCCAAATCCTGATATTTTACTGTTCTGTTTCTATAGATCATGACTTAGAGAACAGTATTTCTGTATAAATTGTGAATTATTTCTTTTACTAAACGATTATAGGCAGTTTCATTTTGTTGACGTGGTATCTATATTTGACTTGCTTAACCTTTCTGATTTATTATAAAAATCCTTTACCTATTTTATTTTTTATTATTTAAAGCATTTTTAAAATTTAAATAGATTTTGATCACATTTTTTACCTCCCAGATCCTCTCCTTCCTCCTACTCACATAATTTGAAGTTCTTTCTTAAAAAACAAATAAAAATCCAATGGAACTAAATGTCCTAAACCTAAAAACTAAAATACATCACCCCAAAAGAAAACAGCAACAAAACAAGTAAGTAAACAATCAAAACACCAAATTGTAACCAAATGAAAGCACGCACAAACACACACACACCCCAAAAAAATCATAACACCTTTAGAGTTCATTATTTGTTGTTTAACTACTCCAGAACATGATATTCGCTCTGGAGTAGTTGATATAGCTAGTATCATTCTTTTGGAGAAAACTGATTTCCCTCTCCCAGCAGGTATAAATGACAGTTCCATTGTTAACATTTACTTGCATGGTTAGGATTACATTCATTCATTCTTTCAGTTTTAAAAATATATATAACAAATTAAAATATAAGATAAAATAAAAAAATAAAAACTATCATATCGAAGTTGGATGAGACAAACCAAAGAAAGGAAAAGATTCCAAGAGAAGGCACAAGAATCAGAGATCCAGTCATCGGCATCCTCAGGAATTCCATAAAAACACTAAGATGGAAGCCATAATATAAGCCCAGAAGACTTGGTGCAGATCCTTGCAGGCCCTGTGCATGCTATTTCCCACCCTGTGAGTTCCTATGAGCTCTGATCATGTTGATTTAGTGGGTGTGTTTACCTGGTGTCCTACTTCCCATCTGGCTCTTACACTATTTCTACCACCTCTTCTGAGAGGTCCATTAAATTCTGAGGGGAAGGATTTGATGGAACCATCACATTTAGGGCTGCATGGTCCAAGGGTCTCACTCTATCCATAGCATCTGGCTGTGGGTCTCTGTATTTGTTTCCATCTGTTGCAGAAGGATGCTTCTCTCATGCTGGTTGAACAAAAGACTGATCCAAGAGTACAGCAGAATGTCAGTATGACTCCTTTATCATTATATATATTTTTTCCTTTTCTCAGACTAGTATTATTTGATTTTGCCCTAGGTCCCTGGGCTATCTAGTCTGGTTCTGTGTTGAGCATGGGTCCATCTTGTGCAGTGAACCTTAATCATATCAGATACTGGTTGGTTACTCACACAAGTTTTGTGCCATCGTTGCCCTACCACTGTGGTGCTCAACCTGTGATTTGTGACCCACTTTGGGAGTTGAACAATCCTTTCACAGGAGTTACCTAAGATCATATGCATATCATATAGTTACATTATGATTCATAAACAGTTGCAAAATTTCAATTATGAAGTAGCAACGAAAAATAAATTTATGGTTGGTCATCACCACAACACGAGGAACTGTATTAAAGGATCACAGCATTAAGAAGGTTGAAGGCCACTGTGTATATCTTGCAAGCAGGAAACTATTGTAGATAAAAGGTTTATGAGTGCCATGGTGTTTACATTTTCTCTTGATAGTGTGCAGAGTGTCTTCCTCTAATGAAGACACTTGAACTTAGGGGTGAAGGCTCTTTGTAGGTACTTGCTCAACATCTCCTTCTTCAGCAATAGGGCCTTCCTGTCAGTTTGTGGAGAGCAACCCAGGTAATAGCCTGAGTTGTTGGATCTTCTCTTTGGGCTCTTTTGGCCAGCAACTCAATTAGATGTAATTCAAACCTGGTACTGAAAGCCTCATTTGGTGACAAAAGATGTTCAGTTGGTGCTCTGTCTTCTCCATTATTGTGTGATTTCAGTTAGATCACTTTCATATATGTTTATATTTTAGGTTTCTACTGTATTAGGTTTCCATAATATACCTCAAATGCCCATTAACTTTATCTGTCTCTCCCCATATTCCTTTCCACTAACCGCCTCCCTTTCCTATCCCCATTTGATCCTCCCATTCCATCCTCCATGTCCATCTATCCATAAATTCTATTCTATTTCCCTTTCCTAATGAGATCTATCTGTTTCCTCTTATTGCCTTACTCGACACCTACCTGCTGTGGTTCTATGGGTTATCTTGGTTATCATAGACTTACTAGCTAGCATCCATATATGATTGAATACATACTGTATTTGTCTTTCTATGTCTGGGATGCCTCACTCAGTACAATTATTTCCTAGTTCCATCCATTTACCTGCAAATTTCATGAAATCATTTTTTAAAGGCATTGTGTAAATGTACCACATTTTCTGTATCTGTTCTGTTGATGGTGATCTAGTCTGTTTCCAGTGTCTCACTATTATGAAGAGAGCAGCAATGGACATGATTGAGCAAGTATCTCTGGTAGGATGAAACATCCTTTGGGTACATCTTTTGCCTGTTTTCTGATTTTAAGTTTTTGTTGTATTTATTTTGATAATATATTTAATTGTTAAACATGCTACTATAAAGCTCCTCCATTGGTCTACTTTAGAAAGTTTATTTTAATTACCACATATATTGTTTCCCTTTTCTCATCTGCCTTTCTGTTTTTCTATCTCACCTATTTGATCCTGGTCCCCTTTAGACAACCTGCATTAATTCTCATGCCCTCTGGATGAAGTCAGGTTCAGCCAGTGCTGAACAGGGAAAGGAATAAAGTGTGTGTGTGTGTGTTTCTACCCTTGATTTCAGCACTGGGGCTTTTCTTGTCTAGGGTTGATATCCTGATTTTCAGCTCTTCTCCTGATTTCTCCAACTCCAATGCAAGCCTACCTCAAATTTCTCTGCCTTGATGGTGTCCTCTTTCCTGCTGACTGTCTGACTGGTATGCCCATTTATAAGTAATGATAAAATCAGCATAAGCTCCCTTTTCTCCATTACAAAAATAATAAATTTTGCTTCTGATTGTTCTAACTTCTGTGTCATCCTACTGCATGTGATTATGTCTCTCCTACTTCAGCAGTCAGTTTTAACTTTTAAAGTCTGGTTTTTTTTTTTTAGTGTTAACATGAAGATTTCTGCACATTTACTCTGTTGTTCACATTGCAGATCATTCCCCAACTCACAATATCTGTTAGTAATGGCTTCTATAGCATCAGGACAGATGCATGCATCTCTTATTGATAAAGTAGTTGCATATCTGCCTTAGCTTGTCATCCTATTAAGTGAGCTCAGTGCTTACTGCCAGATGTTTTACTCCAGGCTTTAATTATCTTTTGGTTGACTAGTATCATGCCTCTAGTAGATTTCTTAAGCCCTGCTTAGATGGATTGCCAGATAAAAGATGCCTAGTTAAATTTTGAGCTTAAGATAAACAAGTAATTTTTAGCACACATATCTCCTAAGGATTGCATGAGTTTTTTGACTTGCTGAGTCTGGAATTCTGCCTGGCACATGGCCTCAGTCCATGCTAGCTCTTTGTATGATTTGGAGTCTATGAAAATGAAAAGCCTGTTTTTTTAATGGTATTGACTTAGCTTTCTCTGTAACACAGGCTATATTTTCAGCATAATATTCCAGTTTTTTTCTTTTCTCAGTATCATAGTTTTTAATCACTCTCTGATTTTTTAGTAAATTAAAGTTCACTGCAATTGTTTATTAGTTTGTTTGCTTTACCACTTCTAATCAAACAGAGTGGTGGAAAATATCACCTTCCCCTTTGAAACTGCAATTTGTCTTTAAGATCCAATAGAAACAGGGAAGGCAGACTGTGAAATATTCTTTCCTTCCTTTCTTCTTTTTTCCCTTCCTCCCTCTGTCCCTCCCTCCTTCCCTTTCTCCCTCTCTCCCTCCTCTCTTCCTTTTCTCCCTCTATTCTCACTTATCCCCATCTTTTTTGTTTCTTCCATCCCTGCCTCTCCCTGCCTCTTTCCTCGTCTTCCTCCTCTTTCTTCATCTTCTTTTCCTTCTCCTTCCTCTACCTCTTTTATATTTTCTCATTACTAAGTCCCCTCCCCTTCTCTTCCTCCCATCTCCTCTTCTTTTTTGAGACATTGCTTTGTTATTTAGACCCAACTGACCTGGAACTCACTCTGTAGCCCAAGCTGGCCTTAAACTCTTAATCTTCCTGCCTTGACCTCCTGAGTGCTGTTATTACTGGAGTGCACCACCACCTTGCCTGGCTTAAGGCTGTATAATTTCTGATCCTGGGGTCCTGAGCTTTGTAACACAAGCTTTTGCACCTTGCAACGTGACCTCTGGGATACCAGCCACAATGAATTGTTGGTTAAAAGGTCACACTACTCCATGATGAAGGCACGTTCCTGCAAGGGAAACAATGGTGAGGTTTGGCTAAGGTTTTGAGCTTCTAAGTTTCATAAATTTTCCTTACAGTACAATTTTATAGATTTTGTTCTCATTTTTGATAATCATTAATCACTTAAGTGCTGGATACACATAGTTTTCCCCACACCAGTGAATTTCCATTGTTTGTTCAGAGTGGCTTATTGAAATGCTCTTCATCTCTCAGGGTTTGGGGTATGAGATGGTGTAGCTTTTCCTCCTTGCTACCTGCTATCAACAGATATTTCGGAGATCTTTCTCAATGCAACAGTTTCCTTCTCCTTTCTCTTTCTTCCCTTGGGCCATCTCCTAAAAGGAATAGAGGTAATCCATCTGACCCTTATTTGTTTTTGTCCTTTGTGCTACTCTAATGCCATATCCATCGATAATTTTTCAGATCTCATCACAAACAAGATTTCAGGGTGCAGGGTTGTGGGTATGCCTTTCACCTGTGAGAAGTGTGTCTGCCAAGGTGCATCTCATGATCCACTTCAGCTGTCTTCCTCTCCTCATCATCCCAGGGTCAGACACACTGAATTTCTGCTACATGTGACATGATATCCTCTCTATCAGGAGTGAGAATAGAATTTTTCATCTACCTCTTTGCCACACTGTAAAGGGAACGTGTGATTGTTAAAACACCTTCCTGTTACCCTGGGTGATTTAGAAGCAGAGTTAGCAACACTGCAATACTTATCTTCCTATGGGTATCTCCCTGGCCACTTTTAAAGTTGTCAGGTTTCCAAGTTCAATTTTATCCAGGGGCATATCAAAGAATTTCTTTTTTTCTGACAGGATTTCTTTGTTGTAACTCTGGCTGTCCTGGGACTCACTCTGTAGACCAGGCTGGTCTCGAGCTCACAGAGTTCTGTCTCGGTCTTTCAAGTGCTGGGATTAAAGGCATCACCTGGCTTCAAAGGTTTTTTTTTTAAGTGAACATAAAATAAAATGTAGAAAAACAATTAAGATATAACAATAAAAATGGAAGCCTTTGCTTTGCTGGGAAAATTGATACTCGTCAGCTGGGGCTGAAGAACCAGCTCTGATTAAGAAGAGACCAGATCACTGAGGTTAAATCTTCTGGTAAGTGTTTCCTCAGGGTCAACACACAAAAGTTGTGGTCTAGAGGTGGCCAAGCTTGTACCTCATATTGTTGTGGAGTTGTGTTTAAAATAATTGTTTTTGTGCATTGTTGGAAAAAGGAATGCACAGGCCTTGGCATTTTGTACTGTCTGCAGGTGTTGGGTTTCTGTGGGGATGTTGATTGGTAATGATCTGCATGTGCTATCACTAGAATGCCTTAGAAGTTCTGAATCAATAAAAACACCTGAGCTCAGATGCTCAAGGTTTGATTGTGAGTATGGCACTGGCCATGGCAATACTTCCCTCTGTTGAGGTCTGTCTGGGTTTGCAGTTATGAAACATGTCTCCTTGTTTTTGGTGAGCTGCCCCAACAGCAGCATACTTCTATATCACACGGTCAGCCAACTTTGGTAATGTGCAAGAGTTCTCCAGGTGGTACGGGCTTTGAAGGCATGAAAGAGTCTAGACAGCAGCAGAGGCTTGGCTGCAGGAGGCCATGGGTGAAGGTGCAGTCTTAGTTGCAGTAGGAACTCCAGAATTGAACAGCTATGGGGAGAAGTTAAAGTTTTGCACTATGTGTCAGCATCAGAGTTCCAGAATAGAGCCCAGCAGAGGTTATTTGTTAAGGAGAAACCCAGTTTCAGCAGAGACCCTAACATTTTGGAGATGTCAGACTGACCACCAAGGACAGCTACAACCATGGAGAAGAGCCAGCCTGAGCTTAGGAGACAAGCTGTGGGTGGTGTGGATGTCAGAGCTGGAAAAGTGGCTCTGCCAGGGCCCTTTGGAGCTCAGAGAATTGTGAGTGGGTCCCGGATGTCAACACTGAACTTTTTACCCTGTTGGACTTTGGCTTTGCTTTTATTTGACTGCAGTTGCATCCTAGCTCCTACAAGTATTTAACTTACAAGAAATAAGAAAGTGTTTAACTTCTTTTTAATTTTACAGGAGTCCAGTTAAGAGACCATAAAATTTTAGAGAGACTTTGAATATTTTAGAAAGGCTTTTAACTTTTAAAGACTTTGGATATTTTAAAGAGACAGAACGTTCAAAGTGTTTGAATTCTTAAAAATTGTGAGACTTAAAAATTTGGAATGTTTCATATTATTGTATAGATATTAATATGAGATCTTATGGGTAAGATATAAAAGAAAGACTACAGAATGAAAAAGATATAACAGTAAAATCAGATGTGGTGTTACATGCCTATAATCTTAGCATTTGGAAGTTTAAGGAGGAGGATTGCAGATTCAAGGACCTCCAGTCTGTGTAGTAAATTCCTGGTTGTTCTGGGATACAGGGCAAGACTCTGTTTCAAAGCAAAAACAAAAACAAGTAGGCAAGTAAACAAAATACAATATTAAAGTAAGCATCTCCTGGTCAGTTATCAGCAAAGTAAAGGCAAGGAAGAGTGAGTGACTCAGCAGATGTTCACAGGCCCTGGTCTTCCTTTGCTCTATCCATTGGCTTACCAAGGAACATATTTGAGGCTTTGTCTGTTTTTTCAGTGTGTATAACTGATACAGTTGCACGCACTGTTTTCTGAAGAAGGCCTGCATGCAGGTGAGGAATTGTTAAATCAAGTTGAGTGTATCTTTAGATTTATTAGGTATTTTTAGGTTATTTTCTGAAGAGATGTCTATTTGAATCACCACTGATAGTGAATGGCAGTTCGCTTCATTCTACAAAGCATCAGCTCCCAGTCTCATCGCCTTGGCTTTGGTCAGTGTGTTGAGTGTGTTCATGATTTCCATTCACACTTGCCCTTTGTCCCAGCTTCAGTTTTCACTCGCCTTTCCTGTTTTCAAAGGGGCATTTTGTACATTTTAAAAGTTGTCTGTATGGTTTCCGTATTCTTATATTTCATTACTAACTGTAATTAAATTTATATAAAAATCCTCCCAGTTTGTGTGGTTTTTTTCCCTTTACATTCACCTGAAGCGAGTGGGGTGGGTCCTGGCGTCCTGTTTGAAGAAGTGTTGCATTCATTTCATCTCTCGTAGGGTCACCACCTTCCTTGTGGAAGAGTCAGCAGTGGAAGAGTCAGCAGTGGAAGAGTCAGCAGTGGAAGAGTCAGCAGTCATTATTTTCCTCTCTACAAAATTCCCTTAACTATGTGAGTCTGCCTCTAGCATCTCTTATAAAGCTTCCTTTGTCTGTTTGACTCACAACTTAGGGTAATGCTGATTTAAAAATCAACGGTTAGGGCAAGATTCACACCTTTTCCATTTAAAATAGACATTGCCATACTCAGCCTCTAGTGTTAGAAAATGTAAAATTCAGTGTTTAGTTAGTTCAGGCCTACTGGTTTGTATCTACTTTATAGGTAACTGGAATGTTTGACATTTTATGATAATGACTGTATTTTTCTTTGAACTTGGCATATAACCCTATCCATTGATCTCTTCCTGAAGAGCTTTCAAAGTTTTACATTCCCTTGCAATGTATTTTTTATGTCTGTTTAAATATTCATTTCTTAAATTTAAGTATTTTTTAGCAAACTGAGATGCCCTCTTTATAAGACTTAAATCAAGAATCCAAACATTACCATTAAGTCTTAGTGACTAAGCAATCTAGGCACATTCTCATCCATGAATTTAAATATCTTGACTTCCACCAGCATATTTAATATTACCCATCTTAAGAACTATTTTAATTCTCTATTATGTATTCTCTTATGCTATTCTTCTGCTTAATAGACTGTGTGTCCTAATGATTCATATTGCTTCTGTGGGTAGAGACTGTGTACATAGAGTTGTGTATGATTCCAGCAGAATTCATATATCACCTTATACTGTGAAATACAAACACAGTTTAAAAATGGAAACTCTTCTGAAAGTTTTGCTGTGAATAATCTAGTTCATGGTTATTGATAAACTATGCTACAAATTTATATTCTGGATATATCTATTTGATACAGAAGTGGTAGGACCATGTACTAGGGAATGCACTGTGTATTCCAAATCATTTCTTTAAAGTGTTGTCTGCCAAGTATTTTGAAAATAATTCTGAAGCTTCGAGAGACATGATCAGACTAAAAGCACAACTCTGAAGCAACTATATATTGACTGAGTTTGCATCCATATAATTCAATGTGATCTTAGTTTTGTTTTATTATGGACAGAGAAATAATAGGATCCAGGATAATAGTATGACTCTCATAAATGTGCATTGTTCCAGAATCTGAAAGATTGGAGGAGGGAAACAATTAACTATGGGAAAACACGTAATTAGTTTCTGAGATAAGTAGAGGAACTGAAGAAGTTTTACATTTTATTTGGGGCCATTAGTTGGCATATATTTCTAGTTGCTTTCAGTTTCTATTACTGGTTTATGGCAAAAATTTCTAAGCTCAGATTGAAAACCAGGATTAACCTAGGGAATCAATTTTGGTCCTTGAAAAAACAAAAGAGAGTGACTACAATTAAAACTCAACTATCTGTAGAGGTCAAGGGAAACTGAGGCACCTCCATACTGTGTTAAAAGCACAGTGAAGCCAAGAGAAGAAGATCAAAGAATGACAAGTGGAAATATTTGCAGTGCAGGATTATTAGAGTTAGAACAACTGTGTCAAGATGAACTTGGAAACAGTGTATAAAGTCCTCTAACTTGAATTAAATATGGCTATGGATGACAAATCAGAAAAGAGGATGACTCCAAGTTTGGGAGATAGGACATTATATTATTACTGGAACAGAGGTTATTCAGTGGGAGTTTGAGGCTAAATAATGATCTCTGACAAAGTAGCTTATTTTGTACAGTTTTTATAATAAACTGATTTAATTTGGACCATTCTATTTATTTTTTTTAGTTTTTAGAATATAATTAGTATTTTGAATCCCTAAAGAATGGAGATATAAAAGTTTATGCACTGCAATTTCTTTATAAAATTAACAGACTACAATTAAGCTGCTGTTGTGCCTATAGTGCACCAGTCTGCCTCAAACTTTCTACAGTTCCCACCCAGTTATGTTCTCTATGTATGAAGCCTTTTGTTTTAGTCTGTATAAACACGTAGATATAGGAAGCATTAGTGGATATGAGGAGGGTAAGACACTGAATCGCACATGGACTCTTCCAAATGACTAATCTTGCCAAAGGGTATGAACAAGGCAAAGAGTCCTCATCTCACTTGTTTTTTATAAAACTCTCCACAGGTTCTAGGGAGACATTTCAGTTGGTAAACTGATTGCTGGGCAAGCATGAGAAACTTAGGACAGGTCACCATCAGCGAAATGAAAAGCCAAACATGGCGGTGTGTGTCTATAATAATACTACTGTCCAGTCAGAAAGTGATCCCATGATGTTGTTGGTGGCCAAATGACCAGGATAAATTGGTGAGCTTCAGGTTCAGTGAGAGACATTATCTCATAATGTCTCATTAATTCATAAATGATGTGGAGACTGATGGAGGAAGATTCCGTTTGTTGGGTTCTGACCTCCAAACACACATAAACACACACACACACACACACACACACACACACACACACACACACACGCAGAGGCATATATACTCATACACATGTGTGCACATGAATACACATTCATTACACGCAAGAAGTCACTGATGATATGAAGAGAAATAAACTCTAATTATGACATTGGACTGGGTGTGAATGGCACAGTGACAGTTTTCTCTATTGAATTCTGCTGTGCATTTTCACTAAAAATATCCTGAGTCCAGAACAAAAGGTTATAGAATGATGAGAGAAAGCCACTGAAATAATGCTTTTTCTCAGACTCCTGTGACATAAAAATGATGGCTAGACAGTAATGCAATTGATTCATGAAGACATTATTATGAAGAAAAGCTGTGTGTGCGGCAGATAAACATCTGCTCTGAGCATTGCTGTAGGATGGGATGTTATTACTCATTGGCTTAGTAAATGCAGAGATTTCTGCCTGCTCTACATTGATCTCCTAACATTTCCAATTTTCCATTTAATAAATCAGCAATGAACATGGAGCTGCACATCTTTTGTTCAGCACAACCTCAAGTAGTAGAATTGTTCAGTCTAACTACAGCAGAGAATTCTTTAAATGATAACATTTCCCACTATTCTAACCAGCGCAAAACAGCAGTGTATTAGTTATGGGTGCAAGTGCTGTTTTGCGGCTCTTCACAGTCTCGACTATTAGTGGCTATTGATACCACTGAACCAATGGCGCTGACATTGCCTGACTGTTCTTGCTGTGTGATTTGCCTAATTCATCTCATCCCTGGCTGCTTCACCCTTCTTTTCTGAAAATGAGTGATAATAATTTCTTTAGGTAGTGAATGAATCTCCTCCTAAAGTCCAAGATCATATTAAGTTTCATAAAACTCTTTAAACAACATAAAAAAACTCTAAATGCAACTGGTATCTTGTGCTTAAAATTTCAAATTATGAATAAACTATTCTGTGTGTGAGTTAAAAAATGGAAAACATAGCCTATATACTATTTTCCTTAAAGGCTGGGTCACATCAGTAATGTGTTCAGATTTTAAGTATACATTTGAATGAGACTTAACATCTTTTACAAACTCTCTTAATCAACTCCTTAGTCAAGATAAAGAGCATTCCTATAGGGTTAGGCTTTTTCGTTGTTGTGATTCACAAATTCACTCCCATTTATATACTTAAGAGATATCAAACATTTTTTTTACAATATCCATATAATTATATATTATAACCTGATTTCATAATAGTCATAACTAGAAGAAATCAAATGTCTTATAATCAAATCGTATCATAGTTATATCATAAAATGCTGTTCAGCAATTAAAAGGAACTAAATATTAATACATGAGACAACAGATATGGATCCCTGAAACACAGAAAGAAGCGAAACATAAAATTCTTTCACATGAATAACTCTGGAGCTTCTAAATATCAATTAGAAATGACACAATTCTTTGCAATATGAGATTAGCACCTAGAAATAAGTGTTCTGTACTAAGATAAAATGAAGAGGTTGTGAGCATACCCTATTTCATTTATTTTGTATTTTAAACATAAAGTTATTTTTCTCCATCTTAATTTTTACTAAATGCTGTGACTTAAGGTATATTTTCTAATGAAAAGTATTATTTTTTGAGATATGGAATAGTGAATGTTTCTTGCAAGCAAACATAAGCCATATCCTGACCAAATGAAGAAGTCCACTTATTCTGAAATTCCACATTCTGAAATTGAAACAAATACATAACAAAAATATATTATTGAGTGGCTGCTACATAGATTTCAAGTAAATATAATTGTAGAGTTTTTCACTGTGCAATATTCACTACACATATACCAACAAGGGTCTCTAAGGTATATTCACTGCGAATGTACCAACAGAGTTCTCTAAGGGATATTCACTACAAACATACCACCAAGAGTCTACCAGGAATGGCCCGCTGTGGTCCCACCATAAAAGCTTTTGGAATTTTCTTAGTAAATTCACCTGGAACTTCTTGGTAATTTTTATTGACTACATATTTATGAACTAAATTATCCCTGCTTATTATTTACTTGCTAGGTAAATTAATCTTCTGTATCTTGTATGTTCCATTTTGCAGATCATAGGAAGTTTAGGGAAGATGATAATTCATAGAATCATTGAATCTTAATGAGGGAAGTATAAAGTAATATGTTGATGTCACTTTTAATGGAAACTGTAGGTGTAGATATGTGTGTTGATTTATTAATTATTCTCATGGGTTCATGTCAAAAGGCAGTTTATTCTTTGGTAAATCAATCCTCTATTCTAGAGGGTTTCAGCCTCCATATAATCTAAAGTCTAGACCTAAAACTCTTCAGCCTAATCTACAAATCTAATCTACAAACCTACACCTAGAACATTTCAGCTTCTGAGACTTACTGCTGGCTGAGCTCACTCTGACTAGCTGTCTTCTGAACTATCTCTTCATTCTGAGCTGTACTGTGAACTCTAAACTATAAATCAAAATCCATCTGCTTCTGGCACTCTGCTTTCTCTCTGTTTCATCTGGACTGACTCTGCTTTTCTCTGCTTTTCCTTCTGAACTGTAAGCTGGCTGCACTCAAACTGCCTCACTAAACTCTGCTTCTTCTCTGAGGTCTACCTTTTCTCTCTGCTTCTCCTCTTTGCTTTGCTTCTACTTTGTTTCCTCTGATAGAACTCTGAAGTCTTAACTCTCTGCTTCTTGTCTGAACCTCTTCCTCTCACTACTGACCACTACTTTTATTAGGATTAAAGGTGTGTGTCACCACTTCCTTCTGAGTTGGGAATAAAGGCATATGCAACCACTGCTTTCTGTGTTGGAGGTCAGGATTAAAGGCCTGTGTTCCTAGTGCCTTCTAAGTTGGAGGACAGAATTAAGATGTGTGCTACCACTGTCTTCTGAGTTGGGATTAAAGTGTATGCTGCTATGTCACCTTAACCACGGAAATACCTTTCAACTAGCATGAGAGGACAAGTTTAGCCTAACATTATTTTTGCATTCCATCTGGATCACACAAGTCTCTGAAGTTGATGCCTTTTTAGAGCAGTCATGCTGCTGGATTGAAGATTAAATATTCCTCTACAGGAAACTGTGAGAAACTTTTAGAAGTCAGTCATACTGTGCACCTCACACACACACACACCATACCTGCATAAAACCTCTCTAAGCTCTCTGAACTCTCAGTCACCCGACAAAGTTCACAGAATTGTCCCACAAGGATCTATGAAGTGTAATTTAATAACCCTTTTCATTTCCCAACTGCTTCTCAAGACATAACCCACCACTTTCTCTGTATGACACTTCTTAGGTTTGTTTTTTATTGTGTTTGTGTTTTTGTGTCACAAGGCTGAGCTGAGGAAAAGGTAAATGCTGATGGTTGCAGGTGTAATCACCCCTCTTTTATGCTCTGACACTTCAAAAACAGAAGACATGTTACACTTGCATAAAAATTTTCCTTTGTTATAACACCTACCTATCCTCAAAAGGAACAAACGTTTCAATTATATACAACTGTGCACAGTTGGTTCTGTAAGAAGACATGTTTTCATTGACCCTTCATAAAGAACTCACTTGGGAATCTTTTCCCACAAGATTGCCAGTCATTTTAGGCATACTCCTTTGGTTCCCCTCCAGAGATGAGCCTTCTTAAGAGTATAGATGAATTTTATTATAAATCTGTAAAATCAAATATTTCTTACCAGATTGTCCTAAATACATTTCCTGAAATGCCTAGTACCTCATGGCCAATACAGCATGGTTAAAATATCTTGAAGATTGGGTCATGGTGACCTGTTCCAAAGGATTATGGGCTATAGCAGGTAAAGTGGGATGGCATCAATTTGATCTAAAGTCGAAAGTGGTTTCTGCCATTTTATATATGGAGAAAAGCATGAAGGCATAAAACAATAAATGAAGAAAAATAATAATGTATCCATGTACTGGAGATGAAAAATCTCACCTAAGTACATTAGTGGAGACACAGCTGCAGCTTTACTAAACCCATTAAAGTTTGCTCATGGCATCTGCCAGCTCATCAACTGAATGGTATTTTTTACTTGTGTGTTTCATCCCATGGGTTCTTAGTTCTTGGTGATTTTATGTTAATTGCATTGTTGTAGATTTCATTCATCATGACTAGTGGGCAAAGGCATAGCTGGATCCAAAGAGTGTTACTTATGTCAGTTATATAGCATCTATACTGTGGCTTATAGCAATAATGATTTATCACCTTGCCTAAATGTGTGTTTACTTGCCACAGTTGTTCAGAAAGTGAAATGGAAAGTGCAGAAACACTCTAATCACATGAACCCTGATGGTCTTTGCTATTAAGCTTCAAGATGTCCACATGCATTTAGCTCAAGGTCGGAGAGGTAGAAAATGCAGACCCTTACTCTGCGTTAGTTACCATAAGAAGCAAGAAAAGAACATGGTTCAACCTTCTTCTTTTGACACATGGGTTCATAAAACTGTACTTTGGCTCCTGCTTTAAGACATAGACTTTATCTTACAGAACAGCAACCCAGACTCATGGGATTTCCCATCAGCTTTTACCATTGATGCATCTTCAATAGTATTTTCCCTTTTCTGTCAATCTGAAGTTCTGAGTCATATTTTAAGACTAAAGAATCTGTGACCCTGAGTCCATTGCTTCCTCCTTGCCTTTAAAGCTCACATGCCAGCAGTATACCTTGAGCCCTAAAGCCAAATTACAGCCAGATTTATTCCTATTTTTATGTCCAGTTTTCACCATCATATGAGCTATGCTGTTTGTCCCAAGATATGTTCAGGGTTGCCACTTTACAGGACAGTGAACACAGCCTGTGAGACTAACAAAGTCATGTGACAATAGCAACCTTGTCTTCAGCTTCTCTACAGCCAGAATAACTTAGCTCAAGGACAATAAAAAATAATGAAAAGACATTTCTTTTGGAATAGAAAGATTAATGAGAAAAAAATGGATTATGCATCTATTTCCACACGAAAGTGCTCTCAATTTACCTTGAGGCTTAAAAGTTGGCTTCTTCTAACGTTTATCCCTGGAATCTGAAGGACCTGAGGACCAGTGAGGAAGATACTGTCTGAGAAGACCGTCAAGGATGAGAGAAGCTTCTTCCACACTGAGATCATCTCAATACCCCACTCGCTCTTTTCTAGAAATGTCTCTTTGTGGATAATCATCAAAAGTAAAAGAAGGTAAACGATTTTTTCAAAATGAGTTGCAGTGTCTTACATAGAGAAGATTAGCTCACGTCAATTCATGTCATGCATGAACCAAGGGCAAGAGAAGTATTCAGATGCTCACCAGGGTTTGTTTTGGTGAGGCATCACATACTTAGTGCTGTGGGTAACACATGCATCACAGTAACAAAACATGGCATACTGACACACAGTGGTTATAATGTCGGACACCAATCACATTTTAATTCCAGATAAATAGACTTAATGTCTTGTAGCCGTAGATGCACGCCAGATGTAGACATTGATTCAGGGCAAAAGCTTTTTATTCTTCTGTCTAATTCAATCTTGGGTCCTGGTCCTGGATCCTGGAGCATTTCGGCCTCCATAAAATCTAAAACATTTAAGCCTAGAACTGAAAGTTCTGCCTCAGTACAATCTAGAACATTTAAACCTCTGTACAATGTAATTAACCTCAAGACTTACTGCTGACTGAACCACTCTGACTAGCTCTTTCTGAAGTCTGACTCTTCTGGTTCACTCACTTGCTGTTCTGATTCAAATTCTCTTCTGAGCAGGCTTACTGTTTCTGACTGAGTTCTTCTGACTCCAGCTTATTCCAGCTGATTCCCACAACTGCTCTGACTGAATTTCTCTGCTTGACTTCAAACTGATTCACTCTTCCAGTCTGATACTGACTTCTTCTGCAGAGCTACCTCTGTGTCTCTGCCTCAGACTCCTCAGACTGCTTCAGACTTCTTGCCTCATACTGCCTCTGGCTTCAGCTTCATACTACCTCTGAGTTTCTATGAGCTCTTACCCTCCCATACTGCCTCAGTCACCATCTCTGCTTCTCTATCTTATCCTCCATCCTACTCCTTCATTGTCTTGTCCCTCTCTAAGCTGACAGCCTGCTTTTATATATATTTTCAAGACATAGTTTCTCTGCAGTAACTCTGGCTGTCCTGAAACTCACTCCATAGACCAGGCTGGCCTTGAACTCACAGACATCAGTCTGCCTCTGCCTCATGAGTTCTGGGATTAAAGATGTGTGACATCACCTCCCAGCTCTGCTTTTATATTTTATACTGTGAGAGTTGGGCACATCTTCATTCTGAGTCACTCTACCAACTCTTCCTCTGATTTGTCACTTTACCTGCCCATCATTTTGACTCATCTCAGATATCACTTTCTGTCTGACACTGACTCCTTCTGAGCTCTGCTTCTTGTCTCCCAAGTGCTGGGATTAGATACATATACCACCACTGCCTTCTTAATACTGGAGTTAAAGGCGTGTGCTTCCACTGCTTTCTGAATACTGGGATTAAAGGTGTGTACCAACATTCTTTCTACCCTAGAGAAATCATGCTAACAAATAAAATATTAAATATTCCTCTATAATGTCATGTATATACAAATTATTTTGAAATATTCTTGTAAGTGTTATCTGAAATTCATATTTAAGTAGAGCATTTTAAATTGTGAAATTGTCAGGTCTGTTATTTTCTACAAATTTCTCCTAGGAAAAATCTTTTTATGTTAACCAAGTCCCTGGTCGGTTAAACCAGAATTTTATCATTCTGATTAGGATACTGGGTACAAGGTCTACAATTACTTAAAGAAAATTCATGATTTTTCAGTAGGAAGATTGGCACATCCTCCCCAATAACAGAAGCTGTCCAGGCAGTGGGAATTGGAGAAATGTGTGTTAAGTGTAGATTGCTTTGAAAAGGCAAGACTTTAATGGAAATGAAAGGCAAGTGATGGAGTAGCTATTGCTTTACAAGAAGCTTTTTATAATCAAACATGGTAAGACGACATTTAGAAAGTTTACTTTTTGTTATAAAGCACAACTTCTCCTTTGGTGGTTCATCAACATACAGCCATCATTTTCATGGTCGTAGGAATATCTTTTCAAAGGTCAAAAACGCTTCCACATACTGTCAATACAACTGGAAACTTAATGTTCACTGAGGGTTTGGAGTGGTCCATAAAGTTAAACCATATCTCATTGTAAACATTTTTTCATAAAATGAGAAAGTGCCAATTTCTAAATATAAGAAGTTATTTCAGTGAAGGATCCTTATTTAGGGTGTGTTACTTCTAGTTCTGCTTCAGGGATTCCTATTACATTCCTGACATGCAGGCCCATGTCTCACTGCCCCTAATTATAAGTGCAAAATGAGCTGTAGCTAACAATGCCATTAGCTCCCCATTAGCATTTATCTCATTGCAGTCAAGTTTAAAATTTAGTGAGGACCCTTCAAGTTTCAGAGTAAATTATAAACTAAGAAACAGCCAGCTTCAGGGCTATTTTTCAAGCTAATAATATAAATACACTTACATCTGAGGCTTTGACAAAATCAGGATTTATGATTTTTAAGAATAACCTACAGAGGCCTAGTTTAAAAACAGAAGAAGGAGCATGTATGGAGTGAGACTGGAGTTTGGAGTAGGAGAAAAGGATAGGACATGCATGAAATTCTTAAGAATAAAGAAAATTTATTTTAAAATGTAATATAAAAATAATAATATCAACTGATATCCATCTGTCCACCATCCATTAGTTTTCGTAAAAAATTAACACCAGATTTAGTTAGATATTTTTCATAAAATATTTTAAGTAAATAGTTGAGGCCTTTTGTCAAGAGCTTTAGATTCAGACTCCATTTTAGAGTTAGACTGCATCTTAGTTGGCTTGAGTTTCCATTTCCTGGCTAAATTTAAGTTTCCCTTACCAATGTAATAGGGCCCATAACCAAGGAAGCAGGGTCCACTACCTAGGAGATAAAGTTTGTTTCTGCTAACCAAGGGAACAAAAAACATAATCTTTTCTTTACCCCTCACTTGCCAAGGTAACAAGGAATATAACATATTCGTGGGCCCTCATTAGCCAATAAAAATAAAGGACAGTAGCTGCTTCATTGTTCTGCCCACCAAGCTTGGCTAGTCTGGGAACCCACCTGTTTTGTGGTTTTTCCCTTTATAAGCTGTATGAGATTCACACTCAAGGGCTCTCACTCCTTCTTCGTTATGGGTAAGTGATTGTTCCTGGTGTATACCAGACTCCTGGTATGCCCAGTATGTGTCTTATTTTTTCTTTTCTTCTCTTTCCTTTATTTTTATTTTCCTAAATAACTCTTGCTTTAAAATGTATTCAGTGTGTGAGAGTTACTGTCAGGTTATAGACTCCAACAAATGAAGGAATAATATTGAATTGCCTTGATTATTTATCTAGGAGTCAACACCATAAGCTTTCTGTGTAACATTTTCAATGTATTTATTGTGTTTATATGTAGCTGGTCAATTAAATGAGTGCAGCCTTTGAGATTCAGTCATGAAGTGATTTCACATGCCTAGCATTTCAATTTAACTGACATTCTGGAGGTCTTTGCTCTTCCCAAGTGGTCAAAATTTTGACAGTCTATGACATTTCTGTCTACTATTGCTACTATTGTCTTATGATTATTGAGTAGCAAAATATTGCCTTCATTTGATAATTAAATTTTCTACTGTAATAAGAGTATTATATACTTATGTAATAGGCAAAAAAATCAAACTTTATTTATATTTGAGATTGAATCCTACCCTACTTCAGTCTAGATACATACAAATTCTCTGAGTTGGAGTTGGAGCTGCTGTGGTTAGTCTCTTGTCTCTGTCTACCTTTTGTTTCTAGTGGCTGGTCTTCAGTTCATTATCCTTATCTGGAGTTTTCAGGGAGAGTTGATAGAGATGGAGCTATAATGCAGATGGTGATTTATGACTTAATGAATCAGTGGTCTGTATAGTGAAGATTCTGTCAGAAGTCAGAACTAAAGAGATGATTGGCCAGTTTTTAATGAAAGGAATATTGCAAAAGAAAGATAACCCCCCCCCTGGTAAGAAATAGAGAATATCCACCACATCCCTGAAGTCTCCCATCAATAGTTCAGGTATGACTGTAGGAATAGTCACTGTCCACCTGCAACCAAACATGAGGGAGCCAAGGGAATAAATGAACCCATTCATCTCAGGGAACCTTCCACTGTTGTGTTCTATCATCCTCTGGTTCTCTTGCTTCCTCTTTCTGACATGCCTGGCTATGTCAGGCTCCCAATTCTAGGTGTATTTCTTCATTGGTCCATGAGAATCACTCAGGTATTCTTGGTCCAAAACAATGCCAGGACACCTATCACCACATAATGATCTTTTGACACCTATCACCACATAATGAGCTTTCGCCATCAGCAACCCTTCAGATCTGGAGATCCACTTGTCTCCCTACCTTTAAATCCATACACTGATCCCAAGGTTTGGTATGCATATGAGTCTCTGTGTGAGCTGCTTGGATTTCCTCTGAACTCAAAATGCAAAAGAAATAGCTTTTTCGCACTGCCCAGTCCTTGTCTATGATTTCTTTCCACATTTATTATATTTGAATACTTTGAATGAACATTCTTAGTTTGAATGTCATGTTTAGAACAATGCAGTAATTTTGGTTCAGAGTGATCTAGAATTTCAGAGGTGGAATACCTTAGTTGCTCTGATAAAATATCTTGACAAAAGCAACTCAGGGGAGAAAGAGTTAATTTCAGCTCACAGTCCATGGGTACAATCCATCATGACAGGGATATCAAGACAGCATAGACTGTAGAAGCTGATTAAACCCCTCCCCCACAATCAGAAAGCAGATAGTGATGAATGGCTGTTCTCAGCTAGTGTTCTTATTATTGTAGTCTGGTACTCAGACTCAGAATGACGCACTCACTTTTAATGTGAATCTTCTCACTTCAATTATCTTAGACAACGTAATTCTCACAGGCATGCCTAGAAACTAATTAATTCCTTATAAATGCACCTGAAGGCTTAGGATGTCAGGGTCCTGTTGAGTTAACACGTAATACTAATTGTAATGTGGAACTTGTGGACTGGTTTTATTATGAATTAAGCTAATGCATAATTGTTATTGAAGGACCTAACTTTAAGAAGTGATTGATTAAAGAGGTATGTTCTTAACATCTGTAGGGCCAACAATGTTTTATTGATCATAATGTATTTTCAATTCCAGTGCTTTCTTTGAGATACAACAACACAAATCATATTTTGGACTTCTAATAGATGTGGGTTACAAGCCTGGCTCAGTGTCTTTGTTGCTTTCTTTATTTATACCCATGTACGCAGAAACATGGCTATGATGGTGGATCTTGACTGGCACCTTGATAAGACTTAAAATCACCATGGAAATAGATATCTGGACATGTTTTTGGGAGTTTCCTACAGTAAGTTAATTGAGGTTGAAAGGCCCTCCTTAAATGTAAGCAGTTACAATCCATGGAATAGTATCCAAGATTCAATATACTGGAGAAAATGGGTTTAAAACTAACATTCTCTTGGCCTCCTAACTCCAGATACAATGTAACCAGTTACGTCAAACTCCTGTTACCCTGACTTCCTTGAACAGCAGACTATACTCCAAAACTATGAGCTAGAATAAACCCTTCCGTCCTTACCTTGCTTTAGTTAAATATTTTGTCCCAGCAATTGCTAAAGTAATTAAGAGAAAACTGCTATTGAGAAATTGAACTGTTGCCATAATAAACCATACCACATGGTTCTTAGGACTTTGGAACTGATTGATGAGAAGAATGTAGATGTTTCTGAACTTTGGGCTACAAAACTTCTAGTACAGTATAAGCAGAGCTTAAGAAGCCATTCTGGTAGTTCAGAGGGCCAGAGATTTGCGAATGACAAGCTGTGGTGGTCTGACTTATGATGTTGCAGAAAGAAACAAGAGGGAACATCTGGTTCAGTGGCCATTCATGTCATCACATTCTGGAGGAGAACTTGGTTGCAGTCTGCAGGTGTCTTATAAACTGGGATGAAACTGAGATGTCAAGATGGGGCATCACTGGGGATGGAGCCTGGTCACAGTTTACTTCTATCATTCAGGTCTATTGTGAGCAAATAGTGAAGCAGAAAGACAAAAAATATCAGTTGAGGCAAAGAGTATGAATGAGTCTAAACTTATAGACAAAGGGTAAAACATAGTAATATATGTCCTACCAAGTAAATAAGGGATGGAAGTAAACCTCAAATAAGATATTTCCAGTACTTTGTGACAAACATTGTCTTTCACATTTGTATCAGTGTCAATGTGTTCATATTTAGCTAATCATGTTTTCATGGAGCTATTTTTGAATTCTATTATATTCCATTGCCCTATCCTATTTAAACATTACCGTTGTGATCATTGTACCTTTATTTCATGTCTTAAAGACGGACCTAAAAATTGAGTTTATCTCTTTCAGTACTTTGAATTTCTATTCAAGTTTTTATACACAAAACATTGTTGATATTTTAGGTGTTTTTAAATGAATACATTGAGAAATTTTAAGAAAATTGATGTCTTGGCAATTATTTCTCCCAACTTAATTTCTTCCAGCTGTATTTTATGCTTATCATATAACATATATAGTACTATTTTATTCCTATGTATTTTGTAATTTTATGTAGTTTTAAATTTCTTTTGATAATCATTTATCAGTGTACCAGGATCCAATTAGTTTATATCTAATAATGTTGTATCCAGATATTCTACACTGTATTTTATTCTAGTTAGGTGGAAATAATTGCCATGTCCTTGAGTCTGTAGAATTAATATCACAAAAATGATCATCCTACCAAATGCAGCTTATATATTCAGCACAATCCCAATCAAAATCTTCATGATATTCTTCAGAGAAATACAAAAAATTTCTAAAACTCATGCAGAACCACAAAAGATCTGGAATAGTCAAAGTGATTCTTATGAAAAAGAACAATACTAAATGAGTTACTATCCTGGATTATAAGATACATTGCAGAGCTGTAATAATAAAGACAGCATGGCAAGGACTCAAAAACAGCCATGGAGAACAATGGAACACAGTAGGAGAAGCAAACATGACTGCTTGTAAACAGAGCCTTATATGATGAAGATGCCAAAAGCACACTTGAAAGAAAACAATAGCATCATCTACAAATGATGTCTGGAAAACTGGATGTACACATGTAGAAGAATGAAATTAGTCAGCTATTTGCCAGCCCCCACAAAATCCAACTCTAAACAGACCAGGGAGCCTCACTGTGAAACCTGAACCTGTAGGAGAAAATAAAACATACCTGTTGTTATGTCATTATCATTTTGTGGGCTTAATGTCTTAACAAAACTTTAATGTTTTTTCTATTATGCCCTGAAAATTGTTCCATCTCTTCACTCACATAGCAATTGCACAATCACATGCCAGTTCTGCCCTCTGCATTGTGAGTCCTTTTGTCTTTTATCTATAGCTTCATGCCCAACACACTAAGGCCATCATCTATTCCGTGCTGTTTGTCTTCAGTTAAGTCTCAAAGGTTTTTCATTTTCTCTATGTCAATATTGAGGTCTAGACATTCCTATTGGTTCTTTCTCATATCTTATTGTTTTATTGATTATGCTACTAATTTTTCAACATATTTATAACTTCTTAATGATCTCTGATAATTCAATCATTAAGACAACTTTTAGTTTGTTTCTATTGACTGACTTTTCTTCTTCACATGTATTTCTTGACAAGTCTAATAATCATCATCAGATATTTCTCATTTAAAATATTGCATTTTTGAATTCCCATATTTTTGTCATTTTGGAGAGCTGAATGAGAAAATGAATATTCATTATGTATGTGTGAATCTGTTTGTTTGTTCTGAGGGCTGGTTTTAAATTGTATCACAGCAAATCCTCATTGGTTTTTACAAAGTGTCTGATTTTATCTTTCTCATAAGGAATGGTCCATCTGGGCTACCTCGTGAAGCTCCCATTTCATTCCATTAGCTCTCTTCACTTCACTTTGCTCTGTCAAAAGTTTATCATGGGCTCCCATAGTGTGAGCTCAGCAGTGCATTCTGACCATATGCACTTCCTATTATCCAAAGACTTAAGAGGCTTGTCTATTTGACTCTTGGCTGCTGTCCCCTTCCTTGCCCCATAAATTCCTGCAATTTATACCCCTTTTTGCTGCTGTGATTTCTGACTCTGAAGACTAGTGTAGAAATTTTTTCCTTGAAGTTATTTTTCTCCTGATAGACTAGGTCTAAACACGACCCACTACTAAGACCGCAGGAATGATATTTGAACTCCCTCTTTCGCTGCATCTTTACTCAGGCATCACAAGCCTGCACATAAGTCAGAACAGACTTCCCACAGAAGTGCTGCTTCAACAGAGTTGTTTTGTTTTTGCTTTGAGTATCTTCTGTTTGGGGTTTTTAGTTCCTTATGGCAGGAGGCAAATTTGGTACTATTTACTCTATCACAAGTATCATTACTGGATTTTAAATGTTCTATAGAAGGCACATGAATAGAAGGCTTAGTTCTTAGCCCCTGGTGCTCTTAGGTGGCTGTGAATCTTCAGGAGGAGGGGACTAATGAAAGGGGAATAGGGCTCCAAGGATGTAATTTTGGGGACAATTATGACTGTCTGCTTCCTCTCTTTTTACTTCTAACTGCCATGAAGTGAGTAGTTTCTTTGTCCTTGTTCCTATCACAGACCCTAAGCAAGCAGAGCTCAGCTACTGGGCAATGAAACCTGCATCCAAAGTAAACATTTTCTCACTCTAAGTTGGTTTCTCACATGTATATTTGTCATGCAAAGGTTGTAAGCAATCTAAGCAATATTTGTTTTCAATAAAACATGAAATAGAAAAGAAAGACACAATGCTTGGATTTGGTTTAATGGTATATATTTATTGAAACAGTATTTTTGGCATTTGCCAGCTATATAAATATAGTTATAGTTCTCTGAATATCAGTTTTTTGGTAGAGAAATAACAGATAACAATATTACCTGATAGGATTTATATATACTAAATAGCAGATAAAGTGGTTTGTACAGTATTTGGGATTCAATATGAACTCAATAAAAGTTTACTGTCATTAACTTTAACAATTGATTTATAATGAAGCAAAGTATGAAAGCTAGTATAAATAAGACTGGGGTTATAAATTAACAGTTGCAACAGATTAAATTACTATAAGTAATTGTAAAATACTCAGGCATAGTACTAAGGCCAAAAAAAAATTAGTGGGATGATTATATAATATAGGCAGTAGGAAAAGATTCTAAGTTCAGAAATTCTGATAATGTCATAGAGGAAAATACAGAGTTGGCAAAGACAATGAATGTAAGTGTTGAAATATATAGAATATTCACCTGGGATGCTTTATAGATGTTTCTCAGTTCTGTTCTTTTAAAATTTTATTCTAATTACAGCCAATACCCCATCAATGAAGACGAGTAAGACAATTATACCAGCTCCAGATGATGGCCTAAAGAAACACTGGTCTACTTACAAGGATATACAACAAAGAGTCTGGGCTCACTTACTTGCTGGTGACTGCCCTGGTGATATCTTTAGTATCTGAGAGGAGAGGATATGGTTAAATGGCATTGTAATTACTTCAAAGAAAGGAAATCTGAACTTGCTGCAAGTTGTTAACTGATGGAAAAGTTGGGACATCTGGAGGTTGTAGTGATGGTTGTGGGACTCAATGGAACACGGATTTAGTAGATATAAAACAGCAGCTTCCATGAATGTGATTAAATTAGAAGCCATCTACTTTAGCATCTTTTGAGTGCTGATCATAAGTGGGGCTCTATTCTAATCATACTATGCATAGTAATTTATTTGTTCCAACAACTACTTCAGAAAGAAATTACTGTTATTCTTTCTCATTTTACACATCAGTAAATAGAAACAGAAAGTAATTAAACTTTTCTAAAATCATGTAGAGGTATGATTCATCCATTCATCTATCCATTTTGATATTTGACACAATGTCTTATGTACTACCTGCTGGTCTCAAGTTCACATTGTAGTCTAGGATAACCATGAACTCCTGATCCTTCTGCATCTACCTTCTGAATGCTGGGATTAAGGATACACATCACAATGCCAAGTTTACAGAGAAGATTCATAATCTCATTACTTATATCCAGGTCTGTTGGTAAAAATCCCTATTCTATACAATCAGAGATTTGAATAAGATAAAAATATCGTATTTTCCGGTTTCAACAATCAATCATTTTTCACTGTACAAGCTGGAAATTGTCAGATTTCTTGGAATATGATGGCTCAACTAGCATACAATTAAAAAAAAAAAAAAAAAAACTCTTGCAGAAAATAACCATCCAAGACTCTAAATGTTTAAGCCACATAATGAAGTAAATGAGCAGATAGGAATTCTTTCTTTTCCAACTTTAGATCATTAGATACTACAAGATGAAAATGGGGGTGGAAACAGTGATGACAAAAGTGAACTAGTGCAGAGCCTGAGAATAAAGATTGGCATATAATGGGAGTGCAATGAAATTTTAATGAAGTAAAGATGAATAATTGAAAACTTGTGAGTTAAAGAAAGATCTTATAAAGATCTTATATGTACAACTTTATCTTATCTTTGTCATTCAACAAATGAAAAAATTAGATACTAGAGATAGAAAGATTAAGATGAGTGCTTAAAAGTCAGATTTTGGTCAGAGAAAACTAATGTCAAAAAACTCACAAACCTTTCTTTTTGTGAACATTATGCCAAGATGCCAAAGTCCTTCCTACACCATCTGTTTTGCAGATTATAAGCATAAATTACATCGCATAAATATAAATTGCAGTAGGTACTCACAATTATTTTAGGAATATTTGGGCAGTGGCTTTCGGCAATATTTGTAAGCATTTTATCAAGCAAGATGTTCTTTAAAATCTATGCTGTTTGACAGCTTAGTTTATCCAGGTGATAGACTGAGGTGAGTTACCATTCATCCTGTTGAGAGGTAAAAAGGGTAACTATCAGAAGGATTTGGAGCACTGCTCAAGCTCAAAGATTAGGAAGCTGATAGAGACAGCATCAACCAAGTCTTTTGACTTGTGGCAATTGGTGTTTTCCACTGCATTCTTGTGATGTGTTAGACTGATGGCAGGCATGTTGAGTCCTTCCTACTTACAACAGAACTAGCTTAAGGTTCCCTAGGAAGCAGATCTTGGGTGAGACTTGGGTATATATAGTTCACTGAAAGAAGCAGAAGTTAATAATGTGGATGGACTTGAAGAATCAATCATTCATCATCCAGCATCAGGAGAGCTGTCAGTCAACAGCCCCAGATGAATCCTGTTGGAACTTGTTCAATTATAAAGGACAGCCTAAGCTGAGGTTTCTTAGGGGCAGCTCTACCCAGAGGAAATGCCAGATAATAGAGGTATTGTCTATAGTCAAGCCAGGTAAACACAAAAGGGTCCTCCTGGCTCTGCAGAACCATGCAGCATGGCAGATCCTCTGCTCAACCTTGTTTGTGGCACACTGCCCACAAACTGTGTGAGAATACAAGATGAGCTAATCTTTATAAGAAAAGGGTAATGGTTAAACAGATATAAACATTCACAATGCATGATGGTTTTAAAACAATATTGAATCCATTTTTAAAATGTGAGGCTGAAGACTGAAATAGAATAGAGAAAAACCCACTTATTTAGAGAGAGAGATGGGACTGCAGACATATCTTCATTTATCCCTTTAAATTGTACTCATAAATGTTTATATTTAAAAGATGAATTAAAGAAAATGTGGCGGGCTATAATTTATATAAATACTTAATATGTTTGGAAGGATGTTTTGGTATTTGTTTTCTCCCTTGGAAAACTTATCCGTGTAATAGAATGTGTTTTGATAAATGAGGTAATATGCTCCGTGACTTGGACTTCTCTGAAGAAGGCACAATCAATCTCTGGGAATGTTTTGCTAAATTACGTTTGCTTGGCATTCATTTTGAACAGCTGTGATCTCCTTAGACAAGTATAGTCAGTTAGAGGGACAAAAAAAAAACCCTCAGTGTCCATGATTTTAGGATTGGTGCTTCCTATCTTAGCAAATGACTGAGAGGAACGCGATAGGTGCAATACTATGCTTTCTCTACTCAAATTTTATTTGTTCATTCTTGTGAAATGACATACTGTTTCCTGGTCACCTGGAGAGAAAGGATTCTTCCATTCCGGTACCTACTAAGGCCACAGAAGAGCATATCAGTCCTGAGGACCAGAGTGGGACCGGTTTTTCCATCTTTGCCTAGCTCCGGGCATAGGCTCCCAAATGCATGCTTAATCAGGCTCTGGGTTTGCAGGTTTAGCCTTTGTAGGACGAACAAAGGTCTTTATGTGACTTCAGAATTAAAGAACACAGCCTCCAGCGATTACTGATTTCATTACCTGAAATTAACAAAATCATTTTTCTGCGCTCTAAATTTCTCTCCACATTTATGCTGGTTGTGGATGTGTTCTAATAACAAACTGTAAGAAAATAATGGAACACATCATTGCCCCCCTGACTTCTCTGAAAATATCTTTAGACTGATGATAATTTTTGATGTGTGAAATGTTCATTGTTTTACAACTATGTAATTAGTTCTTTGAGAATTTTGTACAGCATATTTTGATCAATACTACCCCTCATTCCACTCTTCCTAGATCCACCCCACCTTCTGTACCCAGCTACCTTTGTGTTCTCTTTTTCAAAAAAAAATTCAAAAAACCATCCTCTCAGTTTCTGCTGTCCATTTACTCCTGTATATGTAGCCTTCACTTGGAGCCTGGTCAACACAACCTTATAGAAAACCTACTCTCCTTTCCCAGCAGCCATTGGTTGTCAATAACACCTCAACTAGAGGTGAGACTTCATACTCACCTCCCTTTGCAATGTTTTATCCTGCTTGAGCTTGCACAGGTCTATTGCACGCCGTCGCAGCCACTGTGACCCCGTATCTACAGCTGTTTATTTACTGACATTCAGAGCTCTGGTCAAAGTCAAACAGGAACAATTTCCCTGGGACAGCATGTGGTATCAGGTTTATGCTTTCTACTCCATAGTTCTTTTCCTCAGAGTAACTCTGAGGTTAAACTCTACAAGTGGTAACTGGGGTGTGGCTCTCAACAGATGTGTGCTCATTACAAGGTAATTGTTTTACTGCTCGTGTTAACATCTACTTCTGTAACATGACTAGCCACTAAACAGCTTCATAATTTTTCTCCTAAACTGAGAGTTTGTTATTCCCATATATTTTATTTCCAGTACCTAACATTTGATATAAAGGTATTTTTTTTGAAGTGCCTTGTTCTGTGGCCAATGTTCAATAATTAGTATATCTGAACCTATACAGTATAAATTAGGAGATGAAGTCATTTTCTAAGGTCATTTTATTACTAGAACTTTTTTTTCTGTAATTGCTATAAACATCTACTCTTAGGATTAATGTGTAAATTAAAAAGTTATACATACAGAACCTGCACAGTCATTCTCAGTGATGCCTCAATAGAAAAGATAGCTCCATCTTTGCTTTCCCTCTCCTTTCTGGTTCTCAGTCTCTACATCAGCTATGAATAAAAGATATTATACATTTCTATTTATGAATTAATAAGTTCCACAGACTCCACCACCCTAAAGGGAGTCTTACTTAGCTCTTTAGAGCTCAAATATCAACTTAACATAGGTTTCCCACTATCTGATTCACTCATAATTATTATCTGGAGTTTTTCATACCTTTGCTAAAGTTCAAATGAAGCAATGGAACAAAAAATCAGTTTGAACAGAAATTTACCTGGAAAATATATTGACCAACTGAAGAACAACAATAGGACCGTGTAAGGAACCTGATCATCACTGTGCTTCATGTACTCCCTGTACGAAGAAAGCAGGTGGCCTTCCAGTGGCCCAAACCTACTGGAAAGCATTGGAAAGCAATCCAGGCTGACATGATATTGGGTCTCTGATACATGTCATGAGAAAATGCAACCCATGAGTTCTACATCTATCCCAGAATTGTCTTTCAAGGGCATTTTCAGAACAGATTCAGCAGGGAAAGCACTGGCAGAACTAACTGACAAGCCAAGGCTGCTAGAATTTGGAGACACAAATCCTGGACAGAAGGACAATGCAAGCTATGAGTTGAATACCTATAATACGAATCAACAACTTCACCAAAGCAAAGCATGGCACCTGGGACATTTACTTTTTTGGGAGCCCTCCTTTCCTATTTTGGCTTGGTGAACTATTCTTTTGTGGCCTTATTCAAAAGAATCATTGTTCAGCTAAAAGCTAAACAGGGCTCTTTAGCATTCATGCTATTCCATAGAGATGGATTTTGAATCCAAGTACCTTAAAGCTACAGGGTAGTAGACAGATCTTCACCAACATCAGAAGGATTGAGACTAAGGAGGAAGGGTCCATGAAATGAGTGATGTTATGTTCTGAAAAGGCGTGACATTCTGAAGCCTATTGGTAAGGAATCGTGGATCTGTGATTCAGAAGAGTAGAGGGTGCCTGTCTTTTGGAAAAGTCATCTATAACTTCACTGGGAGCCTTTAAGATTTTTCAAGTTTAAGAAGATACAGTTAACAAATATAATTAATACTATTATTATGTAAGTAATGATATGTAATGTGATGGTTTTTATTTATTTATATATTTTGAAACATTACTAAAGCTAAGCAAATTGACTTATTGATCCCCACATTTTATGAAAGTGTGTTTACATGTGTATGTGTGTGTGTGTATGCTGAAATACTTAAGATCTACCATCTTAAAATTTTTTAAGTATATATAAAGTATTTTATACCTATTCAGGATATTAAAATAAAAGCTAATTGGAGTCTATTAGGCGAAGGTAGCTTAAAAATATTGACTAATAAACTTAAAATTAATTTGTCTATTTATTAATTAATGGGTGTAATCTGGTTGGAATGCAGCAAAGGCCTTTAAGTAATCAAATTCAGAAGGAAGTGGTGGCACACACCTTTAATTCCAGCTCTCAGGATGTAAAAGGAAGCAGTCAGTTCAGAAGTAGGTTATAGTTCTCAGTTCAAGGCTCTCAGTTCATGATTCTCAGTTCAGGGCTAAGTGAGAAGCAAGAAGAGATTGAGAGAATGGAAGGAGATTGATTCAGAGCATGCTAGTCAAGTGAGAAGCAGAAAGTCAGAGGCAGAGTGAAGTACAGAATGAGTATACACCTTAAACCTGAAGTCAGAGAGTGAGTAAGAGTGAAGACTTGGCAGAGTAACATCTGGAATGAATCAGAGTAAAAAGCAGGCAAAGTGACAAACCAGACGAAGAGTTAGCAGAGTGAGGCAGTGAGGACACGCCCAGCTCTCACAATATATAATCAGGCTCCCAGCTCAGAAAGGCAAGCAGTCAGTTAGAGAATCAGTCAGATAAGATGTAGAGGAAGTTCAGCAGAAGGAGTCAGTGTCAGATAGGAAGAGTGAGTTTGGGAGAAAGAGTCAGCTAACAGCTATAGTCAGTTTGAAACCAAACAGGAAAATTCAGCCAAAGATGTTGCAGGAGTTAGGCAGAGTCAGCCAGAGTCAGAATATTTCTGTCAGAAACAGTGAGTCAGCTCAGAAGGTCGGTTTTGAACCAAAGAGCTTGGAGAAAAGTTTGAACCAGAGCAGAGAGTGAGTTAAATCTCCCAACTAGAAAAGCCATTTGAATTCAATACATCTCTGAGTTCAGAAGGAGCAAGACAGAGTGAGTCAGTCAACAATAAGTCTCAGAAGCTGAAACTTTCCAAGACCAGGACTGAGATTATATTACCAAAAAATAAACTGTCCTCTACCGTGAACTCATGAGAATAATTAATAAATCAATGCATACATCCACCTTTGCATCTACCCCTTCAAATAGGGAGGATTAAAGATTATAGATACAATGGTAAGAATGTACAACTCGATTAAAATATTTGTGATTTAGCAGGAATACCCAGAAGATGAATAAAAATCTTTGTTAAGGAATTCTTTGAATAAAAGGGTCTGTTTGTCATAGTACTGGTTATGTGAAATTGAAAGCTTTACCTCAGTCAGAATCATAAATTACATTTGGGTAAAGTCCAATTGCCAAGTTTTGTATGATTTATCCAGTAAAATGATAAAATGTAAATTCATTTCCTTTGAACTAATTTTGTATAAATACTATTAAGAGTGGATCAATATTTAAGAAAATATTATTGTTGCAAACAAGAAATCTTAAATTTTATCTTGGAGTTTTGGACTTTACCTTAGAAATTTTAATAACTTTTTTCATAATTAACTTATTATACCAATGCCATATTTCTTTCTTTAAGTTTTAATACTTACAACCCTTTTATAGCACACTTGACCTTTCATTTTAAGCAAGAAAAACACAGAGATGAGTCCCAAATACATTGCAAAAGAGAATGATAATTATGCTGAAATAAATTGCATTAGGCCTTTATACGTCTTTTAGTAACTCTTAGTTTTCTCTCTCCCCTTTCCCTTCTCTACTCTGCCTTCCCATCCTTCACCAGATTTAACCCTTTTTTCCCATTATTCCTCTTTACTCCCTTATACCACGGCCTTATAGCTTCTCTGCATTGAAATCTCTCTTCCCATGATCCTTTACTAATCCCTTACCTCTAAGGAAATTTCAAAAAAAAAAAAAAAACACATAACTGAAGATTCGACTCCAATATCCACAAATGAGAGAAAACATGTAACATTTATCTTTCTGGACCTTGGTTACCTCACCCAGAATGATATTTACAACTCCATCCATTTAACTGCAAATTTCATCTTTTTTATTCTCAACCCTCATTAGAGAACATGTTTTGAAGTAGATGTTGATTAACAGAGACCCACCACTAGTCAAAGTGCAGAGAATAGGAAACCATAGAATGTACATTTATAGCCCACCCTTCCTCCCAAGATAAATGGATGATTGCAGAAAATCATGAAAACTGAGAACCAGAGGAAGTACATGATCACAGGAAATAGTGTTTTGTAGATACAACAGGGCACTTGCACTTATAAATTCATAGAATGCGAGACAGCTTGATTAAGACTTGACATGCTTAAGTTAGATGAAATCCTATCATGGAAAGAGGAGGAAGGCAGGAATTCTACCCATAGCCAAGGAAATGTTGGCAGTTGTTAACTGCTGTGAGGGAGAGAATCAGTTATCTAAGGGTAGGCTTCTGCTGAGTTGGTTGAGTCATACATCCCAGAGTATATGGGCAGTTCTGACTATATTTGATGGGTATCACCAGCAAAATAGGGCACAAAGTTGTGGAATGGAAGGGAGGGAGGGATGTGATCAAATGCATTATATGAAATTCTCAAGGAACTAATAAAATGAATAAATAGGGGCTAGACAGATGGCTCAGTGTTTAAGTGCACTGGCTGTTCTTCAGGGGTACTTCAGTTCAAGTCTTAGAACCCACATGGTAGGCCATATTTGTTCATAACTCCAATTCCAAGGCATTCAATGCCTTCTTCTGGCCTCTGAGGATTAGGCACATACATGCTGCACAGACAAAATAGGCAAAGTGCTCATATACATAACATAATTTTTTAAATGAGATAAATTCATAAATAAAAATTCTACATGCAGGTGGTTTCATCAGCAGAGAAAATACATACCTTAAGGTAAATGAATTCACCAAGTACATCTCACCACACACTGTGCTGTAACATTTCAGATATATTCTTATGTTCATAATTCTCACTTCTTCCCACAGCACAACCTACAGACTTAGCAAAGATGCTGATACTCATTTTGAACTACATTGATAAGTGGGTACCTCAGTTAACTAAACTCAAAACTCTTGTAATAGCATTTCTAATTATCTCATTAAATATTTCTTAAATCCATTTATATTTGTACTTTGAAAATTGTCTAATACATGGAATGTTGCTGGCATGTTACATAATGATAATAATAATGCTACCAAAAACAACAGGCATTATGTTCTTACATCAATCAATTTTTGTTATGTCTATTTGCCTACTCAAGCCTACAAACTTATTTGAACTAAACCTTCATGTTTAAAGGGGATATTTAATAACAGAATAAGTCATCAGAGTCATTAAAGCATATGACCACGCAAGCACAGTATTACAGTATATTTTGTTAGTTAAGATGCTTACTACCTTCATTTACAACATTTACTTCTTTATTGCATGGCATTTATGTGTTTAAGTATTTTAATCATATATATATATATATATATATATATGTATATATATATACATATTCTCTTATGTTTTACACATAAATTCTGTGTCAGAGAAAGAGACAGCAGACAGACTTGGATCATGATGGTTAGTATATTTCATGTGACAGGGAGACAGAATTGTTTTCTTAATTCCCATTTATTTTTCTCTCCTGAAGATTGCTTTTCTACCTATTCAACTTCATCTATAACACATTTTAGGAATGAGCCTCTAGCACTTTGGGATAAAGACAATATTTGACTTCCACACATACAAAATGTTGATGCTAGGCCAAAACGGGAGCCATGAACTGAAGTTTCCAAGAAACCATGCCTGTGCTAAGCTCTCTATGATCCTGACTCATGAGGAATTCTGTGATGGTGGTCAGGTTGTGGATGAGAATTATCTTGGTTATCTTTGGTCATCTAGACAGCCATTTCCTGCCCACCTCTGTGTATGGCCTAGCATTCTTGTCCCTAAAAGGTAAATTTTTACTTTGAGGAATTGAAGACATAACAGAATACAATAATATCCTCAGAACAGAATCCACTGGAGCCCTGAACAGTACTTTTTCATCTGCAAACACATAGATGATATTAGTCATCTATCCTTAAGGATTATCTACTTTCCCCCTGCTCTGGCCTTCTGCTTTCAGATTATCTAACCAATTAGGTAGAAAAGTCTCTAAGGGAGAAATTAAGGCAGACAAGTACAACAACTAGTTTAGCTGGCTCTGCTTGATTTGTGCTTTGCATATCTCTCTCTTCTAGTAATGTGCTTTGTAGTCTGTCTTTTTTACCTTCAGAACAATGTACACAGCAACCTTGAACACCCATCCCCATGAATGACTGTATACCCTTTTCTTTGAACAATGGATTATGCTCTACTCTCCTAACAAAGATTAAACTTTCACATTTCTCTTCAAACATATTTCTATTAAATCCCAGTTTGATGGTAGAATGACAAAAAAATACAGTCCAATGTAGTTTGGAGTACCTGTGCAGTGAAGCAAAAACTTGGCCCTCAACTAAACTTTTAGGGAGAATCCCCTACTTATCATCCTACACCTATTCATAATTTAGCATATATATGAATAAAAATTAGATGTATTGTGGTAAAGCATATGTAAAATCCAAAATCATTATGTGGCCTAATCTATCAATCAGAACAAAGAACTATCCTTGCTGCACCCTTGAGTAACTAAATTCCTTCTTCTCTTGCACCTCATAAAAGGAAGTACCAAACAATAATCAGAACTTTAAAGGACCCTCACTCGTGTGACATACTGTTAGTCCTGATATCAAATCTCTCTAAAATCTGTACTATTGTATCCACTTGAATAAGTTCCTGGCTACATTTGGGAATCTGAATGAGCCCTCATTTCAGTTCTTTGAATAAGAGGCCAATAATTTGGAGGTGCATGGCCATTTCCCTGACCACCAGTAACACAGCCATGGAAACTAAAGGCATTGGTTTGAATTAGGGAACACGTTTTTGCTTCACTCCTGTTTACAGGAGCTAACTTGTCTCCACATAACATTGGCCAGGCACCAGTGGAAATAAACACCACTGTGTGCCTAACTTTGTGATTTCCTTTAGAACTCTCTAAGCTGCTTCTCGGTCACTGCCATCCACCACGTTTCCTTAGCTAGGAGCTTTCTCAGCCCTCTTGTAACTTGGCACTATGCAAATATAGTAATTTTATTTACTATTCCCTGATTTACAACATGGCAAATCCTCTGATTAGCTATCACCAGCATTGGTAAGCCTGTCTGCCTCTCCAAATAGACAGAAGCAAACATTTTAGTAAATCCCATGTTGAATATGCCTTTTCCAATCCCCTCTTCATGACCTTACTGCCCCATACATAACCCTAAAGTAATTTTTTTCCCTGCTGTGTCCAAATTGTTTGGGTTGGCATTGAAAGTGTTAAGTTATGCACCAAAACTCTCACCCATGACTCTGGTTACCACTTTTCTGCTATGGAAATGCTCCTTAGGTTGGCTGTGCTCAAAGAGCCCCTCTGTTTAGGTCCATACTCACCTACTAGAATTTACCCAAGTCCTCTTTCTGCTCTTTTGAATTAAAAATGCTCAAAAGATGCCTCAACACATCAAGACCCCACAGTGGTTCTCTGAAAATTATATATGCCATCTTGTGATACCACCTACTGCCCACACAGATATGTGTCCATATACATGTGAACATACATACACATGCGTGATGACAGAGAGGCATGGACAGGGGGGAGAAAAAGAGTGAACATAATAATGAAGGTGAGAATAAGCAATGCTGGGAAAAAGTATCAACTTTCCCCTTTCCTAAAGTTGTTAATTTAAGAAAAAGTGTAAGATGATTTTTGACTAATATTAATTTTATTTTAATGCATTAAAATGCATGTTTTAGATCATTCAAATCCTACAGTTTATCCCAAAATGCATTGGCTGACTATGATCCTTGTAAACGGGGCAGCTTCCTGGTGAAAGCCTAAGTGGGTTGTAACTCGTGGTTTGACAGCAGCATATGTGAATGGAGTTTAAAGTCCAATAGCTTATGATGGCAGAGTGCACAGAGACTCGTAGTTGTTAGCTACTGTGAGGAGCAAGGATGTGAAGGAGGGTGGATGCAAATGTCTCCCACATCAGAGGAATACACTTGCATCCGTTCCTGTTTTGAGCCATCAATAAAATTAAATCATAGTGATTTAAAACCTACCAAGAGTTAGTCATCTCTAATCCCTGAGCTTTTAAAATAAGGTAATGGAAAATAGTCTTAGATTTTGAAACAACAGCAGCCTTTGGATTTTTATGTAAAGTTTTGCAATGTGGTCCCCAGAGTTTTAGGTACATGGATGAGGAAGGACCCAAGGAGGAAGGTTGTTTAATGACCTCTAAAAGTGACTTTGTTCTGCTTTATCCACTTTCATATGTTACCCTTTAACTGTACGAACTCCTGCTAATTAAACTGCTTCACACCGCACATGCATGTATGAATAAGTTCCTGACATTTCATCAGAACATGGTTTTAGTCTGAGCATTGCATAAGCCGTATGTTAATACACATATCAGGCAGGATTTATTTAGCATGGGACTGTTCATGTTACTACATTAGCTATTGTATATGAAAGTCATTTTGTAGGTAGAAATACAGAAATAGTTCTTAACAGTGGGAGCGACTTGGGCTAAGAGCTTATAAATCAGTGTCAGATAGATGTGGCTCTCAGGTTTGTCTGGGTCACATAGCCATTTAGCTGTGGGAAAGTTGCTTTTAGCTTTTAAATTCTGATAACTTAGCCTATGAAAATAATGAAGAAGTACCTACCTGCTACATTTGTTATACTGGTTAAATTTGATAATGTAATGCCACATATGGAATATGAGTCACTGTCTATCTTAGGGTTTCTATTGCTGTGAAGAAACATCGTGACCACAGCAACTCTTATAAAGGAAAATGTTTAACTGCGGCTGCCTTACAGTTCAGAGATTCAGTCCATTATCTTCATAGTGGGAAACATTGCAGCATGTAGGTAGACATCATGATGGAGAGGTAGTTGAGAGTTCTACATCTGAGTTGGCAGGCAGCAAGAGGACAGTATGAGCCACTAGGTCTGCCTTGAGCTTCTGAAACCTTAAAACCATCCCCCAGTGACACACTTCCTCCAATAAGACCATACTTCCTGCCAGTGGGTGGTATCACACACCTTTAATCCCAGCACTAGGGAGGCAAAGCCAGGCAGATCTCTGAAAGTTTGAGGCCAGCCTGGTTGACAGGGTGAGTTCTGAGTCATCCAGAGTTACAACAGAGAAACTCTGTCTCAAAAAACCATACTTTCTCCAATAAGACCACACCTACTTATAATACCACTCCTTATGAGCCAATGGAGGCCATTTCTACCCAAACCATTACACTGTCTTGGGTTTTTTGTACATTTGTTTTTATTTTATTTTTTTAGATATAAATTGACATCAAATACCTTCTCTTCAAGTCACTCTTTCAAATCCCTCTGGTAACACTCCCAGTAAGTCATCAATGTCTACATGAAAATTAATATTATAAATATGTCAGGAAATGTCCAAACACATTAGTTATTAGGTCAACACACTTGCTATTTTTTATTTATTTAAAATGTTATTTCTTGCTGGCTAATACTCTTGTTTAAGGTGGTTGAAGGTAAACTTAAATGATAACAACCATTTATGATGCCATATTGCACTGTTGTATGCTATTTGAGGGGTAGTAAACTCCTTGGAAAAAAGACTTATATCATGTGTAGATCAATACGGTAATATACTGCAGATGAATGGAGTCCAGGAGGCAATTTTTTGCCATACTTTGTATTATAGACTAAATTACTGTTACCACTCATTTGGAATGTCAGTTGATTCTGCTTAGTAACCCACTCTTTGATACCAAAAAAATTGCCTTTCAAAGGCAAGACCTAGAAAACTTTACCTTTATTTTCATCTCTGTCTTCCAAGGCATCTCAAAATTCACTGGCTAGATAAAGTTTTAAAGGTTATTATTCATTCTCTACATTCATTGTAACATAAACCAAGTTTATTTCCATGGCAAAGAACATCTGCCTTCAGTGGTTGTGTGCTGCTTGAGTGAGGACCATCCATTTGCTGATCTCTTCTGCCTTCTCTGTGCACTGACTCTGTCCTCAGACTATGCAATATACTTTCCAACCCAGGGGAAGTTGTAAGCTTTCTATGTGCCAGAGGACAACTCTCTAGTGTGCCAGCTAGTAGAGAGCCCTGTGAACACATAGGACCCATTATTACTGGAGTCAAGAAGGTCATTTCTCTGAAAGTTTCCCCTATATACTCTCCACGTTCTCAACTATGAGGACACTCTTCTTACTCCTCAGCTGGCTCTGGTTATGTTGCCATATTTGCAAGATAGTTGTGAATAAATAAAAGTGACTTCTAAGTGGTGTAGAATAATAGGCTCAGAGCTTATGGCTGTGGATCTTGAAACCTGGAAATTTTTGGTTCTTAATCATGGCTAATGTTACAGCTCCTGTGTACCAGAACCTGACTCCCAAAGCCTAGGGTAGAATATTGGCCATCACAAGCTGCTGACACCCTAGTCACTGCTAGCTGCTGCTAGATGTTGTAAGCCACGGGGCATTAGTTGTTGATCATAGGATCACTGACAATTAAGGCCCAGAACAATTAGTCTTTTTTTCTGAGAACCTAGAGTGATAGTCTCTGAATTCTAAACCTTGGACTCATAATTCTCATCCCTCAGAGACATATACCCCTGGACCAGCCTTTTGGACTGTCTTAATTAAGGTTTCTATTGCTGTGATAAACCCCATGGTGGAAAGCATCTTGGAAAGGGAAGAGTTTATTTAATCTTATAGCTTACAGCCCAACATGGGAAGTCACAGCAGGAATTCAAGAAAGGCAGGAACCCAGATGCAGGAACTGAAGCACAGATCATGGAGGAGTACTGATCACTTCCTTGTTCCTCACAGTTACTCAGTTTTATTTCTTATAAAACCCAGGACCACCAGCTCATGGAGGTCCCACCCTCTGTGGAATGTACCCATCCATATCTAGCTAACATCAAATAAGAAAATGTGCCACAGATTTCCCCACAAGTCAATATTGTGAGGCATTCTCTCAATTGAGATTCCCTCTTCCAAAATGACTCTAGCTGTGTCACATTGACACAATACTAGCCAGACCAGGGACTTTGGCACTTAATGTCCCAGAACCACAAACACTAAGAAGCAGCTTTTTCCCCATTCATGACTATCATCTGCATATTTGAGAAGAACCTAGGCAACTGGTTAGTAGTAGGACCATTCTTACAGTATCTAAATTTCCCTTGAAAAGAAACTGGTTAGCAGATTGTATCAGGATTTACATTACTAAATTTCAAAGTTTCAGCCACAGGTGACTAGAAGACTTGTGTCTCTGATGAAAAAGACAAAGACACACAGTCTGCTAGGAAATGAATCCAGGCATCCTCAACCTGGACTCAATGCATGTACATACCTAATGACTGTTCTGCTGCGTGAATGTAGATCTCTGTCTCTGTTCTGTCTGTCTTCAAGCAAGTCATCCTGGGTTAGAGAACAAGGGAGGGCTTCATGCCTGCTGAATTACTTCAGTGCTGATTTGTACCAGGGTCCAGCATTTTTAAGTGGCAGGGTGCCATCTGTGAGTTGAGAGCATAGTATATATTTTAAACATAGCTCTTCTGCTCTCTGATTAAAAATATTCCAGAATCTTAACTTTTGTTCCCTTCAATAAACACTGACCAAGCCATATCAGGAGCAGAGATTTGTGACAAAGATTGTAAAGGGCAGACCTGAAGAAGGCATGTCCTTGCTTCCCTTTCTAAGAGCTTAGGAAATAGTGTAAGACCAAATACAAATTTTGCTTTCTGAAAGGCAAAATTCCATTAAGTTATTTAAAAACAACTTTGATGCATCAACAAACCTCATATTCAAGCTTAATGGATGCCTTAAAATGTCAATTACCTAATGGAGACCTGACTTAAGATTTATTCCAGACATTTGGCCCTTAGTCATCATAGTCTACTGATTAACGGATAGTGAGAAATCTAATGTTTCTGTTTGTGGCCCAGGCTTCCCTGCTGAATAGATGCTAATTTGTGTGATTGTCGACTGTGGGACACAGACCTGCATCTTGTCTCATAAAGTAAACTCTCATCTGCTTGGGTCATTAGCCTTCTGAAATGACCTTTCCATCAATTTCTTAGGTGATGTACTGGCCTCGAGATTGTAGAGACAATTATGTAAATAAAAATTTGTCCCCTAAAGGAAATCTGGATGATAATTTATCATTTGTTATAATATGACATGGTTAGATAAAAATGTAAGCAAAGAGACAGAAAGAAAGGGCCTAATGAGTCAGAAATGTGGCTAAAATCATAAACTTTTCTTAAAGGGTGTGTTTCTCATTAGAATAAATAAGAGAAGAAGGGGAAGTTTTCAAGGACATTCATTAAAGCTCATCTCATGGATCAACTGAGGACATCCTTCACCACTTAGATTTTAAAATTGAAAATAAACCACTGAGAATTGAGATGATTATACTTTTAATAGTTTCTGGGGGAAATTCATGTGGAAAATATGAACCACACAGAGCTAATGAAAAAGAACCAAATGTGTATAGATGCTTTATGTATGGGGAGGTCAGCATCACCTGGCCTTCAATTGCTGGCCAGACTCACACTACAGTAGGTCACCGAATTTAATTTCTGCCAACCTCCCTTAGAATTAAATAAATATTTGCCAATAAACAAATGAAACTTGGGGTGTTTGGACAGGAATTCTCTAGAACAACCATTTCATGAAACAATTTGAAAGATATTTCTTAAAAACAAAACTTGTTCAGTATTCACTATAGACCTGCTATAATGGTAAATGACAGACATTCATCTGAGTTCTTGAGCAATTTGCATTCCATCTCCCAAATGTTCCCATGATACCTCATATTCAAATGAGCAATGAAGTGTTGTGAAGTCTAAATCTCTGGAACTGAGACTACCCACAGAACACTTCAAACACTCTATCTGTAGCCCTAGGTAGATTATACTCTCATGTTACACATTTCATGTAAAAGTAGTTAATCCTTACATCCACCAACTCAACCATTGGGAAGGGTTCAAAATAAAATTGTATGATTGACATAGAAAACACACAATAACAATTGTTACATATACATGTTGAGTTTATAGTTGACTATCTTACCTCCTGCTGAATTAAGTCCAACACCTAGGTTCTAAATGCTGAGCCTCAAAACTTTAAAACATCATGGATGTGTTGATTTTAATAGTCCATCTCTTTTGGCTCCTTCTCTATCCCATCTTCAAATACTCATATGAGTAGTTCTGGCACTCTCTCCATCCATCAGTCTCTCAAGAACACCTTCATAACTCCACCCAGTCACATGCTTCTGCATAACCTTATCTAGATTAATGCAATAAATCCTGGGTCCTGACAAATCTTCTCTCCCCTCCATTAATCCTTCAGTATCTCCCATAGAGTGACCACATTACTCTTCCTAAAATGTTCTCACAGTAATGTTACTGATAATAGTATGCTAGATATTATCACCTACTCATGAATTGCCCATATCTTATTTGGTTAAATGGTATACTCATGACAATTTTCTGGCCCCTGAAGATAGAGCAATATATAAAACAGACATCCTCTGTCCCCGAGAAGCCTAAATCCTCACAAACATAGTAATAATAATATTTAAAACACAACTGGATAAAATAAGAAAGTTTGTCATGAGTGCTTATCATTATTAGCATCATTTTCACTGTAGACCTAAACATAATTGATGTAAGGGATAGTTCATGTGTATTTCCTATAAACTTTAGGCAATCCTTCAGGTTATGTACAATTCCCATGTAATTGAGGTAACAAGTTTCTAGAAAATTTGGTAACTTCCTTAGCATCATGCCGCCAGCAAGGATCAGTTTCTAGCCAATGTTCTGACCACCCACTCTTCTACCTTATATCTATGGTATCTATGGTATGTCCCCACGTCTATCTAACAGTATTACCCAGGAAGTATTTGTTACATTATACAGTCTCTTCAATGGCTTGATAAATGCTGGAATAGCTCAATAAACATCAACATAAAACACTAGCATCTTCCATGAAATCCTTTGTTGCTAACATTATTGTCTGTTCTGATCTTATACTTTATCTTCAAGGCATCAGAGGCCACTCACCTTTTCATAAACCACATTTTACTTTATTTCCTTTTTACAGTGTCACCTCAAAAACTAGAATTCTCCCTGTGTGCATATTTTTCTCTCTGTCTCATTTTCTTCTTTCATCTCATCTAAGATGTATGAAAATATCTGGATCTCCCCACCACAACTGAGTTATTCATTACATGGTCATCAAGGTTATCCATCTCAATATGACATTTAGCTTAATCTACTTTTATTAATATAATTTGTATCTTGATATAACTTGCTTATCTTTCATCTATTGAATTACTCTTTGACTCTTATATGACTTTATTATAATCTGCTTATCAAGATGCTTTTTGTATTTTACAAATTCACAATATTGAATCTAATTTGGGAACAGGAACAAATTATTTCTTAGTTTGTGCAAATAAGTGCCTGTTAAGGTCTTCTACCCCCCTCGGTTTGAGCCACTTTGGTGAAGACTTTGAAAACTATAAAGGATTAAAAGCAATTATGGCTAAATTGTAGTAAATAAAGAGATCAGTTTGACTTGCTTGTAGAAAGAGGACAGGAAAATGATGTGTGATTGTGTGAGCTGTCAAACTGATGTGTCAGACAGGTGGCAGGAGCGCAGCTTTACCCCCCTTTTACCAGTTTCTTCTCCAAGGCCTGATTATCATGGGATTTGTGGTGACTCCCTCAGCAGAGACACCAGTTCTTAGGATTTGACTTTGGATGCCCCCTATAGATGATTCCTAGAAAGCATGGAATATATTTATATTTAAAAGACAGTAGAGTGAAGGGGACATTTTATAACTGTACTCTATAGACTGATATGCTATAGAATCGTGGGAATTTCTGAATGCAGACAAGCCTCAGGTCTGAAATGTCAGCTTTATAAAAAAAAAAAAGTGCCTTCAGGAGGACCCACTGTTCTGTGTTACCTAAAAGCCTTGTTCCTCTTTCTCCTCCTCCAGCTCTGATGCCTGTCAGCACCCCATCAATCCATTTCTGGCGTTTTACTTTACTAAGAACATCTTAGAGTGACAGGAGGATGATTCCTAATGCATGGAAAGCTTCTGAGAAGCTTTCTCACTTTAAGCAGAAGGGTAAGTGAATCGGCTTCTTGCTTTCTCCCAGGAACTACTTACTTCAATCATTCAATTAAAGGTCAAAAGATGAACGAAGACACTCTGGAGGTCTATTACAGCGTTTTGTTCCCATTGTCAGTGAGTCTGTCCTTTACATACATTCCTATCAACCTCTCTGAGGTCTGTGCTCCCCCCACAACATGTTTCTGATTAAAAACATGAAAATTTTCACCAGGGTTCTGGAAATCTTACAGATTTACCAAAAAAAAAGTAGAGAACTGTAATTACTTGCAGAAAAAAAGAGTATTTTTCACAGCTAGTGCCATGTTTAAAACCTTCACCAAAATATATTAAAGACAAAATTTTTATGGGAGTCAAACTGAAATACTTTTTAGAAAATTAGGACCATGTCTCTCCCTCCCCTGCTCTGTTTCACAGTTGAGTGAAGAGAATGGCTAAGTTGTACCATAAAAGGCAGTAATTATCTGCTTACAGTATGCCAAGCTTGATTCAAATGAATGTATGTAATCCTTATTAAAACCTGATGTGATACCTCTATTAATATCCAGACCCTACAGACAACTGTGAAAATTGCCAGAGGTTAGAGAAGTAGGAAGGGAGGTACCTGGACCTGATTTAAATGTATATGCTCTTCATCAACTTGTCAAGCCTTTCTGTAGTGTAGGAAATGGTTGGGAAAAGTGAGATACCAAGCACTGAGTGGACTGGGGTCTGAAACATATTAGTGATTTTCAATTTTTCATCTGCTCTATGTATGCTTCTGTAAGCTACTTTTATTAACACATTGATCTTAGTCTTTCAGAAATGATCCAATTACAATCTAATACATCTTTTAATTCAAAATCAATTCATACATATTGCATATCTCATAACACACAGTGAGGAAGTGTTAAAGTACTATTTATGTGAATGACTTCTAATCTGCCTCTTCCTGTATAAGTCTCTGTATTGTGAGCTGCAGAAGATATCATCTTATAGAAGCTACACAGTTTTTATTATTTTGTTTAAATTAAGTATATCACCCACTCTGAACTCATATTGAGGCAAACGATGTCTAACAGATTCAATAAGTGACTTCGGGACACCAGATTGAAAGGAACAGAACTGCCACCTAGAATTCTGATAATATCAAGTCCCAAATGTTTATCACTCACCGGATCACATAAAGCATTTGCTGGTTTTATCTTCAGGGAATGTACGCCATACATCACTGGAAATCTAATTAGATGAAATGGAGCACATTTCACAGGTAAAACTCCCTGATGTGTGATTGGCTTGCCAGAGAAATAAATATGACTTTTCAGCAAGTCCAACCGATGAACCCTGCTGACATTCTTATGACTGTTTTATCAGTACTGCAGGGTACTGAGATCAAACTCTGGACATTTCACCCAGAAGCCACTATGTAAAAGGGATCATTTGATCTGAGGAATTGTAAGGCAGAAGATATTTTTCCATCATGAGGGAGAAGATTTCAGTTCAGCGAGCTTGGCCATCTGCAGAAGTAACCCTATGAAATGGTTAAAGCATGCGTAGTTGTTTAAGCAGACATTTGACTGGATGTAGTTAGAATCTTATCAAACATTATTAGAGGATGATAACTTAGACAAAGGGTAGCCATGACCTTCCCATTTCTGTGCATCCCTCCAACTCTACTCAGGTGTTGGAATTGGCAAATTAGTTCCGGTATCTACTAATAGCCAGTTCAATGTCATTACATATGACCCTTTTTCTCATTGTTTCAGCTTCATATATTGAAGTAGTACTTAGGCAATCCATCCAAGTAGCACAATTCCATTTGCATGTAGCGAAATGGTGCCTTCTGTAGGTGTACAATTCTGTACCCATCCCTATTAATATATTTGGCAGTATGACCAGAAAGATTGGACTAGGAGGAGGGAACGAAAATGAAGATGAAAAAGCCATGCACAGTGGTGTGTGGCTATAATCTCATCACGAGGGAAGTAAGACAGGAGGGTCCCTAGGGCTTGCTGGACAGCACGGTGACTGGGATCAGTGATCTCTAGATTCAGTGAGAGACTCTGTCTCAAAATATAAAGTGAAGAATGATAGAAGACTACTGAAATTGACCTCTTTGTGTGTGCACACATGTAAAAACAGACTGAAAATATGTATCTGCTGAGGTTAAGTCTCTCATCTGTGGCTCAATACATTCTTCCTGAATTTTTAACAGTGCTTTACAACTTTGCATACAGTCTCAGAAGAAAGATGCACCAAATATACTGACACATTGAACAAAATTGGAGGATTTATTATTATTACTTATATGGTCTTCATAGTAAGAGTTCAAGATCTATTCTAGTTGTGAGTTTTATATCAGATATAGAGTTTACAGATATTTGCTTCTGGCACAAATAAAATCATAAAAATTTTATGCTTGTGAAACCCTGACAATTGATCTGTTATGTTTTATATTTGGGTGTCACTTACAAGAATTCATTGGCTAAACAAAATTAAGATTTGCATTTGTTTCCTTAAAAATAATATAAGACATTTTCTTTCTTATATTTCTGTATCGATCCATTTGAGCTAGCAGCTACATGAAGTTAGAGGTAGGGAATCTACTTTTTTTTTGTTTGTTTTGATATGAAGTTGTCCTGGCATCATTTAAAAAATAGTTTTATTTCACTACCAAATTAACTTGCTTGTCCAATACCAATGAAGCATGAATATATAGGTTTCTTTTTGTTCTTTTTGTCTTGTTCCAATCATCTTCCATATATCTGTCCTCTTGCCAGTAAAGAATAATTTTGAGTACTTTGGATTTACAGTAAGCTTTTAAATGTAAGAACATAAACATCTTTTGTCTTTTATTTCAACATTGTCTTGAAGAGACTTGTATTTCCGTATGAAATTTGTAATCCATCTAGCTGAGCTTACGGTAGAGGTTGCATCAATAAGCAGATCATTTGGGAGAATAACTGCTCTTCTATGAAAGGTAAGTCATCCCATTCATGAACATGGGATGCTGTTGTAGCTATGGAGATTCTCTGTGATGCCTTTCATCATGTTTCATACTTTTACCTGTAATCATTTTACACCACTTTTGTGAAAAATATTCTGGGTATTTTGTTACTTTTGACATTATTACATTTGAAATTATGATCAGTCTTTTGTATTGTTTATTGCTAGTACACAGAAATTAATTTTTAGAGTGATTGTATATTCTGAAACACATTAAACTTATTATTTCTGACAGGTAGTTTTGTAAGTTTTGATTTCTAGGGACTTTTTAAATTTTTCTTTTCTTGTATAATACACGTGATTTCTAGGTATTTTATATATAAAATCATGTGATCCTTAATCAGATATAGTTTTGACTTTTGTCTTTTAATTTGGATGCCTCTTTCTTTTACTTAATCTCCCTTCTGCTACTGTATCTTATTATACACACACATATATATGTGTGTGTGTGTGTATAAAATGATATATATATGTATGTATATCATACACATACATGTGATGTCGTGTGTGTGTGTGTGTGTGTGTGATTTATTTTATATATGTAAAATCTAGGATCTACTACTGAAAGAAAGTGCACAATATGTTTGTCTTCCTGAATTTGGTTTATTTTAAAATGGCAATTCTAGTTGGATACATTTTCTTAAAGATGACATAATTTCATCTTTGTTGTTAAACTCCATTGTGTATAAACACCATATTTTCTTCATTTATTGTTTGATAGATGCCTGGGTTGATTCCATAATCTGACCATTGTAAATAATGCTGCAATAAATGTGGATATGAAGAACATTTACGGTATATTGACTTAGAGTCGCTCAGGTATATACTCAGATCACACAGCAGTTCCACATTAGAGTTCTAGATAGGCTTCTGCAGTAGCTGGACCAGTTCATATTCTTGCAACAGCCCAAGTACATGGTTCCCATTCCCTGGATGCTTGCCAGAAATGACTGTTTATTTACCTGATGGCTGTCATTCTCACTTGTGTGAGATGGAGTCTCAGTGCAGTTTTAATGTGCATTTGTGTGCACATTTGGAAGTATTTTTCATGTATTTATTGGCTATTTCAACTTCAGCTTTTGAGAGCTGTCAGTTCACTTCATTAAGTCCATTTACTCTTTGAGTCATTTAGATCCTTATATAGAATAAATGTTAATCATCTAACCAATACATGACTTGGAAAATTGTCTCCAATACTATAAGCTGTATCTTCTCAATTAATTATCTCAGTGCTATGCAGAAAGCTTTTAATCTCATGCAATCCTTTTACCATTTCATGGTATTACTTCCTGAGCTGTCATGGTCTGGCCTTTCAGAAAGCACTTACCTACATTCCTGAACCTAGATGTATTTTTCTATTCTTGCTGCTGACAATTTCAGATCTTTTATTAAAATTTTGCCCCATTTTGAATGAATTTTATACAGAGATGTGGATCTAGCTTCATTCTTCTACATGTGTTTAACCAGTTTCATCAGTATCATTGGTTGAAGAGACACTTGTTTCTCCAATGTATGTTTTCAATGTCTTTCTATATATAATACAAAAGCTACACATGATAAATTTCAAAAATATGGTCACCTATTCACTTATGAAAGTATCAAAAAATTAAAATTAAGTCAATACAAATATCAGGTGACTGTAGGCATGTGCAGTAAATACTGCATTAAATACTGCTCCTCTTCTTCCACTGACATTTTGACCCCTCTCTCTTTCTCTCTCTCTCTTTCTCTCTCTCTCCTTATTTGTCAATAGTAAGCTGTTTTGGCTTATTATGTCTCAGTAGTATAACCAGAAATCAGGTATGTGGTCCTCAGAAAATATTCTCTATACTCAAGATTTCTTTGCCTATTAAGTGTCTTTTGTGCTTCCACATGAATTCTAGAATTTTTTTCTCTTTTATGTTGAATGACATTGGAATTCAGATGGAATTTGCTGGAAATCTGTAGATTACTTTTTGCAATACAGCAATTTTAGTGTATCAACTCAGCCCATCCATTAGTGTGGAAGTTCTGATAATCTCCGAGTGTCTTACTCAGTTTCTTTCTTCAGGGTTTTAAATTTTTCATTGTAAAGGATTCTACTTCCTTCACTGGGGTATTTTATTTTGTTAATGCTATAGTTAATACAATTGTTTTGTTGAATATTTTCTCAGTATGTTCATTATTGTCATTTAAGAAAGCAATTGATAATTTCATGTTATTTTGTATCATGCACTTTGTTGAAATCACTTATCAGTTCTAACCTTTCTGGTGGTTGAGGGTCTCATATAAAGATTATATTGTCAGAAAACAGAGAGAATCAGACTTCTTCCTTTCTTATGAGTATCTCTCTTATTTGTATCTCATTTTTATTATTGTATCTAAGTCTCCAAAAACCATATTAATTAATTCTTTTTTCTTTTATTTTACTTTTGGTGAATATAATATCATACTAAAGGGTTCTTTCAGTTTTTTCTATTAGTATATAATAGAAGTTTACTTTTTCATGATGCATGTTTATGCTTCTGTCTCATTATTTTTGTTCATATTTTTCCAATGTCATTCTGTAAATTAGTTACTTTTATCTTTGTTGTTACAAAATACCCAGGAAGATGCAGTTCTAAGGGAGGAAGTTTTTACTGTGACTGACACATATCTGTATACTTTATGCATTATATCTACATCCCGATCACATTATCTCTATAATTAGAAGGTAGAGAGAGAGGAATTCTGGTTTAATCTTGCATTTCCCCTTTTTATTTGGTCTGAGACCTTGCCATGTTAATGTTCAGAGCACAACTTTCCTCTTTATCTCCTCTCTTGTGGAAATACTATCATAGATATACCCAGAAGTGGTTTTCATAGTGAGTCTAAATCTATTCAAGTTGATAATGAAGATTAATAATCACAACTCAAACCTTGTTAAGTAGATACCCAAACTTGTCATTTTAAATCAGAAACCTCTGTCCTTGCCCAAGTCTCATTTTCAGTTGTTAATATGAAATGCATTTAGGCCATTCTTAAAAGTCCTCATAGTCATTGACAATCCCAACATTTTCCAAAAGTACAAAATCCCCAAAAATCTCTTGAGACTCAACATAAACTTCTATGAGCCCCTGTAAAATAAAAATAGCAAGCAACATACTTACAATCCACAGTGGTTCAGAGTAAACTTTTTTCTACAGGTAAGAAATGGGGACATATTAAAGGAATTGCAAGCCAAAGCAAGAACAAAACTCAGTCCAGCAAACTCCAAACTTTCCAGTTCATATGCAGCATCCAGGGCTTGAGAAATAATTATATTTAATCCAACAGTCATTAGCATTCTTAACCCTCCAATTCTGATACCTGAGACACACATAGCCTCTCTCTCGGGATAGTTGCATCCTATGTCTATAGCTTTCCTCTGGATTACACATGGTCTTAGCATCTCGAATAAGCTGTAGATTCTAATGCAGCTTAGGCTTCTCCTTCATGACTTTATTCAGTGGACTCTCACATAATTTTTCTAGCTAAACTGCTTCTGATACACAATACCTGGTATCATAAGCTTCATGAAAGCTGGGTGCAATTTTCCTTGATCTCCCTCATTGCTTGAGTCACTAAGGCCTGAAAATCCAGTGCATGTGGATGATGCTGTGTCTTAGTTGGTTTTAATGTCAATATGACATACATCGGAATCCTTTGAATAGAGAGTCTTAACAGAAGAATTTATCTGGTTGCTTTAGTTGATATAGGAGTACCCAATCTGAGTGTAGGCACTTTCTAGTAGCTGCCTAGGTAAAAACACGATGATAGCAGGAAGTCTCCATTCGTTTTGCTCCTTGGCCTATTCTCTTGCCCCTTAGTTGACTTATTGCTTTATTACTGCTACAGAAACCTTGAGAGATGTCAGAACCAGTGCTTCTGGACTTGAGTTGTTGACAAAAGAATAGAGGCTTTCCAGAATTTTCTAGATTTTTGAGACTAGATTGGGATTGCTGAAGTATCCCATTTCAAGGACCAAGCAACTATCAAGTTCTTAGTCTCTCAGGTTGAGACAACCACTGTTACTATCTTAACACAAGCTGGTTTAATAAGTTCTTTTAGTATATATACACTGTCAATTTCTGTGGCTAGCTAGAGATATAGCTTTTGGGCCAAAATGGCAGTGTCCTTTGTGTGTCTTTGAGAATGACTCTTGGAAATACTTCCATAGGAGGTTATTTTTTCATAGGAAAATCTTGAATATTATATTGATGTTTATACTTTAGTCTTTCTTCTTTCAAGTGTGTTTGTATTTTAACAAGTTTGAGCTTTTAAATGGAAAGATGGATGTTGTGGAAGTTTTATTTTTAGTTATGTATTGTGTGCAGATGTTGGATATATGTGGGGGATGTTTGGTCATGATCTGCATTACTATCGGTAGAACATTTGAGGAGTTCTGAATCAATAATAAATGCCCCTGAGCTCAGATGCTCAGTGTTCTACTCATTTTAATTTGAAGATTTGCTGGTGGTAAGAATTCTTAGGAATTCCATGACAAAGTTCATGAAAGCTGAGAAGAGTTCAAAATAATGAAAGACTTCCCAGTGATCATAAGGTCATCGAAATATTTGAGCAAGTTATTCAAGATATGGTTAGAAACACAAAATGTGAAAATGTCAGTCAAGTCACAGATGAATTACAATTTGAGCCCAGGATAAGAACCCTCAAATTGTTGGGTTTTAAACAATATCAATGAATACCTGGGATAAAGTTACCTTCTGATCTGAAATTGTACCAAGAGCTGCTGTGAGACTTTCCCTAAAGTATATCACACCATGCTAATGGGATGGTACACTGTCCTCACCATCTACAGTTAGTAATTGGTGGATCTTAATGTCAAGGTTTTAAGAAAGATCCCGTGATTCTATAGAATTTTACATGTAAAAGTGATGAAAGAACTGCAAAAACACCACAAATAGTAATCTTGTTATCAAAGAAAAGGTACAAAGAAAATTTAGATAGTATGGGCAATTATACATTTAGAAAATCATGTCCTTGATATGCTTTAAAATTCTCTTCCATGGGATCATCTCATAACGGCAATTTTAGCAAAATGTATAGAATATGGGAATTTGAAGAAATCACATCAAATACTTTTAAATACAGTATCACTTACTTGGAAGCTTAAGGGCTATACAAACTGAAGGATCAAGTAAATGCCCCTTGTGTTTCATATGTTTAATGTTAGACTATATCTTTATATTTTCTGCAGCTGGATGCATCATGTGATAGGACTTTAAGGAGAAAACTATAAGGGGAAATTATTATTTTTTCATTTCAATACCTGACCAACACTCACACTCTCTCTTAGATATATTGACTCCATAATTCCGTGGTTTATGGCTTTGAAACTGACATTGATGTGTGCATGGTTGCCTCTATTTTTAGCCCATGAGTATCCTAGCTCATTGTTCCTTAAAAATGTGTTGAGATTGCACAGAAGGATGGAAGCACTCCTTAACATTTGGAGGAACATGCTGGAAGCCTGTCTGCACAGTGACAAAAGGCTGGGGAAAGGGATTTTTATGGCAGAGATAGTTAATAGATCTACCTACCAGTAAAAGAGCAATAGAGGCCAAGTATTCTCAGGAGTTAGCATTAAGCAAGTCACTCAAAGAAAAGACTGTTTTTTAGATCTTTAAGCATTATTAAAACTTGAGATTTCATATTATTCAGAATTCTAAATGTGGGGAAGCATATGAATTTTATATAGATAGCTTCTTGATTAAGGGTAGGAATCTGTATCCACTACATTTCTAAGTGCTAGGATCCCAACTGGGTAAACCTGTGAAGGTCTTGGGCATGCTGCCACAATCTCTGTGAGCTCATATGTGCATAAGTCCTGTTGTATCTGGAAGACATCATTTCCCACATTTATATTTAAAGCCAATAATTTTATTATACTTTTATACATGTCTCATGTCTTTTTGTTTTTTCTGTTTTATTGTATTCTTTTGTATTAAATAAATATCTAATTCCATCTTTTGACTTTTCATAGCATGTTTTTTTAAATTTATTTCTGTAAGTGTTGCTCCAGACACTCAACTCTTTGTCTTCAGTTACACAGTGATTTAAACAGCATGGTCCTAGCCCAGGTCGCTATGGCCACTTGCTGCAGTGCATTGCTTCCTCTCTTTTAGTGTTGTCATCTATGTGACACCCAAGTGTGATGCAAACCAATGAGCATATTACAAACACAGCTTCTAACAGTCTAGAATTCCTGAAAATATCAATGGAAAGAGTGAACAACATTATTTGTATATTGCATTGACATAATTTGTTTCAGCTTTGTATATCACCCTTTAGTATTTCTTGTGGCCTTGCCTGCTAATAATGATTTCTCTACCCCTATGCTTAATCCTATGGTGTGTATTTTCATAGTTTTGAAATGTGAAAATCTTCCAGATATAAGTGTCTTAAGTTTCCTCTTTCAGTGCCAATTTACTGCTTGCTGCTCTGCTAATTCTGATGTGATGTTGATTGAAAATTTCTCACTGTATGTGAATCTATGCATTTTCTCTTTGTTTGATTTTTTAAAGTTTGTTTTTTTTTCATAAATCTGAATTGACTTTTCTCAAGGTTCTTGGATCTATAAATTAAGGATTGCTTTTAATTAAAATTGTAAGACTTTGTAGTTATAGTTTATGTAATGTGGAAGAGGAGAGAGAGAGAGAGAGAGAGAAAGAGAGAGAGAGAGAGAGAGAGAGAGAGAGAGAGAGAGGGAATCACCAGAAAATTAAGAGCAGCTTAAAATGCCAGGCAGTGGTGGTACATGCTTTTAATCTCAGGTTTCAGGAGGTTGAGACAGACAGATCTCTGTAAGTTTGAGGCCAGCCTGGTTTACAGAGTGTGTTCCAAGATAGCCAGAGTTACAATATAGAAACACTGTCTTGCAAAACCAACTCAACCAACCAACAAACAAACAAACAAACAAACAAAAAACGGCTTAAAATTAAAGCTCGTGCTATAAAAAAAGCAACCAAATATATAAAAATAAACTCTTAGAAAGCCCTGTTATTTTTTAAAGAAAATCAGTAGAATGAGGTGATTAAGTCAACCCTACCTACACTTAAAGGTGGGTCTGGCAAGGACAGGAAGCATTAAAATATAGAATTCATGAATCCAGTACCTCATAGTTCCCAAGAGAAAAAAGTGGACGTGTAATTACCTAAATTATCTAAAAATAGAATTTTTCACATACAGAAACAAAATTCTTGTCTTTGGTAAGGCCATTGAAGTGTTTTGTATAGTAATGGGAAGGGTGTCTATACCAAGTTGAGTTTTCATGAAATTTCAGAACTCTCTAGAGTTAAAATAAAAAATTTAAAAGCTTCTTAAGATTAAAAAAATGCATCTCACGAACAGTATGAATTTTAGATGAAAGCAGAACAATGCCTTCAAAATTATAGAAAGAATAATTTTACCTGGAAGTTCTATGTTCCTGTATCTTGATAAACTGAAAGGCAAGAGTCAAGATAATATTACAACTTTGTCATCTGAGTGAACGTTGAAATCATTGCTTTTCTATATACTCTAGCTGCAGAAACTACTAGAGGCAATAACTCAGTAATTTGTGGACATAAATTAAGAAAGAGTTGTACAATCTGAAAGACACGAGGTGTCAAAAACTACTGCAAAGAGCATCCTGGCAGGGCACCTGCATGGTGTACTTACTGCAAGCCATTCTCCTGAAATCTGTGGTTCTTTATGAAATGTGATAGGTTACACCAACCTTAGTGACTGTGCTAGAATACGATTGGATGGAGAAGAAAATATTGCAAGGTGTTTGGACAGAAAATAACAGATGAATGGCTAGAAATTCAGTAAAGGAAAATGGAAGAAAATTACTTACGTTACTTACAAAGTAAGTGAAAGGAAAAACAACACAGACAAGAAGAAATAAAAGTTTCATAGTTAAAATTATTGATTCCTATTTATTCATTGAAAATCTTATATGCAGCTCACTATAAGAGTGGGGAACTGTTATGCATAGTGTGCATGATGTGCTACAAAACCTGGAAGAAGTCATACCAAAAGTAGTACGTCACCAGTTAACAGTAGAAACACACCATTCATAAGTTCAAGAAATCAGGTAAGCTTCAACTGGGAAACTGTGCTGTGTCAGGGTGAGTTTTGAAGTAAAATATTAATAAATATTTACTGTATATGAAATTATATGCATGTATTATTTGTTTATATTTGACAAAAATAAAACCATCTTGAGAAAGTACTCCATTTATACAGTGCAATCTGTTTATGGAACAAAGAAGCATATAAAAGTGTCTGTTTTAGCTTGATGCTGATGCCATCAGTCAAAAGGCATCCAGATGGCAAGTTTAGCAAGGAATATTTTTTTTAGTCCTGGGTTTACATGTTTTAGTGTGGATGGCTTCTCTGGGAAATTCTTCACATTGTCCTGTGAACCTTGCTACCCACTGTGCTGAACAATATTGGCATCCCTGTCACCAACACCTTTGGTTAATTGGCCACCAATCCTGTTATCACTTTAGGAACCCAACACAGCACCCTCCTGGCCTGAAAGAGTAAATGCCCCTTAGTGAACACCAAGGGTCTTTTCTTTGTGGAGGTCTGAGTTTCAAAGGATTTAGTGTCCCTAAAAGACCAGTATCCATGCTTTTTCATTAATAATCACTCGTTGTATACATTTATACAATGTATAAATGTATAAAATATAATGATGTATTTAAAATCAAAACCAAATACTATGTGCTAATTAAAATATTTATTAAAAATTGAAAGGCACATACACCCAAATAATTGAACAATAACATTCTGTCTAGATTTTGTGTTTTTTAAAAATTGCAATGGTGTGAAGTTATAAATTTTGAATGATAAGTGCAAGGAAAGACTGCTCTCGATTGGATCACAGGGGCTTCAGACAGGCTTTGAGGGAACTGACCTTCCTACAACAGTCCCAAATCTTATCAACTTTTCCTTTGCTCCTTCCATCTGTGGAAGCTGTATCAGCACAAGGAACCTGCCTCAGATTCTGTCTCAATCAAATTGTTATACACCGTGGAGACCAAAGTACCTCTACAATACTCCAGTATCATAACATCTCCGCCATACTGTATAAAACAATAGAAGGATGCTATCCACCCCTAGAAATAAGCATTATTAACATTAAATTCAAATCTAATTTTCATATAGTAAAATTTATGATCTTCAGGTGTACGTTTTTGAATTGTGACAATTTGTCATTTATAGAAGCACCTGTATATTCAAGATAAAGAATGCTCCCCAAGCTTTTATGTTTCCATGGCCTAACCTACCATTTGCTGTCCCACCCATGGCAACCATTTACCTGATGACTTTCAACATAGTTTCCTTCTCCAGTGTTTTAAGTAAGCACAAGTGAATCAGCCTGTGTGTCTGGGTGTTGGGAAGGGGTGTGCGTCTCCCTTATTTTACCATAATGCCTTTGAATCTATTTTTTCTGTCACAATAGCCTTTGCTATCTATTGCTGGAGAAAATTACACTGTATGAATGTGTTATGATCCAGTAGACTGTTTGCCAGCTGACAGACACAGCTTTATTTCCCTTGTGTGTGTGTGTGTGTGTGTGTGTGTGTGTGTGTATGTGTGTGTGATGAATAAAGTTTCTAATGTATTTCTTACATAAGGTTTTGTGTTCAGATATGTCTTTTTTTCTCCAAGTTAATGTCTAGATTGGGTTTGCTTCTGACTTACAGGGCAGGCCAAGTAAACTTAACTTTAAAGATGTTGATAGATTTATTTGTAAGGAATGCATAATATTTAATTCCATCAGCAATTTAAAAAACTCTGGTTTCATGTCATCTTTGCCAGCTCTTTCTTTCTTTCTTTTTTTTTTTTTTCTTAATTCAAGACAGTTTTTCTCTGTTGTAACTTTGACTATCCTGGAACTCACTCTATAGACCAGGCTGGTCTTGAACTCATAGAGATCTCCTGCCTCTGCTTCCCAAGTGCTGGGATTAAAAGCATGTGCCACCACCACTTGGCTATCTTTGACAGCTTTTTACACAGTTGTTTCTTTCTTATTAAATGTGAGCCCTTCCAATAGTTACATAAAAACATTTTGCTGTGTTTGCAATTTTTATTTTCACAGGCATCAGGGATTTCACAACCTGTTTCCATGTGCTACTTTACCTGCATTTATCTTCAGAGTAGCTGTTAAACCCTTCTGCTTAACTTGTACTGGATTATTGTTATTATGTTGATTTTGAGGGTTCATTTAATAATATCTTTGGAATCTATGTCTCAATCTATGACTTATTTTCTAAACACTATCTTTTCAAGATGGAATGTTATTTTATGAAGTACAATCCGCCAAGCTAGTATAGTTTGAACTCTTTGCATCACAAGGCCATATCAAGGTCATGATCTTTTTCCTTTATACAGTTTTGTTTGTGTGTGTTCAGGTATGGGTATGCACATGTGAGTGTGTGCATATGTAGAGGCTACCAGATAATCTCATTTGGTGCTTCACAAGTTTCAGTTTTTAAAATTAATTTTTAAACAGGGGAGTGTAAGCAACCCATGATAATTTCCTAAGCACATTATTTTGCCTTACTGAATATCCCTGGATCTTTTGTGCAATGTAGTTTACTGAAGATCATGCCTTTTTTTTTAACATTTCAACCTACTATATGTGTTATATTTAATTTCATTATCTGTCTTTACAGAGCATAACTCTATTATTAAGTATGTGTTCACAGTAAAGTTCTACATTACAGATATCTCAACAATCAGGTCGGGATGTTGAGAACGGAGATGATTTATAATTTTAAGCATATTTTGTCATCTTAGATAGGATGCACATTAACAAAACTAGAAGTAAGAGTCCCTTCAGAGCCATTAGTGTAGTGTCTGAGAGGGACAGTGGAGTCAGTGGAGATTGTTGCTGGCAGCTGAGGGGAGAGTGGGGAGGGGCACAAAAACAAATACATTTGTGACTTGTCATAGGACAGGAGTGTTGCTTGGTTATCAAAAAGGGAAAGGAAGCACCTCATTAGCAATACTGCAACAGTGAGCCGGGAGTAAGTGCGAGCCTTTCAGCCTGTCTCCAGCAATAAAATCTTGTCAGCTTCCAGAATTGCTCCTGCCAGCTATTGAGAGGGACTGTAGCTGTCCAGCCACTCAGTCTGCCCAGGGTAAAGAAAATACATTATGGCAAAGTCTGAGCTACAAAACAAAAAATCAAAACAAAAACCGCCTTTTGGATACATGAAGCTATCAGAACACATCTCAGCCTTGCTGGACTCCCTTGTTGGGAATTGTCAGTGGCCCCCTCGTGGGCGCACTTCCGCTGGCAGTGCTGTTCTTGCTGAACAAAAGAATCAAACAGAAACACCAGTGTGGAGTGACTCCTTGTCCTAACCGCGCATGCCAGTCCACTTTGATCACAGGCTGCCTGCATTAGCATTCTGTCTTGGAGCAAAAGCGGGGCTATTCACACTGCTCACGAGAAACTTCCTGAGATTCTAATGAATTACTGGTTTTGTTCAACAGTTGTCAGGTGTTCCGAAGGGTTCTAGCGATAGTACAGTGCTGTGTGTTTTATGAGTGACAGCTAGGCCTCTGCACAAAGAAGATCTGTCCTTGTGGGTCTGCTCTACCCATCTCGGAAATCTGAACACATCTGTAAATCACTCTTGCAATGAACTCGGTGCCGTCTGATTTAGAATCACTCACTTTCGTTCTCCTGGCTTCTTAGACATTCCTGCCTACAGCTCCACAATAGTTAAGAAGTTGAATGCCGATGCAGGACAAATGGTAAAGACATCTACAAAGGAAACTGAGTTCATGGAAAGTCAAAGGAGAACTGAATTCACTCAATTATCATTTTCATTATTTTAACTTGAGGAAGCTTGGATAATTACCAAAGCTGATGGAGGCAAGACTAAGATGAGTGAGTCCTTGGAGCCTGAGGAGTAACAAGGCAGTGGTGAGAGCCATTTGCTCTGTGGCCAGACATCCATCTCTACCATCAAATTCTGGAAGCGTAGAAACTGAAATCTCCCTACGTGAGCCAAGTGTATCCATGCACTATTTTTAGAGTTTGTCTTACTAAAGATTTGGTTCAGTAATAGCATCAGGAATGCTTTTCTTTGTGCCTATTTGAGAATTGGCACAGGTTTGCAGAAGCTTTCTGTTTTTCTTTATGTTTAAAGGATAACCCCTTTTGGAAAGCACTACAGATCAAAACTTTCAGTTTTCACTTGAACACATAGAGATGTGATCTCATTCCACGTATGTAAAAGAAAGAGGAGGGGAAAGCCGGACAAACTGCATATTTACAATATTTCCTAAACCACAGAAGGAAAACCAACAATAACAGGTTTTCCTAATTGCCCTAGATATTACTGAGACCACCAGGATGATTTGGCCACCAGGAGTATAATTAACCTTGCAAAAACAGCATTTTGACTATACATGGTAACACGAAAGACAATTAAGCATTGGACCAAATGTTATATTCTGCCTACTAAATATGTTTCTGCTTTTGAAGAGAAGCAGAGTGCTTGGGCAGCTCCAGAAAACATCAGGTAGTTGGGCTCACTCCAGTGGAGAACACCTGCTACACAACAACCTGGCTACTAAGTTGTGTGTTATGTACAGGACAAGGAGGGTCTCAGCTAGTCTTGGTGAAAGGTCTCTGTAGGAAGCAGTACCTGGTACAGTCAATCAAGAGGAGAAAGTTGCAGTTACTAGTTTTTATACACACAGTTCACATATGTAGGCAGACCAGAGAAAGGTTTGGGCAATTCCCTGAACCTGACTTAGGGAAGGCTTTGCTACTCCCGTGGGTCTGAAGCACTGGGGTCTTTGGCATGTATGTGCCATGTCAACAGCACACATACACACAGGACTTCATCCACTCTCTGCATCTCCCATTTCTTACATCTTAGATGCTGCTGATTCAGCTTGACTCCTAATTCTGGAACAGCTCTGTTTGATCTCAAGTACACAGACATCTAAGAAGACTTTGAAATAGATTTGGAAATCTTAATACTTCTTTGACTAATGATAAAGTGGATGTCATCATTTGTGCTGGTCTAAAAGTACTTAAATACCCTGAAATTTTTTCTTAGTCCATTCAAAGAGTACTTTCTTTATTTTTTTAAATGTGGTGTATGTGTGGCTGTGGTTTTGTGCATACATGTGTTCATGCATGTGGAGACTTGAAACTGACTTTAGGTGTTTTTCTCAGTTGATTTCTACTTTGCTGAGGCATGACCTGTTGCTGAAGTCAGACCTTGCCAATTCTCACTGCTCTAAGGACAGGGATTACAAGTAGGTACCACACCTGCTCATCTTTCATGTGGGAGCTGGGGCTATGAACTCTGTCCTACAGCTATGACCTAGGACTTGAAAGGACCATAGTCTAGTCTGACTACTTTGCTTCAATTCAGCTTCCAATCAGATGTAGGACCTGTTTCTACAAAATACAATAAAAGAAGTTTTACTTCTTTATTATTTTAAATTCCCTTGTAAATTTCACATTTTTCTTCTTTGAGCACTTTCTGAATATATACATATATATACATACACACACACACACACACACACACACACACACACACACATATATATATATATATATATATACATTACTTAAATTTTAGTATTCCTACTTCTGAAAGTAACTCTTTATTCCTCATTTCCTGAATTTATTATGTTTCTTTACCTTATTTTTTAAAATTAAATCTCATATTGAAGATTGTTAGTTTAATTCTTAACTTTGAATGTGGTTTTGTTCTATTCAGCTATTATGTGTGTTATCTATGCTCCATTCAGCTTGTGAATAATGTGTAAGGAAAGGAGGAGAGTGGATTCTGACAGGAACTAAGCTTATTTAATTATGATAGCCTATCATATTAGTCCTTCAGATTTCATGTTACCTGTATCATATGGATGTGTTTATTTTCAAGCTTTATCCTATGGAAATGGACAGACATTACCTAACTGAAAAAAAGTGAGTCAGCGATGCCTCAAATTCAGACACCTTTACTTTGAATTTCATTAGTTTCCTTTAACATGTAGAATGGGGTTGGCAATTGAGGGATGAGTATTTCATTCCTCCATATATATGTGTGTGTGTGTATACACACACACACACACACACACACACACACACACACATGCATATATATATATATATATATATGCATGTGTGTGTGTGTATGTATGTGCACGTGTGCACGTAAACATTAAGCATGAGACTTCTTCTACAGAATTCAAATATTCTGTTGGTGTTCTTCTCTTCTCCCTTCCCCATTTTATCCAGAAAGTGAATTAATCTAAGTGGTTAGAAGTCTCATGATGCCTTTTAGGGAAATACATGTTGTTAAGCTCTGAACATTCTGTTGAGCTGTAGAATTTGAAGAGGCATAGATTTGATACAAGTGGCATGCAATTTGTCAGGCATTTTTTGATGTTTGCAGAAAATTTTAGTCTTTCGGTAGACACATTCATGACTTTCCCCCCTTATTCTTGAGTTAGACAGAAAACTTAATAAAGCATAGCATTATTCTATCACAATGATAACTCTTTCTCTCAATTAAGCTACCCAGCATTATACAACAATTATAGAAAGAGAATGAAGACTCTCCATGAAAACTTTTTATTGTGTAAGAGGACTGACCCTAAGGCCTCACACATACTAGGAAAGCCCTCTGCCACTGAGCTGCAACACCAATCTGCTTTGACTCACATCTCCAAAGATAGGAGCAATATTTCCTTTTTCTAATGGACATAATTTTAATGCTTTTAGAATTAATTTAATGTTTGTTGAAATGATTGAATATGCATCACCATTTCACCCATTACATCATAAACTATATTTAATGTTGTTCTCCCTAAATGCTCATTTTGATGTTTTTATTTTATGCAAACATGCTAAAATGCTTTTACATTTTTATGGAATCAATAATAGCAGTGTCTACTGAAGGATCTTATAGATTTATTGAGATTGCTTTTTGTTTGATGTAATCCATATTGTGAGCTGTGAATGAATGTATGTCTTGATAGTTTTCAGTTATGGAAAAATTAAGTCTTTCATCGGAAGCTGCCTTTGAATAGCTCTTTCATTCTAACACATCCTCACAGAGCAGGTCCATGCTGTGGCAAAAAGGAAACATTTGCAACTCAAATTTTACTTAGAGGTACCACAAAAATGAATTTTGGCGTTCAGCATTAGGTAGCTTTGTACCTTTGCTGGGATAACCACAATGCTCCTCCACATTCCTGTCCAGAAAAGATTACATGTTCAAAGGGACAACTAACTCCAGCCTCCTAGCTTGTTGCTTACTGTGGGAAATCTAAAGAGATATTAATGTAGTGAACAAAGTATCTTATTCAAACCATGACTTAGTCCATCTCATTTCTTCCCTTTCTTGATGCTGTTCAGCCTTATATGAGACCTTATGCAAATGAGAATGACTGCAGTGAACTTCCTGTGATGTATTCAATAATTTCCACCCATTCATTTACTACTTGAGCACACATTTATTGAAAGGCTGCCTTCTGCAAAACATTTGGCTGGGTCTTCAGTAGTAGTAGTAGTCAAGTCCTGCACTCTAGAAGAGAACTCTGAATTACAATGCAGTAAATGCAATACTAAGAATTGTCGTTGCTTTGCAGACCTTTAAAACCTTACCCTATCTTGCAGACTCAGATGGCTACTGGATGAAGTGTGACAGAGTGTGAAGCAGCCCTATTACTTCTTGTACACATGGGAAATGCTTATCTTTTCTTTCACCTTTACTATAATAGGAGAAGTAACCAGGCTAGCATGTTGCTACCATGTGGCAATGAGTGGAGAAGGCTGGACTGGGCTGAAATGACTCTGTCTTTATGCTTATGTAGAGAAACATTTCCGGTCATTCAAAGATGATAGGTTCCATACTGATGGATCATTTGGTTTTCTAGAAGAGACAGAGATTGGAGCTGAGTGGTGAGGTGCTGTGATTTAGAGGAAGCAGAATACAAGACATGCCTGAATCCTGAGCCCTGCATTTGAACCCTGGATTTGCTTACAAGGCTGTTTCTTTGATGTTAATTGCTCTGAGCCTCAGTTTTATCCACTGAAAATGAAGCTTAAACACCAGGATGCCTTGAAGACTATGAAAGATGCAATTTGATTGGCAACTGGTGAGACTGACACTTTTAGAGAACTGCCTGCCTTGCAGTGTTTAGTGAAGACTCAGTGCTCAACGTAAGATACGGTGTAAATGGCAAACATTTAATGAGTATCCATTAGTGTGCTAGCTTAGTTATTATCAACTATGTAATCTCAGAGATCCTAAATAGCGTAGACAAAAATATTAACCATGTTAAAAATCATTACACTTGTATTTCTACCACTGTCTACATAATTTATATATTGATATGTCAAGTGGTTGATAGTCTCATGATTGAAGACCCTAGCTTCTCTTAAGTATGATACACATATTTTTAGCATGTTTTTAAGAATGGCACTTATATTTATACAGCATGTTTTTCCTTATGTATGTTTTTGTTGTAAAAAAAAAAAAAGACTTCATAAACAAAAGAATGTATCTTTACTTATGTAATGGTGGCCTTTCCGGTATGGCAAATGGAATTAGATGGTAAAAATAGATACTGAAAGAGGACCACGGCAAGACATCAATAGTGGACCAGTTTGCACACTGAGTGCTTAGGCCTCAGAGAGGCTGTGGCCATGTGTGGTTCCTGATAATTTGTTGACCCACCTACCTTTGCATTTATACCTATATTTTATGAAATCAAACTTTACGTAAGCCAAAAAGTATTGAAAACTCTGTGAAATATCAGCCTAATACACAGTGATCAGGGCTTGCTCTACAATGATGTGGACCAATTCAGACTGTCAGACTGTCCAATTTTGCAAAAGAGCACTGTGGGGGTTTAGTGTCATGGTGGTGCCAATAGTTTGGTAGAGGAAGAAGATTATAGTGTTATAGCATCTGGTGGATGAGAAGACACGCAGTGGTAATTAACAAGAGATGATAGGAATTTGGCTAACACAATGGTACCCAGATGATGCCAAGCAACTCAGCAAGTGAGCATAATGAAATAGAATCTATTTCCTCGCTCACATGATACTCTGGAGTCCCTCAGAAGTGATGGAAAGAGCTTTGAAGGGGTGGGGATTAAATCTTTTTTAAGTGGGATAGTGATGCTGATAATATGAAAGCAAAAGTACAAATGGGAAAACAAAATTCTGCAAGGGTTTAAGCAAAGACATGCATGACCAAACACTGAGGAAGATAACCAAGGGTTAGGGAAGGAGGCGACTTCGGATTAAGATGGCTTGAAAATGTGGAAATGACTGCAATGTGCAAATTAGAACTACCACAAAGGATGTGATGATTTTGAAAAGATTTTATTTCATTTCTATGTAATATTTGTGTGTGTGTGTGCATGTGTGTGTTTGTGTGTGAGTGTGGTGTGTATATGTGTGTGTGTGTGTGTGTGTGTGTGTGTGTGTGTGCATGCATGTATGTGTGTTGCTTTATTTGTCCTTAGCTCCAGGTGGGTATTACTTAATTTGATGTCCGTCCTGACCACTTCAAATATTTATGTCATGGAATCTATATAAAAGGTTCTACATCTTTTCCTAAAACCGAAAGAGTTGATTTAGTAAAGTTTTATATTTCCTAAGAAGCTTTTTCTACAAGAAAGGTTTATTTTTATTGTTTTTCTCAACAGTGGTTTTTCTCATGTCTTTCTCACATTGTGCAGAACTGTGGTCCAGCATAATCCCTCTTCAGTGCACTTTTTCAATCGTGAGGTTTCTATTGTCAGCAGCTAACTACTTCTGTACTTGGACCAGCTTTCCATGCTGTGAAGCCAGAACTAGCTAAGTGTTAAATTACAGATAATTGTTTGTTTTACACATTGGCTTCCACCTGCCCTTCCTCCCTTCACCAATTGTTCTCTCTGGCAGTTTCTCATAGTGTGGATTCAGACCACCTGCATCAGAGCCATTCGGCTTCTCATTTCAAACACAGTCCCGTCCCCCGCCCCCGAACCTCTGCATACCTCACACACAGAGTTCTCTTTGGTCTTGCCCAATAAAGTTAGTGATGGCTGCCATCACTTCACTTGGAAATTTCTGCTTTTCGTTTTTTGTTGGTTTGTTTGTTAAATTCACACCATTTGAAAATATGCCACTCACATAAACAAATGGTTCCCAAGGATCCAATGCTGGATTTCAAAATTGTACAAATCAGAGATTAAATTTGGAAATTCAGTGATGGTAGAAATGCAAAGTCAAAGGTAACAAGGAACATGCAGATGATGATGATGATGATGATGATACAACAAAAAGAAAACTGGAAACAATATTAAAAATCTGCAAGAGTTCAACAAAAAGATATGGTAGCACATAATGGGAAAGACTTGTCAAGGACCACTTGTCATAAGGCCCATAGACCCCACCTCTAGAACCATAGAGCAATGGTACAGATTTGAAATGATGAAGAGGGACTCAGAAGCACCTTCTAGTACTGCTCGCTGAAGTGCTGCAAACACCCAAGAGATCAGCAAGGGACTAGTTGGAGATACAGGTGCAACAATACTGTGGAGGGCCTTGAGGGCCGTGCACACAGTCCATGTTCGTCACCTGATTAGTATCTGTGACATTTAGATTGCCCATAAATTTAAGAGAGGAATTTATACACTTAATTAGGTCACATGGAGACGAGCCGTGCAGTTAAGGTTTATTCAGAGAACTGTGTGTGATAAGGAATAAGAACATGATGAATCTAGACCTTTACCTCTCATGGAACCAGTGTGTACACATACATTAGAGACTGAAAAGCAGAAGAGTGATTAGGAATAGAAATGCATTTGATATAGAAAGAGACTGCGAGGTTACCCAGCTTCTGGGCCTGGAAGCAAATTGAGACTGAATTGTTTGTGTGTTCCATGGTTTCTCAGAGGTAATATTTTTCTTCGGGCTATAGGTGTTCAAGAAAAGGTGTGGTTGTTTGGTGTAGAGACACTTAGCTAAACTGAAGCTCTATTGCCCAGATTCTGCTTCCCTGAGCATTTAGTACTCAGGTAGGCCTCAAGAGAAATGTGTGTAAGTGTGTGAACTGTAGAATGAAGTGACAGTCACTGTGATGCTCTCAAGTCAGTCACCAGAAGTTAGGACCATAAATTAATGGCTCACCTTGTTACTGAGGGTGAGGACAGACATGTCATGTCTGCATCCTCTATGAGACTTCAGCATCTTCTCCAAGTCCTGAACTAGAATACATGCAGATCTATGGCAATCTCCCACTCCCACCAAAATCAGACAAAACAACAAACTCTTGGCAGGCCTCGTATGTGTGAAACTTGAAAATGATGAGATACAATGTGAGTTCCCGTTCTCCCTGGCTCAGGTTTACCTTACTCTACCTACAGTTATTCTATGCTTTAGACAGACACTGACTATATTTCCTCACCAGATGCATATGTAATAGCCTCCTACAGAATTTTCTGCTAGCCTCCATAATAGTATAAGGTTTAATTCTTACAACAAATATCTCAGTCCTTACCACTTTTAGTTCTGGTTTCCCGAATAAACCATAACTAATACCAAGGTAATTTATCTCAGAAATAATGTGATTAAATCAGCATATTAGCATAATACTTGTAGCATGGAAAATGGATTAGATGTAGAACAGTGATTTAGACACACTAAATAGCAAAAACCATTTCCTTTACTAGTGAAATCTCACTTTAAACCCCACAAAGAAAGAAGGGTGCCCACTTGCAAGAAACAGTGCTTAAGTGTCCAGGGACCTGATTGCCTTGCTTATGCCTGCCTTCCCTCAGTAATCCAGGAAACAGCCAAAGTTCTGAGCACACAATTAATCAATTTCTTCATTGTAGAAGTCTCCAGAGTCATTCCAGTGAAAGGTGAACTGGTGTTGAAGGATAGATTTGGATGTGAGCAGGGAGCATGGAGAAGAGGTATTTAGAGATTAAAGCTAACACTACTTTGAATGAGTGTCATAGGGGCAGAAATCAGGGATATTTTTGTGCCAGTAATTTCAGAAGCTGGCACTACAAAAGGACACGTTAACTTGTGTCATTCACAAATGTTTGGTCACTACACATCAGCTAGTATAGCGATATACCAGAGTTTAAGACAGAGGTATTCTATAGAGTCACTCCTTCAAACTGCACAAAGATGAGATGATTTTAACTCATAGAGAATTAGAAAAGAGAGGGAAAACCCACATCCTGACTGTGAAACTCCAGTACTGGCACTGTCATAAAGACAAGGAGCACTTGAACTGATAAATGGGAGAACTAGTAAAGACAAATCTATGCTGTTTGTTAGAGAAGGGAGTCCTTCAGGAAGAAAAATAGCAGTGCATGCTGTAAAAATATCCTGCGTGCTTGGCTTAAGTATCACCCTTCAAATTCAGGAATTATATCACAGAATAGCATGTGAGATGTGAGGGGAAGATAGGCAGTGTGAACAGTTTTAAGGGATAAATAGAAGAAAAAGTGTCAAGGGAAGTATTTTTGAGGGATCAAAGTAAAGGAATGAAGAGTAAAAGAAAATGTAGGGTCAAAGATGCAATTTATTATTATTATTATTATTATGATGATGATGATGATGATGATGATGATGATGGCAATTTGAGTGATTTACTATGAATTGATCAGTGAGCTTCTTGTGGTTTTTATTTAATTTCAGATTATCATTCCACCTGCAAACATTCTTCCTCTGGAAGCAAATGTCCCCAAGCTCTCTGTTACCTTCAAACTTCTAAGAGTGCTCAGAATTAAGTAATTTTCCTTCTTTAACTCTTATGTGAGCCCTACCCCTCTGTTTCACCACCCAGTAAAAACTGAACCTGGCCTGGCATGTTCACTGTGGCATGTTCCCACAATCCTGACTTCAGGGTTATCTGCCCTTCACACTTTTCAGCTCCTGTATCCTTGCCTGTTATGTGTTGTTACCAGGGGACACAAGCAAGTGTCTTTTCCCATCAGTTAGGGCACTGATGACAGATCAAACAATAAATAAATAAAAGTAAAAAGAGAGACAGTTTTATTCAACTTTAGCTTAGTGAACCAGTAAGTTTATTGGGGTTACCTGCAGGAACCCAATGACACCAAGGAGCACAGATGACTCTAAGACAGCTAGCTGTACACTTAAAAATCTGACCAGTCTATGGTGAGGACATGCAAATCCTGCTCCCTGAATTCCTGGCACAGTTTGCTGACTGCTTCACCAACCCAGAGCCTCTCCTCCCTCACAGTGGTTACTGCTCTTATCCAACCACAACCATGGGAAAGTTTTACTTCCTGGGTCTTAGGAGCCTCTTAGGGTGAATGGTTCCATTGGAGAAAGCAACATGTGATCTTTTCATAGAGTTATTAAGACTCAAGCCAAATGAGTTCATCAAATATGCAAAATAAACTAATACCAAATCATTTTGAAGATTTTAAGTACTTTGAACTAGAGAGGAATGTAAGCATAGAGCCTGGCATGCAGAAACCACTGTGTTGATGTTTTACTGCTAATGCTGTTTTATGTAGTTCTAAATCCAATGTGCTTCTATTTTTGCTCCTATTTTCATGCAATTGAACCACTCAAATGAGTTCATTCTTTCCGTTGGCTAATATTCTGCACAAAAAATACGGGTAGAGGTTAGTTACCAGCGGTGTTTAACAAGAAAGTAAACCGCGTGTTTGGTGGATTCACAGTGATGGGATTATGTCATAAGGTAACTTAGAAAGGAAGATGCATTATATTGAAATTTTAATTAAAAAACATTTTCCAGATTGGAGATATTTGGATTTATTTCTGTTTTGCTTGGGTATGGAAGAATCATTAAAAGAAGAGAACAAATGAAAAGACAAAAAAGCAAGAATCGCTGTTCTTAAGTACTTGCTTTACACTTGGGGAAGTCACCGTAGAATGGGTTCCATTTGTAAACCACAGGAATGAGGGATAAATAGAACCAGAAAGAGACTTTAGATTTTAAAGATGTTTTGACAAGTACATGTGAAAAATGGTGCTGGCAAATTCTGATTGGAAATGAAACATTATTAAAGCCCATTACTAAGAAAATGCAAAAGGGATAATGCCTTTAAGATTGCTGACTGTTAATAAAAATGCAAATCTCTGTGATTGGAACCTCCGGTTATCTGACTGAAATCTGGGCTCTGAACCAATGCACTGCACTGAATCCTTCGTCCTTCAGTAATCAGTGTTCAGATACCACAATCACCTTATGGCTCTCTATTAATTATCATCTTAGCAGCCACAGACAGGAGCAGCATGCCCTCATGGTATCACAGCATGCAGGCTGCTGGGATGCTGTTTAACCCAAGCAGTTCTTTATTCTGCAGAAGATTTCTTCCTTCCACCCTTAGCTGAATGGCCTCAGAAGCCCCAGTATAAGACTGAGCTGTGGAATTTCTAGACATCAGTAATTAAGCTATCTATCCCAGCAGCCAGCAGTTTGATGTGACAGTGGAAGGGCACAGTGCTGTCCAATGCCCAGTGATAATGAGAACAGACTGGTTAAGACCACTTGACATTTATCTATCTATCCATCCATGCATCCACCCATCCTCTATATCTATCTACACATATGTATACGTGTGAGAGAAAGTTGAATAAAACTCCATGATTCATATTTAAAAGAAATTTAAAAAGGACATCTAAGTTCCTCTGGTTGGTTCATCAGACACTTGGAACCTTGGCTTATCCAAAATAATCCATGGTTATTTTCACCAGTGTCATTAAGTACATGATATTCCCTACAAGCTTTCTTGCCTAAGAGTAATTTTCAGACTTGTGTTGTATCTATACACAATAAACAGCTGTTCTGTGTATATGCTGTCAGTGTTCTCAGTGGGAATTACAGCAAACACATTGTGGACTCTACTAAAGGACGACAGTTTATTTAGAGATTATACCTGACCTTGGTAGGGGCTTGTTCGTGTAATTCAAAATTCGCTATGTATTTTTATGGTTTTTATCAAAGTTATTTCTGTCTATGCCTTTTGGAATGGAGACCATTTTAAACTAAAATTACTCTGTGTAAGTCACAGAAGTAAGATCATAGGTACGGGATTTTTATGGAATATATCACACTGGATAAGTTCTCAATGTTTGTGCCTCCATGTCTACTGCTGTAAGTTAGACTAGTATTTAGCTCAGAACTAATTGCATCTTGTTATTGTTTATCTAATGCATACTAAATAATATGCATACAGTAAGTCCTAAATATCATATGCTGAATAAATGGGTTCACTGATCAAATATCATTATTTATTAATGCCTACCCATTGCACAGTCTCAGATAGAGTTCCATGTCTAATTTCTTCATTTAATTTGAAAGCTCTCTCATTCATTTAATGAATTTAGAATTCACCTTGTATTTACAATATGCAATTGATTTTCTACATAGAGCTGACATGTGAGCATGGAAGATGATTTTAATGGACATGTGAGCAGGTGATTGTAGCAGTTTAATCACAGGTACAGTGTTGTCCCAAGAGAACACCAAACCAAATCTAAATCTGTGGATGATTTCCTAGAAATGAAGACTTTCTTATTAGGCCTTTAAAATAAGTGAACTATGCAGACCAAGGGAAGATATGCATAAACAAGGTAGGAATTAATGGCACACACATGGATATGATGTAGATGGACAGATATAGGTGGCAGGAGGAAGTATGGAGCAAACATCAAAAAGTCTTTAAGCCTCTAACTCCACCATAATACACAAGAGTTTCATTTTCCTGCCTGTAGTAACTGAAGTGTAGTTTCTGATTTCCTTTCCTTTTCATTCTTTCTTTTTTTTCTTAGTTTTATATTTGTGTATGTATGTTTGTGGGAGGGCAGAAGGTGTCTTAGATGTTTTTGTTGGTGCAGAAGATGGCTTAGGTGTTAAAACAGGATCAGGTAAGACATTGGCTGGCATAGAAAAGGAGCTGGCATGAAATTATCCCTTGGAATGAGCTTTACTAAGAGAAAAGAAGAATAAAATAACCATGGAGGACAGAGCATGATGGAGCCTTCAGGTGGGAGAGCAGTGGAAGAGCATTAGAAGTGTAACACCAATCTGGCAGTACCATGATGGATACTTACGCTGGGAGAGAGCTTCATTAGGAGAGACTGCTTGAAGTGAGAGAGTAGGAGACATAGCTCTTACATGAATGATGAGGTCCTCAGAGGAGACCTTTTCAATTCCCAGGACAAATGGTATTTCTTCAACTTCTCTGAGTTTTTTTGTGAGAGTGGTGAGGAGGTCTACATCACATGATTTGGTATGGTTAGCCTAATGCCAACGTATCATAAACCATAAACTCACCTTGTACATGTAAATAGAAGGGCCTTGCTTGCTTTTTCCCTTGGAAATTATGTGCTAGAACAGCACAGGAGGGCTAGCTTGAGGAGAGAGAGTGAGAGAGACAGAGAGAGAGAGAAAGAGAACTCTCTAGATGATGGTTGTGATCTAAAACTAGGATATGATTCTTCAGGCATCACCCACCTTGGTTTTTGAACAGTGTCTTTTTCTGTCTTGAAACTCACCAAGTAGGCTAGGCTGGCTGGACAGTGAGCTCCCTCATTCTCAGAACTGGAGTTACATGCATGCAGTTAAACCCAGCTTTCCTATTGTTCTGGGGGATAAAGCCAAGGTCCCCATGTTTGTATAGCAATCTCTTTACCGGATGGACTCTCTTTCCAGCTCTCTGATTTTATTTCATAGTCTTTCACACAATAGCTAGCTGTAAAGTCTTTTTAAAAAAATCAGTTCTGTGACCTTTGTTAAAATATCCAAGCCACTGTTCATTTCACTGGATAGAACCTGACATCCTACTGTTTTCAGATGGGCTCTCCTCTGTTCTCACTTCTGGTCACTTTTTCCAAGCCCATTCTTCCAGCCACGCAGAGATCACCCTCTCTCCTGAAGTCATCAAACTCCCTCACAGTTATTCTCTTCCACTAGATTGCTTACCCTTCCAAATAGTCTCAAGACCTTGTTTTATGGTGGACCATAATCTGGAGCTAAGAGTTAAAATAAACTTTTTCTTCCCCTGCTTTGCTTTTTGTTAGTGTATTTTATTACAGCAACAGGATATGAAGCAATGTCAAACATATTATGACACTTTGATATTTTGATATCTCTAGTGAATGTAAGATTCCAAAGGATAGAAGTTTAAAGTGTTGTAAAAAGGAAAAATTGTATTTTTATGTTTAAAGAAGAAATCCATTTGAGTTGGAGGTATTGGATTGGAGTCATCATGTTTTAATCTGAAAGCTGCTTCTTTGAGTGTTTAGTTGAATTTTAAAATTTGAATTGAGACTCTTATAGCCCAAGGGATCATTCCATATCATCATTGTGCTGATACTGTGAGTTCTATTGCGTGAAATAAGATTAACTGTGGGACACCATAATGTTAGGTACAGGCACTTCATCCCAATACAGTAGGATATTGGCGAAAATAACCTTCATTTCTTGAACTCATATCCTCTCAATAAGGAGCCTTAGGAACAATGTGACTTCAAATCCTCTGTGTGTAGAGTTAACATAATGCAAAGTGAGTAGTGTTTTATAAAATAGAAAATTCTCTTACATTTGAGAAAGGAAAAAAAAAACATAAAATGGTTAAAGAACAGTTGTGAGAGAATCTGAAATCAGAAAGTAGAGGAAACTGACTTTGCTTGAATCAGGGGGCTCTCTTGGATGTTCTTAGGGAAGCTATATCTAGCTGTCAACTATCTTAGAAATTTAAAAAGGGAACAAGGAGTTTTTGTAGAGTGATCTCCTCTAAGCATAACAGCTATCACCTCCATCAAAACAGCTATAGTCCTTACAAGGAACACCCAAAATCAAGCTTGTTGACTTTTCTATTTCTTCATAGAAAAAGGGAATAAGAGGGCCAAACTGAGCTTCCTGCTATCTCAATCACTGCCACCTACACCTCTCAGATAGCTTTATGTGAGTCGGCCATAATTGCTTATGGCATTGCAGACTTGGGAGTTGCTAGAGTACATACTGTATCCAGAGTTAACTGAAGGGGAACTCCATTTATGCAGCTCCTCCTCAGGAGTCGCCCAGGGTGGGGTGAGACTTGCCTGAGATATGGATCCCATGGGAGCCTCCCTTTCCCATTAGTCTCCTTTGCTTCCTAGGTGGTCTTGCATCTGCTTTCATGTGGTTGTAGGTATCCGATTTTACATATTTAGAATGCTTAGTCTCACAAATGAGGAAAAACACTCAGGATTTGTTTTCCTTAATTTGCTTCTGTTATCTTCAGTCGCATCCACTTTCTTACAAATGACGTATTTTCATTCTTCGTGGCTGAAAAACATTCTGCTGTCAATACGTGCTAAGTTTTCATTATCTATTCTTCTGTTATTGGGAAACTTGGTTGGTTCTACAGTCTAGCTCTTATGAAGAGTGTGGGGATGCACATGGATGCAATCTTCTCTAGGGTACACTCATGTAGAATCTTTTGGATTAGTACTGGGGAGTTAGTCGTGATAGATCTGCTTTTGCTGTTTGTTTGGTTTTTGTTGTTGTTGTCTGTATTTAGAAATCTCCATACTAATTTTTATAGTGGGTGAACTAGTTTGCATTGCCACCAGCAGTGTGTAATCAACTTCTTTTGTCAATATTTTGTTGTTGTTGTTGTTGTTGCTTGTTTTTATGATAATTTCATCTTACAGTTGTAGTTCATCATGAAAGGAAGTCAGTGGGAACTCAAGGCAAATCCCTGAATGCCAAGGAGGAATTGAATCGGACCTCAGTAGAATGACGTCTAGGGGCTCCTCTGCCAACTGCTCATATTGCTTTCTGATACATCCAAGGATCACTGGCTCAGAGATGATATAGCTCATAGAGGAATGGGCCATTTCATGTCAACTATCAATCAAGAAAATAGCCCATAGGCTTGCATAAAGACCAGTCTGATGGGGGCAATTTATGTATTGACTTCCCAAATGACTCTACCTTGTGTCAAATTGACAAACAAACAAAAGCCTGAACAATTTACTCCTTCCTGACTTCAAACACAGTATACACAGGAGACACATTATTAAGCTTAGCTGCCACCATGAGACGTGGTCTTGGCTTTGTCTGGACTCCATCTTCTGTAAATTGACCCTGAGAAAGCACTTTCCAGAAGATTTAACCTCAATAATGCTGGTCTCTTGTTGTTTGGTTAGTTTGTTTTGTTTGTTTGTATCGTTTTATTTTATTTATTTTTTCTTCTATTGTACAATACATCCTGACACCAGCCTTCCCTTCCTCCTTTCCTCTCAACTACCCCCACCTACCCTCTCCCTGAGATACACCCTGCACCCAACCCCACTGCTTCCCCTGAAAAAGGAACAGGTCTCCCGAGGCTACCAATTGAACAGAACATAAGAAGATGAAACAAGGCCAGCATGGAGTTCCTACATCAAGGCTGGACGATGCAGCATTCAGGAGGAAGAGGGTCCCATGGGTAGGTAAAAGGATTAGAGACTCCCCAACATACACTCCAACATTTAGGAGTTCTACCGGAACACCAAGCCAGACAACCATACGATATATGTAGGGGACCTAGCACTGACCCATGCAGGATCTGCCTCTTCTGCTTCAGACTCTGTGAGATCCTAAGAGTCCTGGACTGTTGACTCCATAAGGCATGTTTTCTTGGTGTTCTTGACCTTCAGGTCCCCATAATCTCTCATCCCCATCTTTCTCCGAGTTTCTCAAACTCCTATTGATGTTTGGCCATAGGCTTTGGCCTCTGCTCCCAACAGCTGCTGGAGGAAGCCTCACTGATGATGATTGGGCGAGGCATGAATCTATGAGTACAGCAGAATATCATTAGGAATGATCTCTGGACTATCTAGTATCTGTCTCCTAGTCAGTTCTACAGTGTCAGGCATGGGCTCACTCCCCTGGGTTGGGGTTCTCCCCCTCCATTGCCTCAGCAGATCCTTCAGGCAGGATAGGTTATAGGTTGAAAGTTCTGTAGCTGGTTTAGTGTCCCATATCCACCACTAGGTCTTTTATTAATCACAGCTGATTTCTCAGCCCAAGGTAACCAGCATCACTTGTCCCAATAAAGCAAAGGTTTCACTTTAGTGGTGCTGGCCTCTTGTTAATTATAGCTTATTATTCAGCCTCAGATAACCAGAACCACAAATTCTTAATTTCTGTGAGAGTCTTTGCTTTCTTCTGAATCTTCATAGGCCAGGCCTGAGCGTCTGCATCTCTTCTAACCTCCCATAACCGTACGCAATGGCTTTTCCAGCCCCAAATTCCCAGTTCCTCCTACAATCCTTTGTAAAACAATATGGTCAGTTCTGTCACAACAATAGTCCATGATCCAGGTAGCAATTCCTTAGTTTGGTTTTTATTACTATGATAAAAAATGATCAGAAACAACTTGGGGAGGAAAAGGTTTATTTCAGCTTATAATCTTAGTCCATCATGAAGGGAAGCCAGGGCAGGAACTCAAGACTGGAACCTGGAAGCAGAATTTGAGACAATGACCGTGGAGGATTTTTCCCTATTGGTTTGCTCACCATGGCTTTTTCAATCTGTTTTCTTATATCACCAGGATCACCTGCCCAGGGGTAACATTGACCTCACTGGGCTGGGCCTTCCCTTATCAATCATTAATCAGTAAGTATTCCCACAGGGCTGCCTACAGGTTAATGGGGATTTTCTCTATTGAGGTTCTTGCTTCTTAAACGGTTCTCTTGCGTCAAGTTGGCAAAAATCTAACAACCACAGATGGTAAGGCAATATTTCAAATTTGAAGTTAGTAGAGATATCTCTATTAAATGTCATGATAAAGAAAATGCAGCTTATAAATGTTGTCACAGAATCTCAAAGGAATTTGATGGTCAGTTCTTATATGTTCAATATTTTTTTTCTTCCAGAAAGATAAACTTTTCCATACCCAACAAATCTGCCCCCATAGCTCTGAGCTATATAATATGTTCAATTTCTATTATCAGTTTCTTTGAAGAAATGACCACATACCAATCTTAGCTATTCAAAGTAAATATTAATTACATAGTTGGATTTTTTACTTTGGCCTATTGGATCTGAAAAAAAAAAGCCAAGAAATCCATACACTATAAACCAAAAATGTCAATCCAATGTTTGGAAATACAATTTCTCTAAGAAAATGATTAGGGTGAAATACATGGGGCACTCTCATCTGTTTTAAAACAGCCCGGGGAGATAGGGTGCTAAGAAACATGCATTCATAGAATCAATGTGAAAACATAAAAGAACATCCCTACATTCATCTACTTTTGGTTAACATTTGTTTCCATGTTGGTTCAAGGTTTCTTTGTTGCTTCAAGGATAAAAGTCAATTACAGGATTTGCCAAAGGAAGCTCTTAGGTAAGATTATTCCAGAAACATAAGAGAGGTTGCTTGAGGAAACAGAGAATAGAACTCCTCAAAACTGTTGTCCACCTCATTCATAACTGCTGAGACCACTGCTTCTGTTTACTGGAAACTAAAATATTATTTTCCAGGGCTGTAAGAAAGGTGCATGGCATTGCTTCTCAACCTTTTGGCTAAGATCAAGTATAGAAATGTACAGAATTTTTTTTGCTTGTATTTTGCTGATTTAACAATAACCTTTATGAAAACTTTCTATTCTAAAGATTTGCTTTTTCCCCTGTACACAAGGGAACACTTTTATCATTTGAAACTACACCTCAATTGTGCCTCTTCTACAAAGACTTTCTAGAATATTCCTTGGTGTTTAGTAAAGCCACTGATTCCACTTAGGCTTCCAAAGCATTCTATACCCACCTCTACTGATGCTCATTCACCATATGGTACATACATGATGGTCTCCCCTGCACTGCAAATCCTTGAAGGGTAAAGAACACTAGAGCAGTTGGCTGAAGCTATGTGTTAGCTGAGCAAGTAAGATGTCAATCCATCATCTGATTCGTGGGTAAATTGCATATATGTACTTTTATTCTATTAAGTCAGATTTTCTCTCCAAAGACCCTGATTCATATATTGTGAATGGTTTATCACCCATGTCAAGAGATTAGGAACATTAAGCAGGTGACAAAATCAACAATGAACAGGGGATTTATTATAATCAACCAATATGCTCAGCCTTGTAATTGCACAGAGCTTTTCTTTACTCTATAATTACACTATTGCCTCAGTGTAGCCATTCATTGGTGTTATAATTAGTGGGTAATTAACTGGAGGATTTGTGAGGTATTGTAGAGCATGAAACATATGTGCAGGTTGACCATTAGGAGGGATAAACTACGTAGTCAACAGTTTCAAACTGCCATTTGAAGAGCCATTTCAAACCTCAGCCATTGCTACCATTGTTTTGGGTTTTTTGACTCTATCTTTCTCTGAGAATGTCTGTGTATTTGGGGAGCCATCCCATGTCTGGAGAGGCCACCCAAGTACTCCCATCGTTCCTTACATATCCCACCTATGATGCTGCATATGCCCTTCACTCTTGTCCCACGCCCTAATCTTCATTACAGTTCCCAGTCAGAATTCTGTATTTGAAAATATAATTCATATTTAAGGTTGATTCTAAAGAGAATTAGCTCAAACACAGAGGTAAATAAATGCTTAGAATACTTAAATTATTTATTTTAAGTGGATGACAAGAGTTATTTTGAGAGCTAAAATGAGTGTTAGCTCTTTACAATGTACCTCGTGTAAACCAGGGTATACCAAAAGGCAGAAAATAGGGTAGGAAGACAAAGGGAGAACAAAACATAATAGACATGAAGGCAGAATTAGCTCTGATCAAAGGTGACTGGTAGACGTGAGAAATACGAAAACTGAACCACACCTGCCTTGTTTGCAACTTTTCTTGTTGCTGTGAGGAAATATCTGACAGGAATAATTTAAAAGAGGAGGTTTTTTTATTTTTCCAGAGGATTCAGTCCATGATCACTTGGTCCCTTGAGATTGGCAGAACATCATGGCAGGGGTAGCATGTGGCAGAGGGAGCAGCACACTTCATGGTAGATCAGGAAGTCAAGAGCAATATAGGAAGCAGACAGAATAATAAATGCCCTAACCCTAACCCTAACCCTAACCCTAACCCTAACCCTAACCCTAACCCTAACCCTAACCCTAACCCTAACACTAACACTAACCCTAACCCTAACCCTAACCCTAACCCCTAATCCTATAGTAACACGGAATAATTCTCCAATGTTAGGCTCCTCTGCTTGTAATTCTGTCTCAAAAGCCTGTTTTTGTTTTATTTTGTTTTGTTTGTTTGCCTTGATGATGTTTTAGAGTTTATTTATTTACCAGGCTTTCATACAATGTATTTTGATCATAGTCACCCTTCCTCCCTGAACTCCTCTCAGATCTACTCTCCCCCTTCCATACCCACCCAACTTTGTGTCTTCATTTTATTTTATTTTATTTTATTTTATTTTATTTTATTTTATTTTATTTTATTTTATTTTATTTTATTTTATTATTTTTTCAAGACAGAGTTTCTCTATTGTAACTCTGGCTGTCCTGGAACTCACTCTAGTGACCAGGCTGACCTTGAACTCACAGAGATCTGCCTGTCTTTTCCTCCTGAGTGCTGGGATTAAATGTGAGCCACAACCACACCACCTCTCTCAATTCATTTTTATTTTTTATTTTTAAACCCATAACTTCAATTTGAATTCTTGAGTATGTGGTCATCCATTGAATCAGTCAATCTACAAAAGGCCATACCTTTAAAAAGGACTGACACTCTTTTTTTCTCTCTTGCTCTATTTCCACACTCCCACCCCAGTCTCTCTCCGTGTTTTTCAGCATCTTTCAGTTACCAATAGCTCCTCAGATAGGGAGGAACTTCTTGTCTACCTCCCTTCTCCATGTAGGGATTTGATCTGTCTTGTGCTTGCTCAGATCTTGTGCATACTGTCAGAACTGCTGTGAGTTCATATGTGCAACTCTCCTGTTGTATACTGAAAACATTTTCCTTTGTTACTGCAATCTCTAGCTCCTATAATCTTTTTGCTTCTTCTTACTAATGTATTTATAACTATTAATAATTCTTCCTGAACTGATATTCCAGTGACTTCTACACTTCGTCTCTGCTGAGTATAACATCTGTCAGTCCTGGGGTGGGATTGACACGTTATTATATTATTATAAGTTTTATATCACTCCCTCTGTATAACAGAAGCTTCGGAGTGACTGTCAGTGAGTTCTACATTTGTTAGTGCCTGCTATTTGCTGTACCTGTATGTTTATGAGCTTTGTGTTGCCATGTAGTTCCTTGGAAAACTTTTGTCCTTGCAAATTTGGGTACTTTTTTTTTTTTTAAAGAGTGATAGAAACAATTCTCATTCTAAAGAAAATTACTAGTAGTTGTAAGATCAAAATGCCATAACAAAATGGCAAGCCCTTTCATTATGCGCTGCCCACTGCCCCGGGATCTTGAATTTCTTCAGCATGGCATATAGGAACAGGTGTTACTCCTGTCATGGTGGGCACCAGATAAGCTTACTCATGAATGCATGATTCTTTCTCTTCACACACACCGACTGGTCAGTACTCTGCTGAACACTTGAGAGGGATCTTCAGTAAATCTCAGGCATTTTTTTCTGCAGTTTTTTCTTCTTTGTTACTATAACCATGAATTCTAGTCTCCTGCCCTTTCCCAAATCCTACCTTCACCTCCTGATGGCAGGCAATTTGCTGGGTTCCCACCTCTGAACTACAACTTGCAAAGAATGTCAAAGTCATGAATCTGCTAACCCTGATGGTACAGCTGGCTTTTCTTGCTTCCCCTGACTTACAGAATTTTTCCCAGCCATCCAAACTTCTATTTGTTTGTTTGTTTGTTTTTAGTACACCAAGTTTCATAAGCCAAGTTCTAAAACATAATCCCCCTTTTTGTTTGTGTTTTGATATTTTCTATTGCTTCATTTTTTTCCTAGAACTTTATTGCTTAACACTCTTCCTTTTATTTGCTATTGTTTTCAACTGCTTTAATCCATTTTTATTTATTATTTCCTGACTGAGATGATTTGGTTTAGAAAATTTTAGTTGTTCCTAAATTAAATCCACACAAACTTTTTCCTAAGTCTTTGTATATTGTATTTTAAATTTGTTCAGTGGCAAATACTTTCTGATTTCTATTGTGACCATTCTTTTTTGATCAATGACTTGTGAGCGTTATTATTGATTTCCAAGATATGAAAGTTAATTATACTGTGTTGTTGGATTATAATTTAAATATATATTTTTTCATAAAACATATTGTACTGGGTTAAAAATCTTTGAGATTTTCTTTGTTCTCTAGTCATGTTTTACATTGCTTAACATTTGAGAAGTATTTGATTGATCTTAATTATTTGATTGTGAATCATCATTGAGAATTCTGAGAATTTTCTCTGTTATACTATTTTGTTTGAGTCTTCTGTAACCTTAAAAAATACTGTGCAGTTATGCAAGAAAAATGATCAAACAGAGCTAGATATAATAATTTTAGTAACAGGACACTATTTATTTCACTAAGATTTTGAATATACTTTTGATTACAATGACAGATAGTTTTTCAACATATAAAATAATCATAATACAGCTTCAAATGTTATCATACAATGATATAAATTCTTACTATATAGATATTAGTTACATTAAGATTTCTTTTATAGGGCACAAAGAGAATAAACAAATTGAATGACATTTAAACTGTATCAGATTAACCATTTACGTTGAAGTTTCTGTTTAGATTTCTCTAAGAGCCTTTTTTTTCCTTATTGTTACAGAGACTTGAAGAACTTGAATGCATTTTATGTAGAGCTATTGTGAATTCCTCTATTACAAAAAAACCACTGCCTATTTATATTCAATCTTTCTAAATAGTAGTTATTAAAATAGATGCAAATAGTGTATGATAGAGTATTAATCTGTCATGGACTGATAAAAGTGAAAAGTCTGTTTCCCAAAAAAACCACATTTCATTGGATAATCTTATATTAGGGCCCTTTGCTGATTAAGTTGAATTAATTATCTATGTATTTATCTATCTATCTATCATCTATTTCTCATCTTTTCTTCACTTCCTTCACATTGAAAAACAACCAGCATACACATATACACACACACAAACACACACACACACACACACACACACACACACACATACACACACACACAGAGGGAGAGGCAGGGGAGGGAGAGAGAGAAAGAGGATCCAGATCCTGAACTATCAGGTAATTAACCTACATTCAATACATTGGTTTTAGAGTAGACAAAAAAATTGGGATTGTGAATTAATATTCTGAAAGTAACATCAGTTAATTATATCCACATTTCTACTGGTATAGTGTTTATATTTCACTTTGGCTGGGAGGCTAGAAGCAGGGTGCCCGGGAACAAATAGTTCACTGGGCATAAAAGTGAGAAAGTAATATTTAAAATACCCTGCCACTGAGATGAAAATGAATAACATACTCTGGTCCACAAATGGTGGGTCTGAGATTGTTATGTCTGCCTGTCTTTTAGACATAACTTCCATATTTCTTAATATCTTCTGGCTCAGATGTCATCTACATGTGGCTAGGCTGTGTTCAGTGGCAGAAGGTGAGGCTAACATGCAAAAGACCTTGGGTTCACTCCTCAGCAGACTTCTACCAGAAAATGCTCTCATCCAGTCACTGCTTGCTTGACTTCATGCCTCTCCTGTGCCTGAAACAGCCATAGGCACAAAATAGTATGTAAGTCCTTAATTGAATTGCTAGAAACTACATACCAATTACTTTCCTGGAAGGATGCTCATGCTGCTCAGATTTGCTACTCATGACAACCTCTCTGGAGCAAAGTATGAGCATATGTCAAAGTAATTTTTCAAATCTTTCAAGAGGGAAGAAACTCCTTAAAAAAGACTAATCAAAGTTTGCTCTCCTATAAGAGACATTTTATAGGAAACATGTTAGATAATTAATTTAAGATTTAAAATATATAACTATTAGAATATTTTGTGATTTTGACATGAGAACGTGGGAAACCTTAGTGTTCCATAATGTCTGAATCCACTTTGCTAGATCAGAAACTCACTCAGTGTCTTATCTCTTTTCATAGACGATGGTTATGAATTATGCCAGGTGAAAATGTTTCATTCCAGCCAGAGCTTAGAAACCATTCTCCTCCCATTAATTTTCTTATAAATGGAATAGAAGAAAGTAGAATGAACTGATCTAAAATGAGTTTGTGTATATCTTGGGTGTGGTTCGCATCTATCCACTGACACTTTAAACGATAGTTGGCTTTAGGGGTGAAAGAATAAACCATGAAGACATAGAAGCAATGCAGCAACTCCCAAGGTAAATAAGCAGGGGAAATGGAGCACCAGGCCTCAGACCAGCAATGTGTAACCAGAGTGATCATAGGAGTCAGCTGTCAACATAAGGGAGTGTTTGTTAACTTCCACTTCTGACTTGGAACATCTGTCTTATACAGGTCTCAGAATCCAACCTAAAGTCATTTAGGCCACCTGAGAAAGCCACTGTCAGGTATGGCAGCTACAGCTGAAAAGGGGTATATGTGACTCATTCAATCAGTTGTTTGAACTCTGGATATAAAGCATATTGGATTCCTATAGTAATTTCATTAACCTTGTCACATTGCTAGCCTGAGGAGAATGCAATTTATTTTTTAACTTGGATTTTGACATCATTGGTGGATGATAAATTACTACAAATGATATAATTCATTCACCACATATTAAATGTTTATGAGAGCCTGAAGACAAAAGTGGGTTTTTAAAAAAATACAGTAAGTTAGAACTTCTGGTCTGAAGGAATTTGAAGGTACCCTAGCAATTCCATATTCAGTATTGTCCTAAGCTAGGAGGGGCTTCTGGGCACAGTGGAGAGGATGACATACCTCACTGTGGAGGTCCTTGCCTTTGTAGTTTATCTCCTAACAGATTCGATCTGCCTAGTTGTTAGTTTGAAGTACCCAATGTCTCAAGAAAGCCCAGATAGCAAATATGTCAAACATTTAGTCTTTGAATTAAAAAGACGCATCACAGAGAGAAAGAGACAATAAGTGACCACATACACCACCATTTTTCCTCCTCTAGAGATTTTGAAGACCATTGTATAGGTCAAATCAGAGAACAGTCATGTCTCCACATATGGAGAGGAAGGGTACAGATCTTTGGCAGCTTTCACATTGGACCTCAAATTTAGGGAATGCGCAGTAGGAGAAATTTTAATATAATTTTTATTTAGTCTTGCTCCTATAGTACTATGTGTCTGGAACTCACCTTGTAGCCTGCACTAGTCTTAAACTGTGTGCATGTGGAGGCTTGTAGTTGACCTTGGGTGTCTTCCTAGATCACTATTTATTGAGACAGAATCTCTTACTGGACCTGGAAATACCAATTTCCACTAGTCTAACTATCTGTCTTTCTCCAGGGATCCTCTGTTTCTGCCTTCAGAGTATGAGGATTACAAGCCTCTGCTATGCTTGCTGGTCTGTGAATTCTGGGGATCAAAACTTTGGTCCTCACACTTGAAAGGGCAAGCACTTCGTTCACTGAGCCATATCCTCAGCCTCCCCTAGAACTGTTTAAAACAAATTGGATGTGTGTGTGTGTGTGTGTGTGTTAGACAGATTATGTAAAGTCATTTCCTAAGTCTGTGCAATTATGGGATTGTGATCAGAATTTTCAGTCCATGGCAGAGGTGCTGCTGTTCCGAAGCCCTGCAGCATACAGAGGTCTCTGTCTGACTGTGATCCCTTTACAGCCTCGACTTTGTCTCCTCTCTACTCTAGTAGCCATGGAAACTGACACAACAGACAGTCAGAGAGGACAGATGGCTCTAGTGTTCTGTCCCCACTTTGGGTTTTCATCCATTAGCATTTCTGAAGACTTTTTCTGATTATCACTAACACACTCATGCTAGGGTACACCAATTTTTATTCTATCTTATTTTGTCTACAATTGATTTGTAGCATTTTCTCTGAGCATATCATCAACATCATCAGTATTCTTTCTGGAGAATGGAGAGTCTGCTGTTATGTATTTTAGCATTGAGCTATCCCACTGGGAGAAGTATTCTCTTTTGTCTGTTTGTTTGTTTGTGTTTTTCCCTTTTGGCTCTAACCCTATTCTCTGACCATAACAGTCATCAGATGCTAGATGATATGATAAGTGTCTTACTGAAGGATTAGATGAACAAAGGGAGACATTTTCGCCTGGGTCCAGTGTATTTTTGAGTGTATTTTGTATTTCTGACCAAGAAATTCATAAAAGTGTTCAAGTTAGTAATGTACTTTGTATTTTTATTTGATGACAAGCCTCACTGCTATGGTCTACAGTCACAAGTTGGCGATGTGTATTTTTTAGAAAGAGGTACTACATCTAGTCAATTCTACCGTCCCAGCAGGGAACATAAAAATATCCTCATTAATATTTTATATATGGAAATAAACAAAAAGACTCAAGTATCAGTAATGATTAATGATTTGCTAAACTTGAATTTCATATTTTATATAGGATATAGAACAAAAGCAGCCACAAGTAAATGAATCAATTTTAGAATTTGTTGTCACATAAACAGTAGTACATTTATTGCTTTTTCAATATAATATGAATATATTCCCCCTCTCTGAGATTTAATATTTCTGATGAATAAGATCTTTTTAACAATTTATTTTGTAAGTTTATGTATAAAAAGTTTACATTGCATTTCACTTTTAAATTATATCATGATACAGTGACTGTTTACTTCTGGTTGTAGTTGTGCCTACAATCTTAATTTTCATATAATAGATGGAGCTAAAACATTCCTTTAAAATATTTATCTTTATTTATGTGTGTGTACATGTATGCCACATGTGTACAAACTCATGGAGGCCAAAGTGTCAGATCCCCCTGGAACTGTCATTACAGGTGGTTTTGAACTACCTGAGGTGGGCTTTGGAGTGAGACTCAAGAGAGCATCTCTCGCATTCCTAGAAACCATTCTTATGGAAACGATCCCTCCTAAGCTGAGGTGTGGAGGAACTAATGCATGTGCCCATGTTTCTCTTCAAAGTTTTCCCAACTTCCTCAGACCTTCTGTGAGGCTACTTTGAAAAGTCACAACTTTGCGAAGCCTTACATTTATATGTAGATGTTGTTGGCAGGCCCAGAATTTCCATTTGATTTTAAGCATGTTTAGAAGGCTGGAGAGATGGATCAGCAGTTAAAAGTGCATACTGTTCTTCCAGAGGACTCAAGTTTGGTTTCCAAAGCCCACCTCAGGTGGGCACATGAATGGAACACGGGGCTAGTTAGCACTGTGAGAACTTCAGCTGGCTACCGCACTGGAGGTTGTGGACTTCAGTTTGGTATCACACACACCTGCATTGAAGTTCAGGTCTCTTCAATTTCCATGGCTACATTAGTAGCTGCTCCTTAGTCTTTCATCCATGGCATAAGCATGATTTTTAGGCCTTCCTACAAGTTGATCATGAGAAACTGTTGTGAAAACTGAGGTGAAACTGCTCACTAAACTTCTTACACACATACTATACTCAGTTTTACAGGTACCCTGAAAAGCCCATGCACAAGGTAGGTGACTGACTTGAAGACACTCAGAGTTATACAAAAATGTCAATGCTATAATCTCAGTTCAGCTGTTCAGAGAAGAAAACATTTTAGCTTTCTCCATGAACTCATGATGAACCAAAAAGACTTTTTGTATTCTTCAAATACATACTGATATGGTTATTGTCATTCTAGCCATCAATGGTAATTAATTTTTAAAGAAAACTCTATGTGTTTACCTTCACAGTGTGTGTTGAAATCATAAAACACATCTAATGAACATCATTTGACTGAGGAAATGAATATGGAAGCAGAAAAACATCCCACAAACTAGACCATGAATAGTAGAGAGAAATGAGCAGTAGAAAAACCTCAAGGGAAGAGATAAAACATGTCAACACAGGTCACACAGAAAGGCCTTAAGGAACTGCTGACTTCCAACTAAGTCTTGCAATATCCTGCATGGGAAAATGGGCACAAGCCAGTCTATATGCTTAGCCTGAGCAACAGCATGGAAATTTGAATGCATTGTGCTTGGCAGAAACCAGTCACCCAATGGGACTGGAGATTAGTGTATGAAAGATGGAGCTGGCAATGAGAAGGCCCAGTCATCACCATGTTTGAGTCCAACACGTCTCCTTGAGCTTGGATTCTGAGAATGGATGCTGTCTTCCCAAAGGGTTTTTGGAATTAGTTTTCATTGTTTCCAGGGTATCTCAGGATTACATTCCAATTTACATAAATCCTTCTTGGAATCTAGTCATGAGCAGGTCTGCATTACTTAAAAGGAAAATAAGATTGAGAGGAGATCAAGGGAACTCAGGTCTGCAGTCTTTCTGCTTTATGACAGCAACAGCCTCAGTTTACTGGTTCCTGCTACTACATAGCCATGCACTTTTCAGGCATTGCTGTAGGTAGGAGTATTTTGACACTTTTGAAGTCAAATAAATGCAGATCTAGGATCCTGAGGAAAGAGCCAAAAGCATTTATTAGCAGGACACACAAATAACTGCAGAGAGAACAGGTAATTTTAAAATTGTCTGGATCAGAGTTGGGCCCTGACATTATTATTATTATGATTTTTTTTCCTAAAATGACCAGAATGATTCAATCAGTAGTAAAATTCCATTTTGTTATACAGTGTCAAAGCACATGGCACCTTTGTGTTGGATCTCCATGATAAGATAATAGAGATTGCAATACGCATGCCTCTGTGGCATTCATCACTGGCTTGAAGCCATATTTTTCAAAATCTATAAACATTGAACATATACCCATGAACCTATCATATACCTGTCATATATTTATCTGTACAATCTTTAAAGTCTTTAGAGCAGTCAGTTTAGATGCTTATCTCATCATTGTTCTACAGAAAATATTTTATATCCATGTTAATAAATAATAAAAAATACCAAATTTTAATGCTATCAAGTCATTAACTAAACAAGGGTGAATGCATGTCCTTAAGTAGTAAGCCATCAGTGAATGATCATTGTAAAAATGATACTGAAACACAGGCAAATGTTCTCATAAAACATGAGAGGAAGACATCGATTGATATTTGCTTTGTAATTCCCTGTAAAAAAGCAGAGAGGAGATAGTAAAGAATAAACAGAGAAATAAAAATGAATATTTTCATGGGAAAATTCATACTTCTCTATTTTAATTTTTATTTTATAATCCTATATTTGTAATCAACATTCACAAATCAATCCCCGTTTCAGATGCAGTGCTGATTTCCAAGCTTGATGCTGAGTGTCTGAAATACTGTATAATCTTCATAATCAGATGAGGGGTCTCCACCTGCACTTGGAATTCTGCACACTTCACTGGAGAATAAATTCTCTATACATTTATAGAGTTGAGAACATGCTATAGTACATGCTGGGTAGAGGTGGGGGCCTCTCAGTGGATAAATTAAATCATATAGCCTACACTTTCAGAGTTGAGATCTAAAACATAGTAGTCTCGATATTTCAATATTCCCAGGAAAATCCAAAGTGCTGTTATTAAACATCATGTACAGCATGAAAGATTTCTGAAAGGAAAGTAACTGCACATTTGTTGTACACTGAGGTCGGAGAACCCGAAGGTCAAAGGGAAGGATGAAGTGCAGAGAGACAGGCCAAAGGAGAAGTGATTCTAACAGGCACAGCACAGAAATGACACAGAAAGCAATAGGGCAGACACTGTGCAGACCTACAACATGGAAAAAGAAGAGTCTGAAGATGGACAATGGATAATTTGTGGGTTTTGGTGAGAAGATACTGATTACACGGCACGGTAAGAGACAGGGATTCTGAGAGGGGCCTGCATCTCTGGACATAGCTGTGAGGGAGTGTCACATAGTGTGAAGACATTTCTGCCAAGCAGTGAGTGATTCTGCCTAACAATGCCACGTGTATCACAGGTGTGAGTTCACTGACTCTACCCTTGCTGTCATCCTAAAGGAGAAAAAGGTGTTTGATATTGTCCAACAACAGGAGTGTGATCACATTAACATCTGAATTAAAAAAAAATTCATTTACATTCCTGCTAATAATATTGCAGGAGTGATTTCTTTAGGTTCATCACCACCATTTATTGTTTTGTTCTTTTGGTGACAGTCATTCTGGCTTCAGTGTGATAGAATCTGCATGCACCTTTGATTTGCATTTTCTTAATGGCTATAGCTGTTGAACAAGGTAATTATTGGCTATTTTGTACGTCTTTTGAAAAACAACAGACAAATTTATGTGCCAGATCATTGGCTTGAGTGTTTTGAGATGTGTGGAATCTAAAGAAAAGTTATTGAAGACTACATGAAAGTGGAGGTGGGATTATTAGGGAAGAGGTGGGGTACTACAGGGATGGAAGTAAAGAGGCACTAAGAAGGGGAGACATGAGATTAAAGTATACGATATGCACAAGAAAAATTGTAACAGTGAATTCCACCATTTTGTGCAATTTATAAAGAGTAAAATATTTCTCAAATATATTTTAATTCTTTAGTTGATATAAACAGAGATAAGAAACAATTAATTTACAGAGGATCAAAAATCCGAGCCTCTTATATTGGTTCTTTGAACACTGTTGAGAATAGCTAAGCCCTATGTTGGGTGAAAGGGCAGTTAAGAATGTATTAAATGTAGATGTTTGGCTGCAGACCATCACAATTTAGCTAACCGGATTGATACAGTAAACTGTTTGAAGCAGCCCCAAGTGCTTTGATCTGCTGGTGCTGCCACTTTCCTGTCCTGTGGATTGAACTTGAATTTGCAGCTGTGACATATGTCTGCCAACTGCATCTCACAGTTCTGTAGACATAGGTTCAGGGCAAAAGGAAATTTATTCTTTGCTAATTCAACCCCCCATCAGAAATGGAATTAGCCTCCTTACAATCTAATCTTTAAGGTACAAGCCCAGACCAAGAACATGTCTACTGACTGAACTCACTCTGACTAGCTTTCTTCTGAACTCAGAGCTGTACTGAACTCAAATGACTCTTGCTGTTAGCTGACTTTGCTGAACTCCCCTGTGTCTCTCCTCATACTGCCTCAGTGTTTTATCTGCCTGCCTCTCTAAACTTAGAGCTGCCTTTACTGGGCGTGCCCTCACTCTGACTCATTCTGCTAACTCTTCCTCTGATTTGTCACTTTACCCACTCTCCATTCTGATTCATCTCAGATATCCCTTCCTGTCTGACATTGATTCCTTCTGAACTCTGCTTTCTGTCTCTGCTTCTTCCTCTGCTTCTACTTGCGTCTGTCTTGGGGATTAAAGGTATGTGCACCACTGTCTTCTGAATACTGAGATTAAAGGTGTATACTAACATTCTTTCTACCCTAGAGCAGCCATGCTGATGTATTAAAAGATTAAATGTTCTGCTACACAGTTCCTCCTCAATGTCCTCCCAGGGTATTCCTCATGTTGATTATAAGGGTGCTGGCTGTTTTCTTCCTAAAAGGTCCATGTGTGAGACAACTTTTATAAGGTATGGCAGATTACTTGGGTGTCCCTGCCAAATGTATTTAGTGCACCTGACATCAACACAGCTGAGATTGACAGCTTGAGTCGCAAGCTCCCTTCAAACATACCTTTTTCAGTGTTTCTGTCTCCATCCTTTCTCTGCTGTTGACTGTTAGTAACACCAAACAGTATGTCATTGCTCCATGTCAAGATCCAAATCATCCTTCAATTACTAGTGCATGTTTGCATTATGTTTTCTAAGTCACATGCAAAGTGAAAAACTCAAAGTGTAAAAAATAAATCGATTTAGAAATATGAACAAATAGTTAATAATGACACCTGAACATAAAGTGTGCCTGGTGTACATGAAAGAAGAAATAATTCTACCTAATAACTTCAACTTTGACTGTAAGTATAGTTCAGAACAGTTCAAAAAAAGTATTACTTATTAAACAAATTTCCAATCCAAAGTCAAAAGAAGATTTAATACACAGAACTGTAGAAGCCAATTACCACAAATGATGGATTCCAAAAATAACTGGAATTCTGAAGTCATTGAGTTTTAAGGATTATCAAAAGAATAGAAAAACGTAAGGCAGACAGACATATGACATTCTGGAAAATACGTTAGGATTTTAAAATTTCAGCAAATACTCCAGTAAAGATCCTATATTGAAGACACACAAAGAGAAAGATTGATGTAAAAGAAGCATCCATGGGAAGAGAGATGGGCAAAGCTGTTCTTGTGTTCATGTATTAGGTGTTGCAAACATGAACTTCCAACAGCTGTGTTTATCTGTACAAGATCAAGCCTATCAATCTTCCAGCAAGGAGATGTGATGAGGGATTCTGGATTCCCTTCCCCCCTCAGATAAGGAATTGGTGACTTCTGGGAGAGGGTGAGTCAACTTTCTTTGTGATGTGACCCCTGGACAATTCTACAGCCATATGCATATAAGCAACACTAATTGGATTCAGTGAATGTCCTACCTTGGTTTCTCTTTCTGTGATAAGACTATGACCAAACCAACTTGGGGGCAAAGGGGGTTAATTTCATTCTACAGTTTACATTCCATCACAAAGAGAACAAGACAGGAACCCAGAAAACCAGGACTGGGTGGAGGAATTGTAGCAGAGACCATGGATGAACACTTCTTACTGGCTTACTTCTTATGGCTTTCTCAGATACTTTTCTTATTCAAACCAAGACCACCTGCTAGGGTAGCACTGGCCACAGAAAATGTCCCACAGACTTGCTTACACGCTAATCTGATGGAGGTATTTTCTTTGTTGAGGTTCCCTCTTCCTAGCTGAGCCCAGGTGTGTTAAACTAAGGAAAAAACTAACCAGAGCAGTGGATTAACAAAGTGTCAATGAAGTTAGAAAGGCATCTGTTGGGGTGACCACAAGGGAAACTAGTGGAAGTGGACAGTAGAAATGATTAAGATATATATGGATACGTGTACAACATTTTCAAAAATAATTACAAAATAAAGATCAGGAAAAATTATCATATAAATTTACCACATGGAAACACTAATAAATAGATACTTAGGTAACTAGTTTATGGAGCTTTGAGTTTACCCAAGCCTGATTTACTTGAGTAAATCCTCAAGTTCTCCTGTAAGGGCCATAAATACCACTGTGCATTGAAAATAATCTGCCATTTTTGCTTACACAAACATCAAGTCATGGGCTGGTGTCACCATACAGCAGCTTAGACTCTAGCTTACACCAGTCACCAGAAGGGGTTGTTACAAACCATATTTCTAGCTCTCACACTGGACATTTCTCATTCAGTCAGTGTGTGTTAGTTCTGAACAATTGTATTTCTAGTGACTATTTCTGAGACTTAGTTTTCTTTGGGATATGGTGGCCCCTGGTAAGTTGTCTAGGCCCCAGTGAATATGGTCCCATACCCATGTACGTATCTGCAGCAATAATTGAACTCAATGGGTTATTTAATTAACGTTGACAAGAGTGGGAAACTATATACTAAGAACCACTGAGTTTGAATTTCCAATTTGACAAAAACAAAACAAAACGAAAAACAAAATAAAACAACCAGTCATGAGTTTTGAGGTATTAAAAATAAAGAGACTTCTGAGTAAGATGGTAGACTAGAAGCTGTGTCTGAGTGAGAAGATGAGTACAGATGAGGGAATGAGGGAATTTGCTGTGCACACCAGCAAATGTCTTCCAGCTGTTGTAATCAATTACAGAGGATGGAGGAGAGTAAAAGTGAGCTTGCTAGTGAAAAAAACAAAAACAAAAAGCAAAAAGACCTTATTGCTGATGATATCACTTACTTGTGTCGTTGAAGATGGAGAAAATTGAGATTGTACCCAACTAGAAGCTTCATTCCTGCTGACTAGTATTCACAGTGCTGTAAGGTAATAAACATGCTACCATAAAAGAAAAGTACATGTCAGTCTCACCCACCTATAACTCCTGCAAGCTACAATTGAGATCTACCTTCAAGATATACCCACTAGTGAAATAGTGGCATATATTTTATGGGAATAACCAACCTCTTTGTTAGATTAAGACTCACTCAGTGAATGGAACTCATACCTGACACTGACTGTTAATGAGTCCAAGAACCTAAGACCCAATGAGTCATGAGGCTACTGTTTTTATTTGGCTAAGTATGAACATAGAATAAATTGATGCCTAATGATATACTGTTATATACAGCAATAAGTGCATTGTTCAATCCTCACTAGATAAGTTTCTTGTAGTAATTAACATAAAGATTCACTAATTTTTGATACCCTTAGCCCTTAAAAAAATTCTATAAACTACACATTGTACACCCAGCATCCCAGTACTGCTGTCTCTTAACTTTAGCATGAACACAATTGCATAAATATCTCCTGCTGCAAGACAAAGTAGAAGCTTACTATGATAGGTAAATAATGAGAGTTAACTATGGCCAACTCCCTTTAAGGAAGAACAAATTATGTAATTTGTATTGAAGACAATTTTACACAAAAAGTAAAATTAACCGAGTGGAAAAAATAAAAGTTAAAATTAGAAGACACATTCATTCCCAATATATGTACAAAAGTTCAACAATGAAACACAAAACATTGGAGACAACAACATACCATAGCATCTCTCCAATCCTGACTAATGGAAACCAAAGATCTTTGGAAAGCTAAAATGCTGGAAAGAGTTCAGAATCACTCTTTAAAAAGAATCAATAACCAGATGGAGTTATTCAAATAAGTGAATGAGTGAGGTAAAGAAATCAACTCAAGACCGAAATGAAAAATGTACTAAAGGTAAAAAATTAGATACTTGTAGAATTAATTAAAAATTTTAGATGTAAAAATCAGCAAGTAAACTGAAACATAGAAAAATATTCAAACAAAAATTCTGAAAATGAAAGTCAATTTATCAAAGGCACATCAGGAAGGATCCTCAACATACAAGACCAAGCAAATGAATGAATTTCAGGGATGGAGAATTAAGTCACAGCAATAATGCTTGTTAGAGGTAAAACTGAATATTCCCCATATACTTGGGAAATCTGGAATACAGTCAAGAGAATAGATCTAAGAAGACAACGTAGAGTAGAAAAGCTGCAATAACATATAAAGGAACATACAATCTGTTTAATGAAATTATGTCACAAACCAACGGAAAGAAATGAACATACAAACACAGGAGACATTTAGGACACCAAAAAGAACCTGTACAAGACACTACAGTGAGGAGTTAAAAACATGAAGTAAAGAAATAGTATTAAATATTGTAAGAACATGTTTCCAGCTGTGACTACCCAGCCACCAGAAGAGAAGTCAGGCAGATCCTTGCTTAATCCACCCACCAGGACACCCTGCTCTCCCAAAGGCCAATCCACTGCTATCTCCACATAATAAAGACAATTTACAGCAAGCCCACAGCCAACATCAAATTAAACAGAGGGAAACCAAAAGCAATTCCACTAAAATCAGGAACAAGTCAAGGTTGTCCCCTCTCTTCATATCTACTCAATGGAGTACTTGAAGTTCTAGCTAGAGCAATAAGACATCAGAAGGAGATGAAGGGGATGTGACTTAGAAAGGAGGTAGTCAGATGGTATGATAGTATATATAAGCAAACTCAAAAATTCTACCAAAGAACTCCTACAACTGATAAACAATTTCGGTGAAGTGGCTGATCAACTCAAAAAATCTGTAGCCCTCCTGTACAGAAATGACAAATGCACTGAGAAAGAGATCAAGAAATCAATATCTTCACAATAGCCACAAATAACCTAAGGTATCTTGGGATGACTCTAACCAAGCAAGTGAAAGACTTATATGACAAAAACTTTAAGGCCATGAAGAGCAAAATTGAAGATCTCAGAAAATGGAAAGATATTCCATGCTCTTGGGTTGGTAGGATTAACACAGTAATAATGGCCATTTTACCAAAAGCAATCTACAGATTTAATGCAATCCCTATCAAAATCCCAACACAATTCTTTACAGACATTGAAAGGGTAAATACTCAAGTTCATATGGTAAACAAAAAAAAACTGAGGATATCTAAAATAATCCAAAAAATAAAAATAAAAATAAAAGAATTTCTGGAGGTATCAACATCCCTGATCTTAAGCTGTACTACAGAGACATAGTAATAAAAACAGCATGATATTGGCACAAAAACAGACATGAGGATCCAGAAATAAATCCACACACTTATGGACACCTGATCTTTGATAAAGAAGCCAGAAACATATAATGAAAAGAAAAAAGAAAGAATCTAACAAATGCTGCTGGCCTACTTGGATATCCGCATGTAGAAGGTTACAAATTGATCCATTGATCCGTATCTATCACTGTGCACAAAACTCAAGTCCAAATGGATCAAAGACCTCAACATAAAATCAGATATACTGAAACTGATAGAGGAGAAAGTAGGGAATAGCCTTGAGTGCATTGGCACAGGAGACAATTTCCTGAACAGAACACTGATGACTCAGTTTCTAAGATCAGTGATTAATAAACAGGACCTCATGAAACTGAAAAGCTTATATAAGGCAAAGGACACTGTCAATAAGACAAAACAACAGCCTACGGAATGGGAAAAGATCTTCATCAATTCCACTTCTGATAGAGGGCTAATATCCAAAATATATAAAGAACTCAAGAAATGAGATATCAACAAAATAAATAACCCAATTAAAAATGGGATGCAGATCTAAACAAAGAATTCTCAAAAGAGGAAACTCACAAAACAATTTTTTGTGGGATCTGTATACTATTTTCCATAGTGACTAAACATTTTATATATACCAGTCATATAAAACGGTCCTGATGTGTCCATATCATCTCTATAATACTTAGTTTATAGAGTTTTGTTTGTTTGTTTGTTTGGGAGATAATAATAAAATCAGATGTGAGCTAATGTTCTGATAGATGTTAGATGGTATTTTATTGTAGTTTTAATTTTTATTTCCCTAACAATTATTGATATTGATTAATTTTTCATATAGATACTGTTCTTCATTCATTTTTAACTGGGTTGCATTACTTTTGTTATTGAATCATTGGAATAGTATCCTGTCCTCTCTCCAGATGTTCACTTGACTTGCTGATTCCCTTAACCAACCTCAGTAGGTTTTACAAGTGACTATCATGTTTAATAGGCTATAATAAGAACAGTGGGTGCTGAGAAGGCACCAAAAGCTTTGTCTGATGCTTTATGTGGGTTGGCTTTAAGGTGCCAGTTCTGTTTGTGAATTGCTTTTGTCAGATCTGGCAATCGTCTTTATTCTCTCCTTTATTCCATTCCCATGATACTTAATGATTGTTTTGTGTGGGTAATATGACCCAAGTGTTGAACCCCAGATCACTGACATTTTCTTGACTGTGTACATCTCCACACACATTACTCCTTCTTAAGACAGTTGGCCTATAAATAGCCTCCAAAGTTAAATACGGTTTTAATAATAATAATTTTGTTTATTTTGAGCAAATACCAGTTGCCTCAAAAGTTCCTATCAGAACAACTATATGCTGTTTCAGCAATGTATATTAAGGTAAGAATTAACACTTATTTAGATGACATATGATGCGATGAGTTGTGAAACAGCTTCCGACATAGGCATCTAAGTTGCCCAACCACACCCCATGCCTGATTATTCTTCTAGAGAACAGCTTCTACTGACTGACTCTTTCCTCCATACCATCCTTGCTCAGAAAGTTTCCTCTGAAATTAAAAATTTTTATAAAGGCCAGGAGTGGTCCACATGTGTAATCCAGCCCTACGGAGGCTGAGTTAGGAAGATCCCTGTGGATTGAAGGCCATTCTGCATTGCTCTGTGGTCTTAATACCAGTCTAAAACACACATCAAAATTCTGTGTCAAAACAAACTCAAAGCCTGCCAGTGGTGGCACATGCCATTAGTCCTAGCACTCAGGAGGCAGAGGCAGGCAGATCTCTGTGAGTTCAAGGCCAGCCTGGTCTACAGAGTGGGTTCCAGGACAGCCAAAGTTACAACAGAGAAACCCTATCTTGAAAAACCAAAAACCCAAACAAAACAAAACAGATTGAGCTACTGTATGATCTAATCACCCCATTTCTGGGTATTTAACCAATAGAGTTCTAAAAACCTCATAGAGAATACTCTGTATTAAGAAGTTCAATGAAGCATTATTCACAACAGCTTCAAAATGGAAACAAATTTTGTGTCAAACAAATTTTGTGTCAATGGACAGATACATTGATAAAGAAAAGGTGGTATGAGTGTGCAAAGAATTATTATTCTTTACAGCCCTTGTAAAGGAACCACATACTGCAACACAGATGAACTCAGAGGACATGAGGCTAATTGAAAGAAACCAAGCACAGAGGGCAGCATATGAGGTATTCATTGAAATCATACCTATAGAAACAGAATGGAAAGTGGCTTCCAGGGCTGGGGACAAGGACCTAGTGAGTCACTGTGCAAGAGATTTAGAGTTTCAGTCATGCAAAATGAGAAAGGTCTGTTAGTCTACAGTCCAGTATCAAGCCTGTAGTTGATAGTACTGCTCTATCTACTTCACATTCGCGAGCAGGCTATGTTTCATGTTATGGGTTTCATAACCACTGTTTTAAGTGACTAGATCAAAGAGATATAAGAAAGAAAAGAAATTTATACAATTCTTATGAGACATGTGCATGAACACAAAAGAGCAAGAATACAAGAGAGGATGGGCCACCTGTAAAAGAAAATCTAAAAGAAAAAGTGCAACATGTGTTAGGGTGTAATAAAGAAAGAGACCAAAGGAATCAAATAAAGGAGCCAGACAAACTGACTACTCAGTCAGTATTCACGTAGATACAAAGAGTTAAAGGGGAGATGACCTTAAAAAAGATTGAAGAATGCCTTCCTCTGAGACAGAAGAGCAATGGAGGAGCTAAGAGTAGAAACAGGCAAGTTCCACAAAGGTGAGCATTATGTTTTACCTGTGACATAAGCAATTGACTTTATTTTTATCATCAAAATACAATAAAACCAGAGAAGACTTGTGACTGGAGAGGTCATCAAGTTTCTGTAATTGATAGTGAGGAATAGAACAGGTATTTTTGGGAAAGAATTTTGGTCAAAGGCAATGAGAAACTTCAGAATGATTGGCCCATTAATTTTCAGTTAAATGAGCTCTCTTAAGGATGCAATCTTGTAATATCGGAAAGGTTCCATAATTGGAAAATGTCTTAAATTAATACAGCAAAACAGTAAGTCAGGGAATTGTGCAGGCTTAAAAGAATCAGGATGCTTAGGAACAGTACTCACTTAAGAAAATGTGTGCTGTGTGATAATAGAGAAAATGAGAAATATAAAGCTATAGAAAATGACAGGGTAGAAAGATGGTAGGATATCTTTCTCTAGGTACTGAAATATGGTGATTTATTTATGGTGATATTAATATGGTGAATGATATATACCTTTCAGTATTTCCAAAATTTATACAATTCACAATGAAACATTAGTCATGGGCTGATTATCTTGTGGTTCAATTAGTTATGCAGGTTCTTCTGCTGTGGCTTCCTTAGGCTGTATGGGAGACAGGGAGAGGGAATTCCTGGGATTTGGGAATGGAAACGGCTCTTAATTTCCTGGTCTTCTTTACATTCCTTGCTAAGTGTCAAGAATTTCAACACAAATGACCAAACCACTGCAAACACAGCCTGTGCAGAGACTGCGCTTCAAGAGTATTCAAACATGTAATGAACCATGCTTAAAGTCAAACACACATCTAAACCCTTGTGACCTCTGATTTTAAATCTTATTAGCATTTCTTTCTTTTAATTCTACACCTATTCAATATAATTTGTCGATTACCTCCAATCTCACTTTTAAAAGAAGTTTTATAATAAAGATAAGAAACAGGAAAAAGAAAAAAAGAAAAAGATTCCAAAAGAGTCCAAGAAAGGCAGGGATATCATATTAACAGCAGAACTTTTTATCAGCAATCTCAAAGCCCAGAAAAGCATGGAATGATACATTTCAACTACAGAAAGTAAAATTTGTCAATCAAAATTATCATGCCTAGTAGTTATTTCTGGAACTTGATGGAGAAATAAGATTATTTCTAACAAGCTGAAATTTGGGTCATTTATGATAACCATCATTGCAAACAATTCTGATGGAAATGCTGTATGTGGAAGAAAAAGTTAGTCTCATGCACGAGAACACAGAAAGAATGGAATTGCAAGAGAGAAACACATGAATAAAGAACAGCTAGAAAGGGATAAATCATGACCAACTCCTCAAACACGCAAATGCTTAATACTAACAGGGGAGGAGGATGATAACTACCAAAAATAACCCAACCTTGAGAATATCAAATTTCAAAATTGCAGTAAACAGCAAACCCCTCTCAATAATAATCCTAAATGTAACTGGATCAACTCACCAATAAAGAGACACAGACAAGGGTCTAGAGCAATAACTCAGCTGTTAAAGGCGCTGACTGCTTTTTCAGAGGACCTGGGTTCAATTCCCAGTGCCCAGATGGTGGCTCATAACAGTGTGTAATGCCAGTTCATGGGATTCAACATTTTTTCTGGCCTCTGCATACATCAGGCATTCTCGTGGTACAAAAACATACATATACCTTACACATAAAATAAAATAAAACATTAAAAAGGTGTAGACTAGCTAATTGGATTAGAAAAAAAAAGATCCAACTACCTCTCAACCCCAAGAAATGCACTGAGTTAGCAAAGACAAGAAAAAAAACATAAGTTGAATGATGGAAACCAATCAATCAACTGAACAGAAGTCACAAGATGATTATTTCTTATATCTAATAAACTAGAATTCAAACAAAATAATGTGTAAGAATGGATATAAGGAGACATTGTGTATTAATAAAGAGATTAATCCATCATGAAGATATAACAAATATAAGCATTTATATACTGATGAAGGCTCTAAATTTCAATATAGAAATGCTAACACAATGATACTGAGAGACTTGAACTTCTCACTCATATTTAGATATGTTGAGAAAACCAAAAATCAGTAAAGAAACTTCCAACCTAAATTTTATTGTGGATTTCTGGAATTAATAAATATCTAATCCAACAAATGAGGAATGCATATTCCTCTTAGCAACACATTAAGCAATCATTGACAAGTAAAAATATTGATATGATTCCTTTTGTTTTATTAGACTACAGTGGAATAAAATCATTAATCAATAATGAGAAAACCTCAGACTACACCAATAGAGAATGAACAATATACTTTCAAATTAACAATGGAACACTCAAAAATCAAAGAGAAAATTAAAATTTTCATAGGCTCAAACAAAAGTAACAACACTACATATCAAACCCTATACTGTAGATCCAAGGAAGTCCTAAGTGAAAATTTTATAGCTATAACTATTCACATTAATGAATGAAAAATATCTGCAATAAATAGTCTAACGATGCAACTCAAAGCTTTCAAACAAAAAGTAAAATCTCAAATGATCAGATGACAAGACACAGTAAAGCTAAAGTAGAAATTAATGCGATGGAGACTAAAAAAAAAGAAAAAATAGAATTAAAAAAAAAAGTTGTTTCTTTGAAAAAAATGAGCATGATTAAAAGTCTTCTGATCAAGCTAATAACAAAAAGAAAGATGAGAATAACAATAATGAAATTAAAGTTTGGTAGGGAATTTTCCTGTAGATACTAATGAAATCTTAAGGATAATCAGGAATGAATAATTTGAAAACTTTTCTTTCAAAAAGTGGAAAAGCTATAGAAAATGTATCAATTTCCAAACTTATGTGGTCTGCCTAAGCTAAATTCTGAGGACACAAATAATTGAAATAGATCCATAATATAAAATAAAATCGAAGTTGTAATTACACACACACACACACACACACACACACACACACACACACACTCCCAGGACTGGATTGATTCTGAGTTATATTCTACCAAATAATTAAGAAAGATTTAATACTAAGAGTTGTAAACTGTTTCATAAAACAAAATGGAAAGGAGCACTACAAATTATGAAGTCAGGATTACCCTCGTATCGAAACTGAATAAAGATACAACAAAATATAAAAACTGTAGACTAACTTCTCTGGTGCACAAAGAGATGCAAAGCCTTTCAGTGAAATACTTGAAAACCAAATTCAATTGCACATTCAGAAGATAATATTCTACATCCAAGTTGGTTTCCTGTCAAATACACAAATTAATAAATGAAAATACACATATCTATAATCTAATGTTATTCAAAGCCTGAAGTCTCTCCCATCATAGAAACTGGAATATTATCTTTCTCCTTCCTTCCTTTCTACCTTCTTTTCTCCCTTCCCTTCTTTCTCCCTTCCTCCCTCCCTCCCTCCACTCCTTCCTTCCTTTTTTCCCTCCTTCCTTTTTTTCTCCCTTCCTCCCTTCCTTTCTCCCTCCCTTCCTCTTTTCCTTTATTCCATCCATCCTTCTTTCCTTCCTTCCTTCCTTTCTCCTTTTCTTCTTTTCTTGCTTCCTTCCTTCCTACCTGTCTTCCTTCCTCCCTCTCTTTCACTGTTTCCTCATCTCTCTTTTCTTTACTTTCAGTTTCTCACACTTTTTTCTATCTTCTTTATCTGTACATTGTACATAACAATGGGTTTCCTAGAAACATTTTCCTTCAAGTATGTACCATGTACTCTGCCCATATTGACACATTCCCTTACTTTCCCCCAACACCTCATCTCCTTTTTCTCTCAGGTGACCCTGGTTCTCTTGTATATATTACACAAATGAGAGAAATTATGACATATTTGTATTTATCAAAAAGCTACTTGATTTATTAAGATCATACCTGCTGTTCTTTATAAAGAGAAAAAAATTGTCTTCATTTCAAGATGTCATAATTCCTATGAAGAATGTCCTAGAGATTTTAGAACAAAAAGTTGCTAGAATAAATAAATATATATTTAATGAAGCTTAGTGATTAATTTTTGGCATATAAATCAATTATCTTATTATAAAACAAGCAATGGAAAACTCAAAGTATAAAATTAGAAGATAATATAAAGTCTAAAATATTATAAAATGTTCTTATGTAAATGATATAGATTTATACGCTATAATTGATGAAACTTCATTGATTGAAAAAAATATGATAGTGATCTTAATAATGAACTGTTATACCATTTCAACTGAGTAGACATTTTTAACACATTGTACTAAAGTTGGTAACAAAGGTACCAACTTTGCCATGGGAATCTGTAGATTTGGTACAGTATCAATCAAAATTCCCAGGGGAATTTTTGAAAGAATAGCTGGTTTATATTTTTCAAAATTAAAAATACATAGAATAACCAAACAATTTTTAAATATGACAATAAAATTTTAAGACTATTATCTGCTTTCAAATTGTTATAGAGTTCAAATAGTCAACAAATATGTTACTGAAGTAAATAAAAATGAATAGATGAAGTAAAGTTATTCAGAATTAGCATTCAGAAATTTCAGCGTTTCCTAACTTTTCATGATCTGGACAGTTTGGGGTTGGATTTATTGTTCTGATATTTTGAGTGAAAGTGAATAAAGAGAGCAATGTTACTAAGAGAAAGAGGGACAACATCTGAGGAGTCTAGGCTCAAGGTTCTAAGAGTCCTCTGTCCGCATGGTCACCCAGGATGCTCAGCTTTTCAAGCATTTGGCAGAATGTACTTGAATGTCAGTTTACATGATATTTCCTCTTAGGTACACCAAGGTTATGACGCAGATGAAGTCCCTTCTCATTACACAATATCGTGGTGTATGATAAGGTCACTGCTTTCTTTTCGTACTGTGTGTGAGTTAATACATCTAATATTTTATCAGATTTATTTATTTAGTGTGTGTGTGCATATGTGATGGTGTATGTGGGGAGTATCTGAGGACAAGTTGGGGCACTCAGTTCCTTCCTTCCTTCCTTCCTTCCTTCCTTCCTTCCTTCCTTCCTTCCTTCCTTCCTTCCTTCCATTCATCCTTCTTTCACTACCTCCCTCCCTCCCTCCTTCCCCATTCTCTTCGTTCATTTTTCCCTTTGTTCTGTAGTTCCTTACTTCTTTTGGATCCCAGGAATTTAACTCAGGTCATTAGGCTTGGCAGAATGTGCCTTTACCTACCTAAACATCTCACCATCCCTGAGTAAACATGTTTTAAGATTCTTATAGAAGATTCTATCAAATAGTTTAAGTGGCACTAATATTTTTTAACACTGAGTAACATTTGGTGTGCTTTGAATTTAAAATATTTTATATATTTGACAGCTGTTTTCATAAATTCATTCTTGGGTAATTTGTATTTTGTTACTTTCTTATATCATTCTATCTGCTAATAGATAATCATCCAACTGAAAAATTCTAACACTGCACCTTTATATTGAATATTGCTACTTTACTGGATTCTCTTAAAGTTTTCAGTGTTTTTAATTGCTATTTTTTGGTATTCAGATAGATAATGGACAATAAAGATGAACAGAAGATGGCATTGCTTCATGACAAGACATCATATTACATTTGGGACAATTTGGATCCCATATTAATCCATAAAACAGTCTTATATATTAAATATAACAAAAAATAGAAAATTATGGACTCCATACGGGAATATATTGATTCGGGATCATTGCTGTTCTCACCATCTGATAACTACTGAACCAATGATTCAGGGACAAACCCAGAACCGTCTATTGTTAATGAGTACCCCAGTGGCTGATCTGTACAGACGACTCGTGATAAGAGTTGATTATGCATGACACATACATAAGAAAAATTAAAACTCATTATGTTCTTGGATAAAAAGTGAATTCAATAATAATTTTCAACAAATTCATCTATTCTCTGATCATTGTATTGCTTTTCAGTTTAAAATAAGTTCTCATGGGGTTCCATCATTAAGCAAGAATCCATCAAGTTATTTTCTACTTCAGCAATAATAGGGTCTTAAGAAGTATTCTGACTCGATAATTCTGAGGAGCCTCATGAGTTTGTCAGTTTGGGGAATATTTCTTCTTATGGTAGTGGTTCTATTGATGTGAGGGAGAGACAGAAGAGCCCCGTGAAAGAGGAGTTGTGTTGACGGGGAAGTGAAGATTACATTCATTCACTTAATAATAGGATCAGCTAAATGATTTGTGCAATGACAAGCAGAACAAAAATGCAGTGTTCTTTGTTCAGAAGATGTAAAGAGTGCTGAAACAGCAATAGCTGGTATTGAAGCACACCTGGGGGCCTCCCAAGCAGAAGAGCCTCTGAACTCTGGGTTGCAAGCTCTCAAAGCTGGCCCAGCAGTTCATCCTCAAAAGAAGACACCATTTAACATTAATGGTAGCCTCAGCTTTTCATGTGCACACTATCACCCTTTTGGAACCATTCTGCATAGAGTTTTGAACAAGATTGCAAATAGTAAAACTTTTTAAAGGACGTTCATTTTTCAAACACTCTTTCCTCCGGTGACTTAATTATTACTTTCCCAAACCAAAAGCCTTCCTTGCATAGTGATTTAAATTCCTCCTGTGGAAACTTCTTTATCTTTTAAAATATGCTAATATTGCTATGTAGTAAAATCTTTGCAAAAATAAAGAAACACACATGAGGGTAATTCCAAACGTGGATTTTAGGATGTCCAGAAATACAAAAGCCATTTTTACTAGTTACAAAATCTTCAATTATTCTTGGAAACAAGGATTTTTTTTTTAGTCTCTCAGAACTAATCATCCTAAAGAGATTCAAAGGTTTAAAACTTGGAATAATTTTGACTTTGTCAAGTTCCTTTCAATTTGGGAATCCTTTCAGTGAAAGGAAAAATGTATTCTCACTCACCAGAAGGTTATTAGTGAAATATTCTCATTTGAACACCATTACCACTAGCAGAACATCCTGCTAGTTTTTTCAGTAATGAGAAAAGGCATTTTTTAAATATTAGAGACTAAGCCTTCGTATAACTCTTCTTAATGTAGGAGCTGTACAAAAATTATATTCATTCTCTCAGCCCTACACCTGTGTAAGTTCAAGATGGAGTCAGAGAGTGGTCTGGATTTCAATGCTGATGGATACTACAGTATTCCTAAGCATCCAACACCAGTCCCAAACCATCACTCAGGTCACCTCAGTAGCTTAAGTCATTAAATTCTCATTGCTTACAAAACTCCTTGTTCTTAATTTAGAACACTAGAGCCCATTCAAGCTATTTCTTAAAGAATAATGTCTCCAATAGTTGTTGTCTTTGGAGATTCATTAATGTTTCTGTTTTTGTTTATCCATTAATTGTATCAATAAGAACAGTGAAAGCAATTTATTAAATATTATATTTGAATAACATTGAAACATATTTACAGTCAGCTATGAAGTAAATGTCATTCCTTTGATTCTGAAGAGTTCAAGACCATCCCAGTCAACATAGTGAGTTCCAGACCACCCAGTATTATATACACAAAATCCTTATTTTAAACAACTCAACTAGTGAATAATAAAAACATAAGATGAAGAGAAACTGAGAAAAATATACCACTGTTACCTCTTAACTCCATACATACTTAAGCACACATTGAACATGAACCTTCATGTACACATGTACATAGAAACAAACATATACATATCACACTTGTACATAGTAAATTAATAAATTTTAAAATGACAGCATACACTTAAGTAATTTTACTTTGGTATGATTAATTTTCAAATAAAAATCTATATGTAAGCAATAAGTTACTAATACAATAAAAAACAGTTCTGATAATGCCCAAGGAGTCTACAGTTCATTGTACCTTCACTAGGATTAAGGATATAAATGTCACTGAAATCTTGTATATCATTCAAAACATTGAAGCTAGTCTCCCTTGTATATGATGTACAGGTAGTCTCAAACCCTTCATCTTGAGGCTAGTTAAAAAAAAAAGAATTTGAACACTTCTTGAATCAGTTCACCTTACTCACATACTGTTTGATCAGAAGTCAAGAGTGAGGTGGGGAGGCTCACAGAATGAGGACTCTGGGAGTAAGGAAGACTGGTGATGTCCCAGAACCAGTGAGACTCAATCAGAACATCCCAAGAGGGACTCCAGGAGGCATCTTATCACACACCTGTCTCCAGTATTAATATGATTTTATTACCTCTAAAGTGTTTATTCATGATGTTTTATAAACAGTATTTTCAGTAAAAGGTATAGTCATCAATATAATTTTTACTATCTTATTATTTACTTACATACATAGTTATTAAACTGGGTTATTACTCATACCTCTAAATGATTTTTTTCATTTAGTATTTCCTTTTAGAGAACATAGAAAAAGAACAAAATATGTGTTTATAATGTTACTTCCATTATTTCTTAGAAAAATTAGAAGCTTCATAATCATTAGCGGCAATGAAAGATTATGGATTCTGAAGTAAATACATTTTAAAATATTGCAAGATGGTGGTGGAAAAGGAGTTCCAGACAGCTGAACCCTAAACACTTTCTTTTTATTTTCCAAGACAGGGTTTCTCTGTTGTAGCTCTGGTTGTCCTGGAACTCACTCTACAGACCAGGATGGCCTCAAACTCACAGACATCCTGCTGCCTCTGACTCTTGAGTGCTAGGTGGGATTAATGGTGTGTGCCACCACCACCTGGTAGAAAATACTTCCAATAATTCATCTTGAGTAGGTCTAGAAAATTTGTCTGCACATTTTAATAAGGGTAGAGGCTGTCTGAGAATATGTCACTGGGCTTTACCTTCTCACAGTGCCTGTCAGTCATATAACTCAGTGTGAGCCCAAGTCATTGAGAGTTAAATTTTATTATGAGACTGAAGGAACAATACTGTCTCAAAGACATCCAGATGTGAAAGCTTGCAACCTGTGAATGTGCTACCCTGTACAATGGCCAAATGCCATCTCAACATTTAATGTAAATCACATCTTGATGACATAACTCAATCCATGTAGTTTTGATTTAGAGAATAATTATAGAGATAAAACTTGGTTTGGACTTAGAATAAAATAAGAATAGTTAATATGCATCAGTTTCATCAGGACAAATATAAACAAGTTTAGCTAGCTATACCCTTTTCAGATAAAATTTATGTGTCCATGAATTGCTGTGGTGACACTAGCAAGACATGGAGAGATATGAGATTTGAAGGAAAGGAAGGAATGACATGTAATGAAGATGAGAGATCATGCTTTTATTGCATGGTCTTCTATGGAATTTGACAATAATTACAGTACCAAGTGGCTGAAGAATCAGTCAAAGAAAAATCCCCTTCTTGTCCTCCTGCCTCTGCCCCTCAGGAGCTAAAGTTAATGATGTGGTATCACCAGGCCTAGAACCACATTATTCTATGAGGCAGGAGCTCACAGATTGGGTGGACCAGTTATCCAGCAAGTGCAAGGATCCTATATCTGATTCCCAGCGCTGGGGTTACAGACCTGTTACTATGCCTGGCTTTTTACTTAGGTATTGGAGATCAGAACTGAGATCCCCATACTTGTGCAGCAAGCACTTTAACAACTGAGCTATCTCTCAAGCCCCCATGTTGCCATTTTTACCTGTGACTTTCTCTTTTGTAATCATAATCTTGTCATTGTATTATTCTAAGTATACACTGATAGTTTTGCTTATTTCTATATTGTAAAACTCTTGAAATGAAGTATTTATTCTCCTAACATCTCAATTCTCTTTAGTCATATTTCCTTATGCAGATCTTTTAGCTGATGGAATAAATGTCTAGTTAAATAATTAGGTAAATAAAAGCTAGATTTTTAGAATGTAATCATTTGTCCAAACAGTCTTTCTTTACAAAAACCAATTTTGTTAACATTTCAAAGAAGCATGAAACTATCATAATCATTATGATTTCTTAGGATATAAGACAATCAGGCACCTTTTCTAGCTTCTATTGTTTAAGATATATCTTGCACTCTAATATTAGTTAACTGAGACAGATCATGAAAAAATATTTCTGGCAACTACTGAGAACATTCATTTGCTGGGACACATTACTATATATTAGACAAAATCCATGTACAAGAGACTGATTTAGTATTCATAGATTATAGCTGAGATTACAAAGATGAAAAAGATTACAAAGAAGAAGAAGATACAAAGGCTAATATGCCTTTCCTTACCTCTGAAGATATCTGTGCAGGTACTTAGTAAAAATGAATCCCTTTTCTAGTGGAAAAATAATTAACACAATCAATCTTGTTCTCTTTATAGCCTTTGGATACAAATTTCTGGTTAAGCCTGTGTTTACTAAAAAATGTGTTTGAAGAATTTTAATATAAAATACTCTACTAATATTAAGGTGAAATGGAAAAAATAAAACTATTGTCGAAGATTCTTTCAAGTGTGTATGCATAGGAGTATTAGTTACTATGATATAAAATACTAGAAAATGATTATAGAAACAATTTAAATTTTCTTCATCCAGATATGGCATGAAGTGAAGAGCAAAATCTTTAATGTCTTATTTTATACATCTTTATTTATTTTGTGTGAGAGTGGGTACATACTTTCTGTAGTTGGTTGATTCTTTCCTTTTATGAAATTAAGTGATAGAATTTGGAAGCAAATGCTTTTACCCACAAAGCCATCTCATCAGCCCAATAACATAATATTTCTTTTTTAATCATGTGACGTGAATGCAACAATTTGAAGCTCAACAAGGAGGAAACAATTAAAACCCTGACTTCGAGAAAATGTGGGATAACTCCCAAAAGTGATTTCCCTTTGCTTCACATGTTAAGGCATTGGTGAATTTTTATAGAAACGTACATCAGCCAAGTAGACTCAACTCTTGATAAGACATGAATGTGTTTATAACTAATTAGAAAAGAAATTTCCCTAATGTTTTTCTGTGACATAAAAGATAATTGTTAATACTATGAACTGGGAAAAGGGAGTTAACCTGTTTACAGAAACTGAAAATAATACTAGGAGCAAGTGTGATATTATTTACATCATACAGAAGGTCCAGTGTGGGGGTTTTCTCCTTCCACTTACAGGTTTTCTATCCATTTGACATCCTCAGCTCAGCACTGGCCTGCAGGAAAGGCAGAGATAGGTTCCTCTGTGCTCTGCCTCACATCTCCTTTCACCAGGGCTTGGTTAAGATAATGTTTGCAGCTTGGCTTTCTTGGCATACTTCTAAGTTTTATACTCTCTTCTCTTGCACCCTCTCTCTATTATGGCACCGTTATGGTCTCTTAACCCTCCAGATCTAAGTTTTTTGTTTTGTTTTGTTTTTTCCCAGGATCACAATCAGAATCATACTATTTTCCCACATCTAAACTCCCCACCATTTATCTTGAGCATAACACGCATGTCCTCAAGATACACTGTTATTATTTTTCTCTTGGTTACAACAAAAAACCTTAAGGAAGAAAAGGCATATTTTGCACCATAGTTTGAATGTACAATTCTTCATATTGGGTAAGGAATGGTGGCAGGAGCATGGAGCAGCTGGTCACTTTGTATTCACCGTTAGGAAGCAAAGAAGAATGGATACTGGTATTCAGTTTTCCTCCTCCTCTTTCTTTAGACCAGATCCCCAGCTCATGATATAGCACCATTCACATTCAATGTGGGTCTTCCAAATTAATAAAATAATCTAGAAAATTCATCAGACATGCACAAAGCTTTGTCTCCATGGTGACTATAAATCATATCAAGTTGACAATCAAGACTAACCCTCACAATATCTGGAATAAAAAATATGACCAGGCAACCTACGGTTCTCAAAGAGGTAAGTGGTTTATCATAAGTATCCATGAGTCACCTGGGGGAAAATTTCCATGAATATCATTGGCATTGTGAAAGGAAAATCATTCTAATTTTTAAAATATTCTTAAATGTTGAATATGTACTTGGATGTAGTATAGATTATTTTAAAATATTCCCAAATAATAGCTAATAATACAGGTTTAACTAAATGTGAAATTTAGCTGTTGCAGATTCCCTAAAGCTATCCTTAAAGGGATAGATTGTTATGTGGATGTTGAGACTGACGATGTCTCATGCATGCATACATAATCATCATGGGGATTAAATGTTTATTACTTATACAGCTTATTTTCTAAGGAAATAACATTATTTTCAATGACTTTGACATACGATTTAAGTAAGAACCATGCTAGCAAAACCTGATGGTGGTTCCAGATGTTTAGAAACTGCATGATGGTATCTCTTCCTTGAGATCCTTTCTCCCCATCAGCTTCCAACTCCTGGAGTCCCACTTCTTGATCTACTAATGATAAAAATAGACCATTAATTTTCTCACTCACTCATTTGTTTATCACTATTATGTTTGCAGTTTATACTAGGAGATAAATGGAGGTGGTATAGAGAAAGAACAAAAGAAAAGAAGAGCAAAAGGAGAAGGAATTGTGAGGGAGGATGAAAGAGAGAGAAAGAGAAAGAGAGAGAGAAAGAGAGAGAGACTGCTTCCATTTATTTCAACTTTTAGTGTCACTAATTTTCTATTATTCAAATCGAAAGATTAATTTTTCTTGACGTTCTTTCTGACTATATCTAATAACTTCCATATCACTATAAATACACATTAAGAAACAGTACTTTATCGGGCAGTGGTGGCTCATGCCTTTAATCCCAGCACTCAGGAGGCAGATGCAAACAGATCTCTGTAAGTCTACAGCATGAGTTCCAGGACAGCTAGAGTTACCACAGAGAAACTCTGTCTCAAAAACAACAACAACAACAAAATGTAACAATTATGAAACAGTGCTTTCTGTCATTAACAGTGATAGAAAAAGAAAAAAAAAACTCCACGTGAATCAAGTGGTAAAAGGCACTAGATAAATGGTAGCTAGTTGTTATCAACCGATCTAGAAACAATGTACTCAGCAACTCGCCCCTCAGGCAAAGAATTGAAAAAAGAAATCAATCTCGTGTGTTAAATGATTTTCTGTTATGAATATCTACCTACCTACCCATCTATCCATCCATCTATCTATCTATCTATCTATCCATTTACCTAAGGCTGAGTAATTTGAAAGGAAACTGGATTTACTTCTCCAAAAGGTATGTGGAGGATCTAATCCTCACAAGTAATTGTTTGTACATGGTTTTACAACAGATGTAATTGATTAAGTTGTTCTTAAAAGATAATATTAGAACACAAATATAGACATCAGGTGAAAAAAGAGAATGCAGTGCTACAACAATGAGACAACATCAAGGTTACCACTGAAGCCAGGAAGACAAGAGCAGAGAGCACTTCCACTCTGTCCCAGAGGAGCATATCCCTACTGATGTATTATGTTTGTACTTCTAAACTTCAGAAATGGAAGACAGTATTCTCTTTCAAACTATGCTGTTTGTGTTACTTTGTTACAGTGACTCTAGGGTACTAATATATATAATATTTAAAAACTAATATATATGAAGATTACTTTAATTCCAAGAGAAGAAAACATCTTAAAAATTCACATAGAAAACACATTTGTCTGACCCAAAGTAAATCACATAGGCACAGAGGATTCTATAACTTACAAAGAAAGCTAACCAAGAGAGGAGACCATAACTGACCCAGGATAAGGTACATGAATGCAGGAGTTCTACAACTCCTGGTGGAACCTGTGGATACAGGGAGGAAACTGAAGCTAAACCTATATAATGCAATTAGCATGAGGGTTCCATAATATGTGACAAATGCTAAAGAAGCAGGGAAAAGGATTTGACCAAGGGTGGGGCATTAAGTTGCATAGAACAACACCTGCTGGTGACCATGGTGGGAACAGTTTCAAACCATAGATAGTGACTGCTACTGAAGATAATAGCTGACTCAGAGGTGATTAGTGATAGAGCCTGTGACCCACAATTCCAAACTTCAAAGAAGGAAATGACATCTCAAACCTACTAAAATTTAACCTAACCCTAACCCCTCCTGAACACTGAGAATGGATACACTGGAAGAAAGAAAAGGGGCTCTTGGTGAGAGAGAAGAGACATACAGTGAGAGAGAGAGACAGAGAGAGAGAGAGAGAGAGAGAGAGAGAGAGAGAGAGAGAGCGGGTGGAGAGGGAGAGAGGGAAAGAGAGAGACTTGTGCAATAAACTGACTCAAGAAGTTTAGGACCTAGTGCAGGAACATCAATGACAAGAGATGGCTCCTCCAAAATCATTAGCCCTACAGAAATAATTTCAGTGAGAATGACTTGGAAGAATTCTCTGAACAAAGAACTCAAGAGTGATTATAATTTTTTCAAAAAACTGAAAATAAAGCATGAATCTACTCTAAAGGAATAGAAACAAAGAGCTGAATGAAATTAGGAACCCAATCCAAGACAAAAAAGCAGAATCTAATAAGAGGCAGAAATGCTGGGAAATGCTTGTCTTGAAAAACCAAACAAACAAACAAAACAACAAAAACATTAGAAATAATAAAGAAAGGCAGGAGCACTAAAACCACTCTCCAGGGTTACTGCAAGGAACACTTGCAACTAAAGGGGAGAATAAGCACACGCAAGAGGTCACAGTAGATAAACAGACAGTTAAAGAAAGGTGGTCTACAAAAGCACTGCAAAGCACACAAAGTGACCAAAATTAATATACTTTTTTTAAAAAAAATAATAACTTGGGAAGCAAATGGTCTCAACTTTCCAATCAAAAGACACAGAATAGCACATGGAATTAAAAAACAAGATCTGTCTTTGTACTATCTCCAAGAAACACACTTTAGTATTAAAGACAGAATACTCCTTAAAGTAGAAGCATACAGAAAAAAGATATCCAAGTAAAAGGAACTCAAAAAGTAGCAGAGATACCCATTCTAATATCAGACAAAGACTTGAGATGGAAACTAGTCAGGAGAGATGAAGAACATTCCTTCATACTCATTAAGGGAATGATCCATCAAGAGGATTTCAGATATGTGTCAAACTCAGGTGCACCCAACTTCAAAAAGCCATGCTACTAGAAAAAAGCCACACAGTGATAATGGGCAGCTTCAGCATCCTACTATCATCAATAGATAGATCATCTATAAAGAAAAACTGAACAAAAAACTGGAGTTTGATGACATCAATCAAAGATAACTAACAAACATCTACAGAATCTTCCAGCCAAATATTAAAGAATATATATTTTTCTCAAGAGCACATGTACTTTCTCCCAAATTGATCACACATTAGGAGAGAAAACAAGTTTTAAGAAATATGAACAAACTGAAATGACATTCTGTATTTCATATAGCCACAGTGTAATAAAGTTACAAATCAACAGCTAAGGAAGGCATACAAATTCCTGAAGACTAATATACTACCAAATGATAATTGGTTCACTAAATAAATAAAGAAATAATTTTTAAAATCCTATAATTAAATAAAGATGAAAAATATATATCAAAATCTTTGAGGCATAGTAAAGGCATTCCTCAGAGAAAAGTATGTAGTGGTAAGTACCTACATTAGAAAATCAGAGAGAATTAAAATAAATAAATTCAAATACATTGAACCAATATAAAGAATTGGTTCTTTGAAAAGTAAAACAAAACTGACAACATCTTAGGCAAATTAACAAAAAGAAAGAGAGATAGCATAAATTAATAAGATGAGAAATAAAAATGGATAAATTATTAAAGATACCTCCCTATGAGCTATTGGTCAGCAAGAACAACAAAGTCTCCAAAATAACACAAACTAATGGCATTACTTTTTTTCCTGTACAACTGGATGGTAAAATCTTATTTCTGAAGACCCCACACACTTGGTTGCATGTCATAGATAAATCAATCTCATACTGACAGAAATCTCCTCCTTCCTGATTAGATTTCCTAGTGTTGGAAAGAAGAATGTGGGCCATTGGGGGAGAAAACATATCAGTGGTTTTACTCAGATGTGAACCTATGTGATACTACACCAACTCACAAGGCAAGATGTGCCTACTGATACAATAATGGCATGGCTGATATTGAGGTAACCAATTACCTTCTGATGATTAGAAGTGACTCATAGAAGAGAATTTGTGTTTAGTTGTATAAACTTTGTCAAAAACTATGGTTAAAGAGGTCATAGGTCATTGGAAGAAGCCAATTATCATTTTTTTTTGCTCAACCGTCTTGTTGTCAAACAGTTTTATATATTCATATATTTGTGCTGCTCTCAACTTTGGTCAGAGAGCTTTCTTTTTGTTAAAAAGCAGCAGTCAGAGCAAATACTCATAACTGATCAAAGCTGTGAGAGTATACACATCTGTGGAACACTCATTCCTAAATTGAGTGTCTGTATCAGGACCCACCCCAATCCTACTTGCTCTGCATAGCACAGATTCTGACATGAAGACTTTATTGAAGTTAATATAGCATAACTGAGGGAACTGAAATTATTCTGAAGTCTGGAAGAGAAATTAAATAAAGTAGAAAAGCTATTCAAGACAAGTGGGAAACTAATAAATAGTATGATTCGAGTTTAAGTCATACCATAAAACAGATAAAATAAAGAATGGGGAAAATGTGCAAAAGCAATACAAGATAGCTTCTTAGTTGATTAAAGGTATCAACCCATAGGAAACACCCCAAACCAGAAAAACATCAATAATGCTAAAGACAAAACTAAGCCTGAGATGACAGTAAGGTTGCTCATTCATAAATCTAGATATGGAAATGATAGAAAGAATGCAGTTTATTCTCCCAAAGGTAGAGATAATGGGACCATCAATTGTGAGTCATCAAGCAATTTACTATCCCGGGGCATTACAATGGTGTGAATTCCTAACTGATTTTCAAACTCCTTTGAGCATCTTCAATGGCTGTGAGGGGCCAAGCCAGCCACCCAGCAATGTTTAAGGAGTGGAAAGATCATGTGTATAGATTGTTTTCTGTGTGTGGCTGTGGTCTAGATTAAATGCTACCAAGATGTTTTCTCTGTCTGACCATCCTCATATGGCAGATGATTGCCACCACAGGAGAATCCTAAGGAAGTCTGGAGTTTAATTAACAATGTTACATCAATTCCAGTTTCTTGGTTTTGACAAAATAATATGATGATAAAAGATGTTAGGAACAAGAGACTCAGAAAGACTATCTATAGAACTTGATGAAGTAAAATTATTCAACAAGGACAAAAGAAGTATGTGTAGTGGTTCATTGTCCCTGGCTCTACTTTTTCTTAATTTATAACTATTTGGAGTAAAGAATGTGAGAGGCAACATGTAACAGACAACCAAGAGGCTGAGCACATTTGTGCCACTGAAGACAGGACATTCCTCATCAGCACAGATACAAACACATAGAGAAGCATGTGAGGTTTTAGAGACAGGTAAACAAGGACAAGGCAGAGAGAAGGCTTTGAGACTTCTCTGAAGGCTAGAGGCAAGCTTTCCCTCTGAATATGTGAGTGGAGTACCAGTTAATCTTTTGGGCTAAGAACTTGTCAGAAGATAGCAAGGCTGGGTAATCTCTGAATCATAACTTCCTTCTAAGAGCACAGGGCTAAAGAAAGGGCAAGAGTACTGGCAAGTTGTGTGCTAATGTTAGTTAATGTTTGCTCCCCAGAAACACATCAATACTACAGCCTCCAAGATTTTACAGAGACCAAAACAGGAGTAAATTTTATCTGAAATCTCTGAAACCCCCTGAGAAGACCGATGGAAGACTCTCTGAGCAAACCTGTTAAGAAGGCAGGCATTGGGGTGGATGAGAATTGAGGGTGACAAAATAGTCTCTCACTTCAGAACTCCAGCCTGCGAGGCAAGTAGAGCTGTCAGTCGAAATTCTGTTTTACACTACATCTCCCCAAAAGGAAGGTTTTCTTTTTGGTGGCTCTTTGATTCTAAAGAGCAGAAAATTGTGAGGAATGAAAATGAAAAAAGAAAGAAAATAGAAAACTGAGTGGTTTGAGGGTAGAAGAGATTTCACTAAGTGTTTTAAAATTCTGTTGGGAAGTTTGGAGCCTGAGGGAATGCAAAGACAAGAAGAAATGCTGGAGAAACTGCATTAAACCCTCCCTCCAATAACCTTTAGATATATGAATAAACACTGAACATTAGTTATCTCTGACTTTTGGTTTGTTTTTAATTGAAATCAATGCTGTTCTGAGACTGAATTACATGATCTCTCATATGCTTTTAAAACTTAGGGTTTTAATTTTTTTATTTTATTTTATTGATATGAGTGCTTTGCCTACACATATGCCTGTGTACCACATGTGTACCACATGTGTACCACATGAACCACATGTGTCTGGTGGCCAGAAAAGGGAATTGGATCCCCTGACACTGGAGTTACAGACTATTGTGTATTGTTATGCAGTTGCTGGGAATTGAACCTAAGTCCTCTGGAAGAACAACCAGCTATTCTTTACTGAACAACTTCTCTAGCCCCACAAGCCATGGTTTCTTTAGTCACAGAAGACACTAACTGTATCCACAAGGCTGCCGTTGGGATGTTGCACAACAAACAACAGTATTTACTGTTCTCTGGGATTGTCTGAGAATTCTCAAAATTCAGATGGATGTGTTACACATCAGAGACTAACTACATTTCTGTCAGCATGACCCAGAACTAGGTATTTTTAAAATTCCCCAAGATTGTATTGTACAGCTTAGACCAAGACCCACTGAGTTGTAGGTGTGGGAGTAAGCTGGAAGCATGAAGAACACATTCCTGTCTACAGATTATTGGATGATTTATTTTTAATCTGAGGTTAGGAGCAGTCATCTCACATTTCCAAATTAAAGCATCTATGTCTCTATGAATGTGTGCAAAGGAGATGCTCACAGTTCATCTCTCTCTGTCGTCCCTGTACATGCTCACTGCTCGTGTCTCTGTCTTCTCTTCACATGCTCACAGTTCATATCTCTCTGTCTTGCCTTTCCATACTCACAGCTCATGTCTCTTTGTTGCCTTCCCATGCACAGAACTCATGTCTCTGTCTCCTTCACATGCTCACAGCTCATGTCTCTTTGTTGCCTTCCCTTAACATGCTCACAGCTCATGTCTCTCTGTCACCTTTCCTTCCCTTTACATGCTCACAGCTCATGTCTCTCTGTCTCCTTCACACGCTCACAGCTCGTGTCTCTCTGTCTCCTTTCCTCTGTTTCTGGGCCATTCTGCTCACTGCCACACTAATCTAATTTTTCTACCAACAGGGTCATGATAAATAACACAAATAAATATGATGTTTCAATAGGAGACAGTTTGGGATTTGATAAGGTGTGGATGCCCCTAATAAGGCCTTGTTTTCATATAACTTTATAAATAAGCATTTTATACATGATATTTCAAGTGCATTTGAAAAACGAGATGAAATCATACATCATAATTATTTTCATACAAATTTTATTAATGTGTAAAACAAGACTGAAGCATATATTCTACTCATTTTATTCCTCTAATATGTGCTAAAAAATATCCAATAGCATTTTATGTGATCTCTTTTTACTCTGTTTAAAGGAAAGCTATGAAACAGATGATGTCCTGCTGACAACTACCCAGGAGGCAGGCTTCGAAGAGGCATGTGGGAAGCTGAAAGCAGTTTCAAAGTGATGAGGGGGAGCCAGCAGCACAAACCCTATTAACAAATAATGGGATTTGCACATTTCCAGCTTCTCCAAAGAGGAACTCTCTTGCATGTCTCTTCTTACTATTTGTTTTCACTTAAAATACTATTAAATGCTCTTCTACACTTGGAACAGAGCACGTCTTCTTGTCGTGCCCATTATCAGCCACAATAAATAGATTTGTACTCAGAGATTCGGGCACTTTAATTACCACTGTGCACTTTTCTCAAGTAGTAAAAAGAAAATATCAACTTTTATGTGTCCCCTTTGATACAATCTTTATACAGTTCCAGATATTTATTCCCCTCTCTGGAAAAGAAAAAAAAATGATCTGATGGTACAGATTGTCTTTAAAAAAAATCAATAGTTAAACTTAAAAAGTGATAACAGTTGAAGCAAAGCAGAGAAGCTTCTTCAACAAATTAAATAAGTGGACATGGGCAGCACTTTATGACTTTGGGTTTCAAATGACCTAAAAAGGAGACATAATGAGAACAGCTCAAATAAGAGGAGGCTTCAGCAGACAGCTACTAAGTCACAGATTCACTTTACTGCAGAGTGAAAAGAGTTCATCTCTCATGAAGAAACATGTATGTTTGGCATTTGATTACAATATTTACAAGTTGAACAATGTCAGTCAATTAACCTAACCTGCCTGTGTGCCATAGTCAGGAGCACAGAATAAAAGCAATAAAAGCATGTGTATATATATATATATACACACACACACACACACACACAAACATATTGGTAGATTAATAAAATACCTACGTGGTATCTATGTTAGCAAACCAACCAAATAAGCACTCAGCACCTGGTAGGTATATTTTCCTGCTGGGAAATTTTGTCCTCAACACGCAATATAGTCAGTGAAAAAGAATGTAGGGTCTTTTTAAATCCTCAAAGAATTGTTCCTGATTATTTTTGTGAGCTCTGACCTTATTTGAAAGTGGGCTAAATAGCTGACCACTGTCTACTTTATATGCATGTTGCACTTTTCATGTGAGGCAGTTAAAAGCTTTGGCCACATGGCGACACTTCAGTTTGAACAATCCCACAATAACTTTTCCTTCTGAAAAGACCTCAGGTCCTATTCCTAGAGATGATTATGAAGACCAAGTCAGTAACTGTGATTTCCATTCACAAGGAAACAACAGTGTCCTCTTGATTTAAAAAGAAAGAATAATCTAATGATTTCTCTAGAACACATCACTGGGGATGTAATTTGTTGTCCTGTATGGCAGAATTTGGAAACTTGAAATTACAAGAATGACAGAAACATCACTTGCATTTCCAGCCTTAATAGTGTGATCACTATGCTGGGAATGTGTCACTCTTTGCTGACTAATGTCCCTTTGGCACTACAGGTCATTTTTGATGAGTAATGCTGCTATGGCTAAAGGCTTCATTTTTGTATAGTAACATCCATTTACCAGAAATTCATACTAATAAACTTAAAAGCAATGAGATTTTTTGGGTCACAGTAGACAGGCTTGATTAATCAACATCTCTCTCTAGATACAGTTAAGAGAAAAAATTAAAGACTGAACCAATATATGAGATCTGTAATAAGAAAGGCAAGATACAAGAATTTTGATTGTCATTGTTTGGGAAAAGATATTTTTATTTCACTCTTTGTTTTGCCATAAAGGCAGAGGCAGAGGCTGGACCATGTGATGGCATGCTGCAGATTGGCCTGATTCTTAATGTAGCAAAGACACATATATTGTTCCCCAAAGACACAAATATTGAAAACGTGCCCCCCACCCCCAGCTAGTGAGTGGAAACCTTAGGAGATAGCGACTGTCCTGAAGTAGGTAGGTCACTGTGAGTTGCACCTGGAAGAACAAAATGAGACCCATTTCATTCTTTCATCTGCTTTTATTTTGATTACTGTACTCCATGATGTAAGGAGCGTCCTGAGCTACCAGCTACCACAGCCCAGCCATGCTGTTCTTTTCTCCTCAGGCCAATGATGGCCGGACAACTCTGAAAGCTGAGCCAAAACAAATCTTGCCCCATTTGATTAAATTTTGCAGGAATTTTTATACAGTGAAAGAGAGCTGACTGATACATGTGCATTTTAAACGGTGAGTTCCATTAAGTGAAGTAGTGTGTGGGGACGCTAAATTAAAAAACAGAAACAAATCTCTACCTTGTGTCCAATTATTTAAAACTTAGCATATGTGTATGCTTACTTAGCCTCCAATCTCACTAGTCTCAAGGTATCTATGAAAGGACATTAAGGGCTGCTTCTTTATAAAGGGTGACTTGGAGGTTCTGATAAAAAGATTTCTCTTTTCAACTCAATTTCTATTCAACTCAATTGTATTATGAACATTTACTCTCTTCTGTTAACACAGTGTCAATAAAACGTCATGCTTACTGATTCACTCCTTATTCTTGGAACAGATGGGAGTTGAGGTGAAAAAAAAAGTTCTGTTTTTATTGAAGAGGTTCTCAGTTTAGCAAAAGGTGGAAAGACACTCATGAAATTACAATGTACATCATTTAGTCAGTGCAATATTCTCTGGAGAGCTTCTTTGGGTTTCTCTTTATTTTCATAGCCTGATTTCTGAAGCCTCGCTCCTCTCAAATCAGGATCATATTTTATACCCCAAATACATGTCTGTCCAGGCTGCTTCCAAATCGTCCTATTTGGAGCAATGGTCATGCAGTACTTACATCACAGGTGTACAGCAGGGCCAGCACCGGCTTGACAGTCTTTAGTTACTATTTGAAATGAACATGAGTAATAGAGCAAGTATGACTTACTTCTTGCTCTTTATGACCAATTTCTTCCTGTATTTCTAAAATATAGTTTAAATAGTCTGCCATTAAACTCAGCTCAGAGATTTGGGTCCTTAATACCTGGCTCATTATCTTAAACAAAACTACCTTTATAATACCGTAGGGAGGCACAACCATCTTCTGAACAGATTACATTTGTAGAATCAATTCCTTTCTGTGTACCTAACCAGACATTTGAAGTGTACATCAGGTCAGCCTTCATCAAGTCTGCTACTCCATCTCTTTCATTAATAAAAAGAGACACTTCAAATTTCAGCTGGTAAGGGCCCAAAGAGCTCTTAGATCTGTGCATTATACAAACAGAAGAGTGACTGCAGAAATATCCTGTTTCTATTCTGCCATGCGGGTATTTCTAAAATGATTGCATTGATCTGGTTTCCGGAGCATGATTGTGATTTTTTCCCTCATTCTTTCAAGCATACTAATAGACAAGAAGGTGCTAGTTGCCCACAGATTTAAATTCTGAAGAAACATACACTAATGCTGTGCTCCAAGCCCGACCTTCTGCCTTCCCTGTGGAGTTTCATTAATTCTAGTGTAGGCTGCAGCAATGTTTGTTTGCAAAAATGCATGTAGCAGCAGGACAGAATCACATTCTCCTGGGATGCGACTTAGGTTGCAAAGGTGGTATTAGCAGTGGCAGATGCAATTCACAGGTAAGGAATTCAAAGCATAATAAAGTAAACAAGAAAATGAGTGCAGAAACTACTAGGAGCACACAAAGAAGATGTCAGTGGAAGTAGAAGGGGGCTATATTAGGGGGAGGGGCCTAAAAAGGGCAAAAGAAGATAACGAGAGAGGAAAAAGTAAATACATGTTTTCTTCAATGTGCAATCTGGATTTAACAGCATATATATGTATATGCTCTTAAATATATATAAATATATATATATATATAATACACATATATGACATGAAGGTGGAAGGCACTTGTTAGGAAGGAGAAAGGAATCAGTAGGAGAGAGGAGAGAAAACAAGAATGATGGGGAAAGAATATGAGAATGTTGAATTACATAAATATATGAAAATGCCATAGTGAAACCCATTATTTTGTACTCTAACGTTTTCAGTTTTAAAGTTTTAGTCCCGATATGATGATGTAGGCCTATAATTCCACCTATCTGAGCAGCTCAGGCAGGAGGATCACATGAACAAGGCCTGTCTGAGCAACTTAGAGGCAAACTGCCTTAAAATAAGACAGTGGAACATAGACGGCTGAGTATGTTTCTGTAGATCCAGAGTAGAGTACTTGCCTAGCCTGTGTGAAACACTAGGTTGTATCTTCCGCTCATAAAAATATCAACATTTTTATTTGTGAATTGGAAATTAGTCAACATTCATTGTCATGATTCCACAAGTATGTGGTATCTGCTGCATACAAAGGAGAAAATTCAGATTCAATAAAACAAGGAGAATGGCAGAAGACAGTAAACACGAGGCATTGCCCCTCACACTGTGGAGGGTGCAAACATGGAGTGAACAACCCAGAGACAAGAGAGGACAGGACCCACCAGAAACAGGACTTTGTCAGGATGGCTATTCCACAGAGTAGAAGAAGCTTGTTTCAGGTCCGATGCTGGGTGGCCTCTATTTTGTATTAGATATGTCTTCATTCAATGGGAACCCAGAGAAATTTTACAAAGAGAAGGCTTGAGATTTGATTAACACTTTATATAAGGAATTTTGCACAAGAGAGCTGTTTAACGCCGGAGCAGGCTAAAGTATTAATGGCAGTTAAGAGAATTTTGCATAAGTCTCAGCAAAACAAAAAAACAAAAAAAAGAAAAATCATGAGATGAAGTTGTGTTGATGAAACACAACTATTTCACAAATAAATATTGATTTATTATTTCTCTTCAACAGTCACTCCTATAAAAGGCAGGAACCTTATCTTCATTTTTATGTTCCTAGCATGTGCACTCACGGAAGTCTATACTGAGTGAGCAAATCTCCTTGACAGTAGTACTACAATGTGATCAAGGTCATTTCCAGGACTATCCCTACTGAGTCTAGCCTTTTTTTGGAACTAGTTCAGAGTGTGAGCCCCACACTCACAGCACCAGTCTCATCTGTAAGGACTTTGCTGGAATGCAGATTCTGAGGACCCATTTAGATAACTGGATAGGAATTTGCATTTTGATGAAAATCCTGAGTGGTTCAGTGAAAAAAGAAAGTCAGTGTTTATTGTTTAGCAAATGCCAACAGGAGAGAAAATTATCTTAATGCTAAAATATGTTTTCAGGAGCATTCGGGGTACAAAGGACACACGTAGTTTAACCCAGGAGCTAGAGAAAATGACTCAGTAACTCCTTAGTCTAGAACATCTATAAAATTAAAGGACTCAGACTAACTAGAAAATAACCCTTACCTCCTCAGCCAATTAGTACACTTGGATGTTGCAACCTTTCAATATTTTCTAGAGTCCACATTAATTTCTCACCCTGCATTTCGTTGCCTCATTGCTGTACCACCCCACAGTGTTTTCTTTCATTTATACTACCTTTTAGGAGTAATTGTGTTTAGAAAAGCATTTTTATGTCCCTCCAAACATATAAATTAATTAGTGCTCCCTAAAAATGTCAATTCTCAGGCTTCTCTCTGTTCTCGCTAACTTAATCCTTGCCCAATTTAAAGTCTAGAATCTATTATAGATCACCTCCGGCAATAATCAATTTTGTATCTGATTTCTCCAGATTCTTTGAAGTCTCAACTAATGGAGATCATATAACTTGGTTTATTGTCTTAGTACTCTAAAGAATAAGTACTGATAAGAGTTACATAATTATTATTATTTTTGCCTACATTTATACATTACTGTTATATGCCAGGCCACAGACTTACCTTCATATATGCATGTCTGACTCATGACCAGATAAAGTTCTTACAATTACTAGCTCAATGTTATCACTGAAAATCCAGTACCCAGAGGTAGGTTCCATGCACTGAATGACACCTTAGAACTGGCAGAGCCAGAGACTCCATGTAGATTGGCTCTATTTTCTGACCTGAACTCATTAAGAGATAAATATGGGACAGCAGTAGTCAAGATGTCAACATGAATGCTTAGTTGGGCAGAAATAAGATAAGAATATCTTTCTTACACTTTGGAAGATCCTTGAATTTGATTACCTAGAGTTTGGGGATTCTTATCACTTTTAAATTAATGAAAAAATGCATTTAGAGAAGTAACAATGTAGTTCAATTCAGTTACCTCTAGTAAGAAGATTCCTAGAGTCTTTACTTTGATTTTTAATCATTTATCAGTCTTGACACTTGTTCTAATATAGGAATACCCTCCCAGCTCTGTTCTCCAAATTGTCTTCAGTGTCATGTGGACAGGACACACTTAACTATCACATTCATTGGAACTCTCAGCTGTGAGGCAGGCTGTCAATGTGTGTGTGTGTGTGTATGCATTTGTCTGTGTGTGTATGTGTATGTGTATGTGTGTATGTGTGTGTATGTGTGTGTATGTGTGTGTATGTGTGGGTATATGTGTGTGTGTATCTGTGTGTGTATGTGTGTGTGTATGTGTTTGTCTATGTGTGCATATGTGTGCATCTGTGACTATGTGTGTGTATGTATATATGTGTGTATGTGGTTGTCTATGTGTATATGTGTGTACATGTGTATGCATGTGTGTATGTGTATATATGTGTGTGTTTGTGTGTGTATGTGTGTGTTTGTTTGCATGTATGTGTGTGTTTGTGTGTGTGTGTGCATTTCTCAGCTTTGCCAGCACTTCTAAGAGATGTTGCATTCACTGTTTCAGTTTATAAATGATTAATTTTTTCTATATATTTGGCTGTTTAAGTTTTTTTAAAATCCATATTCTACTTAAACAACAAATTTTGATAAAGCAGTGAAATTGTCAGGGAATAACAAAGATGCATAAAAAGATGACATCAGGGGATCATCACCTCCCTACAAGGAGCAGAGCCTTAACTGCTATATTATCATTTCTGAATAGAACTCATACTGTTCATGCTGCCAAGTAAATGTGCCAGTGAGAAAAGAAGCTTAGCTCAATTCCATTGATGTAACCCCAAAAGCCTTGAGAAACAGATTAAACAGCTATTTCTAACCTGGATGCTCGATTGAATGCATCCAATATTTCATGAATTCAGAATAATGATGTGACTATATATGATGTGGTTTCTTCAGACCGGAAATAATGCCTGTATTTTTTTTCTGACTTTCAGCATTATTTTATCTTGTTGATAGGAGAATGGAAGATCAGGGGAGCCAACTGTGTTCTGTTTGCTCACAGTCTTTCCAGTTCAGCACAGAAATCTCTTGGATGTTTTTGATTATCCTAGACCAAACCCATGGTCTCTAGAGTCTGGGATGAAGTGAACAATGAGAGTTGTTAAGAAAAGATAACATTGATTGCAACTATTTTGTGAATACATTTTTTTCTTTAGAATTTCTTCCATTTAAATTATTGTTGAAAAAATTTAAAAGCACCTTTTATTAAGCCCATTTCTATAATAGTGTGTGCATTTCCCAATCTTTCTAGACTCTGCAGAGTGCATTTCTTGAATCAGGCCTTGTAGGTCTGGCAAGAAGTGATGCTGAATTCAGCAGCACTCCACCCCTCCAATACTCCCAATCCCTCCAGACCTACCCTAGTCTCAAATGAAATTACCACTTCCACTATCCACTTCAACTTTTCTTTGACAGACTATATTTTTGTTGTTTTTTAGCACCTGTAGTTTTCATTGTGTGATGTCATTCATCAGAAGCAGCTAAAAAAAATTTCAAAAGAAAACAGAAAGACCCTCTTATGTGTGACATTGTAATTCACCAGAAAATGTTTGTCTCATCATCTCAAAATACAATTTTCTGTCTAACTACTCCCAAACCTGTAACATTTATCTACCCAACATTTATCTTCTCTGTAGAAATGCCTCCAACACTGGATCTCCAAATTCCCTTTAACAACATTCCTTTTTTCTTGCATTGTTGTCTTGTTATGCTATCAGAACTCCTCCTCAAGGAGAAGTATAAGCTACCACAGTGGCTTACCCATGTTATAATTTGACATGCCAAGAATGATCTGATCCTTGACATATATTCTAAAGGCAGGTTAAAGTTCCAGGCATCATTTTGTTGGAATTCTAGCCTCTGACTCTAACTCCCAAATCATAATTACTTACTGCAGATTCACTCTTCTTAATAATGAAACCATGTCTTCCATTGCTATATGCTCAGAAAAAAAAATCCTCCAATTATTGCTTTTCTTCCCTGGTCCATGTAGCTCACTTTGTGTTTGATAACACTGCAAATCAAATAGCAATCAGAATAATGAGCTGCCACCAGTTGGAGTCATAGTTGGTGCTACATATTGTCAAAGATTGTTCACACTAATCAACTAATAATGACATCGCCGTTTCTATCAAGCTAAACAAAATTCTTTCCATTGTGCAACACAATTACTAGTAATAACCTCAGAAACCTTTGCATGCTTGAAAAGTCTGTTCCAGAGATCATCTGGAGACCTATCAGGGAACGAGCCGGAAAAGACAGAGTCTACCAGATGGAGATTATTCTTTAGTAATTAACTAGACATTGCTCCTTTGGGTCTATAACAATTTCTAACATCACGAAACATTTCCTTTAGCATAATGATGTGTCTATATTAATACATTAGATGAGAAGTGGTTAGGAGATAGTGTTAAATATTAAACATTTCATACATGAATTATATTATTAATAGCCTTTCTTTAGTTTTTTCATTAAAAAGCATGCTAAAAGTGACAGTCAACAAACAATTTTAGAGGTATTAATATTAAAGAGAAGTCAATGAATTCATACTCATGACAAACGTGTTATTTTTTCATTTCTCAAGAGAATCATAGATTCATGATTATTAACATAGTAGTTAAGGATTTACTTTAAAATGGAGAAGCTAAAAATACCTTGAACATAGTTGGGTGGGGAACCTTAAAGATTCTTTGGCTTCTTTATGTGGAGTGGTCAACTTAGAGGTGTGGAGTTACATGATAAATGAGTCACGTTATTGTTGGTGACATGGATATCATATGTTCTTTTTAGAAAACACTTGAGAAGACAGTGCTCTTTCAGGGGTGGCAAGCATTTCATTAGGTTAAAGAAGCCATTCCCCCAGGTGTCATTGTCCAAATATGTGGAGAAAAGCGTGAAAACAGTGCTGGGTTCAAGCTGAGTGACACTGATGGGCTGACAGAAGGCCAAATTTGCTGGTATTGAAATGCAGATTTGGCAGAGATACAAATCCATGCCATTATTTTAGACCTTATAAGGCATTTTATCTGTGTGCCAACTGGTATCCTCAAGGTTCTTCTACCAATGGCCCAAGGTAAAGGCAAAGTAATCTACAGGAAGTTCTGATTGGTTAATTAATTCTCTAGCATGGCAGAGTACTTGCAACACACAATATATACTGATCACAATTACTTAGGCTACCTTACTGTCATCTCACCTGTAAAATTACTTCCCCCAAACAGGAAAAAATGTAGCTAGCTTGTCTCAAAGAAAACTGTATTAAAGAGGGTAAATGATGTGTGAGAAATACCTGTTTTGTCAGAACTATTTATTAAGGATCTACTAACCACAGATGTGGGTACTTAACAGAATGATCCTATGCAGTCTTAGCTTTATTATTTACGTGTTATTTATTTTGAACTGTCATACAAAGCATTAGGCTTTATTATAACATATTCAGATATATTTTCTCCCCTCACCCTCTCCTTGTGTTCTTCTATCCCCAGTAGCCTCATTTCCATGTCCGTGTCCTATGTGTCAGATTGCTCCCCCTTACTACTTATTCAACAGCTTTTCTCTCATCCTTTGGAGGCTTTTCTAGTTTCACGGCCTATATCCACCCAAACACACACACACACACACACACACACACACACACACACACACACAAACACACACACGTTAGAAGCCATGTTCTATATATGATACCATTTGGATATTTCTGAGACTGTGTTACCTCACTTAATATATATTCCAGATTCATCGATTTTCCTGAAATTTTCATTTGTTTTTACTGCTGAATAATAATCTGTTATGTATACATTCTACATTTTTATTCTCCTTATGTTACAGAAAAGAATGAAATCTGGGGTTGGGGAGATGGCTCAGTCTTTAAAGGCTAGGCTTACAACCAAAAACATAAGAATGAAGTCTGCAAATAGATGGGGACAAATTCTCTTCTCTCTTAAGAGTTAATCCAGTTGGACTATCACATGGCCAAGAGATCACCTGCCAGGAAGGGAGCAGGTATACCCTAATCTCTGCTAAAGAGGGTAAGTACTCCTTTAATGAGATAATGTACTTTTTCTTTCTCCGATTTTGTTTTTCCCCATTGTAGTTGCTCCAGAGCCCTCATGAGGATCTGTTAAGACTGTTCATCTTATTGAGTCTTGATACAGAATGGTGAACCCTTTCCTTCTTTTCTCTAACATGCTGGCCACAGCCTAAGTATAGTTTTCCTGGCCCTCTTGGCTTCTTTACTTGACTTTAAACCTCTCTCTGCTACATGGCTACTTGTTCACCATGTGGCTGATCTCCATGCTGACTTAACTAACTCAATCAACACCACCTTTTTTCTTTCTCTTCGCCATCTTTCTCTTCTTCAGGGCAGTTGTTGTAATTTACAGCTTGCCTGCCCTGGGATTTTACATTTCAAGTCTAAGAAACTCTTTCTTGAGCTTCCCTTTGAGTGTGTTCTTACATGCTTTTATTGATGGGACTAAGGACCCCATGTGTGGATGTAAAATGCTCTCATAACAAGCTTGACTAAGACTCTCAAAATTTGTAGTCACTTATTTATCTGTTGGTAGGTATCTGGGCTGGTTCCATTTCTTCACTATTGTGAACAACGCAGCAATAAATGTGGATGTACAGGTATCTCCTACAGGCCTAGTAACGGCATATCTGGTCAGAGGTTTTGTTTTTGATTTTTTGAGAATTTCCATACTGGTTTCTCCAATGGCTGTATTTCTCAATCCCAGCAGTGAATAGGAGTTCCCCTTTCCAACATACTCTCTTTAGCATATATTTTTGTCTACTTATTTGGTGATTACTGTTCTGATTGGAACGAGATGGAATAGCAAAAATTATTTTAATTTGCATTTCTCTGATGGTTCAAGATATTGAATACTTTTACTTATCTTTTGAGAACTACCTGTTTATGCTATGAATGAAAGCTTTGAAATGGTCTGCCTTTTACACGGAACCTTCTAGGATGTTGATTAGAAATGATTGTGAATAGTTTGGAATGTTGCAAGTCCAGAGCTAAATTATCTTGTGTGAACATTTTGGGCCCTGAATAGCCACTTATTTCTTACTTCTCTGTGTGACCTATCATCACTGTGACCATTAGAAAAATCCTCTGAGATATATAAGAAGAGTACTATGTCCTTATCTCTTATTAACAGAAGCCAAAGGGATGCTGGTACCTTTCCTAGCAAACAGAAAGTGAAGCATCTTGTGAGATTGTCTTGGACCTTGCAACCCTTGTACCAGCAGCCTGAAAATTATTGGGAAGCATATGAGAAAGTCTCCTAATCAACTCTCACTATCCTGCTGACTAACATACAGAGTTTTAACAAATTTATTGAGAAATTAACATGCACTTAACATTTGACAAACATTTTTCTAGGGATATACAGTTGATACAAACACTGATTTTAAACCACTTTGGATTAGGAATAAACAACTTGGCTAACTTCAGTAGGTCCTGGTATTTGTTACTGTGCATGGTTGCTGTTTATTTATTACAATCTTTAAAATTTGTTCTTCAATGAAGCGTGGAAAGGAACTGCAGTATTTGGTGCAGGTGCAGGATTGTTCAAGATTGGATCTGTCCTAGACTTTTCATCTTCTCTAACACTGAACTGTGATGCTGCTGAAAAACACAACTAGAGTTCTGAACTAGGGATTTCAAGAATGCAGACGCGGATTATTTTCACATTAAGATGTTTATGTGGCTGTCATGACTGCAAACAATACTCTGGCTTACTGCTTCACTAAGTGAGGTACTGAGAGTAGCTGAACGGAGAACTTGTCACAGCTGTGTACCTTTGTTTTTCCCGGCCCAGTATGGTCTTTTGCTGTCTTTTGTTTTTTTACCTGTCCCTCTGTAAGCAATTTAAAAAATAATTTTGATAAAATCTCACATATCTAACACATGTAAATCCTAAAGGCTAAACTAAAATCTATCATACTTACATAATTTATATATTTTTTGTGATTTGTTTTTGTTTTGTTTCATTTTTTTTAAAATTCTATGTTCATTGTTCTATGTTCTATTGATCATTCATTTAATTCTATGCTCATTTTGCCTGTATGTGTGTCTGTGTGAGGGCGTCAGAAGCCCTGGAACAACAGTTACTGACAGCTGTGAACTGCCACATGGTTCCTGGGACCCACGGTCCCATGGGTCCTGGTCTTCTGGAAGAGAAGACAGTTTCTCCAACTGCTGAGCCATCTCCCCAGCTCCAATATATTTTTATATTTTCAATTTTTGTATTAGTTCTTTAAGAATTTCAAGTTTCATACAATGAGTTTTGATCATATTCATAAACTCTAAAACTTCCCAGATCTAACCCCTTTCCCCATCCACCCAGCTACGCATCAAAAGCAAAACAAAACAAAACAAAACAAAAACAACTGCAACAACTGTTTAAAAGAAACCCTTCAGGACCAATTTGTTACAGAGAGCTTAAGGCAATAATTTTAGCAGGAAGATTTTACATATTTTTTTAATGTACCTGTTTCTCTATGAACAAAAGTCCTGAAAAGTGAAATATTTAATTCAAAAAAAGTTTTTTAAATCTTATTGATTACATGAGCATCTGTTTTTTTTTTTCAATGTTCTGATTATTTTATGTGAAGTACATTTTTAGCACAAAATGTATTTTCTTGAATGGAACAAATATTCTCAGATGATCCAAAGGTAAAATACAACTTGTATAATTGTTCAAGCACTGACTGTCTCAGTCTAGACAGAAAGGTCAGACTAGCCTTTAGAATAGGAAATGTTTAATTGTATTATCCTATTATTCCAAGGAGCACTTTCTATATAACTATATCATACTTGGTACCTAAATTAAATAAATCCAGAAGGGATAAAATAATCCAGACTCACCACAAATTTATGTTTAGTTCAAATGAACTAAACATTCCATTTCTGTCCCCATGGAGAATGCATTGTGAACTCTGTCCCCCAGCTACATTGATTGTCTCTGCCTGTCTCAAACCCACTTTCTGCAATCCTTTGTCACTGAAACTCAGCCTCACACATATTTCATTGATCCTTTCTCATTGCTTATAATTCTGTCACTGACTTTTATATTTGACCTTCATACTGACTGTTCAGCTATGTCTAAACTTTTTTCCTAAAAATGAAAGTATCTTAAGAGTACAAACTTCATGCCTTTATTTTTTAACCATTTATAGTATGAGAGTCTCAGAAATATGATTTCTTTACACAAAGAAGATATTTTATGCGATAAAATGGCTTCCTACTACAGGTAGAATAAAATATTTCCTCCTCCAATTATTCAGAATGCACGCTCATCTTTCTTCTGGTTTTTTAATTATTGGTGGCTTGAACAACATATACTTTAAAAGATTTATTAATAGTTTGAACAATGGGAAAAATGACCCTACTTAGGTAGGAAAGGAAAAAAGATTAGGGCTATGACTTGGCTTTCATCTCTCTCCAGAACGTGAGCAAATCCCTCTATCTTCAGACTGCATAATATATATCAGTGCCAATGTTAATAATTTTATGCAGACTTTTGTTGGGTGTCAAGTGCATGGAAACACCCAGGAAAAGCTGCTTAATATAATACGTTGTGAAACATGGTCAGTCAGAGAACATTTGTTTCAAGCAGTGTGAATGTAGCATCTGAATTCAAGTCCAGGAATAATTTCTGAATCTATCTCCTTTATAAGTGAAAGATACAAATAGACACCAGGAAAGTCCTGCAGAATCTACACATTTAATTGTTGCTAAGTCTGACAGCATTAAATAATTTGCATGATGCTTACTATAAATTTCTAAAACTGTGATTCTTCCCACTAATATTTGAAATTCTAATAGTTAGCTTAGTTTTACAGATGTGGAACTGAGGATATAACCCGCTCAAGGCTACAAATATAATGAAATTAATCAAGCAAGACTTACAGAATTTAAATATGAAAGTAATCTTTCTTCTACTTCCTTACAGTCCCCTTTAAACCATATCAAAGGATGCAGTTCTCCTACAGACCCAAGGAAGCAGTAAGAATTTTTGGTCACTGGTAAAGAATAGACAGTCCAGGTCAATTTTGTTTCAGAAACAATTTAACTTATTAATTAAAATGATGACTCCCATGTAATCATTAAAGCTTTATACCTGATCAAAAGTAAGCTTGTTTCTGTGTTCTCTGGCTAGAACCAGTTTCTCTAGGAAAGGAGATACGATAAGCCTTCTCTCCTCTGCTTACTGGCGCTAGTCCTGTGTGGCTACACTTTGAATCTCCCGAAGTTATGAAATGCAGATTGAGGGAATAGAAACGAATGGTGCAGATGTAGTCTCTGACAGGCATGGATATGAATTGGCATTCTGCAACCAGCCCCAGGAGACATTGAGAGTTCGGTTTGGCTTGCAACCATCTTAAAGACTTTGAAGATCATGTCTATCATCATTTGCACCATTGTTGATGTTTTCTCACCTATAATTTCCTCTTCTTGTCCATGTGAACACTACTTTGAAGATAATTTATTCCTCCAGGCTCCAAACAGCTGTTAATTTAACTCACTTGCAGCTTTATCAACTCTAGGGATTTGACCCTGGCACATCAGCGATTCTCCTTTATATGGCCACTGATATTGTCACTATCCCTTTCATTACCTCTTAGATGCTCTAGACAGAATTAAGATATAATTACATTGTGCTTAACTATGGAGAAATACTCTTACAAAATGTGTCATTGGGTGATTTTATCATTGTCCAAATATCAGAATGTACTTATATAAAACTATGTGCTGTAGGCCAACATGCCATATGGCCTTCTGGTACAATTGAGAAACAGAATATATACACGCTGTATGATGTTGTTGCCAGTGTAGTAATACCTAGACTTTTACAGAAAATGTTTCTTTGCAAGTGGAGGGAAAGTAGAATAGTGATAGAATACCACAATTAATAGGGCAGTCAGCTAACACAGTGCTTTTCAACTCTGCTTCAACTTTATGTCCTATACATAAATATATGTGCTACTTAGTATGTGATTGGTAGCTCAATAGATATGCTTTACTAACATTACCATCAGCATGGCACAGAGTATTACATAAGGAAATTATAATGGCTAGGACAACCAGCCTACAAGGGTTCTCAGGACCATTATCACATGATGGGATCACTGCCCTGTAGGTAGTCTCTCACAGACCAAAATGTCAGTATGTGACATGTGACCATACTAATTTAGCATGTCTTGTACTCACATGAGACACATAACAAACCTTTAACAACTCTGTCAAAGAACCTGTGGTTAGACTTAAAGTGAAAACAAGTGTTTCATGTCCTTTGTGTGTGAGTGTTGGCCATAAGATGAGTAAAGATATTAAAGTGTGTTAGGGGTGGGACTGGAGAGATGGCTCAGCAGGTATAGGCACTTGTTGCTCTTGCAGAGGATCAGAAATTGGTTTCCAACACCCACATTGTAGTTTGAAACCATCTGTAAATCCATTTCCAAGGGATGCAAATGCCCTCTTCTGACCTCCTTAAGCACCAGGCACGCACATGGTCTACACACATATAGGCAGACAAAACACTTGATGGTTCAGATTTTTATAAGAAGGGAAAACAATATTTTCTAAACTGTTTAACTCTCTATCTTAAATGCACAATTTATGTTTTCTTTTATTTTTCTTAACTACTTTCCCAACTGCAAATATGGGATAAGTAAATCACATGCTTTGAGATTCTATATTTGGGATTCTAAATTCATTTTGTTGTTGATTGTTTGAAAGAATAAATTGTGTCTAGTCATATAATGAAGATGGAAATATGAAAGGGTAAATATGAAAGGGCTTGACTGAGAAATGCAAAAAGGAGTCACTGCTAACTTCTTTAACTTGTTAAATTATAATATATTTCAGATATTAATATGAAATACTTCTGAATGAGCAAAATCATCCCTCTACCTAAATCCCATATCAAACAAAAAGGGAATGACCATAGACATGAGTTCAATTCAAATGTCATAACCTGTATTTTGTACTGTTGAAATAATTAACATGTAAAATAAAATAAATAAATTTAAATTTAAAAAACCTCAAAAAGATCATGTTGACATCTTTATCCGAAATGTCCCTTTGCTCCATTGACAACACCATGACATTTATAACCTTGATGTGAATGTGCTGTCTCAAATTCCCAAGCTGTTTTAGGTTGAACCATTTCAAATTTTATTTATAGTTGACAAAATTATATATAGTTGACACAATTTATTCTTTCAAACTATCAACAAAAGAATATAGAATCCCAAATATAGAATCTAAAAGCATGTGATTTCAAAAGTACAAAAGATTTAAAAACAGGAAACAAGAGACATAAACATACTTATCCTACAACTGCAGTGGGGAAAACAGTTAAGAAAAATAAAAGAAAATGTAAAATTATGCATTTAAGATAGAGAATTACACAGCTTAGGAAATCTTGTTTTCCCTGCTTATAAAATCTAAAATAGCAAATGCCAGAAGACATAAAGAATAAGAATTAGTGATGATACAACACTTTAATTTATAAAGTCAACAGATAGAAAAAATGGCTAAAACAAATAAAGGACATCTGGAGGAAAAGGGTCCAAGATAAACGTTTCTGTGCCTGAGGATCACTTGGTCCAGGACACTCCTGGGGCATCCACCAGTCACTCAGATTCTAGTCTGAATCAAATGAAAGCAATACCCACTGAGACTTATGCTGGAGTTTTGTGCATGGAATATGCTTCATGATCAGCTTTTGGTGTTTCCCCTTTTATTCATCATCTTCCTGTGATTTCTTTTGAAAGAAACATTCATAATACGGATTCACAAGTTTCATATTTAACATCACAGTTTAGAAACAAGTATCTGATGGTAATTTCCATTTCTAGGGATCATCAGATCCCCAAAAACTGGAATCATAGGCGGTTTTGAGTCTTCCTAAAGGTGCTGGGAATTAAACTCACGTCCTCTGGAAGAGTAGGTCTTAACTACTAAGCAATCTGATTAGACTCTGAAATATATGTTTAATTTTGAGTTTTGAAAACAAAAATATTAGCATTTCTGGCTCTTGTATGAATATTCAAAGACCTTGGACATTATCACTCAACCCTCATGAAAAACAAAGCTGAAACACAAAAGCACTAAACAAACCATTTTAAAACAAGCAGATTTTCTTAGTTTCCAGACAAACAAATTGCTTCAGACACAAACTGCATAATGTAAACTGGAAATAATCCAATATAAGGAAGTCCAGATTGGACAGGAAACAAGTGAGCCAAAATAAAGCAAAAACTAACAAATAGGTAAGAACTGGGGGTGCATTGTGGGCTTTAGGAGAATGATGACACATGTGTGTGCTTTCAACTTTAAGATTACAGGAAAAGACTTTATTATTGTTTGGCTATTTTTTTTAAGGACCAGACTCTAGTTGCTAAGAGAAAGAAATCTGTAATTTTAACTGTTAAAATATAACATAGTTAAATGAACTTTTAATAATGTAGAATAAAGCATCCTTCTGGGATTAGGAGAAGCTAGAGCATGAGTAGAACATCTACCTTTGAGAAACAGCAATGTATTCTTCACATTATTTGTTATTTCTTCCTTAACAAATGTAAGATTTAATCTGAGAGTTAAATGTTTTAGAGGTTAAGGTTAGAATCTTTCCACACACTGCTTCTCTGAGGTTCCAGGGAGGATCTGTAGGACCTAGTGTTTCCAGTACTGGGTGAGGAACACACAGAGATCAAACAGTTTCAGCATTAGAGGGATGAACAATAGCCTTGTAGTGAGGGATGAGAGAGAGGATCTGGGATCTTTGTGGAACTTCCACAACCTGAGAGACAGTATGATGTTTTTTTCAATTACATTTGGATTAGCTATAAATATATATTGCAAATGCTAGAGCAACCAAATGCTTAAAGAAGTTCATTTGACAAGGTAAGAAAGGAAAGAAAATGACTTCATACATAAGCTGCAGAGAAGGCAAAAAAATTTAAAAAAGATAAATACGGCACATAGGAAACAGTTAAATATGATAGATAATCATCCAATTATACTATTAGCTTCAAACTTATCTCTTTAAAGCCTGTGATATGGACTGCCTTAGTGAATATTTCATGAGATCTTGGGAAGAATTTATCCTACTGTTTTCAAATGGAGTAGCTGTAAATGCCCATCTGACTTAGGTGACTGATGACTCTGTTTAATTAAAAATATCCTTACTAATTTTGCCTATGGATCTAAATATATCTTCAAAGGCACAATGTATCAAAACTTACATACAGGGAAATAAATCACCTGATTAGCTCTACATCAACTAGAAAAAAACTGCATCCATAATTAATAGTGTTGCATAATGCAAAGCAGTAGGGATCACTAGAGATTTCTACTATGCATTAATGAAGGAAGGACACCAATCCTTTCTAATCTCTCATAGAATAAAAGAGCAGAGAGAATGCCTTTTAAATAAATTTTTGATGTCAGTATTTATGCAGTACTAAACAAGGGACAGAAGTTACAATAGCACAAAGTTATAGGCCACTATCTCTCAACAGTGCAGATGCTGAACTACCAGAAATTGATAAAGAACCAATATCAACCAAAAAATTTTAAAAGGGGGATTTGAAGATTAGAAATGGGGGGATTTACTCCAACTTGATAGAGGATACTTATAAATACCCTATAACTGATACCAATTTAAAGGTGAGGAGCTAGATAATTTTTCTAAAGTAAGGAAGAAGGCAATGCTCTTGTCTCTTACTTCATTAGACATTGTATTAAGTCCCAGCTATCCCAAAGTATAAAAATGAATTAAAGGAAAATTGAATTTTTAGATGCCATGTTCAGATGTGTAAAATATACAAAAATCATCAACCATGACAGATATTCTTATTCTCTGCCAATAGTAAGTACACACAGACTTCAGAGTAAAATATAAATATATGAAAGTCAACAAATTTTCCATATAACTGCAATGAACACAGGAGATTTGAAATGACATTCACATTTTTAAAATGGAAGATGAAGTTCCCAGAAATGAATTTGTGTAAAATAAAATACCTAAAACCAAAACAATAAAAAAATCTACAGAAAAACTACAAACTTCTGATAAAAGGCAGTAGATGAAGTCTAAACAATTGAGTATACATGTCTTGTTCCATCAGGAAGCTTCTACATGACCATGGTGACAATTCTTCCCAGCCTGATCCACAGATTCAATGCATTCTCAATAAACATCAAAGAAAACTACTTCATTAATATTGGTAACCCTATTCTAAGTGCATATGGACAAGTAAAAGACCCAGGGCAGCCAGAGCATATTGAACAAGAAGAACATGAATCAGAGGCCTGATGCTGGCTGACTCCATGACTTATAAAGCTACAGTAATTAAGACAGTATTGTATTGGTGAAAGAATAGACAAAAGATCAATGGAACAAAATAGAGATCTTGGAAATACATCTACACAAACAAAGCCAATTGATTTTGGACAAAGAAGTGTCAGTTCAATGGAGAAATATAGTTTCTCCAATAAATGGTGCTGTAAGAAGTTAGACATAGGCTAAAATATAAAGCATAATATATAAATAATGTGATCATAAGTCTTATACCATTTTTAATGTTTATCAGGCACTGAAACATAAGGTTTAAAGTGATACAAGTCCTAGAAAATAGCAGGAAATATTCAGATGGTTTGGGATTAGATTGGCTAAATGTAACACCCCAAAACCCACATATGAAAGAAAACAATTGGTAAATTGGGCTCCAGTAAAACAGTTCTTGCTCTCTGAAAAATACCAATAAGATAACCAGAGAAGTTCAGGATAAAGTTACTTGTAGAAAATAATGCATACATAATATGTACATGCATACATACATACATACATACATGCATGCATGCATGCATACATGCCTGGAGAGATGGCTCAGTGTTGAGAGTGTCTGTTTTTCTTCCAAAGAACCTAAGTTGGGATCTCAAGATCTTCGCCCTAAAATATCATTTTTTATGAATCCTATGCTCTCTTCTGATCTCCAAAGGAAGAAATACATACATATGCTCCTAAACAGACAGAGAGAAACACGTTCAATAATGGGGCTCTTCCCTGGGAGAGACTAATTCTTCTCCCAGAAGTCATTAATTGCCTATAGTCTTTATCTAGGGGTAGGAACTAGAAATTTACCACCTCCATGTTAACATGTCTGTTGATATTTCCATTGATATGTCCTTGTATATACATCCATTTTCCAGCAGAGATGTTTGACAGCCGACTTCCTGGTATTCTGCCTCTCACAATCTTTCCACTCCCTCTTCTGTGATGTTCTTTGAGTCATAGATACAGGAGCTGTTATGTAGATGTATGTGGGCTGGGTTCTCTAAGGTCTGTTGATCTCTGCATTATGTACAGTTGTAGTTTCCTGTGATCATCTCCATTTTCTCTAAAGAGGGGTTTCTTTGATGATGAGTGGTAACTACACTTATTTCTAAGGACATGAAGTTTAGAACTAGAGATCAAAGAGAACATAAAAAACACCCTCAAAATAAGTCTAGCATATGACCCCATCTATATGATGCCTAGACATATGTCAAAAGGAATTAACATCCTATTCCATAGATAATTGCTTAGCAATTTTCACTGTCACCACATTCACCATAGCCAGGAAATTGAAACTACGTAAATATCCTCCAACTGATGAATAGATAATGAAAATGTGTTCTATGTACTCGATGGAATGCTATTCAGCTATAAGGGAAAACTGAAATGGTGAAATTTACCAGTAAAAGAATGAAACTTACAAATGTTATATTGAGTGGTATGTCCCTAATGCAGCAAGACAAACACATTATGCGCTTCTACTCGTGGATCTTAGCTTTGAATTGTTAGATTTGAACATATAACCTGAAATAAATGCAGAAACAAGGGAAATAGAAAAAGACCCTGGCACTCCATAGAGGGAGATAGTAGAATATAGCTGCTTTGAAGGGGGAAAGAGTAAAATCAGGAGGTGAGGATTCTAGTTATAGAGAGGGCAAAGAGGATAATGCACAGGGAAGAAAGAGATAGTAACACTAAGGATTTTTAAAAACACATGCATATGTACAAGTAACATTATGTGGCATCAACAGGTTATAATTATAAATTTATATATACATACAAATGAATATATGAACCCAATAACAATTAATGAAAAAGAAGCCATTAATTTGAAGGAGTATGGAAGAGTATATGAGAGTGTTTGAAGGGAGGAGAAGAAAGAGAAATTTTGTAATTAAATTACAGTCTCAAAAATAAATAAAAAGGTGATGTGGAGACATTATGTTATAAACTTGAAGATAAGAGCCTATAGGTATAGGTGTAAGTATTGATTTTATAATTTATTCTCATGGCCGAGGACAGCTTATTCTTCACTAATTCAATCCCTGGTCCTTAGAGGGTCTCAGCCTCTATACAATCTAATCTTAAGTCTAAACCTAGAAGGCTTCAGCCTCCATTTACTCTAATCTTCAAACTGAAACTTAGAAAATTTCAACCTCTGAGACTTACTGCTGACTGAACTCACTCTGAATAGCTGTCTTCTGAACTCCTAACTGTAAATTGTAAACAATCTGCTTCTGGCTCTCTACTTTCTCTCTTCTCTTATTCTGGACTGGCTTTGCTCTTCTCGGCTTCTCCTTCTGAATTGTCTGTCTGTGAACTGACTACACGCAAAATGCCTGAATAAATTAACTCTCCACTTCTCTCTGAGCTCTGCTTCACATATGCTTCTACCTTGCTTGCTTTCTGAGCTCTGCCTTGCTTTTTCTCTGCTTCTACACTCTGCTTTTACTCTCTGAGCTTCTACCTATTTCTGAGCTCTGCTTCCTGTCTGTGCTTCCACAATTTGCTTCTATTCCCTTTTTCTCTCTACTGACCTGGTATTAAAGGCATGTCTCAATACTGGCTTCAGAACTGGGTTTAAAGCTGTATGCAACAACTAGAGCAGCCATGCTGCCAGATCAGAGATCAAATGTCTATCACACAGGCCTTTTAATGTAATCCTTTGCTAGAGAGCCATGCTCCTGAATTAAAAGATTAAATGTTCCTCTACAAGAGAGTATTGCTGAATAAACCACTTGTTTCAAACACAGTGATTGAAGTAATCAAACTGGAACTAACAAGGAAACCTCCTCCCCAAGGACTAGCTCTCATAGTAATCAGTAGGTGCTATGTAAGCCGCCAAGGGAGGAAAGCGATCAATAGTCCTACTTAGCTGTGACACCTATGGATCTATCTGTAATTTTTTTAATATGTGATATTTTGTTTGCATTTGCTCTGTTTTCCAATTTTGTTAAAGTTTATGGTATTAATACCATATATTGGTCAATACACTTTACTGCATTATTGAGATTTTAATTATTCCAAGAAAAACTCATTTTAAAAGCAACCTAATTAAATGGCATATGCTTTTTGTATTCTAAGCCAACTAGATTGACAGTAATTCTAGCATTCTTAAGGCAGGTAATGTGGCTTTGGCATCCTTTCATGAACCTGTTGCTCCCTTTCCCTTGGGGACTATGCTACATAGATTGTTTGATGCTTCAGTGAATCAATACTCCTATATCTGTCTTTTTCAAAATGTCTTCAGATCTTGTTCTTTCAACTAAGTCACAGACATTGATGTTTTCAAGCCATAGAAAGAACTGAAACCTCAAAACATGTGAAATAAGCTAGTGTTTAAGGGACCACGATATCAGAGACTAGGAATATTGAAAGTCTTCCTCTGCTTTTTTATTATCCTATCAAAAGGGAGCAATCTTTCATTCTGATTCAGACAATTGTTTCAATGTCTATGAATTAACTTAAAGTGGAGAATGTATTCTCAAGGAAGAAAGATGTATGTTTTCAGTGAAATCTGTTGGAATTTTAACCCTGCCAGCCAGTAGCTGCTTTCTGGTTTGACATAGAGATGCATGCTTGCAACCAGATATTCTCCCATATTCTCCCATTCCTGTGGTTCAAGTTTGACTACTGATAGTGCTCAAATATTCATCTTTACCTCAGACATCTTTCTAGATCTACAGCCTTATATATCTAATACCTGGGAAGATGTTTCCAAATCTAAACATAAATTCTATGTTCTGAACCCATAAAGCAAAGCAAAGCATTGGAGTGGTTTTTCCCTTTCAGCACATCAAGGATATCTCATTCATGACTCAGGAACATCTACTCTGCCTACAAGGCAAGTTCACACCTTTCTCCCTAAGCATTCTCCTTAGCCAACCCTTATTTTCCTTGAAAAACTAGGCTGAACCCATGAGACTAGTTTTATTATCTCTGAAGATTTTCACACTACTTCATTGGTGTTTAATTTAAGACCTGTACAACAAGGCTATTATCGTTTTTCCTTCAAGGATAGTAGATACCAAATTAAACTGGTTGAATTTGTGGAACTCACCTTTTAGCATAGATCTACAAACTTATAGTCATGAATGGGGTTATATCTAAGGCTAGTTAAATTTTAGTTTAATGTACCACTACGAATATGGGTTTTTTTTTGTTTTTGTTTTTTGTTTTTATGTGCTTGCTTATTAATATATGTTTTATCTGTTAGACTTAAACTGCTGATTTTCTTCAGTTAATTGCTTGTGTTTCAACTTGACTGGACTAAGGCATGATGAGCTAGCTGGAGACACTTTATTTCTAGGTATGTTAGATCTGTACCTGAGCTAACAGTCAGGAAAAGGCCACCTTGTGGATGGGCAGCATGATTACTCAAAAGAGAATAAAAAGGTAGAAGGATGGTGACTTTCTCTGTATTTGAACTAGGACATAATTTTCCTCTTGCTAGGGGATATCACTGTTTCTTCCTAGTTCTTAGGACTTCCAGTTAGAACTCTATTGCATGACTACCATTTGAAGTCTACAATTTTCTCTTGATGTCTCTGTGAGGCGTTCTCATAGTGAATGAAGGAATATAGTATATTAGCTTGACTTCTCTTGGAACAGTCCTAAATGATGAACCCTTTGGGAGCTTGGTCTGAGGTAATCTGTTCCTGGACCCTGATAGAGTGCAAGGTACAAACTATATGCTTTTTCAGAGTTTCACTTCTAAGTAAATATGTATCACAGATAATATTTCCTGGCACAATACTGAAGTTTAATGTTGTGAAGAACAGAGAATCAAAACGAGCAATTTAAAAGGCTTATTGTGGCAATATCTTAAACATGCATGATATTGTATTTTGTAGATACTGTTCTCTTTTCTTTGCATCTTGTCTATCAAATAGCTCTTTGTACTAAAAATAACTTTCCTGTCTTATTTATAGTTCTAAAGACTTTGGAAATATCATAAGGTGTTCAATTTCAATATAGGCAATGAAGTGTTGACAGAGTGATAGAAGGCCACAGCCCTTCTTTTCTACAGCCTCTGTGCATGCGGATAGCTGATGCTAATAACACATGCAAGGCATATGCCTCCTTGACACTGTACTAAATGATGCTTTTGTTCTCTTTCAACAACAACACAATAGCCTAACTGAGAAAATACAACTCACTTATGATAGATGTGTATGGTTGGGGGGAGAGAAAGGACAGAGAGATGTTTATAATTTGTAGTTGAGGATAGAGAAAACTAGTTGGTAATATTGTGTGGCAGGTCCTCTGAACTGAAACATTTTCTGCAGGAAGCTCATGAGACTCAGGAGGTATGCAAACTTTTGACTTCTGGAAAAGCTGAAACTTGTAAAATTCAGGAGGACCCCTCTCCACAGTCACAGAAGTAGCAACAACTGCTAGCAAAGGAGACTCTGACCATTCAAGGTGCTGAGAGAAGATTCTTGAACCTGTTGAGCTGCCTGCAATTTGTGCAGAATATTACAGGATATCAGATTTCACAAGTGTCCACTTGTTCTGGGACAGGGTTTACAGTGAGGAGCCTACATTTGTGCTATCCCTGTCTGTTGGTTGTCCCAATAAAACAATTGTTTCACAAGTTGGGCTTTGGTAGAAACATTACTTTGGTCTATCTTGGGTTCTCTATTTGGAGTGAATAGACATGTTGCATCTTTTTCTCTTACACAAAAAATATACAATAAAATAGGAGTGTGTAGTTTTCTCAAAATCATTTTCCTAATCTCTGTACTCAGGAAGCTGAGGGAGGAGGATTATCACTCTTTAAGGCCAAGGTAGGCTACACACTGTACCACGATACCTAACTCACAATAAACAAAGTAAATACACTAAAGCAGTATTTCTTGGATTATTACAGTTGAATAACTAGATTTAAAAGATGCTAGTATTACAGTCAGATTTTAAGGCTGTTTAAATGCTTCAAAAGAGGGACCACCTTCACCCCAGTTATGCTACTTACATCTTAAGTGATGGGTGCAGATGTTTTGGGGAAAACTCTAGGGACACCAGGTTGCTCTTGCTTATCAACTAAAATAACTCAGAAAACTGTCCATACTGAACTGTATTTCCTTAGTACTTCTTTAAAAATTATCTAATGTCTTATTATTAGCCAGAGAATAATGAGTAATAAGAGATGCAATTGAGAAGTGGGTAGTTATCTGAAAATTTACAAGCTCTTTGTATAATAGGTTTTATATTTTCTCTCTTTAATGTTTATTTCTAATTATATGTACATGAAGGGTCTATGTATCTGAATACAGGTGCCTGGGGAGGCAAAAAGGCGTCAGATCTCTCAGAAATAGAGTTATAAGAGATTGTTGCTAGTTGGCATGGATGCTGGGAGCCAAAGTTCGATTTTCTGTGAGAGCAACATGCTCTTCAGTATTGACAGGCTTCAAAAGATTAATCTACAGGTCCTGTGACTTTAAAATAAGTCAGGAGATATCATTTTTAAAAGGCTTCTGCAGGGGCTGGCGAGATGGCTCAGCTGTCAATAGCATTTGTTGCTTTTGCAGAGGCCCAGAATTTGTTTCTCAGCACCCACAATCAGCTATAACTCCAGTTGCAGGGGATCCAATGCTGCCTTCTGACATCTAAGAGCACCCATGGTGTTCATAGATACATGCAAGCAAAACACTCATATATAAAATAAATGAATAAAGCTGAAAAATCAATAAATATTTAAAAAGAAAACTCTTGCTGAGTGGGCTGTATGGGGGACCCTGATCCTCAGTGAACCAGAAGGTCCAGAAGCTGTGTGTGAGTGGTGCTCCAGTGCTGTGCTTGAAGCGTGGTCAGCAAATTACCTCTTGCTTGAGGGGAGGATGTACTCAAACCTTGTCAGTGACAGAGTCTGTATGACAACTCAGACACAGGTCTTAGTGCTATGTTTAATATCAGGAGTGGGCCCAGAGACGGGCCAACATTCTCAACTGGACTCCAGATGGACCCCGTAGGTATTATCAGGATCTCTGACTCAGCCTGACAGGAACTCCCCACACTTGCCTGAGTTTAACTTCAAAAGGCCCACAAGGCTCTCACCATGAAGACCATAGGAACATACCCTCATGTTTCTGAGTGTAGGGAAGTCTCAAGAATGAAGAAAACATATAAAACATTATGTGAAAATGGAGACAGATATTTTTTCTAAATGTGATACAAAGGCTAAAGCTATAGAGAAGAGGAAAAGAAAAACAGATATACACATACAATTATCAATGTTCTTAAAACACTATAAAAAAGATTTTTACAAGGAAAATGGCAACAAATCTGACACACTCCTGTTTCTTACTATATAGCGATATTTCACTTAAGGGGACTGCATGCTGAGAAGGCATCGTAGGAAATTTTAGAGAGATAAATGTTGTGAGTCACCCACTCAACTTGGCACCTTGATGCAACCAAGAGAAACAGACACAAGACAGATGCAGCCATTGCCAGTATGATACAGATCACCAAAAAGAGTTCAGCCTGAGACGACAGTGAGTGAAACATTAACACAGTCATCAATACAGGTGTTATGTGTTCTACACTGTGGTTTGTCACACACTTTATACAGCTGCCAGCAGTAGGCTTCTTACAGCTACACACAAACACTTGGGCAAATGATTGCACCATATCACTGTCACACACAAAGCACCAGTAAGAGAGAGAGATTTTTTTTTTAGCTCCATTACAATCTTAAGGGATCGCTGTTGTGTATGTGGTCTTTTCGTGACTGAAATATCACCTGACTTGTGAATCAAGAACTCTTGAAGCTCTGTATGAAATAATACAATATCAATGGAAACTGGACAAGCGGGCAAAATGGATGTTTTGAAATAAGAAGTAGATGTCAGTATATAGTAAATTTGTGTTTTATGAATGTTGGGATTACTGTTGGTTTTAAATGAAAAGAACAACTTTTACTGAGAAATTCTGTAAAGATAAAATGGAATTGTTGACAAGATCAAAATAAATGCCTATCCATTGTTACAAAAGATAACTGGAGAACACACTGCAAAGCTTCTCACATTTGCCAAGCAATTGAAACAATAATTCTGTAAGAGTTTAGCTTAAAACGTACTCAAACAAATACATTTTTAAAATGCTAAAATTTCCTAGCGCTATTTCAATCATAATAATTTGGAAGTATCTCCTGTTCCAATAATAATGGTTCATTTTGAAAACTACATATTTATAAACTGTAGTGCCAGTCAGCCATTTAAAAGAAAGACTTTTGGTGATATGAAACATTTTTTGTAATGCACTACTCACTAGTTCAGCATCCTGTTTCTTCAGCTTTTAGTTACTGCTTTCTCTTCAGTTTTTTTTTTTTTTTTTTGTATTACTGCTATTTTTAATTTGGACTCCCATTCCCATTCCTTTAAAAAATGCAGTTATGCTAAAGGTAAACCAACTTTGTAAGTATTATCATTCAGTTGGCAAATATTTCAGGGAAATATTTCAGGGTGAACAATGGTAGAAAACTTCTATTTATATGGTGATGCCCTTTTGCTGTTGTTGGCTTTATTGCAAGGCAATCTTTCCTCCTATACTAACACAGGAACAAAATATCTGAAAATATGGATTTTTAAACCTGTGTGAATACCTCTTGCTATTTTCTTTGCAGAAAAATGCAGTCACTGATGACTTTTACTGCTAATGTTTCTCAGTTTGCTCCTACTGACATGATGAGTGAATGTGCCTTTCCTATTTAGACTGAAGCCCTGACTTTCAAACAGTGTAACTTCTCCCTGGGTTCCCTAAAATGTTCTACTAAGTGGGAAGCTCTCTGCACATTGTCTCTTCAGTTCTCCATGGAGGTGTTTGTCAAATTTCAAAAATCCATGAACTTGCAATCTAAAGATCAAATATGTCTCTAAAATGGAAATTTCTGATTGCTTTCCCTGGAAAAATTTGATTGTAATTTCCAAAAGGGAAAAGCAGCAATTTAAAAATCACTGTTCTTCCAGAATGTCAGTCTCTTTATTTTTAATACAGCTTTATAAACCACTTACTTAAAGTATAATTCACTGGGTTTAATATAAAAATCAGTTATAAATGAGTATTATCTTCCATAAGATACAAAATTAAAAGTTAGATGTTCTTAAGTTGTAACTATGATTGCTAATTATAAACAACCCAGGTGAAAGAGTTAATGACGGTTAAAAAAAAAACAGATATTAAAATAGACAGAGAAGGGACATCTCTGTTGGGGAGGATTTAGTTATTTCTTAATCAATTTTCTTCCCAATAATTTCCATTTTCAACCTTATCTAATTTCTTCCAGTGTCTGAACAGTGCCAAGTGTTTTCCCTAAACTGTCATACTCTTTTGGAAATTTTACTAACACCTAATATGTAATGGCTTTTCTTCATGATTTGACTAACAGGGAGAAGTCATGACATCTGAAACATGAGTCAACAAATACAGAATTTACAGTTAAAAATGACATCATATTTCTATCTTTAAATTGTACCAAATGGCGGGTATCAAACCTTAGAATAAAGATTGGCACCAAGAGACTGGTAGTCATACTTCCTTTATAATATATCATAATCATCATTACTGTTTCATAGACAGCAAACTATATTCTCTTGCTTAAATAAACTTTTGAAGCCAAAATCATAAGAATGAACTAAGCACTTCATGATCACTTATAAGTCTCTGCATTAACAACTGACAAATATTGAAAACAGTGAACATATGGGTATAAGGGTAAATACTTAGAGAGCAGTTTGAAACTATGCAATATCGCAGTATCAAATAACAATAGGGCCTATGACCCTCCCGATGATAGGTTCTTGGTTAGGTATACAGTACCAGACATGAATTTCCTCCTGCAGAGTAATCAGAAAACAGTTGGTACCACTGTGATAGTCATGCCATTACTGTATCAATGGGCGTATCTTGCCAGGCTGGTCATTATTTTGGCTTGCAGATGGGTAAAGCTTAATGATACCCCCAGCATTCTACATACAACCATTTGTCACTATGAAAGCTCGGCAGCAGCTAGGAAGCCTCCAGCTCGGTTCATAGCTTGACATGTGCAGGTCCTACAACCTAATGTGTGGTGTCTTCAGCAAGATGGCCTTATCATCACATTTTGGTGGGCAACCAACACCTATAAGACATACCAAACATGCAAAATTTGGGGAATATGATGGAAGAGAAAGCAAAAAGATTATAAGACCCAAAACTTGGAAGGATTACTGACAAACAGTGTCTTCTGTACATGACATGGTACTCGTGAACTCACCGCAGCCAAGTTTACCTGCCCAAGACCTACACAAGCCTGAGCCCTCAACACTTCATCAAGAAAGGGCAGAGGGCTCAACAGACTCCACCTTATCTCTGAGGGACTAGTCACAGTTTAATGGTGGCTGGGAGAATGGGTGTCACTTTGTTCAGTAGGGTAACCACTAAGTTGTCTACATTCCAGTAAGTAACCTTCCATCCGTATTCATATGGGCAATTCTATTTGAACTCAGTGATACACACACACACACACACACACACACACACACACACACACACACACTCAGACATGAGAGTTAGAAGGTGGGTGAATTTTTTAAAAAAATACGGGTTCAGTGGGAGAAGATGTGATAAGCCAAGGTAACAGAGGGTGAGAAGGACTAAAATACATTACATTCACATATGAATCTAGATAGAATAAAATAAATAAAATAATAATAATAAACAACAAAGAAGATTTAAAAATATCCCTCCCAAATATTCATTGTGCTGTATGTGTGTGTTTGTGTGTGTGTGTGTGTGTGTGTGTGTGTGTGTGTGTGTGTGTGTGTGTGTGTGTGTTTGTATATGTGCAAATTAGTAAAGTGCACTTGGAGTCAAGAAGAGGATGCTGAATACCCTGGAGCTACAGTTAAAGGTACTTGTTAGCCACCCAAGATGGGAGCTGGGAACTGAACTCAGGTTTCTTTCTGTAAAAGCAAGAAGTGATCTTACTAGCTGAGTCAACTACCCAGCCTATAGTTTCTCTTCTTATCATCAATACTATAAATTAGAAGAGCATCATAAGAAAGGATATTACCCAAATAAGGATCTGAGGCACTTTACTACTTTGTCTTTCATTCATTAATTTCTAGAACACACGACATAAGGAAATACAACAGCTCTTTGGAAATTCTGAGTGGCTTTGTAGAGGAAATGTTTTCTTAAAGGAATGAAAGCATTCGGAAGGCAGAATTGTGACAGATTGGTGTTACTGTTTAAGGGGATATATGTTTTGACAGTTTGTCTGTAAAGTTAAAAAGTTATGACAAGAAGCTTTAACATGATCATATAGTTTCCAGTGTTACTATTATTATAATAAACAAATGCAAACAGAATTTACAAAGCTCAATAAAAATAATTATAATGAATGGAAGGAAACTCAATTGTTAAATGATTGGAGAATTGTTGAACTGTAGGTCAAATTCCCATGTACTAGAAACTCATATAGACAATGAATAAATAATGTAAAATACTTTTAGTGTTCTAGAAAATGTTCTGTTAAAATCCTGAGTTCAAAAATATAATATATGTGCATATATTATATATGTATTACACACACGTATATATGCAAAGAAAAATACTTACTAAAGAAAATCATTAAAGATTTGGTTGTAGGCATTTCTAGAATTATGAATACTGTGGTTTTTGTTTTCCTGTATACACAATACACAATAAATGTTTAATCTCAAGGATAACATAATAAATATAACATAAAGTACTTAAGTCTGAAATAAAGGAAATCTGTCCCTGTGTTAACTTTCTTCTTCATAAATCTCAATACATTTTAATATTATCAAAGGTTTCTATTCAATAACTTACATGACGTTTGCATCTTTCAAGAGTCTAATTTAAATTTCAGTGTCAGTTGGTCCCCATTCCTTGAATTATCCAGCTATAATTACCATGATCAGATTCTAAGCACTAAAAGCCATTAAAGTAGTGTAACTTCCTCTTAGTGACATTTAAACAGATCCTTCCCTTTGAGCTTTATCTGTGAGGTATGATCTACCTTGTCTGGAGAACTAATCCGAGTCTAACTGAAAATACTTCCAATAATTAGTGTGCAAAGCCATATACAATACAAAGAGAGTGACTTATTCCATGACCAATTAGCACCTTCTAACCTGCTCACCTGTGTTCTTGAAGACTTCACTGTAATATTTTCTAAATTTCTGTGTCTTTAAAAGAGTTATTTTAGAGAGGCTAAGTAATAAGGAGGTCTCTGTGGGGGGGATGCATGAATATCCCTAGGAAGGGAAAGTAGACTAGATTTTGCCCACAGATGGAGGATGGGTGGGTGTGAGAACAAGAGGGATCAGATAGGACAGCTGATGGAAGCAGGGGAACAGACCCACATCCAAACATTAGGCCTAGAGAGAGCCCAAATTGGAGATCTCCATTTGTTCCCTCCCCTTAGAGTTCAGGAAACCTGAGGAAAAGAAGGAAGAATTGTAGGAGCCAGAGGGGTCATGGACACTAGGAGAACATGGCCCACAGAATCAACTAAGAAAGGTTAATAGGGGTTCACAGACACTGAAGAAGCAACCACTGAGTCTGTATGGGTCTGCACTAGGTCTTCTGCATATATGTTATGATTGCTAGATTGCTGTTTTTGTGGGACTCCTGAGAGTGGAGCTGGGGGTGTCCTAACTCTTTTGCCTGCTCTTGGGACACTTTTCCTCCTACTGAGTTGCCTTGTCAATATTAGGGGCAATACAAAATGAGGGTTTGTGCCTAGTCTTAATTGTATCTTGTTATGCTGTGTGCTGTTGATATCCCTGGAAGGCCTACTCTTTTCTGAAGGAAAAATGGAGGAGGAGTAGATGCTGAGGTGGACCTGGGAGGAGTGGTGGGAGGAGAAACTGTGGTCAGGATGCATTGTATGAGAGAATAAATATGAAAATTTAAAAAGAGTTATTTTAAAAAGCAAACCTACTCTTATCAAATTTAATTGATCTTATTTCTGTTCTGGTACCTCTGACCCCCTGACTCCCAAGGTATAAGTGATTTTATTCCTTCTCCACAAGAGGTGAGCAATGTGCTCACTTCTTGATTAAGTCTTTAAAAACCAATTGTTTACAATGTGTAATTATTGATGCATCCTATGGACACCACAAAAATAAGGCATGCAAGCTGTTTTTCACAAGTGAATGTCAAGGAGAGACAAACAGTTAACTCAAACATGGGGCCACCAAAGTGATGAGAGCTGCAATAGTAGAACTTCTAGTGCTGTACCAATGTCGGAACAGGAGAGATTGTGTCTAAATCTTTCTTGTGCGCTTCATTGACAGCCAAGACACTTCACTGAAAAAGGACAGACACCTATTTGTTAATGAGTTGAGTCTTCACATACCAGTGATTGAGGGATTGCATTACATTGGACATGGACAAGTCAACATCACTGTGATCAGTGACCTTCAGTCTGCTGTGGACAGTCTCCTAGCAAAAGATGTATTAGAAACAATGAGAGAGTTTAATGTTCTCTCCATAATGGAAAATAAGGCAAACCTCACTTCTGGTACCTGGCAGTGGAGACTGGGATTTAATAAGCATGAGGGATGCTGGTTTGCTTCCTGGGTTCTTCTTCACACTGCATAGACCTGATTAAACTCAGCAATAATTATGCCTCACATTGTCAATAGGACTTCACCAGACTTTCCTAAAAGCTAAAGGAGACAATGTTTGTTAGTCAATGACTTTAAAGAACAGTATCCTATTAAATCATCCATGCTGAGAAGTGGATGCCTCTGTTTTGATGAGCACATTTCTGACTTCTAATTCTTAGCCTACCAAAGAGATCTGATGCTGGCAATTAGTTTGCAAATGTACAAGATCAATTGATTAATGAGTTCTTAGCTATACCTTCCTATTTTATTTTATTCTTCTCACAACTAAGTTCCACTGAATGGTATATGTATTTGTAAGTCCTGCCCATGCTGCCTAACTTCACTGTAATCTGTTGGTGTAACCCAGTCAGAGCCAACTAGACAAAAGTTCAACAAAAATTGGAAAATGTGTTTCAGAAAATAGCTGACTCCAGGAAAGCTAAGCCTGAACAAAGTATATTTATTCTGAAAAGCATCCATTAATCAGGACTCTGTCTATTTGATTGAATACTATTTCAGTAAAAAGCAACAGAAATCCATTTAAACTAACTTATATGTAAGAGGGAATTTATTATAAGAACAAGGAAGTATGCCATGGGGTGTAAAGCAAGACATATAGCTGATCACACTAGGATGATACCAGGAATAGAAAGTCAGGCACCAAGACAGAATTTCTGACACCATGAGTCTCTTTGTATCTCTGCTCAGTCATTGATTGCTCTTGCCTTCCAGATTCAGGCATAGCCTGCTATTTGTTGGCACATGTGATGTGATATGTCCATATGAAAGTGATACTGAGATGACAGTCTTGATTATGAAGTGTTCTGAGCATCTTTGAGAAAAGTAGGAAGGCTAGCCCCATAGGAAATCCATGGAGGTCTTAAAAATGCATTGGCTAGAATCCTATTGAAACATAGAGATCTACAGTTCTTGTCCAGATCCACACTTTCCCCTCACTGCCCTAGTTTGTGACTCTGCATGGCAAACTGGGATGACAGCAGGACGCTTGTTCCTGAAGGAGATGAGGCTGCTTCTCTGGCTTCTTTCACTTGAAACAGCCCATCTGTTTGTTGAAACATCCCCCTCACACTTCTGTCCACCCCTTTCTGGTTCCCCTCCCCAATAGCTGGGCTTGTCTTAGTGTACGCTCATCAAGGCACATGATAACATGGAAGCATAAATGGAGTTTTAAAAAATATTAGTAAGATTCAACTTCATTAAAATTAAAATGGATGTGGCATGTAAAGGGACTTAAATAGGTTGGTCTGTATTTTGTTTGTTGGATGTTAAAAGAATCTTCCTTGCTTTCACTTTATTTTCTTATATTTTGTCACTTGCATTTTATTTATTTTTTCATGTTAATACTATAGCTTATTATTTACTTCTTTGGGGAAAAAGCAACTATATAGTATATATAACACATATATTACAAAAATAAAATGCAGAAGTTAAAAGTGACAAAATAAAATGAATTCCTTAAATCAGCATCATTGTTCTTATATATTTTCTGACTTGCTGATTGTGGATTTGAATGTTTTCTAAATTAAATGACATTAAATAAAGCATTTGAATCATTGTCTTTTTACCAACTCCGCCATTTGTTTTATTTTGTTGTAGTTTTTGTTTATTTTGTTTTATTTTATGACAGGGACTTGTGCAGTACAAGCTGATAGTTTATGATCTTTCTGCCCTAGCCTTAGATAATTTTATATACTTTGTTTCTATTTCATTCTTTTAAAAAATATTTTCTGATTTTAAAAGATTTATTTATATTTTAGATTATGTGCATGACTATGTGGCCTGCATTTTTGTGCACCATGTGCCTACTAGGTATCTGTGCAGGCCAGAGGAGGGTATCAAATCCCCTTGAGCTGAAATTTCAAATGATTGTGAGTTGCACTGCATGCACCAGCACTAAACCTGGATCCTTCAGAAGTATGAACAGTGCTCTTCGCTGCTGAGCCAGCTTGCCCACACCTTTTTAAATTTGTTTTTCCATTTTTTAATTGACAGTTTTACACATTTCTTACCAAGCATCTCAGGTGCTGTCATTCTTATTTCCCTCTCTAATCTCCTTCCTCTCCTTCTGACACCCCCTCTTCAGTGAGCACCCTCCCGCTTTCAGGTCTTTTGTTTGTGTGTGTCCTGCCTAATGAGTTCAGAATTTCTTGTCCAAACATGCACCACGAGTTATTTAGTGTAGCAAAAACAAGTTCTCTGTGGCTACAGCTGAACAAAGTGACGCTCTTCCACCTTCAACAAGCTGCCATTGCCCATACTTCCTGAGGGAGGGGTGGGGCCTCATGGCTCCCTCCCTCATCCATGGTGAAATATTGATTGACCCAATCTATGCAAATCTCATGCACATAACCATGGCTGTGGTTAGTGATGAGAGAAGCAGGTATGTCATGTCCTGGAGACATCATCTTGCATATTTTAGTTAGAATATGTTCATTATATAATATTAAATAACAGATTTCATTATGACTATCCTATTTGATTATATCACACACTTTGATTTTATTCATTCTCCACTACCCTTTCCTGTCCTCACTGCCTGCCTCCCATTGGTTCCCATTGTCTTCCCAAAGAGTACCTCATTTGCTTTCAATTCTAATATTTTTATGCATAGATTTTGTGTGTGAGAGAAAACAAGTGGTATTTATTTGTCTTTCTGAATTTGGCTTATTTTATTACAACATAATAATTTTCAGTCACTTCTATTTTCTTGCGTGTGACATAATCTTATTCTTTATGGCTGGATGTGCTCCATTGAGTGCACAGACTTTATTTTCATTATCTGATCACCTATCAATGGACACCTGGACTGATTTCCTAATTTGACTATTATTAGCACTACTTTTTCATATTAAATAATTTTCTATATTTTTAGTTCAAGTTCCTTAAATTATGATTTAGTATATCTCTCTTTTCATCCCTAGTTACCATATTGAACAAAAATGTCAGTTCAGGGTAATTATAAAACAATGTGAAGATAAGTAAGCTAGAGAAGAACTTGTTAGTGTTTGGTGTTTGATGTAACAGGAAGAGAAAGAACCCAGTGCCAGGAGTTTGGGTACAAAGGTTGAACTTAAAGACTGTATTTTCCTGGGAGCTAGGGGATGTGGGGTGCTATAAGATGATGTTTTCTGGACTTTCATGACCTCATAGCAAGACCTGAACAAGATCAAGCCAGGAGGAATTACAGCATAGATGGGGGAGCTCGGGAGGTCTTGTGCCTTCCTAAGGAACTATTGGCAGTTGACTTCAGCTAGAGGAGGGTCAGTCATTTGTGGGACACATGTAGCCACTGGTAGGTTTGTTTGTGCTTCAGTTGGTGACCTCACACTAATGTGCATATTGGTAATACATATTAGATGCAGTAAGATATAAAATTAAAAGATAAATTAATTACAAATAAAATTTGAATACAGGACATAAAATTGGGAAAGGAAATGTGTTGGGAAGCAGACAGGAGAGTCGGAGGGAAAGATGGGGATGACATTAATTGTAATACATTGATACACTGTACATGTGTATGGAGCACTCAAATGATACATATAATAATAATAATAATAATAATAATAATAATAATAATAATAATAATAATAATAAAATTAAATACCTTTGGGGAACAGAAACAGTTAGTGTGAATTAGAAACATGCCACATACACAGAGTCAGATCTTGGGAAAGGTAAAAACCAAGCAGTAGAACAGTTGCAGTTAACATTTTTAGGTATATTTACCAACTGAGACATCTGGAAACTGAGCAACCTAGAAACACAAGGTCACCTTGATGCTCCAAGAAGTGGCAGTGATGTTTATAAATAGCATATTCTTTATAAGTCATGGGATATCCTAAGGGACTTTTAAGCCATTAGCTTATAAAGACAGAATAAACTAAACTATGGCATGAACATCTGTGTCCCTCCCAAATTCATGAGGAAACTTGATTCTCAATGAAATAATAGTAAGGGGTGGAACTTTGGGAGTTGATGAGGTCATGGATAAAATTAATATGGATAGACCAATGTCCTTATAATAGGATCTAGGAACTCCTTTAGTGCCTTGGCCCATTTATCATCTCTACTCCTTTTGCCACATGAGCACAGAGAAGAGATAGTACCTTGGAGGTGGAACGCAAGTTTACACCAAAGTGAACCACTGATGTCTTCTCGTGTCTAGTCTCATGCACTGGGAGAAAAAGTTTCAGTTGTTTATAAACTATTCAGCCTAAGTAATTGTGCCTTCTGCTTTCTTTTTTTCTCAAAATATACAAATGAACCATATTTTCATATCTAAATGCAAGAGACTTCAAAGAATTAAAACAAATATTGAAAGAAGGAACAAATTTGGATGATTCATACTTACTGGTTATTCCAAAACTAACCTCAAGCTGCAAAAATCAATGTTGTAGTACTCTCTCCAGAAACAATGTAGGCCAATAGGATGTAAGTCCTACATTTTGGCTTCTTGGCCTTAACAAAGGTACCCAATTGGTTCAGTAAGGAGAAATGCTTTTCTGAACAATGATGGTAGGAAAACTGAATTTGCAAAATGGAATTAAGTAGGACAGTACCTCAATCTATATTCAACTATATTCTATCTATATTCAATATTCAATCTGTATTCTAACTCAGACTGTGGAAAGTATGTGAGATCCTGAAGATAGCATGGGGGCTCTAAGATGCCATTCTCTGATACTGATACAAACAGTGCAATCAATATCTTACAGCTGCAATTGCCTGTACTAGGTCCTCACAAGTCCAATCTTATCAACAGTCAAGGAAAGATGAGAGATTCTTAAGAACCTGTCTTTTACTTCTCCTATCAGCTATTGACAGATTCAGGGAGAATGGTAAATAAACACTGTCTTTAGTTTCATTCCCATAGCTGAGTTCACAAATATGGTTTCAGAATAATCTCAGTGGGTCCCAGAGCCAAACAAATCAACATAACCATGACAGAGATGTGGGGAAGGATGGTAAAAATATGAGTCTGAAAGTAGCCAGAATGCACAGCTTGTATGTGCAAAATTGTTCAAATAAATTCAGATTCCACATTATAAAACTCTTCAAAGAAAATGGAGAAGTGGATTTTTCTAACCTCAAGAGTTTCTTGTAAAGGTGACATCCAAAAAAGTAAGAAAAAGAAAACAGAAAAGAAAAGAAAGGAAAACTCACCAAATACACCAAATGGGACAATCCAAATCTTGTGAGCTATTAGCCACTCATTTACAATTAAAGAATTCTTGTGATTCAATCATAAAAAAACAAAAGAGCAGTTGGTCAACAGAATTGATGTTTCCTTTCCAGGGAGGTAATTTTTCAGAAATACAAATTAATTTTCAATAAGAATATGAAAATGTGCTCAAAATCATTCACCTTCAGGGAAATTCAAAGCAATATCACTTTGAAATACTTCTACATGCACCCTAAAAGAGTTACAGTTGAAAAGATGGACAGTAAATGCTGATGGGCATACGGACACATCAAACACTCATACACTGTGGATTAGAATGAGAAATGATACAGCCACTTCAGAAACTATTTTAAGTTCCTCAGAATTTTCAATGTAAACTTAACATATGATGTAGCAATTTCATAACTAGATATATAAATGCATTGAAAATATATTCACAATAAAAAACACATTGATATTCATAGAAGTATTCTGATTAGCCAATAAGTAGAAACAACTCAAATATTAACAAACTGAAAAATGTATATACTACACTTCATCTACAGCAGAATATAACTTACCCATAGACATAGTGAAATATTTATACAGGTTACAGAATGGTTGCAGCTTGAAAAATTCACTAAAGGTCACACACTGAAAGTTTAATTTAAAGAAAAATGTTTTAAATCTATAAACAAAAGGTACATGCATGGCTGCTTTGGCTGGAGACATGAGGTTCCATTTTAGGGTGAAAAACATTCCAGAATTATATAATATTGATGGCCATGCTTCTTTATACTAATAGGCATTAACTCTGTGCTTTAAAGTGATTCACAATGCACATGTACATTACAACTTAAAAGGTTATTTGCTTATATATTATTACTTCATAGTTTTAAAAGAGAGAAATAAAGGGCATAGAGGTGAGATTACACAGTACACTGATGGTTCCATCATAGAGATAAGCCTGAAGCACTATTGAGGGTATAAAGTGCTCGTAAACTGATGCCACAGTACTTGAAAATTATGAGCATAGTCCCACACAAAATATGTTTGTAATTGCAACCATGGTATCAGTGAAAGCGCTGCTTAGTGATGTTCCTTGAGGGGAAATCTTATATTCTAGCTGATTTACTGCTCCCTGTTGGGTTGTCTTTGGGTCAATCATTTAGTAGATTTTTCTCATATACAAAATTTAATGAAATCATTTGGGAAGCATTTGGGAAAGTTTCCTGTTGTTATGACTTCCCCTGAACTTACACTAAGAGAGGAATGCACATGGAAACAGCTGTAATACTGCCTTCCAGGCTTTCGCTACATGCACCAAATGCATTTTTGTGCTTACAAAACTCTTTTAAGGAAGATTTAGGATAGACTAAGTAGACTTACAAAGGCATCCTAGAATCCTAAGTAGTCAGTTATATCAAGGTATATTTTTCTAGAAATATAGAAAATACCCAGACAAGGTTAAAGAAACATAATATTCTGTCCTGCACTTACAAACTTGAATTTTTACATGTAAAAGCTGGAGGTTGCCTTTATTATGAAGGAATTATAACTAAAATGTAGGAAATCATAAAAGGAATGAAAAATCTTACTAAATACATTTATTCAATTATGAAATGAAAGTCCTGTCTTTACCCTATAATCTGTATTTGATTTTTTGCCTAGATAGATTAATTGATTCAATTTCTTAATCATTTTTGCTTCATATTACTATTTTTTGGTAAGCATTAATGCTACTTATTGCTATTTTAACCACTGAATATGCAACTACATGGGATTACCATGCTTAAATATCTCACTATTAATATCTTTTTAATTTACTTCTGATTTTTTTATGTCTACGCATAATACACCAATGAGTACTTGTGTTCATTTGAAGTTTTAGTATTTTGGAATATTTCCTTAAGAAAGTTTTACAAATGTGAAATTAATGCATTTTAAAATCATAGTTTAGAACTCAATTTATATGACAAGTTATTTTCCTACACCAGATGCAAAGGCTTAGACTGTCATTTGCAGTTTGTAAATTCTAAGGCTCCATAGCTTATCTATACACTTACTCAAAAGTTGACAAAGCCATTCTATACCCATAAAGACTCACCATCATGGCTGTCTTCATATGAGCTGAACAAGAATGACACCAATAGACATGCCAAAGTGGATGGAGAAAAGTTCATGAAGCCTCCACCCTATACAAATCGCTATGGACAATTAAACAATGCTGGGCACGGGGAAGACAGTCTTCTCCAAGGAAGAGCACACTGATTGGTTATCTAGTACCAAGTGGTGAGCCCTGAAAACATACGTACAAGCAACATTATATAGACCGAAATAAAGGTATGTTTTAACCCATTTTTATCATTGTTATTAACAGTTTTTGGTGGCAAAGTCTGATCTGTACAAGTGTTAGGCTATTTGGTGTGTGTGAGTGAATGTGTGTGTGTGTGTGTGTGTGTGTGCATTGCTGGGCCTTGAACCTGAAATGTCACACATGCCTGGCAAATGCCCTATCACTGAGTTATACCCCAAGTCCTCTTTTCACATTTTATTTTGAAGGTGCTTCATTAATTTGCATAGAATGGCTTTAGTCTCATTCTGTAGCCCAGGTTAGTCTTGAACTTTTGATTCATCTGCCTCATTTTCTAATTAGATGGGATTTCACACTTGTACCACCAGTCCTGGTTAATCCATTTGTTCAGCTTCAGAAGTAGTAGGGTATTTGACCATGGAGGCTACACTATCACATGTTCCAAAATACATACTTACACTTGCTTCCTAAAGTTTGAAACAAATTTGAATTTGAAAGTCCATTTTTCTTCACAAACTTTAGAAACAGAATAGTTGAACTGTATCTTTATTATAATCTCCACAAAAGGTAAGAGTAAGCTATTAAATTTTTCTTTATATTAAACAATTAGTGAAGACACCACTCTGTAGGAAAGAGCACTTGCTGTCTGTAGGAGGATGTGAGCAGCTATCACTGGATTTAGTTAGTCTTTGTCTAGTGTCAGCACTTAGATCCAAACATCTAGGACAGGACCAAAGAGAGAAGTGAAAAAAGAAGCCGAGATATGTTCCAAAACCACAAAATCGAAAGTGATGGAATTTATTGAATATCTTTTGAAAAATGAATACTTTTCAGCAAAGTTATAATCAAATACTTTCTGTCCTGCCCAGCTAATGAGAGAACATGAGGAGCAGAGATGAACAGAAAATCAGTAGTGAGTTGGTGGTGAAAGGATAATATTCTCAAATCACCTCAAGTCGAGACGTCCAGAGAGCTAAAAAAAATAGCCCTATCAGAGGTCTTTTCTGGATTCATATAATTTTAGATAGTTTTTTTTATCATTTCTGGAAGAATGTTCTGGTTAGTTTAATTGGGATTGGATTTGATTCTACAAATTACTTTTAGTAGAATGGTCATTTTCAAGATATTAATTCTACCAATCCATGAGCACAGGATGCCTTTCCATTTCTACATCTTTCTCAATCTGTTTCTTCAGAGATTTGAAGTTTCCATTGTAGAGGTCTTTAACCTCCTTGGTGAGGTTTCTTCCAAGGTATTTTATTGTCTTTGATGCTATTATAAATGGGAGTGTGCCCATGGTCTCCTTCTCTGTGTATTTGCTGTTGGTATATAGAAATCCTACTAAGTTTGTGAGTTGATTTTGAACCATGCATCTTTGCTGTAATGGTTTAATATTCCTAGAAGTCTTCTGGTGAAATTTTTGTAATCTCTTCTGTCTAATGTATCACCTACAAATGGGGATAATTTAACTTTGGGAAGATTGTCATTCCAAATTTTGAGAGATATTACAAAGCTGTAGCAATAAAACAATATGAAATCGGCACAAAACAAACATATAGATCAATGTAATAAAATGAAAGAGCCAACATGAAAACATAACTACATCAATCTGAAATTTTACAAAGATGCAAAAAACATACACTGGAGAAAGGACAGCATTTTCAATAAACAGTGCTGGGAAAATTGAATGTCTATGTACAGAAAAATGAAATCTGACCCAAATCTATCACTGTTCTTAAAAATTAGCTCTGGGTGGATCAAAAGCTTCTATATGAAGCATGAAATGCTAAAATCTCAAAAAAATTATAGGTAGTACCCTATATAATTTGGGTGTAGGAAGGGACTTTCTGAATGGGACTGCATTTGCCCTAAAATTTAGGTCAGAAATTGACAAGGGGGATCTCATAAAATTAAAAAGCTACAGTAGAGATAAGGATGAAATCAATAATGGGAAGAAGAAATCCAAAGAATGGGAAAGAACCTTTGCCAGCTATACATATGAAAGAGGATTAATATTCAGAATATACAACGAACTGAAAGAAAAAGTCAAGGAAACAAATGATGCAATTAAAACATGGACTGGGGTTCTAAAAGAGAATTCTCAATAGAAGAAATAAAACTGCCTAAGAAATATTTCCAATAATATTTATCATTCCTAGAATTTAGGAAAGTAAAAATTAAAACATCTTTTTTATTTCATTTTATCTCAGTCAGAATTGCTATAATCAACAAACCAGATTGAAAAAAAAAATGCTGGCAAGTTTGTAGAGGGAAAGTTCTCATTCACTGTTGGCATAAATGCATATTGTTGCACCCACTGTGGAAATCAGTATAGACAATCTTTAAAAGCCTAATACAAACATACCATATGTCCCAACTATACCACTCCTTGGCATATGACTAAAGGACTTAATACCAGATTCCACAGATTCTTGCTCAGTGATGTTCATTGCTGCTTGCTGTATTCACAAAAGCTAGAAAACGAAAACTTACATATCTGTCTCAGTTAATAGTCTATTGCTGTGAAGAGACACAATGATTAAGGCAACTCTTATAAAATGAAAAAAAAATGGAGCTTGCTAATAATTTCAAGGGTTTAGTCCATCACCATCATGACACGGACCATGATGGCATGGAGGCAGGCAATGGAGCAGAGGCTGAGAGCTACTTCCTGATCCATAGGCAGCAGGATGAGAGAGGCAGACTGGCTCTGGTGTGGGCTTTTAAAGCTTCCAAGCTCACACCAAGTGACACACTTCCTCACACATGCCATACCTACTTCAACAAGGCCCTACCTCTACCAGCCTGTAGATGTTATTCTTATGTCCTTCAGCAGATAAATGGATAATGAAAATATGGTACATATTCACAGTGGAATACTATTCATCTATAAAGAAAAATGGCACCATTAAATTTGCAAATAATTGAATGAATGCAGTTGGAAAAGATTATATTGAATGAAATGACCCAGGCCCAGGAAGACAAACACCACATATTCTCTGTCATTTGTGGTTTCTCACTTCAAATCTGCAGCTCTGAATACACAACATGAAGTAACCACAGAAATCAGGAAATTATAAAGGGACTAGAGGCAGAGTTTGATAGGTACATGGCAGATTACAGGCGATATGAAACAGGGAATAGGAAATGGGGAGGGACTCCATTTGGGCAGGGAAGTAAACACTGAAAGAGAAGGAGGAAGGAGGTATAAATAACACCAAGATTGTTTGATAAAGCCTCAAATAATCTGATTATTTTATACTTACCCAAAATCATACATAATACATATATGTTATGTATATATGAAGTTTATGATACTTAGGCTGAAAATGCTCCCACAAGAATCATATCCTAACAAAACCTCTGTACTAGGCCCAAGAAATCTCCTCTTACAAATGGTTGCTCAGTGTAATCCAAGTGTTGCCTTGGTTGCCTCTCAGAGGCTGAAGGTAAGCTCCTATTGCTGAAGTCATCACAAACTTAGGACACAGGACTCAGATTATTTGTGGTGAATCTAACCTGAAAGACTCATTTCTGCAGTCTACCCTCCATGGTACAAGAAAATACTGTGCAAGCTGTCGAGAGAGAGAGAAGTAATTGTTAATCCTACCTAGCAAGTGAAACCTTTGATCCTCAACAATGACCAATATGGCAAGAGATCCATAAAAGTGCAGTAAGTGGCACTCATGTGTTAGTGTAACCAGCAGTTCTCTAGTTGGTCTTAAGGCCAAGTCAACAGGAGGAAAATTATGTCTGATACTAGAAATCTAGACAGCTTACTGGGAAGAGTGAAGTCATGGATATTAGAAAGGAATCGGTGACCACCACTATACTAAACCAGCATAATTCCTTAATACACCCTATAGCTTTCCTTTTACCTACAGATATGCATAGGTAACACCCATCATCAAAGAAGCTTCTCTTTACAGCAAATGAAGAACATCACAGAGAACCACAAATGCAAAAATCAACAGACTGCTGTAAGGCTAGCCCCAACATATCCCCCCACATCTATGGCTCAGGGAAAATAGTAGAAGATGGGCTAGAAAGATGGTAAGTGCAAGAAGCCAGGATGTCTGCTATGAAAAAGTCTCTCCTAGAGACTGTATAAACAAAAAATGGCTGCATAAACAAGACCTAACTATGACAATATTAATAAACATGGTAACTCAAAAGTGGGGAAATTTTAGAGGTGGTCTCTCTCCTTGACCTTAAAGAATTACAGTCAACCAATGATTTATGAGAGAATGACAATTAGCCTCTCCCAAGGATGAGCCCTCTAATTGGTTATCCAATGCAGAGTGGTCATCCTGAAACCATATATTCTACACAGACAACAGAAACTAACTCATCATGTTGTATGTACATATTGATGCATGTGTGTGTGTGTGTGTGTGTGTGTGTGTGTTTATGTCAATAATCAAAGACAAAGAGGTTACCAGTTTATATTGGGGGGTACAGGAAATGATGTGGAAGGAGTATATGTGGGATGGGGTGGAGGGAAGAAAATGAAGTGGTAAGTTGATGTAATTGTTTTAATTAAAAATATAAAAATAAAATAACATTTTAATACAAAATTCACTCCTAATTCACAAAGGAAACTATTAAGAGGGTATGGAGACATTCTCCTGAATGTGGAAACATTTTGCCAACTATGTGCTAAATTGTAGGTTAATGTCTAAAACATGTAAATAATCACAAAATATGTATACTCCAAAATAAGTCTTCTACTCAAAAAATAGGCCAATGAACTGAATAAACAGTTCTCAAATAAGAAAGCCAATCAAAAGTCCAATCCCTGTGCTGCACTAAAAGAAATCTCTACAATAAGTTTTGACATACAAGTTTGGCATGCATAACATCCTTGGATTCTATAAAACAATGACTTCTAGTCCCTCAGGAGACTTTCATTTCTAGGAAAATGCTTAATTATTATAGTTTGGGTGAGGTGTGCTGCCTGCTGGGATGTTTCTGAATACCCTGCAATGCCTGAAATAACCCTCCACAACATGTCAATGTCACTTTGAGACATTCCACCATCAGAAGAGAAGTCAACTCAGACATTTCATTCAATAGAGATGTAAGAAATTTCTCACCCATAGAAATAACAAGCAGAAAGTTCTAGTCCAATGGCTTGTTGAATTTTACCTGGTTTTGTAACACTTTAATCATTTCCTTATTTTTGTATATGTCTCTATTTCTCTACCTCCTTAAGTGTATTGTGAACTTTTGTTGCTGGAACTTTTGTTATTTAAAGTAACACTTGTTCATTTTATATTTGCATGTTGTCTATGATTGTAAACATTTTGAAAATTATTTTAATAATATATATATATGTATGTATTAAAATATTGGAAAGCTTTATATTCGAACTTAATGAACCATAAATTCTGCAGGGAAAGCAAGGTGCTAAATGGAACTTTAGTCAGCATACTACAAGTTCCGTGGACTGTGTGCCTCAGTAGCTGCTTCTGCCGCCTCAGCAATATCACTTCAAAGACTGTTCCACAGCTCTCTAAGCCTGACCAAGCTCTCTTGCTACACAGCTAACCACACCGCAACATAAACTGTAGAGCTCATTCCTTTGTAATGCTTGTTTTCTGACTCTGAATGTATGCTCATCTAAAATTGGAAGTGTTTCCTATTGCCTTCTTTTACCTTAATTTTAAAAAAGAATAATTTTTGCTAAAATGCAAAATTCCTTTGGGTATAAAATAAGGATCCATTTTTTCCCAGTCTGCACAGACTTTGGAGGACTCTGAAGACTCTTTTTGAGTCTCTGCAGGATGTGTGTCAACACACAATGGGCCTTAATTAGGATGTAATCTGCTGAGCTGAGAGCTGCTAGTACCTGGAAGCTGGAGCAATTTTATATTATAACATTAACAAAAGGAAGCAGCAAAAATATATTTGGATATTTGGAGAAATGGAAAGCTCTTGATTATAGTACCAAATTATTTCAAACCTCAGTTCACTCTTTATTAGCTATTGTATATTAGTAGGTTACAGAAGGCCTCCGAATCTGTTAACCCACTGTAACTTTTCAAGCATTGATTCTATGATAATAATGTCAAGTATAAATTTCTGTTCATATCATGCTGGCAATACATGAAAAGTAGTAGAGACAGACTGCTGTAAACTTGGCTCTACTACAGTGTTAGCTTAAGTGAGAAATGGGTCCCTACAGGCTCAAGCTCTTGAACACTTGGTCCCCAGTTGGTGTTATCGGGGAAATTATGGGGCCTTTAGGGAGTAGAATTTTGCTGAAGGAAGTACATCACTTAGGGTGAGATTAGAGAGTTTGTAGCCTGACTCAACTTTCAGGTCTGCTTTGTGTTTGTAGTTTAGATGATGTTTCTAAGCTTCCTCTCTGGTTGCTTGCTGCCTCTCTGGCCAATTATGGACTCAACCTGTGAAACTGTAAGCCTCTGATATTTTGAATGAGAATGGCCCTCATAGGAACATTTATTTGAATGCTTGGTTCCCAGTTGGTGGAAGTATTTTAGAAGCATTAGAATGTGTGGCCTTGCTGGAGGAAGTGTTACTGTGAGTGGATTTTGAGGTTTCAAAAGCCCATGCCATTTGCAATTAGCTCTCTTTCTGCCTCAAACTCATGAAGCAGAATGTAAGCTCTCTGCTACTGCTCCAGGGCAATGCCTGCCTGCATGCCTGCTCCCTTCAAGAATGATCATGGACTTTAACTCGCTGTATTTGTGAACCCCAATAAGAGTTTCCATGGGTGTGGTATCTTAGCATGCCAATAAAAAGTAACTAAGACAAAGCCCAAATAAACTCTTTCCTCTGTAGGGTGCTTTGATCACAATGCTTTATCACAGTAGTGGAAAATAACTAATATAACCACATAATATAACTTTTGTCATATACCATTACTATACATGTTTATAGCATCATGTTAAATCTAAATTGCCAGTTCAGCATGAAAAGCATTCACTATCTCACAAAGAGAATTATTTTTAAGATGAGTGATTCAACTTTACCTCAGCATAATTATGATGTATATATAATAGATTCCCTGTTTTTAAATGAAGGTCACATCTATAAATTGTAGATGTTAAGTGATGACCGATTGACTTATTTCATGGCCAATTAAAATTTCAATGAAAATATTGTACAAAGATTTTAAAAATGAATTAGAAGGCAAACAAGATAATTCAGCCAGGTATGAATATATTTTAGCTAGAAGATAAATTGGGAAGAATTATAAATATAGTATGTAGAGTAATAACTTCTGATCCCTCAAAAATATAAGTTCAATTCAAGAACCTGTGGGTGTTACCCCTCATGGAGTATAAACAGATATTGAGTCAGAGGATTAGATTTAAGAACAGCTTAACCTGGTTTTGCTGATTTGGGAGTTGGAGGAGGGCAAAGCCCAAGGAAAACAGGCAATCCCCAAAAGCTAGGAAAAGACAAGCTTACTGGTTCCTTCCAGAATCTCCAGAGAAAACACAGTTTACCGTCACCTGAAGTGTAGGCCATAAGAATATATCTTTGGACATCTGGCCTCCAGAACAAAAGACAATTTTTTGATGTCTAAGCTGCTAAGTTTGTGATAATTTGCTAAAGCACTGATGAGTAACATAGAAGGCAATATTATTTGTTCATGAACTACCCAAGAGTAGAATTTCCTTTAAAATCTGCAGATTAGAAAAGAAAATAATCACTCCTACAGAGGTATAGGCTGGATGAAACCATGAACAATGAAAAAATCATCACAGGGTTTACGACCAATTATCTCTCCCTATATTCTTCCCTCCATTCCTCTTCCCCCTACCTGATCCCTTCTGTTTGAATTTCCATCCTTCCCCAGCCCTTTTGCAACATCTGTTCTATTTCCCTTTCCCAGGGAGATCCATGTGTTCCCACTATGCCCCTCCTTGTTGCATAGTCTCTCTGAGTCTGTGGATGGTAGTATGATTATCCTTTACTTAACAGCTAATATCCACTTATAAGTGAGTACATACCATGTTTGTCTTTATGGGTTTGGTTTACCTCACTCAGGATTTTTTTCCCCTAGTTCCATTCATTTCTTTGCAAATTTCATGATCTCATTTTTTTAATAACTGAGTAAAAATTCATTGTGTATATGTACCACATTTTCTTTATCCATTCTTCAGTTAAGGGGCATCTCAGTTGTTTTTAATTTCTTGCTATTATGAATAAGGCCGCTACGAACATAGTTGAGCAAGTGTCCTTGTGGTAAGATGGAGTATCCTTTCAGTATGTACCCAGTAGTGGTGTAGCTGGGTCTTAAAGTAAGTCAATTTCCAATTTCCTGAGGAATTGCCATATAGATTTCCATAGTGACTGTACAAGCCTGCATTCCCACCAGCAATGAAGGAGTCTTCCCCATGTTCTTACCAGCATGAGCTGTCATTTGTGTTGTTGGCCTTAGCCATTGTGACAGGGATAAGATAGAACTCAGAGTAATTTTAATTTGCATCCGCTTGATGGCTAAAGTTGTTGAACATTATTAGTGTTTCTCAGCCATTTGAGATTCCTCTTTTGAAAATTCTCTGCTCAGATTGGTACTCCATTTTTAAATTGGATTATTTGTTTTGTTGATGCCTAGTTTCTTGAGTTCTTTAAATATTTTTGATATTAGTCTTCTGTTGGAAGTGGAATTGGTGCAAATCTTTCTGGAACTGAAGAACATCTCATGGATGGGAGGCCATGCCTGACACCGCAGGGCTAGCCAGGAATCAGAGACTGGATAGCCTAGGGATGATTCCTAGTGATATTCTCCTATGCATACAGATTAGTGAGTGACTAGCCAAATCTTCATCAGAAAGGCTTCATCTGGTAGATGATTGGAACAGATGCAGAGACCCAGGGGCAAACATCGTGCAAGCTTGGGGAATCCCATGGAAGAGAAGGAAGAGAGATTCCAGGGATCTGAGGGGTCAAGGATACCAGGAGAACAAGCTCCATGGAGTCAATTGACCAACACTCTTAGGAAATCACAGAGACTAAAGCAGCAGACATTGGAGCCTGCATGGCCCCCTACATATAACATATGGTTTTCCTGCTTGCTGTTCCTGCTGAACTACTAAAAGTTAGAGTAAAGGGAGGAGTCTCTGACCCTTTTGCTTGTCCTTGGGACCATTTTACTCCTGTTAGGTTGCCTGATCCAGCTTTGATATGAAGTCTCATGCCTGGCTGTGTTCCATTTTGTTATGTCCTGTTCCAGTGGTAACTCTGAGAGGAAGTGAGGGAGTCTGGGGGAAACGGAAGAAGGGGAAGATGGGAAGAATAGAGGGAGAAGAAGATGGGGGCATGGATGTTTTATATGAGAGAAGAAAAAATAAATTATAATTTAAAAAATAATTAGGGAGGAACTATTCTGTCAATATGCTGTGATAAGCTAAGGCACTGCAGGTATTGGCTTATTGACTCAATCATTTATGATCTGTTTAAGGCTGCTTCTATTTTTCAGGCAATTGACTAGAGTTGAACTTAGTGGACCCAATTCCCTTCTTTAGGAAGTCTCAGTCCTCTGGAAAGAACTGATACCTAATGAAAAAATACTGCAGGATATAATTTAAAAGAAGAATAAAATAACATTGACAAGAACATTTGCTGGAGGACTAATGTAGATTGAGAGAGCCAAGAGAAGATTCCCTGGAGAAAATGTGTCATTACTAGAGCACTAAGGACAGTCATACAAAAGAATGCAAGAGTTTAAGAGAAAACTTTAAACGCAAGGATTCTGATAGATAAGATCAGAACCATGGACAGTGCATTGAACGCCAACTTAGACAATCTTGGTTTGGAAAGTAGCTCAGATTTCAAATCGGGATTTGGGCCCTTTATTCTAGGACTCATATGCTCCAATTCTTAATAATTCTAGCATGCCATGTTTAAACTTTGGTTCCAAATGACAAAGCAACAGAGAGGGGACAGATGTATCTTTATCTCTCATCCAGCCAGTTTCAATGTCCAGAGACATCCAGTTAGAATAATTCACAGCAAAGTTCTTTAGCAGTGACACCACTTGGTCAATAAACAGGATATTTGGAAAACTGACTTGGAAATCATTCATAGCCCTTCCAAGTAGAGAAGAGGCTGATCTAGGGCAGGCTGAGATCCACTGGTGGGTCAGGCTTTTGTGAATTCTATAATAGACTTCTAAGAAGCAACACGTGTGTACATAATGGGCAGCAATGCATTCTAGAGTCCTTACAGTGACTGTCACCACAATGAGAAAATTGAATAAATTTCCAACTAACACAGTCTTAAGGTGCCATATTTTCCTGCTGAAGAAGACACTAAGAATGACTGGGAGACTATTTAACTATATCTTAATATTCCTTGAGACAAAGTAAATTGGGAGAAAGTACATATATATCATACAAAATAATGTTTTCCATAAAAGAAGTCCATGGCCTAACTCAAAAGCCACAAGTGTCTAAAGGAAATGTAACCACTAAAGTGATGTGCAGAAGATTTGGTATGAGATCACTCAACAGTCCACAGTTGACTTTGGAGGGTGTCAGGAACTAAGGAATGCAGGCAGCCTCTGCGGACTGGGAATGGACAATCAACATTTTCTTTCCACAAACTCCCTGTGAACTTGATTTTAGTTCATTAAATCCAGTTTGGAAAAATGGCTGAGTGGTAAACAATATGCGCTGGTCTTCCAAAGGACATGAGTTTGGTCCCCAGAACTCACATCAGGCAGCTTATTACCATCTGTAATACTAGCTCAGAGAAATCTGATCCCTTTTCTGGTCTCAAAGTGTACCCATAAACAAGTCACAGTCATTTTTATGCATACATATACATAAATAAAGTAATTTTTAAAAATATAGTAATGGTTTGGGCTTATGCCTTTTAGATCTTTAGGGAAAATTATGGTTTAAGTCAGTAAATTTTTGATAAATTATGTTGTTTAATTCTCTGAGATTGTGGCATTTTCCCACTAAGCAAAAAAAAGCAAAAAACAAAAAACAAAACCTAAGCAAAACATGAAAGTAAAATACTTCCATTTTGAAATAAGCTAATTTCTTATTTTGTGATCATGGGTGATATGTAAGCATTTGCAGCTTCCTCGAGTTTGTTGCCATTTTGTAAGCTGAGAAGTCTTTGTGTAAGTTGAGAGGATTTTTCTCTCTCAGCTGATTATAGATACGAGTAATCCCACAAATACATGTTAAGGGACCTGTTATTGTGCTATTTGGTTGCATTATGTCATTACTATATATTATGTAATTCTCTGATGCTGTACGCCTGATTGAAAAAGTACAGGCATTTGAGGCTGAAATAGATTGAGGAAGAGAGATTTTTTCTCCTAAATTTATGTCTGAGTCATGCAAAATTTTGTTGTCTCAAAAGTATAGTCTGAGCTTACAACCAAAGGTGTTCTATACTACCTTTAACATTACTGTAGTCTATCTAGGTCTGGAATCCTTTCTATAAGCAATTACAGCCATAATGCCTGCCATCTTTTAGAACAGCAGGTCTCAAAGCACTATTTCAAGAGCATCCGTCTTGCACTAACAAGCAGCCTCACTCTTCCAGAGCTCTGTATTTTTGAACCTTAATACCAAAGACTGAAATCCAATGGGTTTAATTCTCTAATTAATGTTAAAAAAATCCCTACATCATTGCAGCTGGATTTCCACATTATATTAGAACAATCTATCTGAATTCTCTAGTATAGCACCTTTTCTCTGAGCAGTTAAAGTTAGAGTCCCACAAAAGAAATCTCTTTAAATGAAGGAAATAATCAAGGCAGTATTAAAGCCAGTTGTAGGCTTGCCGAGTTCACCCACCTAGTATCTGGGCGGGGACAAGTTCATGTGTTTGAATTTGTTTCAAATCACATGATTCACAATAAGCATAAAGATAAAATTGCTTCAAGGATGATGTTAAATTTTTAAGTAGACAAGATCACTAACTAAACCAGGATCAAATGCATTTTCTAGATTCAGGAAACAGTATCTTGTAACAAGAGTTTCATTGACTCTTCTCCATGGGCAACAGAAGAAGAAAGGTTTTTATTCTCCATGGATTAATTTCTCTAAGGTCTTGTGAATCTGAGGAGCTGGTTGATTTAGTTATTCTGAAGATCAGAAAGAAGATCCTTTAAAATATTGTTTGTAGCCAGGAGGCAAAGGCAGGTAGATCTCTGCGAGTTTGAGGCCAGCCTGGTCTATAGAGTGAGTTCCAGGACAGCCAGTTACAACAAAGAAATCCTGTCTCAAAAAACAAAATAAAATAAAATAAAATAAAATAAAATAAAATAAAATAAAATAAAATAAAATAAAATAAAATAAAACACTGTTTATATTGTCTAATTTATACTCCTATTACTACAGAAGATCAGTTTATTTGTGTTTTATTCTCATCACAGTACTAGCTGTTGGATAGCAAACTGACCCTGATATATTTCTCTCCCAAGAAGAATTAAAGCTAGTATTTGGAGAAATGTCATCTACATTGGCATCATTGTACCATCCTCAAAACATAACTAATTCATTTCTGAAGGCAAATAGTATTACAGTGGGTGAGTGCTTCGTTCATACCATCACAAAGAGTTCTAGATCTGACCTGAGGCCACCAAGCTTCAAAGAGATGGAAACAGGACTCAAACCTAAGTCTTATATCTAACACCTAAATTCCTAAGGTCTCCACACTAGGCAAACAGTAACTCACATAGGTAGCTATGACACTCCTGAGTTTAGAGAAATATCAGCTGATAACCTTCTATCTGGTCTGGAGCAGTTATAATATAGTCTCCAAGATCCACTATTATCCAGCCCTGAACAGTCATTTCCACTCCACTGAGTTTGTGGCCAGAATGTAAGATGGAGTCCTACTCCTGTGATTCAACTATTTATCTGTTATCTGTAAGTTTGTCAAAAAGCAGATTATACTGGGTGGGTCTGACCTAATCAGATTAACCCCTTAAAGGAAGATAAAACATCATGTTAGGACTCATGATATCTATGAAGACACAGCATGTATTAATTCTGCAGCCAACAAACAATGATTTTATTTAAATACCCAGGCAGGTTTGGCAGGATTTCTGAGCTTCCTGTGGATGTGGCCAGCTAGAAATCTGATTACAGCCTTGTGATGCTCTCAGTGGCATGGACAGATGGTTTGTGCTCAGGTTTGAGGTAACTTGTTATGTGCAATAGAAAACTAGTACAGTTGGCTCTTTCTCACACCTTTAATATATCGTTCTGGGTCTTACCCCTCATCTATTCTATCATTATTTATAATCTGTCATGACCCAAATCATCCAGCAAATGACCCAAACTTGCTGGAATAAGGATCCTGAACTGTAAGGCATTGCAGGAGAGGACTAGAGGTGAGTAATAAAGAAGGCAGAAAGTCTGGGACAAGTTTATTAAGAAGAACAACACATCGTATATTATATACTGTTTATAGAGGAGAAATGGCCCAAGAGAGAGAGAGAGAGCTAAATCAAATAATGCTAGCAAGAAACACAGGATATCTTAGAAACACCTGCTTTAGGACTGATAACCACATCCCTTCGCTGGAGAAAGCTGGTTTCCCAGGGATTGAAACCTTAACTCTTTCAAGGTCCAAGCCCCAGCCACAGACCAGATCTTGTCGAATCTGCCCCTGGGCAAGAACACAGAACTAACATTTGCTCCCGTTATCCTTCCATTGGGGCCTCTAAGAAAGCTGTGGATTAGATTGGCTCCCAAACGGAAAAGAGGCCCCTTTCCATGTAGATATCTGTAGCTAATCCATGTCAATAAATATTTTTCCATTTTCCACATACACTTGAATACTTATTTTAAGATACCTGCATGTCTAAAGTCCATGCATATCTCTCTAATTATTACAGATTTTTATATCTTCATTTCTCACTAGCTATTCAAGGAAAAGTATTCCTTAAAGTAGTGGTCATTGGCTATAGTAGACCCAAGATTTACAAACACAGACATCATCTATATCGTTTGCCACTGATACTCTAGTATGTGGCATTATACCCTTCACACACTACACTATTAAAATATATGCCAAATGAATTAATACATTTGGTATTATACACAAAGAAATATGTAGTGGCAAGAGATGCACTTGTTGGCTGAATAACCTCCAGTTCATGGCTTGCGGTGTCTGCATCCTCACACTGTTGGATAGAGACTTTTCTGTACTAGATGCTCACACAATGTTACTGAAAGAAAGGACCAGACACCACACAGGCAGTAACACTCATTTATGAACAACACTGAATAGCTTCAAAACTAGCTGACTTAGTGAGTGGTTTTGTTTTCAGACATTCGTTTCTCTGCATCTCTTCTAAGCACCAATCAGATAGAATGATTGTGTTGCTCTGAATCTGTGCAAAATCAGGTGAAGCAAACTAGTAGCTTTGACTGAGAAACACGGTGTTTATCATGTACATGTCAGCAATCCAGGCCATTTTGACCTCCAGAGAATGTCAGAAGTCAGCAGAACGCACTGTATATATAGTCTTGGAAGGTGTCACAGTTTCCTTCTCATCTGCTACAGAGTCTAAGCACACAGTACTATGTTCCCTCCCTCCCTTCTCCCAGCCTTCTTCAACCTGTCATCAGTGTAGAAAAAAAAATATCCTGTATTGCAGAACAAAGAAGGAACACAAATCCCCAAGGCACTTATACTTCAAACAAGTATTATATTAGTAACAACATAAACATTATTTTTATTACATTATCATTTGATTTACTTTTTAAACATATGCTACTGCCCCCATACTGAGAAAACATACACACATAAAAATATTGACTGATGTTTGGCCCTATGTAAGTACCATGCTAACCTGTTGCTCCCACTGGAGCATCTGTCTTGCAGAGATCAGGGAACCCCATGAAAGAGGGAGAGGAAGAATGGTAGATACCAGAGGGGTGAAGAACATCAGAAGAACAAGTCCTACAGTGTCAACTGAGTAGCACTCTTAGGGGCCCACAGAGACTAAAGTGGCAGATGCGTCTAAATAGATTTTATGGCTGTCTAGGTTGGTATTCTTGAAAAAACTATATAGGCTAGAGTGGGGAGTCTCTGACCCTTTTACCTGCCCTTGGGATCCTCCTGCCTGGTTGCCTGGCCTACCCTTGATGCAGAGATTTGTGTCTGACCTTGTTCCATCTTGCTATGCCATGCCCTGTTTGAGCAGTAGCCCATAATGGGGGGGGGGAGACAGTTGTACTTTTCTGGGGAGAAGCAAGGGTGGATATTTGTGAGTGGTGATGGTGATGGAGGAAGATCTTGGGGAGAGGGGAGATGGGGAAGGTGAGGTGTGGGGGAGGGGAGGAGAGGTTTGGGATGTATTGTATAAGTTGTTTGAGAGAGAAAAATAATAATAATAAAAAAGAATTGACCAAACAAACCCACATCCAAACAGACTATAAGCAGTGGGAATTGGAACTCATGGCTGTTCAGAGTCCCAGCAATGCTACTTTCCTGACTTCAGTTTATTAAAATGTGCACAGAAACTAGGTATGGTCCTGGATCTGTTGGTTAAGTTGCTTTTTCTGGGTCTTACGTGTGCAGGGTTGGTTCTGTTGTTGGGACTTCTCTGAAGAAGGGTCTGTGGGTTGCACTTGAAAGTCAGGCAGTATACCTCCTGTAGAGAAGCACCGTTGCCTGTGATAATGAAAGAAAATTTGTGGCATTGTTTTTAGCCTGCCCATGTTCTGCCCACTCTTAAAACAAATATCTTCTGTAATCGTATTTTGTGAGAAAATATTCCTTCTGCCTTGATGCCTTTAAGAGAATATGATTGCAGCTTTGTTATTGTTATTCATATTGTTCTTTAGGTTATGTGGAAAAAACTATTTATTGTTTGATATTTACTCTAGGTGTAGGAAGAGTGTCAAACAAATAACTGAACACGCCAAGGAACACGCCATAGCACATTGTGCTATGAATGCCACAAAGAAATATCTAAGACTGGTATTGGAAAAAAAGTTTCATACACAGCAACAATGTGTCCCTGTGGAGGGTGTGGGAAGAGTAGAGATGCTAATTGAAATTTTATACTTGCAAAGACTCCTAAGAAGACCAGCAAAGAGGTAAAAAGGCATCATAGAAGAAAACGAATCAAACAGAAACATTTAGAGGTATGTGAACAGTATTTGGGAAATGGTTAACTGTCTACATATAATGAGAATAATAAGCAGAGTAAACATGAAACAATGTATCAGAGGCATACTTTCAAAGAATTGTAGAGTAATCTACAATGAGAAAAAGATTTTTTTTTAACTTTGAAGCTAAACAAAACACCATGACTGCTCTTCAGCAGTTGAGTGACTGACTGACCAGATTGTATCTGGGAAAGATCACCTTGGAAGCAGGAAGGAGAAAAAAAGCAAGAAGTATCATGAAGGAAAAATGGAGAATTTTTGTTGTCAATATAAAATTTAAAACCTTTAATGATCTCATATATCAGTGCTAACAGCAGCAAAGAGCCGTGGGAGAATCTGGAAAATGTGTTGATGGCTGAAACCAGAACTAAATCATGGCTAAAATAAGGGGCTGAGAAGAGGTAGATGACTTCAGAGCTTCTGATTTAGGGAGCCCGAACAGGAAGTCCTTGGGAAGGGGGAGGCCCGACAGTGAGAAAGATGACTGGACTCTATTTAGCCTGTAACTTAACTCTGTTCATGTAAAGACCAAGGTTTTCTAATCTCTTCACTGGCGTCAGAGTGGAGGGCATTGTCTCAGGCAGGACTTGGAGACTGGGAGGGTACGATGAAAGCCGCTGGATTCAGATATAGCTATAGTTCTCCATCATGTGGTAGTTCTGCAGTTTTCCTCACCTGGTGAAAAATCAAAGGCCTGCTTACTTATGCATCATTTCTATTCTTTTCTATGCTTAGAAAACAATTCAGTAATGTAGTTGAAGATAGAATAATTGAAATGGAGGCTAAATATAAAGCTATATGAAATGCAGTGCCACCTGTCTCTTATAATAGTAATTCTTCCTGGTCCTCTTGTCCTTCCTCATTGGCTGTTTCTTGTCTTCCTTAATTTGTCTTACTTTCTTTTATTCTATTTATAGCATTATTCTCGAATCCTACGTATTCTCTCTATTCAATAAAAGCATAAGTTTTCTTTTCTCCTTTTATTGAAAATAGAATTTTTTTCTCATATAAAACATCCAGATTACAGTTTCTTCTCTCTCTACTATTTCCACCTCCTCCCCACCTCCCCCACATCCAGATCCACCCTCTTTCTCTCTCTCATTAGAAATGAAAGGGCTTCTATGGAATTATAATAAATATAATATAATATAATATGATTAAACAAAAACTAACATATTGGAATTGAATAAAACAAAAAGACATAAGGAAAAGAATCCAAGAGAAGGCATAAGAAACAGAGACCCACTTGTTCACACACTCAAGAATCCCATAAAATTATTAAACTTGAAGCCATAATATGCATGCAAGGGACCTGTACGGTAAAAGGAGAAAAGAAAAAAAAATGTGTAAATAGGATATAAAAATAATAAATAGGAAGCTTTTTTTAAAAAAGGAACGACATGTCAGGGGACATAACAATAAGAGACAAGAAACCTCCAAATATTCTATTGAATTCATTTTCTATTGGCCACCTACCGCTAGGCTCACAGCCTACTCTTAAGAGTAGTTTGTTTCTCTAAAGAAATTCTCTTGGAGGAAACTAAATTTTCATTTGTAAAGCACAAGCAGTACTTTATGAAGGAGTGCATTTATCTGAAATGTCTGACATTGATAAAACTATTAATTAAATATCTGTTTAGTATTCGGCATATCCGATATGCTTGGAATGTATTTTTTTTAACATTCCACAATGTGTAATGTTTTACTTCACAGTTCAATAGATTTTTTCTCACAAACAAACCCCAAGCTGAGTTGTTTCTACACAGAATTGTTAAGAAAGAAAAGGAAGAAGCAACATCAATTTGGTTTTACCACAATGGAGAACATGAGGTCTTTTACAATGTGTCTAACATTGTAACGTTTGGTTAAAAAAAATTTAAAAAAAAACCTTTGAAAAAATCTAGAACAAGCCCATGCAATTTGGTTTAAATAGTGACTTTCTAATTCTAGGATCTGAATTGGGTTCTTTATGTTTTTCTTCTGTTACCCACTCTATAAAATTCTAAGCAAATATAACAAATATTTGTCTAACTAAGCTTATTGGCCTAATTTTTCGTTTGGATTTTAAGTTAGGTTAAACACTTAGGAGTACAATCTGGGACATGTCAGATTGCACCCCAGCACTGTATGATGGACTGGGTTTTTCCATAGCCTCATAAACACTTTTTTTTTAACTTTAGCAATTTTGATGTATATGTAGTGGTATCTCACTGTAATCCTAATTTGAATTTTTAATAGCTAATGTTCTGGAATATATCTGATGTGATTATCTGCTTTTAAAGTATGAAAACGTGAAAAGCAAGATTTTGATTAAAATTTTGAATATATATATAATATATATATATATATATATTATATATATATATCCAGTGTCAGAAAATAGAGTGACTTAGTTTTCCTATATATGTAAATTTAGAAGCAATGGATAAGATGGAGGGGATGGTTAGCAAAAACAAAATAAGCTAGAGAATGGGTAAATATTTATAAGGTCAGATGACATATAGGAGAGAACTTTGGTCAAAACAGAAATTACAGCAATAGAGAAGAAAACAAAACACTAAAGAGATTCTGCCCTAGCTTACTTCTCTACTTCTGTAGTAAATACCATGACCAAAACAACCTGGGAAGGAAAGGGTTTCTTTAAGCTTCTATTTCAGTGTGACATCCATCATTAAGGGAAATCAGGGCAGGAACTAAAGTAGAAACCATAGAGTTCTGGATACCAGTGTGAGCTCAGCTACCTTTCTTATACAACCCCCTACCACCCTGTCCATAGATGGAATGGTGGGATCCCCTCATCAATCAACAATCAAGAAAATGCACACAGGTCAATCAGATCAGAGCAATCTCCCAATTGTGATGCCTTCCCACAATTCTGGTCTGTGTCAAGGTAACAGCTGAAGCTAACCAGGAGAAAGGCATATGTTAGCATATTGGAGGATAGGATTTCCTTTTGGAATGAGAGAACCCCATGGCACCAAAGCTCTGAGAATCCAGGTCATATTTGAACACAGGATGCTCGAAAAATAAAATAGTGTACCATGGGAAGTGGGACCTTCACACCGAGTTCACCATTTGCATTTTTTTCAAGGAGAGATTTGGTTCTACTTGACTCTGTTTACTAACCCTGTTACAATACTACTCTGGAACCTGAAGATAGACTGCATGGGCAGAACATCACATCAATAGGACAACACATAACAAATCAAAGACAGTTCATTTCAATGCCTCTGGTTCTCTCTAACTTAAACAATCCAACTCTGCTCTAGAGTACAGGTCTCCTTCCTGCTTTAAAGACAACTTCTAGGCTTTTGCATCACCTGCACAAAGATGCCAGGGATTCAGACAGGCACTGAACACGGATCTCATCTGCTTCGATAGTTGGGTTTGTTTAGTAGAGTCCCTTAAGATAGGTTGTGATGGTCTGGGGAAATAGATCAATGGATAAGAGCACTTTCTATGCAAGCAAAAGGACTTGAGTTTAGATCCCAGCACCCATATACTGGCCAGATTTTATTATAAGCCCAGCCATGGTTGGTGCAGCGACAAGAGGATTGCTGGGATTTGCTGGGTCAGTTAATCTACCTGAAAAAAAATGACAACTCCAGGTTAATTGAGGGAAACTGTCTCAAGAGGAAGGCAAAGAGTAACAGAGCAGGACACTTGCATGTACATGGGAGTGTGCTCCTATACACACACCTACATGCATATGAATATTCTTATATGCAGGCACACACAAAAAAGTAATAACAAATTATTTTTTTTTAATTTCTAAATTCAATTAACTATAAAATATAATCTTTGCTGGGATCTTTATCCTCCAACTAATACAATGCTTTTAATTAAAACATATAAGGTACATACTGAATTCATTGCCCTGTGTTCTGAAAAGAATTACGTTTTGATGTTAAAGCTGAGTAAAGCCTTGAGGCAGAGGATACTGGGTGCAGGTGTTATATTTTTGTATATAACACTGACCTTAGGCAACTTCAAAGCACACATCAATATGAGAACGATTAAGATTGCTATTAAACTGCTATTTATTGGCATCAACTTAATGTTCTTAAAATATGGCTGATTCAGCTTCTTCTCCTTTCATTTGCTGGGTAAAAAAATATGTTTTCCCAGGCACATAACAAGTTTCTAAGAAATTATCTGAATCGACAAATACCTTTGCTACAAACTGCTCACAGCAAGCGGTAGAGTGAACTTAGAATCAATTTCTCTGTCCTCAAGCTATAATAGAAGCAGATAACACATGGAAGCACTGAGGTTCCCTGAAGTTAATCTGGAAGAAAATGTCTTACCTGGAGAAAGCTCGGTAGTGCTTAATGTGTAGAAACAAACATCCTGTGAGGTCCTTCAAGGGACAGAGTTTGAATCTCTAAACATCCTTATCATACAAAAGAGAAGGCAGAGCCCTGTTGCAGGTTTGGACGGAGCATAGTTTCCCAGCATCTTCTTCATTTCCTATTCTACACTATGCACCACAAGCTGTTAAAAAATGAAATTAGCTCACCCAGGGCTCAATTATTTCCTCTTCAATGGGCATCAATACTATTGGCAGCCTTACACAGATGGTCTCTTGACAAATCAAGTTGTTGTCTGAGGCATGATGAGTTAGATTATGGCCGAACCAGGAGACACTGTGATTCATGGCTGCTCTATTACTGAGGGGAAGTGGGATTTCAGTTCTTAACAAGAATGAATTTCTCATGAGACAAACGAATCCTTTTGTTCAACCTCAGGAATTCATCTTTGGTATCTTAGAACAGAATTATTTCACAGATTCAAGTATGAGAAGGCACGGAGGGATGTTAAATAATGATGCAGGGATGCTGAAGAAACAAACCCTTTGGATTTCTCAGGTCTCAAGATGGGCTGAACAACCTAAGTAAGTGATGTATCTGGCTCTTTCCACTGTAGTGTTTTACACTTTACGAAGCATGTGGGGTGTGTGTGTGTGTGTGTGTGTGTGTGTGTCCCCATGTCTTAGAATGTGGCCATTAGTCCATAGCGTCAATACAGGGACATCACAAATACTGTTATGGAAAAAAATTGGATTAGTATATTTTCACAAACAAATGTGTATTCAGTTTGCATTATTTCCTAACATGGTAGCCCTAGGTATGCGATTATAAAATAAAATGCCCATTACTAAAATGCTTTAAATATCAAGAAAGCACAAGGAATAAGTCTTAAAGCTCATTCACATTCTTGGCATATTGGTACACAAAGCAATCAGATGAATCACCCTGAAATTATGCTGAATGGAAAAAAGCAATCCCAACATACTGTACTGTGCAATTTTATCTACATGTCATACTTGGAGTGACAAAATGAAAGAAAGGAAAAACAGATTAGTGTAAGCTCAGACTCAAGAATCCATGGAGATGAGGAGAGACGACAAGTAAAGGGACACTGGTAGAGTGGAAACACTCCATTATTTTTTACTTTCATCAATAACCTGTTGAAGTCTGGAACCGCGGATGGTCTCCAACCTTATGTAGCTAAACTTAATGACTTTTCCACCTTACAGTGGTAGGAAAGAAAAACGTTTTCCTTCTTTCTTTCTTTCTTTCTTTCTTTCTTTCTTTCTTTCTTTCTTTCTTTATTTATTTATTTATTTATTTATTTATTTATTTATTTGTGTTTTGTTCACTTGTTTGTTTGTTTTTGGAGACAGAGTTTCTCTGTTGTAACTCTGGCTGTCCTGGAACTTACTCTGCAGACCAGTCTGGCCTTGAACTCACAGAGGTATGCCTGTTTCTGCCTCCCAAATTCTAGGATTACAGGCATGTGCCACCATTGCTTGGCAGCAAAATGCATTTTAGTGGGAGCCATGCATTGTGTTTAGAATTTCCATCTTCATCGCTTGCTAGACATGAAGTCCAATGCTCTTAAGATGCTGTGCAGCAGCACTGAACCAACACTGACAATCAGCAGTGTGATCCAGGGGAGAAACACGCAGTTCTCCCCAGAGTGAACACTTTGGTTACACTCTGACATTTTTCTAGGTGAGGCATATTTAATGTTTTTTCTGCTTACAGTATTTCCAACCTGTGATGAATTATATCAAAGTGACCCCATCATAAACTGAGGAACACCTCTAGCTCCAGAAGATCCCAACATTGGTGGAAACTAGGTAGACGATATGGTTTCTTTGTATATTTCTAGTAATTGCTTTGAATATGATCATCTCAAATTGAATTAATTTTTAAAATATTACCTAGAACCCTATGATGTGGTGAGAAATTTTAAACTATTTTGGTTTGTTTATTTCTAGTGCTGTAAGATGCATTGTTTTGTTTTTTTAATTTCAGGCTGTCTTGTAACTCTAGATATTGTTATATAAACTGAATTTTTCATTTAAATAAATATAAGAACATTTCCCATTAGCCATCAGTCTTAATGAAATGTTCTTTTGGCTGGAAATTGATGTGTAGAAACTGAAGCTGAATATGTATATAAAGTTAAATATTTAAAAACACATTCAGACATAATTTATGTTGCTAAATTATGTTTCACAAGAGTGGTAGGAGACATCTCACTCCCTCCTTTTGTTCCTATTACAGGATCCCAGGCTCATATGCTGCTGCCCCACCTGTGATCTCCCCACACCTCTCATGTGAACTGGATGTGTCACGAAGAGCTCCTGTCTCAAAGGTTAGGCGATGTACACATGTAGTAACAAGCATCAGGACTCATCTACTCCGCAGCACCCCACCTAGTCCTCAGCTGTCTCCAAAGACTTCATCAAAACTGCAAAGACTACATCAAGACTCTGGAAAATCTGTATCTCAGAAAGTTTGAAGCCTCCATCACTCTCTTATTCTTCCTAGATAAACCCCTATAGCCATTCTAGACTCAGCCTAAGTCACTACATAAAGGATGTGAACTTTTACAAGTTCTCTTTCATGAATAACATTTACCACGAATGTGGTAACTCTAAGTAAGTCATTTGTTCTTTGATTCAAACTGTATATAATTTTTAAAAATTGAAATAATATATTTCTATATGTATATTTCTTTCTACACATTTTTAAAAGATGTGGCAAACAATTTTTTGATTATTTTATTTTTTGATGTTATACTATAATTACATCCTATTCCTCCTCTTCCCTTTCCTTTCTTCAAACCCTGTCATATGCCTCTCTTCTTGTTCCTTTTCATGTTCACGGTCTCTTTTTTAATTCATTGTTGTTTGGTGGTGGTGGTGGTGTGTGTGCATATGTGTGTCTCTGTGTGACTAAATAAATAAGAACAATCTGCTCGGTCAGTGTTTCTTGTATGTATCTTTTCAAGGCTGATTATTTGGTTTCAGATTTCCAATTTATGTGCTCTTCCCTGAGAAAGACTAGTTCATCCATATGCAGCATTTTTTTATTGCCTATAGCTTTTTGTGTAGGGTTGATGCTATGTGAATGTTCCCTCACAAACTTTGGTGTGTCTATTGTTGTTCAATTCTTGTGTAGGCAGTCATGTTGGTGAGACTTTATAGGTGTAGCTTCTGACAATCCTGGGAGACATAGTGTTACAACTAACTCCTTGTTCCTCTGGTTTTTACAGTCTTCCCACACAACTTCCACAATAGTCCCTGTGCCTTAGGTGCTGGAGTTGTATTGTATATTGTATTATGTATTATGTATTGTGTGTGTGTGTGTGTGTGTGTGTATATATATATATATATATATATATATGTTGATATTGGGCTCTACAATTCTGCATTTTAATGATTGCGGTTTTCTACAAAGGTTTTGTCTGTTGCTAAGAGAAGTTTTATTGATGTGGAATGATGCCTGCATTCATATCTAGATGTAAAGGCAAATATTCAAAATGTAGAATTTAGAATGTGGCAATTACAGTTTCTCCTACACAATGTTGTAACTTTGATAGCCCTGAGCAGTTGGTTAGGTTTCCAGTACCAGATATGATTCCCTCCTTGTTGAGCAGGTCTTAGGTCTAACTAGAGAGCTGTTTGCTACCACCAAAATATGCTTGCCACTACTCTTCCCTTAGACTTATGTCATGCTGGCCCTTTTGGTTCATAGACATCATAGCTCTATGCTTCCTTCCTTTGGAAGCTTTCATGGTATCTTCTGGTACCTTCTGGTACCATAAAAACTAGTCCTTAGGGAGGATGCATTCAAACCAGTTCCAACTCAGGAGTCTCTGTGTCCTGGAAACAATTTTTAACCTGACTTTTAAATTCTGTTTACATCCAATGCTGGGATCAGCTTGTTGTTCCCACAGTTATAGCCTCCACATGTTCCACTGACGTTTTATATGATCCATGAGTTAATGGATTAGATATATCTCTTCTAACTTCCCTTTCACAATTACATTTCTAGTGTATATTTAAAATATATCAATTCAAGATGCACTGTTCAGAAGAAAAATACAATCTGTGTGTTATCTAAATGTAAAAAACAGAGTTGTTTTTTTCTTCAATTGATTTTCTGTGAATTACATTTTCTCCTGTCCTGATTACTATGGAAGGATTGCAACAATCTCTGGCTTTATTTTAATTAAAAATCACTTCCATCTGACTCAAACTTTATATGTCTGGAAAGGATGTCAGTGAAGAGCACAGTCAACAGAACAAACTGCAAAACAGTGGGAAGACAGACTGCACAATGTTGCTACTATGGCCAGTATCACGAGGACAGCTTGTGGTATAGGGATGTGAAGTGACTTCCAGTGACAGGTCAATTTCAGAGAGCACCATGAATCAGCAGTGCCTCCCACTCCTTTGCACAAAGTCACAAAGTTCAAAGACATCATGTAGCCTTCTGAGCACTCACATCAGATGGCACATCTCTAACTGACTTCCCTAGGCTTAGAACTACAAGTTACCAACAGTCTATCTCTGGGTCTCTAAGACAGTCACACTCAGAGCTCTAGTTCATGATTATGCTTCAGAAATGGAATTGTCTGTTGTACACAGGAATTGGTGAAATAATTACATACATGTCCATCAGTGATTTTCCTGAGGATATGCACATTAGCTTTTTCTAGACTACAAGGAACCAGAGGCAACACTCATCCAGTGTCATCTAAAGGGTACCAATTGCTCAGCTGGCACATAGACCTGAAGCACACAATTCATCCAGCTGTTCAGGAGTGGATTATGAATTGAATATTAGATTCTTTTAACTGTATCTCCATATGGAGAGTGAGGCTCAGAAAACTATAGACCACAGGATTTCCTAGATCGTCTGAAATATAAATACAGAGTGATCTGATAGAACAGGTATCCCACGTTTAAAAAATTAGCTCCAATAACGGTGCTACTTTAACTGAGTTGACTAAATTTTGAGGTCACCATTTCTTTCTGATTTTGACTTTTGGATAACAGTCTGTCTTTTGAAGACTCTTAGAGATCTGCTTGGGTATGACAATGAGACACATTGTCATGTGGGACATGATATGCTGGGACAAAGCATATCACCACAGCCTTCCTTGCTGCAGAATATAATCAATATGTCATACCTTATTCCCAAAGTTACATACACAATGAGTCTCATCTAAACCCATTGATTCCAAGAACCAAATGATCACTTATGCAGTTAGGCCAGGAGTCAGGATAGAGTCTTGGCTGACTTCCCTAGTGTGTTGAAGAAGCTGTCCAACACACACACACACACACACACACACACACACACACACACACACACTTCATTTTTCAAATCTGAGGTGAAGGATGAGGACTGTGAAAAGGCAGGAGCTTTCACACACTTCTAAGTAAATTTCAATGTTAGATTACAACCCAAAATACATTAATGTAAAGCATTTATAATATTTTATTTATTTTGAAAGAGTAGGAATGTCCTCTGTAACCAACAAAAAATGTTATTTTTCCATGTATTGTCAGAGCTCTTTATTCGCTCACTTGGTTTTTGCATTGCTCTGTTTGGCATGATGGTATGCCACACTAGCAAAGAGCTTCACAAAACTTAGCCATGTCACAAGTTAGCATTGTGACTTTGACTACATTTGGAGATGGTGTATCTTTGGTATTAAACAGCTTGAAGGTCACTAGAAATTCTGGGTGTTTTTCTGGTTTTGTTTAATTTTTCAAATTAGCAAAGAACAAAATGTTTTATTACAACATTTTCATACATAACTTATTTTCATTGATCCCATTTCCCTGCTTTTGACTCCATTCCCTTACCCTGCCTTGGACCTTTATACCCACAAATAGTTTGTTTTCTGCTCTCATGGTATGTGTGTTATATTACCCACTTTCTTCAAAACCTCCATTTTCCTCCCAAAGTCAGTGGTACCCTGACTTTATAATCAACACTAAGCTGCAGTAGGAGCCTCCCTGGTTAAAATGCAGAATGGTAGTCAATAGGTAGAAGCTACTATGATGATAGATTCTGTTTGCCCATGACAAGGCTCAAAACACTCAAATTTGGATGTAAATGATCTTTAAAAGGAGAGTATCCATCATCTCCTTCATTTCTGCAGCTTTTGCTGATCTTAGAAAGTCCAACTTGACCCAGTATACCTGAGGTTCTGGCATTGAGGCATTTGGACTTGTGACTTATGAGGTGAGTCTTCTATGAAATAAAGACATTGAACTTATGAGATTCCTGAAGTCTGTAGACAGGAAGAAGTACCTGCTTCTAGGAAGTAGATATTATGCAACATTTCTCCTAAACTTTTGCATTTTAAACCTTAGATAAATATTGAAACATTCATTAGATATTTAATAAAAAACGTCAAAGTAAAGTTTATATACTGATTTCTGTGACTCGTTGCCTGAAAATTATTCCCCTTCTCTCCACCTCAATCCTAAGCTGCTGTTTCATGACCCTTACCCATTGCTATATGGAACGATGTCCTTAAAGTGAGTTGAAATGCCCACGGTAGGCTGTTCCCTTCTGAAACTCTGCTGAACTCTTCTCAGGTTAGGCTATGATCATAGTAAATGAAGCGTTGACATATTCAAGTTGTTTTAGTAGGAAGAAGTTCGGAAGAAAGAAGAACTTTGCAACTCAAAAAATTGTGAAACCTTTCCATTTGGTTCCTGGTTAGGTTTGGAAAATAAAGTAGAAATCAGAGAGCAATATCATCACAGCTATGGTAACTGTGAGCGAGGCAGTAATTAAGAAGACATCTCAGTCAGAAAGGACGAGTGCCACACTGCTTTCAGTAATTATCTGTCCTTTGTGGGGAGGAGACCAGTAGGATTCAATGCAGGACTCTGTGAAGTCTACACAAGTGTTTTGCCATTGTGCTGTATCTCAACCTTGTCTCTATTTTGACAGCAAATTATTTGCTTTCTTGTTACAATATTTGTCTTCTGTAGTCTAAACTGTTAGAAAATTAGGAAAATATGTATAATTTTTCAAATATGAGTTTGTGAGATTTAGAGGTTTACTTATAAGTTTTAAAAATCACAGCAGGAAAGAAGGGGAGATATCTGAGATGCTTAAAAGAAATTCAGCACATTTAATCATGAATACGTAAGAAAAGAAAGAGAAAAAGATAAAGATAGCCAAGACTTAAAGGATTTCATGTCTACATATAGAAAGTACCAGTGTGGGAATGGGGCTTTGGAATGTCATAATTATTTCACGACAAGTTGTAAGCTTGGATCAATCTATATCAAAATCTTAATCAATATGAAGACAGATTCAGAAAATGGATTAGCCGAGGATAGCAAGCTTAGAGAGAGGATGCAGTGGCGAGGTTAGCATTTGGGAGTCTCGTGGGTAAACTGGACTGCTCATGAGTATACAAAGGGATGAATGGAAATCTTACAAGCTTTAAAGAGAAACAGCAGGGTTTGCAGGCATAGCCCAGTGGTAGAGTGCTTGTCTAGCTTGCACAGTGTTCTGGGTTCCATCCCCAGAGCCACAGAAGCAGGAAGAAAGGGAAAGAAAGGACTTAGTGAAGTAAAGTAGCTCTCAGAAAGGAGAAAGCGACCTTCAAAGTAAAGGTGAAAATACATAAATAGAAACCCACACACACATACATACGTGCACACAATAATTTAACACTTCTTCCAAGCATCAGTTTCATTCAGGGAAAAAAAAAAGCATTAGACTGTTAAGAATAAAAGTCAGAATGTAAAAGCTTAAGGATATTTGAGATATAAATGGAAAATCAGCAAAGGTGCCTGAACTTTCAATTTATGCTTTACATTATTTCATTATATGCTTTACATTAATTCAGTTTATGCTTTACATCATTTATGCTTTACATTAATGCAAAAGAGAAATGCCTAAAAGTGAAACGACTAGTAAGGGATCGGGGAGGGGGGGTTCCAAAAGAAAGTTCTGCATGTTAGATTCCTTGAATAAAAAGATAATCACAAAACTATCCTGGTGTGCAGAGAGAGAGGGGAGAGTACTGTAAAGCCACATGTGAGCCTTGTCCTGTCTCTTTTTAACTCTCACGAAGGCCACATTCTCCTAATGTCAGAAACTGTCTCTGGATGATGAGGTGCCCTAGAGTTTGCCTTTCATCGTCTTCCCTGGGTGGCATTGCTTTTCCTTTCCTCCTGCTTCTAGCACTTCTGAAGGTCACAAACCCCATCTCATTACATGTTGAATCCCATTTGAAATATACCTCCACAATAGATCTTCTGGGCTACACAGAGACTCTTCCTTGGAGCATCTACACTAAAAATGATAATGAGGTTCTTTCCAGGGAAAACTTTTCCCATTTAGTGGACTTTGCCTAGCTTCTGAAGTTTCTCAGGGCTTAATGACATTTTCTTCTGAAGTCCTGAAAATCGATCTTTCAGAGTTTTCTTTTAAAATCTTGGCAAAAGTGAGCCATTTCCCAAGGATAAGAAGAGCAAATCCATCGGTGGTGTGTGATTCATGAGGAGGGTATGCAATCTCTGAATTGTAAGCATTATTTCTCTTGAGTAACTGACTTCAATATGTGGCATTTCTGTTCCTTAACTAAGGGAGAAGATTGTATTTTCCCTTGCTTGAATGAAAATTAAATGTTCAAAATATAACTGAAATACTGATTAAGGCTTAAGAAAAAGGTGCTTTATGTTTGTAAACACGTCAGTTTTTTAGATTGTTACATCTGCTTGCATCTTTGGGATTTTTGCCCCTTTTCCCTTTCAAGTAGGGCATTGGCACTTCCTTAGCTCTCAGCAAGGTTTCTTAAAGTGATCAGCAGGAACTACTTAAACAAAAGTCATCTTGTTTCTTTTCAGAGCAAACTAATAAGGATTCTGCATTTTTAATAAACTATAAGAAATGATTATGAATTGAAGTCTGAGAAGTTTACTCAGAAGAAATATGCATAAATAGCCCTCAGTGTTTTACATGACACAACATATATGTCCTAGTACATTATATGACATTACTGGTGATTGGTAGATTTCTTTGCCCATTCAAAAAAACATGGGGGAACAGAGGTTTCTGTGGACAGGTGTATTATGGGGCAGTGACAAGCCAGGTCCCACCCTTGCTGGACAGACAGACCCTGTTGTGGAAGTTTATTTTTAGTTGTATTTGAAATAATTGTGCACTGTTGGGAAAAGGAATGTATAAGCTTTGGCATTTTGTGTTGTCTGCAGGTGTTGGATTTATATAAGGGTGTTTCATTGCTTATGATATGCACATGGAATAAGTAGAACACCTAAGGAGTTCTGAATCAATAAAAACACCTAAACTCAGACATTCGGGTTCCACTGTAAGTATGCACTGGCCATGATGGTAGTTCCATCTTCTGAGGTCTGGCAGGGCTTTGCAGATACAAATATGCCTCCTTGCTCAATGTTGTGTTCTTGCTGAGCTGCTCCAGCAGTAGTCAAGCTACAACAAGTGGAGTGCAATGTGGTACACTGACATCATGGAGACAACATGGAGACAAGGAAGAAGAGAAATTCCAGACCTCACAGAGGCCAGTAACCTATGCTCAGAGAATCTACCAGAGGATAGAGATTGAGGTATTAATTGAAGGCCACTAAAGGAAGAGCAGAGAGAGAGAAACAAAAGAAGCCTCTATGAAGAGAAAAGGCTGTGAAATTAATAAATAAATGAGGGAAAAAGCTCCGAGGTGAGAGCCACAGAATGGAGGCCCTAGAGATAAAGAATTCAGCAGGGAGCAGGAAAACGCGAGGTTCTTACTGTTTTTTCCTGATCATGGAGCCAATGTTCCCTCCTGCCACTGGTGGTATTGTAGTGTTTCACAAATTGAGTTTTCTGGTATCTGTGTTGTATGTATGTGAAGCTCAAGATGTTGTGTTTGAGATCTATGGAAGGAGTTATATATTTCCCCTTAGCAGTGGTGAAAAAGAACAGCAAACTGCCAGAATGTTTCAACCAGCAATTCTTCCCACTGGCCCAGGATGCCCTGCTGTTTGTGGAAGCTACAGCTTGGAGCAAAAAAGCCACTTACTTAAACTGAACAGGTTTTTTTTTTTTTCTTCTGCAAACCTGACTACAAGCGGTTCAGGCACTGGTGATGGTGATAAGAACTCCTGCAGACAAGGACTCATTGTTTTTCCTACAAACCAAACTATATCTTAAAATCTGAAAAGTATTTCCTCAAGGTCAGCACTCAGAAATTGTCTTCCAGAACTGGCTGAGTATGTACTTCGTGCTGGCAGCTGAACTGCCATAGTCACCCAGGTGTTACTGGTTTTGAAGGCATGAAGGGTCTTTGGAGAGCAGCTGAGGCTTGGCACTGTGAAAGGCTAGGATAGAGAGGCCATTGATAAAAGTGCTGCCTCAGTAATAGTTGAAGGCCAAGATGAAAGGTCATAGGCGTGGCACTATGAAAAGAACCCAGGAGAGGCTATTGGTGAAAGTGTATCCCAGTTGCAGCAAGGTCCCCCAGCAGTTTTTGAGATGCCAGTACTACAGGATGACCACCAAGAACAGCAGCATCAGTGGTGTGAGCCAGTCAGACCCTGGAGGTCAAACTGTGTGCTTCAGAGGGCAGAGACAGAGAAATGAGCCAAGCCCTATGGAGGAGCCCAGAAGACTGTGAGTGAATTCCAGATAATTGGACATTAATAATGTTTTTCTGCTGTTCAAAGACATGTGAAAGCTTGATAGATGTTTGGTTTCACTGGGTCCTGTGTGTTAGAAACTCTTGTGAGTTTTATAAGTAGTTTTGCTGGTGCAATGTTAAATTGTGTTGCAAAGGTAAAGCAAATTTTTTATACAGAAAAGGGGCGATGTTGTGGAAATTTATTTTTAGTTGTGTTTAAAATAATTGCTTTTGTGTACTGTTGGAAAAAGGGATGCATAGCCTTGACCTTTTGTATTGGCTGCAGGTGTTGGATTTCTGTCAGGGATGTTTGATTGCTTATGATCTGCACCTGAGGAGTTCTGAATGAATAAAAACACCCAAACTCAGGAGCTCAGGGTTCTACTGTGAGTATGGCACTGGCCATGATGGTGGTTCTGTCTGCTGAGGTCTGGCAGAGTTTCGCAAATTTGAGTGTGCCCCCTTGTCCCATCTTACGTTCTTGCTGAACTGCTTCAGCAGTAAGTAGTCTAGCTATAACAAGACCCTCCTTGGGACACCCTCACATTTGGCATTCTGTTGTTTCTGCTGTCCCCTAATGAACCCCAGGATTTCAGGGTATATGCCTAATTTTTTCCAATATTTGGAAATAATTTTCACATACCTTTGTGGTTTTCTCACATAGAAGAAGTAAAGTTTAATGGGTTAGTCTAACATTTGGAAGCAGAGCTTAACTCTGACACCGTAGATCACCAGACCATCTTCATATCCTGGACTTTAATATGTGGGAGTTAGGGAAGGAATTGAGCTGCTCAGTGCCAATTCAAAGACAGAATTGTAAAACACAAAAGGAGACTGGATAGAGCTCAAGAGATCAGAGACATTACTACAGAAAAAATAACAAAGCTTTGGCTCTTTTTAAAAGTGCCCAATGCCGACAGTGTAGGGACATACTGGCGTTGTTGAACAGAAGAAAACAGCTCTACACTTAAGAGACTTCAGAACAGAAGAAATGGTGTCTTGTCCATTGTGTCTTGAGTTGAATACTTGTCATTTCAGTTCTTGTGTGAAGCACTTTACAGATAGTATCTAATTTAATCACTATAAGCCTTGCTTCTAATGTGAGTGCAATTATTGAAATGTTACATCTCAGCAGATACAGTTTAGGAAAAGCTGGGTCCTGACTATGTAAGACAAAATCAGAAGAAAAAAAAATGTCCTATGGAGAGCTTCAGAGGATGCCTTTGAATTGAAGTGGAGAAGATACACTCTGAAGACCAGAAAGAAATCCAGGAGAAGGCAAAACAGCATATATTTAGGGAAACTGGTTTCACATGAGACCAAACCCAAGTCCATGCCCATGTGGAACTTACTGCTTTCCCACAGCTCAGTGACTTATCTGCTCTAATTTATTTATCTAATCCCTGTTTGCTGTTGTCTTTGCTGGACTGCAACATCGCATACACCTGAAGAAGTCCAGTGTCTAAACATCTGAGTGATAATTTGCATAGCTCATTGTGAAAAGGGGGTTTCTAATTAGCAGAACCACAGAGAGATTATCACATGTGGTTGTGTTATGACAAGTCCCTCACCACTTGGTCAACCTCTTGCTTGCCGTGTCTTTCCATTTTCTGCCTTGTTAACTCCATAATATTTACGTATTACTCACTCCGAACTCTCATTTTGAAGGACCATCTCATTACAAATAAAAGTAAAACAAACTTTTCAAATGGGAGCAGTGCAGACCTTCTGCTGTGATGTGTTTCCTGAGTTACACAGCAGCATCACAGTGTGAACAATGAAAACATAGCTCACTCCGTGACTTCTCCATGATTAAAATCCAATAAGTATGTTTACAGTGGATTCAATTTTTAAAAGAAGTAAAATAAATACATCTAAAACCTAACTTCATCAACAAAGCCAAATTACTCCAGCCCATCTACAATTTAGTTATGGTTTTGAGGTATTTCCAATTTAAAAAAAAAATCAAACAAATCAAACAACCAAAATGATATTATAATCATCTCCATATACAAATTCTCTCTGATCTAGAAATTTAATTAAACAAGTTTATTTCTTATTCCCCAGAATTCTTTTCTCTCACATCTCTCTCCATTATTACTGTACAGTGTATTAGTCATATCAGAGTATCATTGCAAATTCAGAGAGTGAATGGTTCTTTTCAACAAATATATATTTTTCACTTTAGGAGCCTTGCAAGTCCAAAATCAGGTGTCTGCAGGCTGAATGTCTGTGTGGCTGAACCTTGTATGCTTCAGAGACAGAAACAAGAGAGGGGAAAGGAAGGGATACAAAGAAGTGAGAAAGGGAAAAATTAGTGCAGTGTGAGAGAGAGACAGGGGGAGATGAAAAGGGAAGAGGAGATGGGGGACAGGGCTTGGGGAGAGAAATGACTAGATCTTAGTTCTGATCTCCTCCTGTTTCTATATGGCACTAACCCCATCCTGGGCATATTCTATACCATCTCATCCAAACTAAATAACTTCATAAATCCACACCTTCAAAAGTCACCTCTAGGATTTCAGTTTTCAATATATGTGTTTGGTGGGAACACACATTCAGTCTTTAGCCCTCAACTACCTTCTCTTTGCTTCACTCTGTCTACACCCCTTCCTTCCTGCTCACTTCATTGTTGCTAGGTATGGACAATTATAAAAGTTGTACTTGCTTCACTAATTTCAATCTCGTCAAAGAGGATGAAAAGCATAGACCATTATTTAATATACTCTAGAAGATACATCAGAGCACTTTCTACCTGAGAAGAGTCCATATGTGTAGTTTTTTCTCAGGAAGTTACTCAAATTAAAAGCAATCTCATGAAGCATTATTCAAAGAATGAAAAAGAAGAATAACCCACATTCTTTATTTGGTAACCTATAATCTATAATTTTATGGATTTTAGTGCTTTGTATTTTCGCTCACAAGTTGATGGAATCATCACCGTTCACACTGAATGGTTTTTTTTGTTTTGTTTTGTTTTGGTTTGGTTTGGTTTTTTTTTTTGTTTTTGTCATGTAAAATAGAGTCCAAACTAATCCCACTGCATATGGATACCAAGTTCATTACTCATCTGCTTAAAAGATTCTTTTTTTCTCCTTTTTGATGCTCTTGGTGTCCTCATTAAAATTCCACTGGTCATATCTTTATGGGTTTATTTTTGGAATTTTAATTCTAATCTAGAGATATATAACAGTGAGATAAAAATAAAATGATGAACAATGTAGTCAATTTTTACAGCCATGCAGGAGAATGAACACAGACTGTCACCATATCAGCAATGTCAGCTTCCATCCAGGAACACAGGAGCCTTCCTTAGTTATTCAGATTCTTAATCTCTCTCAGTGTGGTTGGAGAATTTTCAATATATAAGTCTGATGCTGTTTTTATCGTCTTTGATGCAATTTTAAATAGGTATCTTCATTATTGCCATGTCCACATTATCCATTGTTGGTGTGCAGGAATGCACCAATTTGAAATATGCATTTCAAAAATGCATATTGATTTTATTTATATAATACAGTTTGAGTCATCCTCCAGACATTTGTGTTTGTGTGTGTTTGTGAGACAGGGTTTCTCTGTTGTATCTCTGGCTGTCCTGGAGCTCATTCTGTAGACCAGGCTGGCCTTGAACTCACAGAAATCTACATGCCTCTGCCTCTGGAGGCATGAGCCACCACTTCCTGGCTTCCCTCTGACACTTTTAAAAATTAAAATATATATGTATGTATGTGTGTGTGTGTGCTTGCACATATATAAATTCTCATTGTAAAAATTTTTAACTTACCTGTGTATTTAATTTCTCATGAAAATAGTTTAAAAAGTAAATGCCTCCTATAAATCTAATTTGAATGGCTCAATTTCTTCTCTGGCCATTCCATGAAGGCTTAAGATTTTACACATTCTGTCAAACATGATTCTATCACATGGTAGTTGCAAGCAAAAAGAAACTTGGAAAATTAACCAGGAGGGCTGTAAACTCTGACAGTCCTTGGAAATCAAGTGCTCAAGTGACAAGCAAACACCCCAGAAGCTATCATCTCTGTGGCTAGATTTTGGAGGACATGAATACTATGGGCATCCTAACTGAGAGCATGGAAACAGGGTCTCTTCATCTTCCAATACAGGCTGTCTGAGAAGACTTTTCATATGTTCATTACGGCCACAGAAACCTGAGCATTTCACACCTTGGCAGAGTTATCAGGTGCAGAGCTGTCTTTGAATCTAATTTCCATTCTGACAGAAACATGAGAATTGAAATCACTGCATAGCAGAAGATAGAAAAGCCTTTGCACTGGGTGGTTTTCTGCAATCATGTCTGAATGGAACTCAGGGAAAAGCACATGTGGATGAGCATTAGTTTCTATTAAGTTTAATGCAAACTGTTTCACCAGATGATGGCAAACGCAAGCTCCAAATCACCCACATTCAGAAACTTTATATTAGCAAGCATCCCCAAGACTCAGATCTAACTTGTTTACAGACAGCCTCCTGTATTTGTTGATTATAAAAATAGTCAGTTTTCTAGATTTTTCCGTGTTCGAGATTCCTAACATATGCTAAAGAATGTGATAGAAAAACTTACGAAGAAGTCTGCTTAAACTCACTGTGAAAAACTAGGTATATTTATTTTCAATTTGTAGACTAATTAGTAAACTGAACAGAGGAAAGGCAGACTAAGATAATTTCCTTAAAATACCACATTTAAACAAAAGTTCTTCTTTGCAGACCACCTACTTTTTATTCAGAAGATAGAGACATGAGGTTATGGTTTTAGAAAACTTTACTTTCTCAGATGCTGGCTGCATTGAGATTTTACCTTGTGATCAAATCGTTGGGCTGGTAAAAGCCGTTATCATGCTATTCAATGACTGATGGTTAATAAATATATAAACAGGTAAATATCTATGTTATTAAAGCAAGTCAGATAAAATGTTCATAGCAGTGTAGAGCTTAGGATGAATGTTCAATATGAAATGCCTCTGACTCACTTGATTGCTGGCAGTTTTCCTAACAAAATGCTTTCAAAGTAACTGTAAAGTACAGCCAGCTTTGAGTGGTCTGGAGGAATAAACTATACAAGCTTCCAGCATGGTTTTGCCAAAGTCTATATTAGATTTGGTTAGAACCATCCAAGCTCTGCCACAAAGACACAAAATTAGCCACACCAGCTGTGAAATGTCTTGTGTTTATCTGTCTGTGACCTAAATCATTCAAAATGGTTTCCCATGGTAGAAAACGAATACAGGTAATGAATTTCAGATCTTAAAAAAAAACAAAAAAAACTGTTGTCCATGCAGTTTCATACCCCACACTTACTTGGGATATAACATGAATCTGATAGCAGATCTTTCTGAGATTTCTGAGATTAAGCTGACAACCAAGGGAGAAAGCCCTATTTCATTCCCATGGGCTTTCTGGAGGCTCCTGTAGTTGTATAATAGCAGCATTCAGCGTTGCTGCTGTCAGTAAAACTACATCTTCAATGTGGGTATGGAAGGTACAGCATGGAGCAACAGTAATTTCTGTTAATCTACCTTGAACTGGGATTATCTAGCTGATGAGACATATCTTAGCCATGGTATAAACAGTCCATCTCTTAACTCTCACACAATCACTATTTTGTCTCCTTGCCTAAGATCAGCATCTTTTTGATATTTTAATTTACATGATTTTCATTTCTTTTTGTTCTTGGAGCATAAATATGTATTTCAAGAATTACACATTTAAAATATTTTGATTATGGTTTAATTATGTACATGTGTGTTTGAATATGGGAATGTGCATGTGAGTGCAGGTAAACATGGAGACCACAAGAGGGCGATGATTTCCATGGAGCTTGAGTTATATAGGTAGTGGTGACCTACCTAATTTGGGTGTTAAGAAGGTAACTTGAGTCCTCTGCAAGAGCAGTAGCACTCTTCAATGCTGAGCCATCTCTACTAAATTTTCCTTGTTTTCTATTTTGTCACAGGAATGGTCCAGTTCCCCATACTATAGTCCTTGTTGTGAAATAGTTCATTATGTTGGTTGTGAGATTCATTCATTTTGTTTCTGCAACTGTTTTCTCTTATAACAGTTGATGCATCCTATTTCATTATGAGATTTAATCTCTTTATTTATCCATTTAATGTAAACTGGAATTATATCTATTCATTTGGGAATTACCATGATTTTTTTTGTAGTGCACATGTTTTGTTGCTGTTGCAGTATGTGGTATGGGACCACTCAGGGTACAATCTTGTTGATATATCTTTCGTACACATGCAGAAAATTTTTTCGCATATATTGTTAACTAGAGTTCTTGGGGGGGTTGCCTTCTCACCTACATTAAACATTCTACAAAGCTGATGGACTGGTTAAATGGAGTGGAGATTTGGAATGCTCCAATCTAGTACCAAATTACCTTGGGCTATTTTAGCTTCCCAATAGCCATTTGCTGCCTAACTCTGTGTGTAATTGAACATCCTTGGGACTATTGGGTAAATTCTTTTCAAGTGTACAGACTTCACCAACCCAAAGCTAAGAATGTCATCACATAACATCAAAGCTTATAGCTGACTTCACTGTTTGCCATTCCCTATCTACCTGATACTTCCACAAGTGCATTAGAAAAGTGTCTTGTTTTATGATATTCTTTGTTTGGTTATTATTTTTGCACAGAATGTACCCTAACAGGAGTAACAACTGGATATTTTTGCTTGCATTCCTTTCTAACTCCTGTGCCTCAGATGGTTTTTGGGGAAAAGCTTAACATGTGATGCCCTTAATATCCAAATTTTTCAGTGATCTTTGTTTGCTATCTTTCCTCTCCCACTTTTCAGGGGATTGTAGAGAAAACGAATGTTGAAAGTTATTGCATCTGCTACAATATACAATATGATAGCTATTTGATATGTTTCCTTTTCTTCTCATCGTGTCTATTTTATTTACGCGATATTTAGATAATAACTTTGACTTGCATTTCTATACTTTTTTGTGTCACACAGTAAGTCCATCAAGTTAATCTTATTTTTCTTTCTTTTTTTTACACTGTGTAATCCACAAGAAGTTTCCATATGTTATTCTGGGTGTGGAAAATATTTATTGTTTGTTGACCTTTTTTTACACCATTAGTTATTGAACTATGTCCTCATTATAGCTAGCCAGAGTGGGAGTTTTATTTCTTACTATCAACAGTTAGTATGACTTGAGTCTTTCATTTATAACCATTTAAAACTTCTGTGCGTAAAACCTTTTCTTTGTCTTTCCAATACTGACAATATTTCTAATGATATCTTTTTTGAACTTTTGCGGGTACTATGCATCTCTTTTAAAAAGCAGTATTTTTCTCTCTTACATTTTCCAAAAATTTAGTTCTCCCTTCAAATCTTCTTGCTGCATTCACTGAAGGAAGTCCTCAAGCTGCAGTGGAGCTGGTAGGGAAGGCAGATGGTCAATGAGAATACTGGGCAGGAAGTGTTCTCATCTGATGACTTCCATTACATTTCAGCATGCCACTGATGATGTGATTCCAGCTTTTCCTAGTTAGGCATGGAGAAATTCACAGTATTTCAAGTTCATCCAGGAAAACAGAAAGGCACAATGGTAAAGAAAATGATATGCAATTGCCATAATGGAAGGGAGATGTGGGAAACTGGTTTCATAAAGATTATTTAGTTTAGTAGGTTATCAAACACCTTTCAGTACCTGACCATCTCGTTCATCATATGTACATAATCCCTAACCCATATAAATACTCTCAATCCAAAGCATTGGAAATGTGAACAAAGATATTTCTATGTAGACCTATGTTTGAGGGATTTGATGATGTCATGTGTTGAGTGTCTCAGGAACTGAATGGCTGAGCTTACACCAGAAAGGTTCAAGAGAAAATAAATGCTAGTATGAAGAACACTTGAGAAAGAGAAGAGAAGAAAGCAGGGCTGGACTTCTGGAGAATTAAGCTGTTATAGAATTGCACTAAATGTTTGAGCTAAACTTACTGCCATCTTGTCTTACAAACATGGTGGATAAGTCACCCTGAGGTTTCTGCAGCCACTGGAGTCAGGACAAAACAGGGAAGCATGCCTGGTCTCCATTCCAACTCCAGTGCCACTCTGGCTTATGCCCTTAGTATATTTTTTTTCAATTCTATCCATTGTCCTGCAAATTGAGTAATTTCATTTTTGTTATAGTTGATAATATCCCACTGTATTTGTATCACATTCTCATTACTCATTCATCTGTTGATGGACATCTAAACTTCCTTCACTCCCTAGTTATTGTGACTAGAAGAGTAATGAACATGGACCTGTAAGACGGAGGGTATAGGATCCTTTGGGTATGTGTCAAAGTGATACAGCTGAGTCAAACACACTTGTATTTTTAGATACTTGAGAAACTTTCAGATTGATTTCTGAAGTCTGCCTTGGACATTACAAATATTTTAGCACAAAGAATAATTATAATTTTAAAAATCAATACAACCAATATCCTAAGGCCAGAGGAGCAAACCTAAATGTAAAAACAGAAAGGCAACACCCTATGCCTGTGGAAAAACTGGCAATCACACAAAAATGACTTCTGTTGAATGTGACTAAATTTAATTTAGATTCAATCTTAAAATATTCAAAGAAAATTATAAAGATGCTCAGATAAATAAAACAGGACATACTTGTGACTGGACTCCATGGACACAGAAAGGATCAACTGAACTAAATGATGAAAACAATGCAGAATATGAGAGTGGAATTCCTTAAAAAGATAGAAACATGGAAAAAATCCATGAAATGTCAGAAATGAAAACTAGCAATTCAATTAAAAGGCTCTGTGGAGAATCTTACTAATATGTCAATGAAGTATAGGTCAGAACACCAGCCTTAAAGATAAGAAAGGAGAATCAGAGCATACAGACAAGGGTAAAAGTAAATTAATTACAAGGTACAAACAGAAATTTGTGCTGTATGAGATGTAAGAAATGAATCATGGACTTAAAGGATAATTGCATATCACAATCGAAAACATTTTCAGTAACATCTCAATATAAAATTTCCTAAATCTAGGGAAATTCATGCCAGATCAAGCAGAAGAGGCAATTCGAACACAGACCTGACCAGATCAAAAGACAATCTGACCACGTAAATTTTCTTTGAATTCTTTATAATTAAATCTATTTCACACTCAATAGAGGTCATTTCTGTGTAGTTGCCATTTTTTACCCAGCTGTATGGCCTTGTTTTTCTGCTTTTGCATTTAGGTTTGCTCCTCTGGCCTTAGGCCATTGGTTGGGTTGGTTTTTTTTAGTTATAATTATTCTTCCTGCTAAAATATTTGTAATGTTCAAGGCCAAAACAATAAATAAACATAACAGAGAAAATATATTGGAAGCTGTAGTTGGGAAACAAAATACATGTAAATACAATACAAGCCTTTCAGAATAACAGTTTTCTTAAAAAAACAGAAAAGAGAGTTTGAAATAGTCAAATTCAAGCCCTGACAATAACTAACTAACACAGAACTAATGTTTCTTTGAGTTTCTTTGATTTAACTTGGATTCATTCCAGAGATGCAGGGATAATAAATACAGTGTCTCACATGATGAGACTCCAGGACAGAAATCAAGTGGTTATCTCAACTGATGCAGAAAGAAGAATTCACCTTTCATGGGCAAAAAGAACTATGAAATAGTAGAAGTGGAAAGAACGTAACAGAATATAATGAAGATTGTATATGATAAATCATTACTACAATAAATATGGAAAAGCTGAAATGATTTCCTCTAAAATCAGGAGAAGTGTGATCCCTGTTTCCACTCCTTTTTTTGGTTTGGTTTAGTTTTTTTGAGTCCATGTGTCTCTGTTCTAACTCTGGCTGTCCTGGAACTCACTCTGTAGACCAGAGTGGTCTGGAACTCAGAGATCTGCCTGCCTCTGCCTCCCTTGTGCTAGAATTAATGTCATGTGTCACTACTGCCCCACCCTGTGTTTACTCTTAATGGATAAAATCTGTCTTAGAGCAAAAAACAAAAAAAAGTAAAAACAAATACAAGGGTATAAATAGGAAAGGAAGAAGTCAAAATATCCTATTTCCTGATTATTTGATTCTACATATATAAGAGAGCTTAAACACCCCACCAGGAAACTCTTAGATCTGATAAACTGTTTCAGAAAAATAACAGGATAAAATTTAACACAAAAATTCATAGTATTTACTACATACTGATAACAGCTATGTTGAGAAAAACATTGGGGAAGTAATTCCATTCACAATTGCCTCAGAAATATAAACTACCTTAGAATTAATCTAACCAAGGGAATGGAGCTCTTTAGAAATAATACCAGTAAAACAAAGAAGCAAGCCTATAGACTGTGGAAAAATTTCCTTATGAATTAGAAGAATTAATATTGTAGAAATGCCCATAGTATAGACAAGTATAGGTTCAGCACAATACCCATTAAAATTCCTGTTCTGTCTACAAAGAAATAGAAAAAAATATTATGAAAACTCATATGGAATCACGCAAAACCCTAGGCACCCCAAACTTCTTTTATTTCCAATGTGCCATCCCAATTCACCATCTTTCTTCCTTCTGAAGGTGACTGGCATCAACCTCCACAACACAGAGGCAACACACACAGACATGCCTTGATTTATTTTTATGAATAAAAATTTCCTTTTTTATATATAGCACATTCTCTTCATCCCTTTCTCTGCTGCTGAGCACTCGGGTTCATTCTGTAAATTAGCTATGGAGAACAATCAACACTAATGTGCCAGAATCTCAGTAAAATATTGGATTAAAGGCTTTTGTGTTAAGTACCTAGGAGTAATATCACTGGGTCATATGGTAGACTTATATTTAGTTTATTTTTGTAACCTTAATATTTATTTCCATATTGATTGAACTAGTTTACATTTCTATTAACAGTATATCAGGGTTTCCTTTTGTCTACATGTTTTTATGAGTATTATTGACTGCCATTCTGACTAGGGACAGATAAAATTTCAATGAATTTTTAATTTGCATTTATGTGAAGTTTAATGAGGTTGAAGATTTTCCTTATGTTTTTGAGAATTGGCTGTATATCTCATTACCCATTTGATTAGGCTTTTAAATTTCTTATTTAGATTTTGAGATATTTGTAAACTCAAGGAATTATTAATCTCCATCAGATGTATAGATAGCATAGATTTCTGAAAGAGAGAGGGTATGTTTTCCTTCAGGGCCCCTGTTAGATTGACCATGCTTCAGTGGATGGCCACATAGCTAGGTGTATATAGGCAGCCAAATTAGACCAGATAATTTTAAACAACAAAATATGGACACAAGGTTGGGTGGGTAAAGAAGAGGGTAGGGATTCCAGTAGAGTTGAAAGAGAGGGTGAATATAATCAAACTACGGTGTATATTATTCTCAAAGAATTAATCAAATATTTTGAAGAGAAATATTAAACTATCAACTGGAGATTCGTAGTATCATTTCTGTCCGATTTGTTTTTACTTGACAACATGAATCATTCTTAATTGTCAGAGAATTATAATGTGATTTAAAATACAGGTACCTACAGTGAAGCCATCAAGGTTGTATATAATGCATTAAAAATAAAAATGCTAATTTAGCCTATAACTGGTTGTGTGACTATTCAACTTATTTATTTATCAAAATTAGTATAATTTAAGTGACTTACCGTGTGTTAGAGCCATAAATGGAGAGACAGCGCAAATGTCTGGGCACACACAGAATATTTTCTGGGAGAAGAGAACTCAGCCAACAGTGCCTCTCAGTAGCTTTAAAAAGATCTCTTTTCAAATAGTTGGGAAGATCTTTCTCAAGGGACCACATTATCTTACTCATTAACACCCTGAACTATCATGTTTCCTTGATCTCCAATTTCCTTTTTCTTGCCAAAGCTAATTCTAGACAAACCCCATCATTTATAAATCAGTATTCTCACTCTCAGCTCAAGCTGGCAAAAGACACAAGGAATTAGTTCTCTTTGGTACAAAGACAAACTGCACCACTCAGCTTTGGCAAGGCCACCAGTCATCTTTCAGATACCTCAGTGTCTCTGCACCCCATTTCCTAGAGCATCTGGGCTCCATGCTTTCTATTCTTCCCAAGCCTGTCAGCCCCACTGGTGGTAAACAACCTTTCTGATAGTCTGAGATCCTAAAGCTTTTGGGCTGCCCAACTGCATTTAGACACCTAATCATTGTGCACTGTTCCACTCATTGTACATTGGAAAAACAAATGGATTAAAAAATGGCAAGCAATTTGTCCAAAGTGAGGTCACTCAGCTGGTAAGAGACAAAGCCAGAACCAGAAAGACGGTCACCTGAGTCCAAACATACATACACCCTTTATACTTGCCACATAACTCTCTTATAAAGATGAGCAATTTTCTGCAATAAAATAAATAACTCCAGGATGGGAGGAAAATCTCCCAATGGATCATTAAAGCCAGAGAGCACACATATAATCAGAAGTCTATGTTTCCCTTTTCTTTCAGCATCAAAGATTTAAAAGCATTATCACTTTTCTTCAATATTTTTAAATTTTTAATTATTTGTAATCAATTGTTTTTGAGATTATAATATAGTTACATAATTTCTCCATTTCCGTCCCTCTGTTCAAGCACTTCCATATACCCCTCCTTACTTTTTTCCAAATTCACAGCTTTTTTGTCATTAATTGTTGTTATGTACATACACACATACTATAATATGTAACATATTTTATATATATATATATAATTTATAAATATATTTATAATATATATATTTATGCATTTAGGGATATATATATATATAAATACATAAATATATCATATATACATAAATATAACCTAAATACATAAATATAACCAGCTCAGTCTATACACTGTTACCTGTATTATGTTTTAGGGCTATCCATTCATTATTAGACAACCAATTGATATGCTTTTCCTTAATGGAAGACTATTTCTTCTGCTTTTAGCATTTCTTAGTTGCCTGTAGTTCCTTGTTTAAGACTGAGACCTTGTAGGGGTTTTTTTCCTGTCCATTTTGGCATTTGTATTGGTGTTGCTCTGTTTCAGCTTATGTTTTGGCAGTGATGGTGAGACTTCATGGGTGTATTACCTGATATTACTATAAGGTACAATCTCACAGAAAGCCTCCTGATTGTCTGACCCTTGCAATCTTTCTGCTCCCTCTTCTGCAATGTTTTCTGAGTCTTGGGTGCAGGAGGTATTTTGTAGATATAGACATTGAAACTGGGCTTCACACCCCTGTATTTTGATTTGATGTGGTTTTCTGTAGTGGTCTCCATCTATTGCAAAGACAAGCTTTGATGAGGAGTGAAAATTACACTTATCTATGGGTATAAACACAACTATTTAGAATGTAATTAAAGATTTGCCAGTTTGGTAAAGTGGCAGTTGTAGGCTTTCCTCCAGTATCCATGACTTCATCAGCCTTGGGTAGTTGGCTAGGTTTCCACTACCAAATATGATTTCATTTTTTTTGAGCAGATCTTAAATCTAATTAGAGAACTGTTGGTTACTACCAACACATGTGTGCCACTACTTCACCCTTAGGGCTATTGTGTCATGCTAGTTGTTGATATGATTCATAGACATCATCTCTGGGTAGCAGAGTTGGTTGTTTCCCCCTTTGAAAGCTTGCATGGTGATTTCTGGTACCATGTAAGATTTTCCTCAGAGAGGAGGCATTCAGGTCAGCTCCAGATCACAGACTTTTAGGCCCTGTGTCTAAGAGCCTACTGTCTTTAGCAATTGGAACTTAACCTATACCTCTAGGGTACAACTGAAGGCATTAGCAATAGCTGTAATATTTTGAGAGTCTCTTGAAAAACATTGACCAAAACCTCAAAAGAGGGCTTCTCATCATTGACATTGGGTTTTGTTAGACAGTCTTTGGTTCCTGAAGGGAATATTGCCAGCCAAGATCGGAGATTTTGACTTAAATTGTGCATACATAATTAAACACAGGTTTCTGTCATTATGGGTATTTTCAAATAGTTAATGGTTTCTTGTGACTTTTTCAGACATCTTCTCTGTTATTTAATCCTCCTCCTGTATTTATCTCCCTCTCCGTCTCTAATTAGAGGCAACCCTATTTTTTCCCCATTTCTCCTCCTTAGAACACTCATGTCCCACTATTTCCTTCAATTTTTAAGACCATATCTGGGGTTACATCGGAGCAGCTTGTAAGAATAGGACTTTTAAAAAGACTTCAGAAGCTGTCAGGCTTGGTGGGGAGGCTAGTTATTTGATAGTTTTAGAACACATCACATTACCTACATTTACCTCCTCTTTTACCATGCTATCTTAGGAGGTCTGATGTAGCAAAATGCTAACTAGCAAAACTAATGTGTGATACATCCTTTATCTGGGATCCTGATGATCCCCATCTCCCTGCATTCACAACTTAGTAAAGCTGCTGCCCCTGAGTGTGGGCTTCATTAGTGCACTCCTCAGAAATAAAGCACTGTATAGTGACAGTGTAGTGCTTCCAAAATTAAGTAGTAAGAATTGGACTTTTCTCTTACAAGCCTATTAAGGTATGGTATGTTTTCTCTGTCTCTTAGTATCCCTCCTATTACCCATTGCTCTGGTTTCCAAATGCTTCATGTCTAAGCCATGATGCTGTTCCCCTCCTGAAATTTCTCTCTTTTTATTGTTCTTTTCACCAAATAAGTTGTGATTTCTTTAGACCATCTTTATCTAACACTGTCTAGTTAGATTTATTTGATTTCGATTAAGTATTAAATCTTTTGTTGAAATCAGAGATGCATTTTGTATTCTTCAATCAGGGCATATTTATTGAGCAAATCACTATTTGATATCATTTCCTCTATAAAGTTCAATCAGTGTGTTTATAAGCCACCACTTACAAATCAGCAACTGTCAAGGATAATGTTTCAGTACTGTTCTAAAATGTATTGAGAACAAGGTGCATTTTTCTCATGATGACACAATTTCCTCATATTTAATGATCTACAAATGCGCAAATCTGTTTTCACAAATATTCCATTGGCACAGCTTATACAATACCATAAGGAGACTCAACTGATGAACAATTGCTATGCATGTAGAAAAAAACCTATTTCTTGCAGTACCATTAATAGCTAGAATCAGGAAGTTTATAAGCCCCTAGGTGACATGACTAAAAGTCTCATATAAAAGTTTCCATAAAAGATTTCAGTTTATTTAACAGAAAAGATCTCTGACTCTATCTCATTTCTGTTTGTTTTAAATTTTAACTATTAATGTGGCACAAGGAAATCTTTATGCTAATATTATAGCTTCTTGGTTGAGCACTAACCCCATTATCTGAATTAATGAATAATTCATTCCTTGTTGAAATTTAGTTATATCATTTTTACTGGATTTGAATGAAACTTTGAAGTGCAATTTAAGTTGAAAGAATTTCAGATTGTTGAGCCTTCACATAAACCATCAAAAAGTGCTCTGCTAGCAAAATTACCTTTCTCTCAAGTCTTGTTCCTTTCCAGAAGGCTCATATGAAGATATAAATTCAGCAGTATTTACTGTATACTGAATTGTCATGTGTGCTGTAAGTGTTTTGGCATTTAAATATCTAGAATGATGTACCCTTTGTTTCTAACTGCAGATTGGGATCCTAGAGGGTCACAGTTTTGACAGCTGACAGTTGTTCTTCCAGACCTATCTCTGTTACCATGGTGAAGCTCAGCTTGGAAAGCTTTAACACGTAGATTCATTGCACCATAAACACTCAGTTGGAGAAACAGTGGCAACAGAAAGTGAACCCAGGGCTTGCTTCAAAGTCTTAAGTTTTTCCACAAGGAGATTGTCTCCTCTTCCTCGAGGTGGTCTAAGGTAGGGTTGTAGAACCAGAGCATGTGGACTGTATGGCCCTGAGGATAACTATGAATGTAGCTAACACAAACTTAACACACTCAACACACTGATCATTTTGTGATTGATTTTTTTTTTTTTGTAACTCAACGTCACTCTCAAACATGAATTTTGTAGAGGATACTGTGATAGTTGATTTTAAAGTCAATGTGCCATAAATTAGGCTCATTAAGTAAGGAGCCCCAACTAGGGAATTGTTTTAATTGCCTTAACTGATATGAGAAGACCTGACCCAACTGTGGTTGGCACCTCCTGGTAGCAGCCATGATGAAAACAGCATGGAAGAAGGAAGATTTTTGCTGCTGCTCTTGATGATTCCTTCAGCAATATCAGAACCAATGTTTCCAGGTTTCCACTGTTTCCTGAGGGCCAGTGGCCCTCCAGGCATCTTCCAGGTTTTGGGCACCAAGCTGAGACTGCTGAGGCATCCATCCCTGAAGACTAAGCAAATTCTGGGTTCTCAGCCTCACAGAAATTGATTTGTTTGGCATCAGAGGACTTCACTTGTAGATACTACATGCACCTTTTGAAAGAGCCTGTCCGGGCATTGATATTACTGTTTCATTGCCCAAGTTTTCTTTTCTACCTCACATCTACTCCTTTTTAATGCTGTTAAATTTCTTAAAGATTTTTCCTTTGCTCTATGCAAAACATTTATTACACTCTCAGGCATTGCAGCAGCTTACCATTTAGCTCCAAAAACACAAAATTTTCTCTTTTTAAGGGAAATTCTTTGCAAGCTCTATTTGTAAATTGACACATGTACATATGCACATAAATACATTTATAAAATATGTATGTGTTTGTGAAGAGGAGGAAGGAAGGGCAGGAGGAAGGGAAAAGAGAGGAAATATAAAAGGAGAGAGGCAGAGAAGAAGGAAGGAGGGAAGAAATGCCAGTCAGAGAATCACACCGAAGATCTAGATCCTAAGCATTGATGGATTAGAGAGACAGAATGCTACAGTGGTAACCATCATGACTGGATTCAAATTCCAATTTCACCTACACGCTAGCTTTGGGACTTGGAGTAAATCATTGAAGTTTGCTGTGCCTCTGTTCCTCATCTGTGAAATTGGAATGCTAAGAATAGCATCCCATTCATGGACTGTTACAGATCTTCCTACAGACACTGTAGAAAGTGCTTTGAACAGATTCCTAAGTCATGGGAAAGTGTTAGAATTTATTAAGTGTGATCATTTTGCAAGTCACACTAGGGTGGCCAGAAGTGCTTGAGCTCAGACAGGGTACAAATGGCATCAATATAATAAAAATTTTATAAGCATTCCATGTATTAGTCATATTTATTAGATAACTGAGCACACATGCACACATTCAAGAACAATCTTTCAAGTTCTTTTCTAAGCCAGAACCTAAGTAGTTGCCTTGAAATCTGAATTTCAGTAAAGTCCCAAATCCATAAGAGGAGGATAGAATCCCTTCATGGCAAAAATTAGACCACAATTAAAGGAAAAGAAAATGGTAAGACATTGTTTAAATGTTCCAGTTTCCAAATCCAGGTCTAGGGACAGAGAAAAGAGACTTGGAAGTAACACTCATTCATGACCTTACTTGTTCAGAAACCTGAGATCTGGAAAATGACCGAGACTCTGACCATTATGAATTAGCCTCTCTCTGTGTGTCTTTAGGGGCCATATATGAGAGATTTGTGTTCCATCCAAGTGTGGTTTGCTTCCAAGATATCATCATAGACCCAACCTAAACTGTCTAGGCTGTAGCAAGAAGAAGACTTTAATATGAGCTTACACCATGTGAGCAGTAGGAGAATATCAAAATTTTTTTCTCTTTCTTTCAATGATCATCATTGCCTTTATTTATAAGCAAGCCCTGTCAATATTTTTGCTATTCACACTATAAATACTTATCAGATGGAACTCTGGAATTGTTACCTATTTAGTATTCTTAGCCATAAAAGCAAAAGATAGATGAAGCAAGAGAAGTATTTAATTAAAACCAACTACAGGGTCTCCAAAGGAATAGGAAGTAATCTGTGAATTAGGTTTGTGCAGTTGCTTTTATAAAAGCAGAGTTTCCATCTATCTGAGATGTTATTTTTAAGACAAAGATGTGGAATTAGAGGATGCTTCTATTGCCAGCTCTCTGGCATGACATTTTTTTTCTCTTAGGTTGCAGGAGATGTAGCGGCCATACATATATGGTTCTTAGCCTTAATCTGCAGACAGAGTCCTGCACTTTCCATCTTAGAGATCATTTTATAAAACCAGGTGTTGCCTCGTTTATATTCCATACACATCTCTTCCTTTTTGTCTACCTCAGATCTTTTAAATTCAGCCTCAAGAAAGTGCTGTATATGGAATCGAGTATCCTTACCATTTCCCAGAAAGAATTGTGCACAGTGTCTGTTCTCCTTATGTTGCTGTTTAAAACACACGAGACACTGTGATGAATACTATTTCCTAACTCCCATCTTTCTGCCCAGATACTCATATTCACATTCTCACAGAATGATGTGAAGTTGTACGGTTGATCATTTTTTCCACAGATCATAAGTGTTTAGAATTCTAAAACTAATGTATTGGCCTGCATAGTGTCTGCTCCCAGGGATGAATAATAAATAGAATCTCATATTACGATGAAGTACAGGTCTTACCCAATTCACTATTATGTTCAGTATTAGCAGAAAAAAAACTACATAAGCAATAATTAACAGTAGAACTGGATTTATGATGTTTTGTTTGTACGAGTTCATTGATAGTCACTTAATGCATGAGGGCTGAGCAAATACTCATGATTTCAAAGGATCTCCACACTCAAAGTAGCAAGCCAATTAAAATTCTTAATATAAAAGTGCCACTTTTTCAAAATTTTGAATTTTCTCTCTCTAAAAGTGAACATTTTAGTTGAATTTCAACATTTTAGTTGAATTTCAAACTCCCCCATTTTCAAGGAAGACTTAAGTGGATTTTTAATACATTTTTAATGTCATACCATGAAGTTTATTAAGGTCAGGGGGATCAGGAAGATGGTAGGAGAGGCAAAACTGTGATCAGTACATATTGCATTGAAAGTTATTTTCAATAAAATAATACACATATTTAAAAACAAGCAGACAAAAGCTCTCATCCTCAGCAATGAAGTACATCTCCTACAAATGGAGAAAAAGTTCAAATTATCATAATCTATTATTTTCCATGATTTAAAAGATTGGTAGCTGAGCCTGGTTGTGGTGACCTGTGATCTCAGCTACTTTGGGGCTAGGATATTGCAAGTTCAGGGCCCACTGGGTAATTTAGCAAGACTTTGTATCAAAATAAGAAGGGAAAAGAGGTCTGTAGATCTCGCTCCACAGAGGAGTGCTTGCTTAGTATGGACAAGATCCTAGGTTCAATACCACACAAAAAAGCTGACATTATATACACACACACACACACACACACACACATACACATATATATGTACATACATACATATATATACATACATACATATATATATAACATATATATGTGTATATATATTATACATATATATGTGTGTGTATATATACTTACATATATATATGTATGTGTATATATGTGTGTGTGTGCATGCACCTGTACTATAATGAGTACAAGTGTTCAATGAGGCCAGAAGAAGACATTGGATCTTTTGAAGATGGAGTTACACGAGGTTGGGTAGTGTGTAACATGGATGCTAGAACTGAACTTGTGTCCCTGCAAGAGAAGCAAAAACTTAAAACTGCTGAGTCATGTCTCCAGCCACTTGCCATAATTTGAAAATGTTTAAGCTTTTCAAGAAAGCTAATATAGTCTAGATACAGCCTTTTTCGTCTAGTCTGGTTACCAAGTTTATATAATAAATGGAATTAACTAGTCATTATAAGTCCTACTCAGTAAATACATATTTATTCCAACACATCTTGGGAATTTAAAAAATGAAAAATATTCTCACAATTCCTCTAATGTTCTTTCATATTACACTTGATGGTTGAGAACAGAGAAATATACGGGGAAAGGAGAGTCATTAAGGACAGAGACTTAAAGACATATATTAATGTAGAGTGGGAGAACACAAGCAGACTTCTTTTCAAGATCAGGTACTTTTATCTTGTCCTGAGACTTGAACTATCAATGGTTATATGAAAGACCTGAATCTTCTAGGCATTAATATTAGAAAAATGACAAAGCAAAGTCTCTCTTGAGCTGTTTAAGAACTATCTATGGTTTTGACATCAGTAGGAATAGTGTAAAATAAGAATTTCCAAAGTCCTTTTAAGAAAAGGAATAGCATTTTCGAATTTGTAAGTTTTACCTCATGTTATATAAATGTATATGTTTAATTTGTTCTAGACATTTTTTGTGCATTTATACAATATATTTTCATTATTTCCCTCCACCATTGCCTTGCTCCAACTCTCCCTGTTGCCTGCTACCCAATCTTCCTTTCAGCTTCGTCATCTACTCTTTTAAATTCATAATCCTCAAAGTCCAATTTGTACAGCTTTAAAAACTAAAAATGAAATTAGTTAAAGAAAAATTATTTTCTTCACATTTTTAGGAAATTAGGTCAGATATTGTACAGCAAACCTAGGATTGATGAATGAATGAAGTACAGGTATAATTATTTGAATATTTTTTGTATCTTATTTTGCTTTGTTTTTTTTTTTTTAATTTCTGTCCGCTGCTGGTTCTTAAATACTTTAAAGAATTACTGACTAAATTCACCAGCTTTAACTGAGTCTCTTGATTAGAAATGAGAAGGAATTCCTTAAGAGCAATTTTAAAATACCAAGAAACAAAGAAACAAAGAAAGAAAATCTTCACAACCCTTGTAGTGACCTGCAAAGAGGGTAAGAAAGGAAGAAATATTCACAGCCCTTTTTGACTGTCGGAAGCTTGGAGAGCAGGTGCTGATAGTGAGCTGGACTAGCATCTCAACTCGATATCCTCCAACCCAGTTTCTCCATCCAAAGTTCCCCTAAGGAGTAACCTCTAAGCAATAGCCAACCAATTAACAAACCAACCCACCATTGACCAACAGTTATTCAAACCTGGCTCACTGGCCTTCGACCCTTATATACTCTAAGCAGAGTTTCCAGAAATCCAAGCAGCACACAACCATAAGGATTTTGCAAAACAGTTGCACATAACCAAATCATAGTCACTGGTAATGAACAGCCTAAGTCAAATTCATTATCATTCACTACACCTGGGATGGGACCAAAAACAGTCCAAATGCCCTTTTGTGTTTTTAAAGAAACTAAAATGACAAAACTCCTTCAAAGCACCATGATACAGTACAGCAGTTCTACAAAATTTCCTGGACCCTTTCTGATTCCCCTTTCAGTGTCCTGGCCTATTGTGTTCTCGGTACTCTTAGGCATGGGATTATTGGGTTATACAGAGCACTATTATTGTTTGAGGAAAGGAAAATACCGACAAGCATCTCATTCGTTCTCAGAGGAGATCATTAGTATTTCCTGAACTTTTAAACACTTCTTTGAAATAACATGAGCTAGGGGATATGAAGTAGATGCTGCTAAAACTTTTGATAATACAGTTTCTCTATGATTCTGGTGTCTTCACTATGCTTATTGTTCATAACATGTCCTTCAAGGCCTGTCATGGTTACATCCCACAAGCTCTAAAGTCAAATTCATTTTCTTCCTCCCAAAGCATGTACCCTTGTTTATAACACACAGTCTGGTTTGTGCTTACGTGATCCGATGTTTTTCCTCTGAAACTTTTTTACAACACACTTACAAATTCCTGGCAAGATAGAGTCATATGCATTTCAATTACATACCATGAGAGTGACAAGCAAGCAATGGTGCTCGTGAAACACATTTTTAGATTTAACTCCCCAGTGTGAAAACAAAACCCAGCTTTTACCTGACGGGATTCCAAAATAGAAAAACAAATATAATTTCCTAAATTATGTGTCTTTAACCATAGAGGTATGTCCAGAATGATCACAGGCACGATGGTATTTTTTTTTTGCATATTTCCTGTCAACTTCTTCCTATTGCTGAACAAGGGATTATCTTCTAAAAACTATAACAAAAAATTGCTTTCAAGTTACAAGGCTGATGCTGCCTCTCTAGAGGGAAAAATGAATAATGAGAATTCCACCATATATTCCATGTGAAGAGTCCGTGAAGATTATGAAATTGTGGTCCTGAATAGGTTGTTAAAAGAATTGTGCACAAGGCAAAGGCTGCATGAATGGAAAGTTGAGCCTCATCCTTGGACTAAATCAATGTGGTATTTCTTGCAGATTTCTGCGGCATCTTTCCATAATAAATGCAAGGAAGAAGCATTAAAATATAAGACATTTCAAGAAAGAATTCACCTCATGTTACAGTGTAGTTTTGTTAAGGAATTTATGATGTTAACTATGTACTTAGTTTATATTAAGGATTTTAATTTTCATACTATGCTGTGTTGAGATGTGGGGATTTCATTAGTGTTCTGCCTCAATCATACCTCAGATATGGTAAGATACATGGGATCAAGGGTAAGTTTTTCCAGAGTGTATGGATAGAAAAACCACAAAGAATTTGTCTAGAGCCACAGAGCCAGCAACACTAAATACTGCAGGCTGAAGACAAAGAGCATGGTCACTTTTTTCATTACACTTTTCCTCTGATTCCATGCTTGCCTGTCTGTCTTCTGGACATATGTCTAGATTCCACAGTTTACATCAACAGCTGAATGCAAATACTGTGCCTCTGAATTCTCCCTCCAAGAGTCTAGTCAAAGCCTCTGAGTCTTTCCTTTCTATGATCATCTCCAGACTGTATAAACACAGGTATGAAGAACCCCAAAAAGGTCCTCCTGTTACACCTGAGTGTAGAGGCAGCTGAAACACTAATAATGATGCTCACATGCCATCACTAAATTAAGAGAATGGAAATTAGGTTGAGACTTGCTGGAGTCCAGCCTCAGCAAGCAAGATGAGGATCAGGGAGAGACCCAAGGAAGAGACAGATGGATGGGCTACAAGAGAGAAAGATTTGAAAGTGTGATTGATTAAAGAGAAAGCTGGCTAATGATTCAGCCAGGGAGTTCTTTAATGCTTTCTCACTTTTGGTCAAGATCACCCCCAGTCTTTTATTTACTAAAAGTACATTAAAAATCTAACAGTTTATCAAAGTCAAGCTCATTCAAAGTTTCACAGAACTTGCATAGTTACATTTTTCTCAAAAATTCCCATGTCTGCTTGGCACACTAAGCAAAAACAACCTTCAGCTTAATCTTCAACTTGTTTTTTTCCCAGAAAACCTTTAACACATGGTTCATTAATGGTTTGTTGAGTGTCCTTCTTGCAGTTTCAGCATATGTCAGACAGACAGACAGAAGGGCACAACGGTGGCAGAAAGAAATTCTATATTTATAGGTTTTAAGCTTTCTTTAGTTTTTCTACTTCTTCCCTGTATCTATCCAAACTTCAATCATATATTCCTTTAGCATTAAAAGTATCTACTCCTATTTTCCTTGACTACCATTTTTGTTGTTTTGGGGGCGCTCTGTAGCTTCAAGTTAGTGTATAGATTTAAACAGTCAGTCTTAAACAGATATTTAAGCTTTGAGTATTAATTGCATCTATCCTAGGTTTATAATTCATAATGGCCTTTTCATACACTATAAACATTACATCTAGGTAGGCTTTCTTTTCTTAAAAAAGGACAAGCATTCTCAGGGGTGATTATCTATGTGTCCTTGTCTTTCCAGACATGCTAACTCTCCTATCCAGGCTCCTCAGCTCCTGTCTTAACTGGGAAATTAGTGCCTTTTGTGCCAGGAATAATTTTGTAATACAACTCCCTCATTCTCTGTGTATTATCAGGTGAGAGATATTAGACATGAAACAACTCTCACATATACTAGGACTTGAAGGTCAGTAAGACTGCTATTATTATTTTTAGTGTTGAAAATACCATGTCCTTGTTTTCTATAATGTGTCCCTTTCCCAGTTGAATTAAGGATTATTTTTAGTTATACCAATAAGAAAACAGACATCATGATCGATGAGACTGTCAGCAGCTATACAGCAGAAAAGATGGAAAAGAGGCAATGCCCACAACCTCCTGGAGTTCCAGCAGCCGGAGCCTTGTCAGACAGCTGCTTACACTGTCATGGTGATGTGGTCACCAGCAGAGACTAAGCAATACACTTGACCCAGGAAGAAGTGAGAACTTTCTGACCAGGATATTTGATGGTGGTAAAGAACACAGATAAAATAATCACCATTAAAAACAGAGAGAAGGCAATGTCAGAAAACAGCTATTCATAAAAATCACAGAAAGGATAGAGGATCACTGACTGCTGCAGAACTCTAAAGTTAGGTAATCTCTTTGGAGAGTTAGAAAACAGAAAACTTAAATGTTAAGATCATAGCTATGGACATGCAATTGCCATCACAACTACTGAAGGGTGACCACAGTCTTCATCCTCATGAAGTCACCTGTGGTTACCTACTGATCACTTAATTCCCCAAGATGGAAACTGAGTGATTCAAAGCCCTTTGAACATGGAACAATGAACCAAGAAGAAAAATGTCACTCCCTTGCAGAACAAGTTAGCTACTACATATTGTGAATTCTCTTGTATACTTTTTATACCCTTTAGTCCACATAAATCATGTAATGTGTATGTGTGTGTGTGTGTGTGTGTGTGTGTGTGTGTGTGTAATATATGTCTTTCTGTATTATACTATAGACAGAATTTCTCCAGCTGGCCTCCAAGCCGCCAACTTAGATTCCTCAGACCTGAGCCTTCTAAGTATTATTCTGCTATTATTACAGGTATGAGCCATAATGTCTGATATATGTATGTATATGTATATGTCTATGATGTACACAATGTTGTGTGTGTGGTGCCTGATATAGAGAAGGCTCTCATTTAGGGATTGATAAGCAATAAGCATAATTTCTGAATACAGGAGGTTTCCATGTTTTAAAGTATCACAGAATTGTCTCTGATATTTGTTTGTTTGGTTGGTTGGTTGGTTTGTTGTTTGTTTGTCTTGTTTTGTTTTTTTCGAGACAGGGTTTCTCTGTTGTAACTCTGGCTGTCCTGGAACTCACTCTGTAGACCAGGCTGTCCTGGAATTCACAAGATCCACCTGTCTCTGCCTGTTGAGTGTTCGAATTAAAAGGCATGTGCCAACATTGGCCAGCATCTGATAGTTTTTAAATGACCTGTTTGAACAGAAACACACATACATACACACACACACACACACACACACACACACACACACACACACACACACTTCTTCTCTTTATTTCTTCTGCGCATTCTTTCTTCAGTCAACATCTAACGTGATATGAATGCTTGTCCGTGGACTCAGCATGGCTAGGGTAAACTGAGTGCCCTGTGTATAGACTGCAGCATGGGGACACTGAGTCCTGCAAGCTAGATTAGCTGAGAATAATGGGAGCCGGATTACAGGAATTTTCAAGATAAACCTGGTGCTGTCCTGTCATCAAGTCAGGACTGTTTACAGGCAGAGACAGTGTTTGATTCCTGTGCTTATGGAATGGTGGCAGTGAGACTCGGGAGCAGAAGATACAGGATGAGTGCCACAACACTGGGAGAGCCAGGGCAATTTACAGGATTTTAGAAAGGAGAGATAAGAATGGAGTCACATTGGGTTTATTTAGGAATTTAGAAAATATGTGACCTTTCCAGATAAAACTAAGTAAATGTCACTCAAACTTGTAAAAAAAAATTGTATTAGTTAGAACAAATTTAATTAACAAAGTTGAATATATTATCTCCACAAGTTAATATTTTGAAATATTTTGAAACTGTTTCAAATCCTAGGGAAGATTGTGCTAGCACTAGAATCAAATATTTTCGAACATGTACAATTTTAAACTGGTTTTCCTCTGAGAGAAGACCGGTCCTCTCCTATAGGATCTGAGTCTGAGTTTACCAACCACAATGTGGGCAGAAGTAGAAAGGTCTGAAAAAGGCATTATGTTAGGCTCAGCATCATCCCTCTGGCAAAACAGACAGTAATTCCTCAATCTTAGGATGACTTTTCAATGCTTTTAAAGTCAGCATCATCTAATCTATGTGTGTGGATAGTAATGGAATCCCGCCCACTGTACCAAATGCCACTGAAAAATTGTATAAACATGTACAGTGATACCTCATTTAAGACCATGGTTTTTCTAGTTTTGTCCCAGAGCTGAAGTAAAAGCAGTCCCATTCATCAGTTGGTGCTGATGCACACTGCCTACTTGGTTTGTGTGCTGACACAGGCAGAGGAATTTGAAAACCCAAGATGATAGGATTTTTTAAAAATAATATTTCACTGGTAAATTAATAACTATTTTTCTAAGATACTCTAAGATTTAAAATTAAATTTATGACTCCAAATAATATTAAGCATTTAAAATGGAAATAGACACAAAAACAAATTAAAAAAGCTAGGAATATTCGGAAATTTTTTATTTGGAAAATGCTAGTTTGGAATTAATGGTTCAATAGTTAAACTTGGCACATACCCTTTATTTTGAACAAAGTAAGCAAGATTGCGTTAACATTACAGTTTGCAATAATGTGACATCTCAATTGTTTAGCTTATTATAATCCGGTATGTGAAGGGTTTTGGTGCATAAAATGTGTGCATGTGATGGTACAGCATCTGAGAGTTTCTTATAATTGAAGTTCAGCTAGTTTTGTTATGAGTTTAAGCTGTCCTACTTATATATGTTCGCGTTCCATATCTAATTAGTGTAAGCATTGCACAGATGCATTTGGAGTAAATAAAGTTGACTTAATTTAAATTTTTATGAGGGAAAATTGAATGTGAGAAAGGTTGAAAAAATTATAATTGGCCATTTTCCTTGTTGTAGCATTCATTTGTTTGATGATGTCAGTTACAAGGACAGAGATTATCATGAAATGGGCTATTATTGTTTGATCTTATTTCTTTCTAATGAATAGGAAACAGCTACACAGCTTCTTAAAGGTAATACAACTGCAATAGATTCCCCTCTTTCCCGTGAGAAGGGCCGCCATTAAGGGTTTTAACCTGATGAAGACATTTTTAAAGGATTGGCCCATGGGGAAAATCAGGGGCACTTGTTCTCTGAACCCATTCATGATTCTGAGGAGAATGCTTATGTGTGGTCAACATATGTGTGCATGAGTAATTTATTTTCTCATCGAAAATTAAATAGACTTTTGTTGGCACCTGAAAAGTAAGTTTACTCAGAATGCTTGGAAATAAATTCACAAGGCATGGAACTTGAAACAATGAGTGTGGGAGAATGGCATTTGAAGCTACTCAGATGCTTCTGGGTAGTCAACAGGCAGCTTCGGTAGATCATTTCAGTTGCAGAATTCTTAAATTCAATATGTTCTGTCAGCTGTGTGAGTCTGCGTAACCAACAGCCAAATATTCCAAAAGTTTCCTGATGCCCCTTTCCAGGAAATGACATTCCTTCCCTACAACCAAGCATTCTGATTTCTATCAAGCATTATTCACTTCCCCTCCACTCCTCCCCTCCTCCTTCTCTCCCCTCTCCTCCACCTTCTCTGCCTCCTCCTCCTCATCATCATAATCTGGGAGCTGTGGAACAAACTGGCACCTTATACCTGCTACAAAAGCACTCTAACACTGAAATGCTCTTTTCTTTTATGTACTATGACATCTGTCATTGGACTTGGTGAAAATGAGTCATATTATAAATACATGAGGGTTTTTGTGTCTATTTATGTGACTTCTTTTCTTTAACATAATGACTTGTGATTCTTCCAAGCTGCAGAGAACATGGGCAGTCTTTTCTGATTACATTGTAATTTGTTTACATTTTTATTTATGAACATTTGGGATCCTTCTAGCTTTGGGCTGCCATACCTAAAGCTGTTGTAAACATATCTTTCATTTCTCTTGGATAAAATGCCTAAGAGAGGAATTTCTGGACCATCATATAAATCATGTCTTACCTTTAGAACAAAAGCAGTGCCTACATTTTTGGCTGCTTTCCTGTTTTGTGGTTACTTTTTTCACTGTTGTTTTTATGGCTTAAAAATCAATGTGCTAGCAAGATTTATTGTAATAGTAAATTCCATATGATTATACATTACTTAGTATGCAATAAATTTCAAATAATTTGGTGAATGAAAAGCAAGTTTCTAATTAGCTGACCTTGTGATAGAGAGATTTCTTTAGACTATCCAGACAGATTCACTCTGTTCATTCACAAATCCCCAAAAGAAGAAATGGAAGAACCAGAGACATTGTATGAGAAAGACTTCTCCCAATTTTGCAGTCTTTGAAGATAGAGAAATGGTCACAAGAAAGGTAGGTGTTCCTAGAACATAGCGGCAGCCTCCAGCTATGAAAAATAAAGGAAGACATTTTCCCTTACATCTTCCTAGAGCATCCAGTACATCCTCGCTTCCTTCATTCTCTGATGTCCTCTTGAGACCAACAGAATTTCACCATGACAAACTTTTCCACAAGCTACTAAGAAAGGGACTGGCATGTAGCAGCAGCAAGATGATATAGAGACAGCGGTAATGAGGCCAAGTGCGTCCATGTGACAGTGCAGCCTCAAATTAAGCTCTGGGGGACTCCATTGAATTATAGGTTCATACTGTCCTGGTGTGTTGAGATTGGTCCACACATTTATCGTGTGCTTTAGGGGTGATTTCTCACTCCTTCCAGTGTACCCTTTACTTCACTTGAAGATATCCTGTATATCTGTCGATATGAATGATGCCTTTTAGTCTTTTAGTATTCCCTTGCTATAGTTTGAGTTCTAACTTGACAGATATTTCTCTGAACACATTGAACACATCATGCCAGCTGTTTCCTCGGGTTTCTGATGTTGCTGGGGAGATCTTAGCTGTCAGTGTAATAGTTTTCCTTTTGGCTGCTTTTAGGATTTTCCTGTCTATGTTTGGTGTTCTCCAGTTTCTCTACTGTGTATATACATGAGGATTGTTTAAAATACATCAGACACAGGACTGTGTGGGATTATTGATTCTTCACACAGCATTGGTGGTTCAAATCCACAGGCAATGCCTCAGACATCTCAGCCTCCTTTAGTTTCTTTGAATATTGTCTCTCTCCTTCCCTCTCTTTCTCCTCGCTTTCATGTCTGACTACTTCCCTATTACCTGACTTTAATTTTTTTTCAGGCTGGGATTCTGATTGCACGTGTATGGAAATTGATAGGCTCTTATCTACCTTCATTCTTCTATTCTTTTTCTTCTTTTCACTCTCTTCTTTGAGTTTTGAGGACTATCCTCACAGCTCAACTCTAAAAGATTTTTTGAGACCTCCAAAAGTCAGAAATAAGAAAAAAATCACTTATAATAGGGTTTCACTTCTTGAACATAAAAAAAAAAAAAAAGCTTTTCTCTCAAGCTGTCACTTCAGTGTCAAAGACCTCATTTGAAAATCATTCATTGAACACTGACTTTTGCTTTGCTGTTTCACCTTACAATATGAATCATTCTCGAGACAAAACATAACTCTGCAAGAATAGTGTGAATGCTGTACATGAAAAAAATCGACAAGAGTGGAAGTCAGTGGTAAGTTTTATAGATCTGCTACTGATTGTTTTCTTGTATCAACTTAAGTTTTCCTTAAAAATATGAACAACAAGCAAGCATTCCTTTTATCCTGACTTCTGTCCAAGTGCTAGAGACAATGCTCAACTAGAGACTCTGTCTTGTTTGATGGATGATCAATGCGTGGGGAGATACAGGGCCTGTTAATAAAGCAGTATCTATTGTCTTTTCCCTGTTAGAAATGAGGACTTGGCTTATGGATACACTTATTGCTCCCTGACCTTTGTCTAATGGGAAACTGTTACATATACTTTTTCAATACAGTGATGTTTTGTTTGTTTGTTTGTTTGTTTTAAATGAATATGCTGTAGACTCAGTTGCTGTGAGTGTAAGTGTTAACTCTGACATTTAACATCAGTGTGACTTTGTCCTGGCCGTGTCATTCTTCTGAGCCCCTGAGCTCTCATCTCTACAGGACAGAAATAGTGGTGTGGCTTTCAAAGATTTAGTGGAGATGATGGAAGATTATTGAAGCATCTGGCACACAGTAAGAGTAAGTATGTCCTAATGAGCATGTCCTAACGAGCAGTAAACAAAACTACCTCCCACAGGCCAGTAACTTTCTGTGGCTGTTCCTCTCTGAGAAATTCCCTTGTTCAGAAGAATATAACAAGCAGCTTCTCAGAAGCTGCTGGACTAGTTATGGGTGACAGGACATGGGCATTTTATCTTACAGTCATGGTCACAGGCACAGCCTATCAATCCCTAACAGCTCTACAGCATTGTCTTGACTATGAAAGCATTCTCTTTGGAAGAGAAAAAAAATACGCATTAGTCACGTATGTTTTCCATACCTAAGCACATACCACATGTAATATGTGCATTCTTGCCTTCTCAATTGATGTTCTACAATAACACACATAATTTGGCAGTGTTGTCACTTGATCCTGCACCCCTCTTCCTCTTCCTTTTGAACATAATTTTTGCTTTCTTGTATACCTTCCATGACTTTGAGTTTGAAAAAAGGGACTTACTCTACAGGTAGATATTTTTGTTTAAGAATATCATGAATTGATATTGGCCAAAGAAACATTCTGGAAGTTGGACTAGCATTATCCAAATATGAGAAAAATGGAGAAGAAATAATTTTTACCCAAGTCCATGACAAATTTGAGATCTATGAGGTGTGAATAATGGTGAAACTAAGAACAGAAAAGAGACACATGGACTCAGACCTGATGTTACTCTACATGTCTTTATTCATTATTTACTGATTACGATGCTTTATTTGTATGGAGAGCCAGTCTTTAAAACATAACACTGTCATTGCTTTAGGACTCTGATACCATACCACAATATGACCATTCCATAAGAATTATTGTATTCATAAACTCCAAGTAAGAGTAAAAAGAGGACTCAAACCAAGGATTGACTCTAAAAGGGAATTCCACACCCTGATTTAAGCTTGGTATTTATATTTATCGAACAGCAGAAATTGGTTAAGCACAACTACAATTAAGCCTTGGCATAATCGTGTACAATAAAGAGCAAGGAAAATGACTCAGGGGAGAATTAAACACAGATTTAAGATAAGTATCACAGGGGAAATACATAGATGTTGCCTCTGCAGCTCAGAAAGCTGAGTCATTGCTAAATAATTAAAGGTACAAGTTAGAAAAATTGTCCTGGGCAATCAGAAACCACTGGAGGAAATGCTTTTATCTCTGATCAGTAAACACTGGGTCTGTCTTTCATTGAAGGCTTTGGGTCTGTGGTGATTTCTTCTTGTTTCCTGCTCATTTGAGTTTTATGTAAGTTCACTTCCAATATTAGAGAGTGATCTCTCTTCAGCTTTATTGATCTTAGCAAAATATTTAAAATGTTCTAGATTTATTTATTTTATTTTATGTATATGAGTGTCTGGCCTGCATGTATGTATGTACACTACTTGAATACCTGGTTCCCTGAATAACGACAGCTGTGAGGGGCCACGTAGGTACTTGGGAATGAATCCATGTCTTTTGCAAAAAACAAGTCCTCTTAACTACTGAGCCATCTCTCCAGCCCTGTGCATTTTCTATATTTAGGCTCTATCTTATTTATACTGAAACACAGAGCAATAATTTGTTTGGATATTGATGTTCTAGTGGTTGCTGACATCTGCCAGAACAAATCTAATCAAGCTTCTTGTCTCTCACAAATACCCTATGCACTTTCAGGAGCTACTAAGATCATGGCACTCAACTGACTTCCTGCCATGTTGTAATATTTTGGGAGGATGTTCTTAACATCAACACCTCTGTTGAGGTAATGTAATTAGTAATGTCAGAGGAGAAGGTGGACTACAGTGTAAGTACGGACCAAGGTCTTATGCATTTCTACAAAGAACTCTGTAGCTGGAGCAGACCTTTGTCTTTGTTGCGTCTTACATAAAGACAGTCAGGCATTTGGTCTTCCAAGTTGTCCTGTAAAGAAGAGGCATGATCTTGGGTGAGTTGGCACTTTTGTGGAAAGAATAATAATACTAGTACTGAAGCTGAGAGGTATACACTATCAGCTTTTCCAGAAATTGGGAGATAAGATTTTGAACAGAGAAGTATGGGGCTGATGCAGACACGGCTGGTATGAGGTCCCTGAGGCTCATTGCCATGACTGTAATATTTTCTGTTTTGAAAACATCCACCTCTTTCATAATTTTTTTGTTATGCATAAATCTGCATATCTTTTGGTCTCCTCTGTTAGGTCATTGCATGACATAGTTCATGTAACTTGTCTTCTGAAATATTTATGTCCAGAATCCAGTGTGGTGACACATACCTTTAATCCTACTACTCGGGAAGCTGTGGCAGGAAGACTGTGGATTTGAGTCCTTGTCTCAAAAAACAAACAAATTAAAAAAAAAAACAGCAACAACAACAACAAAGTTATGTTCAGAATGTTGCAATCAGTTCTTGAAAATTACTTTCTGTCAAATCTAGAGGTTTCAATGGTTTACAACAATGTAATTCTTCTGTGGGAAGATTAATAGTTTAACATGCAGTTTCTGCTTTAATTTCTAGTGCAACATAAGGAAGAGTCTTTTCTTAACAGCCTTCCTCTTCCCAAGTCTGAAAATTGAAAAGAAAATGCACCATGCATATTCACATTTGCAGCCTGATCCTCAGGAATTCAAACAAGGGTGGAAAGCACTGATTATATAACACAGAGGAAAATCCTTCTTTTCCTGGATAGTCAAATGTTATCAATTCTTGCTTTCTAGTCTTTCACCTTTGTTTATTGAAAAATATATAGAATTGCCCAGTGGGTTTATGTGGATAATGTCAGACAGCCATTGTCAGCTAGGAGGAACTGTCATCCATATGCTTATAAGGTATTGCTGCATATGAAGTTATTTGGCTTTATTTCCATACTATCTTTATAATATAAAGATTATCATATCTGATTTTTTAGGTAAGTAAGCAAAGCATTAGTGAGATAAAGTAGATTTCACAAAGCACATGTGTCTTAGCTAGGGTTTCCATTGCTGTGGAGAGAAACCATGACCATGACAACTCTTATAAAAAAATATATTTAATTAGAATTGGCTTACACGTTCAGAGGTTTTGTCCATTATTGTCATGGCAGGAAACATGACAATGCACAGAGTTTTACATTCAGATCAGCGGGCAGCTGGAAGAGAGAGTGACACTGGGCCTGGCTAGAGCAATAGAAACCTCAAATCCCAAACCCAGTGACATACTTCCTCCAACAAGGTCATACCTACTCCAACAAGGCTACAACAAGACTACTTCCTATGAGACTACAGGGGCTATTTTTATTCAAATCACTATAACATGGAATTCAAATATGAGTTCTTATCAGTTGAGGGTCCTTTTAGTGTGTGAAGTCTGAATTCAAGCCTTGATTCTAAACAGCTTGGGTTCTCTATTAGCCTTATTGGTAAAGGCAGAAAATGGCCACACCTGTCATCCATGAAGTACACATGTGTCCTTATGCAAATAGAGGCAGATTTGTTGACGTAGCGTTTATCACTGGCTTAGAGCTTACAGAATCCACTAAGTAGCTAGGCAGAGAGCCCCAGAGAACCATCTATATTTACCTTCCCTGCACTAGGATCACAAGTGTGCTGCACAATGCTGAGCTATTTTTACATGGGTTCTGACAAGCTCCAGTCATCATAATGATGCAGCCAGCATTTCATTGGCTGAGAACTCTCTTTAGCCTCCAACACAATTTTTTTATTGTTTTGTTTTTTAAAGATTCTATTATAAAACACTGTATTCTCAGAGGACTTAAGACTGCGTGATTTCACGAAATTCTTAGTTTTCTTTATCCTTGAGATAAAATGCCCAATGCTGTTCCAAGCTGCACATGTCCTGACTTGTTTTTCTCTTCACAGATGATCACCATTCAGTACAACTTTAAGGGTTTCCTTTTGACTTCTGTTTCATGTTAATATTAAGACTCTTTGTCTTCATTATGGGCACTTCAATTTCTCAATGTCTGGTTAATTCTTATAAGATTCTATGTAAGTGGAAACTGATAAATATTCACATAATTTCAAAAATTTTGATCTCCTAAGAGAGGTGGTATCATAACTGAGTGTGGCGTCTGGCTGTTCGTTAGCACTGTGAAGCTCTTAAAGTGTGTGTTCAGTGGCTGATGAGCAAAAAGAACATTTTGAAACATCAAACATCACTGAGGAGCGTTTGTGTTGCTTGTAACTAGTTATTTTAAGTTTGTCTCTCTTTGAAGCAGAACTCACAGTATACTCCTTATTTAAATAATTTGTTTGGAAGGCACTCGTAGAAGGAACCTTAAAGAAAATGAAGAGATTAGGTTAGCGAAACAGAAGCTGGTGAGAACCAGATTTTAGGTGCCACCTCCCCTTCACTGGATCTCAGAGAAACATGTTAGCTCAAGATTCGGAACTATGAAGTCTACTTGCAAACACTCAGGAGGGCCACAGCAGGTCTGTGTAAGCTGCAGTGATGGTAACTATAAGCTATGATGTTTAGGTCAAGTACTGGTCTTCATGCCATCACTGTGTTTCTTTGGAAGAGCCACGTCTATCTACACGCAAGGCTAGACAGCCCTTGCTACAACCACTTCCCACTACCTTCACACTCACACCAGCCACTATCTTTAGGCTACTTCAGGTCCCACAACCATTGAAATCTTCAAGGCTATAGATATGGACAGTGAGCAGCAAAATGGTTGGGTGGGTGGTGGCTGAGGGGGGTCTGTTCAATAATCTTGGTCTTTAGAGGGACCCGCTCTGAAAGCTTTCCTTCACTGAGACTGCCAGCTGTTTGATCGTGGGCACAGGGGCTCAGAACAGAGACAGACATACCATCTCCTTCCTTGATGCATGTGCTTCTTCATTAGTTCCCAGACACTGGGTTTCTTATGCCTCTAATCTAAAAGATCTTACCTCTTTTCATCAGGTACTCACAGTTACACAATCACTTAATATTTTACTTCACATTGTAACCACATGTGTGTACAAACACTTGTGAAGACATGAGTACATTGAAACACACACACACACACACACACACACACACTGCTTACACATGAGCACAAAAGCATAAATCTGGTAGTTGAAGGTCATTACATAGCCCTTCTTTTCTTCCATAAAATTGATTCCCAAGTTGTCATACTGGGTTCTACATTACAAAGCAAATAACAGTCTCAAGTAACTAAATTAGTTGACATGCTATTTTTAGAATCATCATGTTTCCTTGAAGTCATGTGAATCAGTAACATTTACTTCTTTGATTTTTATTGCCACCAAAGTGACACCACAAAATCCCAGAAGGCCAATGCACTCTGATAAAAAGTTTTATTTCACATGGCAGGGGATAGATAGATAGATGATAGATAGATAGCTAGATAGACAGACAATACTTTTGTCTAGGTTGAAAGTGTGGGGCTTAGAAAAGATGATGTCCCACATCACAGTTCTGTTTTCCTGCTTCCCTCTTTGTAGCATGTAAAATACAAAAGGTTAAGAAGAAACATTATTAAATGACTTTAAACAGAAACTCTCCATTTCAATTTGTCGAGATGGTATGTTCCAGCTCTGCTCTCTTCAGGAGCTTTTCATGTAGAAAAAGGAGACTGACTCTAGGACCCAGTCAGCAATGACAGAAATTGATCTGTTATTCACCCCCTGAGGAAATCCCTGCAGGGCTGCCTGCTCTGGGCTGCCTAAGTGTCTCATTTGTTCCTGAAAACAAGAGGTGTCATTTTTCCCTATTCAGGATGTCACATGCCCAATTTTCCTTCGCTAAGGATCACAGCTATTAGTCTCTGAAGGTGCTGGCACTTTCAGGCCTGGTCTGTGGTGATTAAAATACCTTAGCACTTTGAGGATTGCTGCCTTTGCATCACTTCTCATCTCCAGCTGCTTCTCTGTCCGACTCTCTTTATGTCTCTCATTATGGTCCATCATTACCCATTTTGGGGTCTGCATAAGTCATATGAATAGGGAAAATTGAGAACTTTAGCAAAAGATATTTCTACAGACATGTACCACTTTGGGAAGACATAGAAACAGCACATATATTTAGTATATGTAGAAGCCAGGATGGAATTTCTAAGCCAAAACCCTTCCTGCCCCTGCTTCTCAAGTGGTGCTGAAATGTCAAAAGAAAAAGCAGCAACAGCTCTTGGTCTACAAGCGTTTAATTCATTGTTTATATGCATGGCTTTATAATTAGCAGACTGGTAAACAGAAGCAGAAGATAGCTGGAATGAGGTGGGTGCACTGACATTGTGAAAGCTGGAAGTGATGGATGCACATGTCTGAAGAAGATGCTTCCATTCCTGTTGCCTGGGAGGCAGTAACCTGAGGAGAAATTGGAGCCAAACACCAGGCTTTTGTGCCAATAATCCCCACAGTTCTGGAATTGTTTCTGCTTCATAAACAGGGAGCAGAATAACATCTGCATGTTTTTCTTTTACTCACCATTGTAGCAATTCAGAAATCAAATATTAAAATATGAAAATCACATGGTTTCGTAATGCATTTACCTCATGTAGAGGATTGAAATAATCAGGAATAATCAGTGCTGATCCATTTCTCCAATCTAGCATTCTGACTCAGCTGTCCCATTTTTCTCTAGCTCTAAATGACAAACACACACACACACACACACACACACACACAATTTTACCTTAGATAAAGTGAGCAGCAATCATTACCACCATCTGCCCGGTACATTTTTTTTTTTTAATCAACATTTATGTGAGAAAAATTTACATGGGTAATTCCACAGCTTGGGAATTATAAAGAACGAAATTACTAAAACAGAGCTACAGACATGTAGAAGTGATGTATCTGGTTACCATTAGACACAACTTTGTGGAGGGAGAGTTGGAATTGACCCTGGGAAGGAATTATCCTGGAGATGCACTGCTTTCTACTTCTGCATAAGCCAATAATACTGAACATGTCCTAATAGCCTCTGGTCTGTCCTCCTGGACACACACATGAGGACCAGTATCTACGTGACCTAGAAGAACATAAAATCTCCTAACTGAGGCAAAGGACTACTAAGTTATACAGCCTTCCTTGTTGCATTTGAAGTCCTTGATTTAGTCTGATCAGTTTTTAATTTATATATTTCTAACACTGATATCTTTAGCTTTGAATCATTGAATTTTACTCAATCCCTACATATAACGCATGTGAACATGATAATGGAAAACACGACAATAAAAGCAACATAAGAAACATTGTACAGATACTGAGAGGAACTCTCCACTGGGGGAGCTCAAAGAGGACCACCATGCTTACCCATGGGTGGAGTTAAAGATTCTGCGTGGGTATTTCCAGATCAGTGATCACATAAAGATACATAGGATAATTAATGAGTGGGAAAAGAGCCTTGAAAAAAATCTGCACAGGTACAAATAATAGAAGCCATTAAAATGACAGTGAAGAAATGTAAGTATATAGAGACAAGATTTATGTCCATGGATTGATTCCTTCATTTACTCAAATTAGTTTAAGAGAATTATCTTGAGTTTGTTGAAAATATGCCAGATATGTTTGTATGGAGCAGTCTGCAGAAGTGAGACAAATCAGATTCATTGCTACCCTCCTGGAACTTACAGTTTAATGGGGAAGAAATAATTTTAAATTACAGCAGGTGAATATAAAACTGGAGCCATAATAAAGGCTATAAAGAAGGAGAGAGAAGGAGAGAGAGGGATTATTTAGTAGAATTATAGAGACAATTTAGCCCTTGGCAAGGAAGACAAGCCCTCCTTACCTGTCTTGCCTCCTTAGTCTGTGATGGTAGACTGTCTGTGATTCCAAAAGGAGCCGAAAACATTCAGAGAACATATATGTACTTTATAGCCAAGGAACAAAAGAATTGTAAATGAACCTAGACATAAAGATGGTGTAACAAAATCTCCAGAAGCAGAAAGAAACTAGAAGGATGTGAAATTTAACTTGAACTGAGAGGAAAGTTCCATCATGTCAGACACAGTCTTTGATTAAGACTAAAGGAAATGGGTTTCCAAGATGTAAGTTCAGTATCATAATATGATTTGAATTTTAAATGGTGACTCTAGTCAAAGTGTGCAAGGAGAGCTGGAATTAGAATAAGAACAAGTGTGAGGTACAAGTTGAGTAAGTAGAACCCTGTCCACAGTGCTTCCTGAGGTAGTGAAGCCAGGATCCACCGCCTGGCAGAGCTTGTGAGGGGAAGGAGTCCCTCACCGAAATGTTTGTGCAGTGAAGATCAACAGACATTGAGGTGGAGTGGAGTGCCCTCGTGGAAAGGACTGGGAGTTATGAGTCTAGAGGGTGCTTGTAACTGAGTTTTCCTCCTAAAGAGCAGGCAGGATTGTGCCTCCCACAACAAGATCACAAGTCACAGCAAAACTCCACCCCTTCCCAAAGGCAGGCTGTGATTGGCAGAATTGCTAACCTAAGCCCCTGTTCCCAGGAATATGCCCCAAAGCACTCCAGAATGTAAAAACATGGCTATTCCAATATCTCTGTCTTAATCAATGGCTTCCATCCCTGGGTACCAAGGACCATCCCTCATTCCCACCCTGTAATTGTAATGACCCTTGCATTAAAGGCGGAGAGATGTTCCTCTGACAATGCCTCCCAAGAGTCTTGGTTTTACTCCCACTGTCTCACAGGTCTCCGATCAAATACTGGATGTGTACATGGTAAGAACCGCACCATGCACTCCTCCATCTGTTTCCCACTAGGGAGCTACTACAGCTGCTGGCCAGCTGCAGCTGCCTCGGGGAACAGGGAGGCTGAGGAAAGGATGTGTGTGTTTTTATTATTTGTATTACAACAGTGGAGGATATAAATAGGCTCCTCATCAGCAGGCTCTCATGGCATTTGCAGGGCTGGACAAGCTTTAGGAAATGGAGAACTGGTACATATGTTAAAGAAAGGAAAAGGTGAATGATATAATTAACTGTCAAAAATGATTTTTATAATAAAAAAGTTTCAGTAGATAGTCGGTAATGAAAGCCAGATAAGAGCTCAAGGAAGACAGAAAGGTTTTGAGTATAATATCCTCTTAACTATGTCCATTTATTTAGAAAACTTTATTAAAATTTTATTCATGTTCATAAGATTTCTATAATACCATGATAAGTGCAAAGAAGAAAGAAATGACATATAATTGATGCCCTGTGATTTACTAACTTAAAAAAAAAAATTCAAAGACTCTTATTGTGTGATTGTGGAGGGATCCAGCCTTTTCCACAAATGGGTTCATGGAAACTCTACGCAGGAGGGAGTACTAGAGCAGGAAAAATGAGGAAATGACAAACAAACAGGGTAGTTAGTTCTTTTATAGGAGCCAAGGAAATGACACGCATGCAGGATCGTGCTTTAAAATGACACGTGGAACATGCTTTAGAAGTAAAACGCAGGAGCATTTTTAATGGGGGAATTAACAGTATACATTTTAAGAAAAGAGAGGGACAAGAGAGAAACTGACAATGCAATGCACCTTGTCAGTGGAAAAAACCACACCAAGAAGAGAAGGAGGGAGAGACTTACAACATACATTACCAGAGGAAGAGGGCCCACACCAGAAAGAGAGAAAATTGCTCTGGCTACAAGTTTAAAAAGCCAAATACAGTTTTTTGGTATGTAGATGTTGCTCAGGCTTTCAGAGGAACTAGTTTCATATGTAGATGTAGTTGCACCCAGGGGGGAGGGGCCGGGTATCCTTCCTCCTGCAGACTTACAAACTTCGGGGTTATTTTGTTTGCTATGAAAGAACATTTGACTCAATACTGTTAGCTGAATAATATCGCCATCTGCCTCAAACAGAGCAGAGTGCCATATAGATAAAGAAGGTTTTTATTTTATAGTTTTTAGCTGTTTGGTGCTATTTATTTTTTCTCTATCTAGGCTCCTTTTGCTTCTGTTAAAGGCTTGTCTCTTCTTGGGAGAACCAATACCCATTCTAGGAATATCCTTTAGAATGTACTATCAGTATGAATAGGTAGCTTTATACATGCCAGGACTTAGAAGCCCGCAAGATATTTTACAATGACAATGACTTTTGAGTGAAAAATGGCCGCTTCTCCTTCTCAGCTAACACCAGCCAGCTAAGATATACTAGGCCATGCAGACATAAGAGCTGGTAAGCTGAAATTCCCAGCCAGGGAGTCTGGAGCCTTGTGACAGATTTCAAACACATTGCCAGGGTATTGGTATCTCAGCATATGATGGCCAAGGTCCTTCAGCCTTAATTAAGTGTGTTTACATTTAATTTTTAATGTAACTATTTTGTTCAATACTGTGATATAACTCAACTAGCCTGGTGTCAGGATGATAGTCTACATGCTTTGCTGGGTAGAAGGCACTAAGGGATCAGTGAAGCGGGTATGTCACTTATCTGACAATGGCTCTAACAGAACTGGGTGTGAAGCTAATGTGGAACTGAGAAGGCAGAGACCTGTGCTGACAGGGTGGAGAGGACAACAGAAGAAACTAGAAGGGGTAGTGCAAAGACACAAAGCTTAGCAAAGTTTTCAGAACACAGGCCCCATGTTGAAACAGATTGAATACTAAACATTCGAAGCACAGCAAATTGGAGGTGTAACTCTGTGACTCAGGAGGTGAGGTAGGAGGCTTGAACATTCCATATCTGGGTTTATAAATCATCCTCAGATTTGGCAACTACAGCACCTTGCCTACCCGGATTTCTTCAGCTTCATCTGAGAATTTAGGTATACAGCAAGGGATGGTAAGGTCAAGCCACTTTACACTCCAGCATGGATGGGGCAAGTCTTTGTGAGTGTCTGCTCCTAGCTGAGCAGTCCTTGCCAGTTGGTGGCTGCTTGGGGAAAGAGAATGAGTTTTCTCCAGGCTTATAGATCTGTAGTTAAATTCTCCATGGACCAGTGGATGGCTTCACACATTTGTGTGTTTGGGTAACACTAATTTTGGGCTCAGTGGGTTACTAAAAAAGAATACCAACAGGAGAGGATGAGAGGGATTGGGGATATAAAATTGGGAGGAGAACACGAGGGAGATCCAGCAGTAGATGGGGTGAGGGAATGGGGTAGAATTTTAAATGCACTGCTTACATCTAAGAAATTCTCAAAGAATAAATAAAACTATAAAGAGAATAGCATTAAAGATAAATTTCCTGTGTATCTCTTAAAAACTAAAAATAATTAAAAGATAAATTAGCAGTGTAACTTTGTTCAGATTACTTAAATTCCAAGAACCTTAGGTTTTTGATGAGTAAGATAAGTTTCAGCTTTTGTTCCACAGAACTGAGGAGAAGCTTGATCATTCTGTGGGCTGTTGAAGTAAAAACATGTAAATTACTTGATTTGTAATATGTGCTCAGGAAATGTTTATCTCTCTTTCTACTCATGATTAGTAATTTTTGCCCTTATGCCCCAGTATATTTTCAAGGCAAAATGAAGCTGTACGGAAAACAGATTTTTCAATAGTAAAAAGTCGGCTTCAGAAAGAACCAAAGAAGAAGGAATGAGTTTTGGTGCAGGAGAAGGGCAGATGGGCACAGGAGAGTATCCAATGAAGAACAAGCAAGCACTGAGGAAGCCAGTCTCTCCAGGATCAGGACTCTCTTCTATTTCCCCTTGCCTTGTGCAAGTCAGAGACAGGTGCTCCATGTACCAGATAGCTGCCCTTGGGAAAGTGGTTCTTTGGCTATAGAAAGATTTATTTTTTATTTATTTATTTTTTAGAATTTTATACATTAGTATTATATTTATATTATTTCTGCTCTCTCATCTCCCCCAGCCTTACCCACATTTAATCAAGAGTCTTTGAATAATTATTTTAGGTTTTGAGATTATAATATAATTACATCATTTCTCCCTTCTCCCTTGCCATTTCTCCATATGTATCTTCCCATGTAGCCCACACCCCTGACCTCTCTTTCTTTCATTGATGTTACACACACATACACACACACATACATCTGCTCAATCTGTATAATGTTACTTGTACATATGTTTTCAAGGCTGACTATTTGGCATTGGATAACTGTGCCAATTACTGTGCTATTCCCTGGGGAAGACTCTGCTCTCAGAATTCCTTAGTTGGCTGTAGTTCCTTATCTATGGCTGAGGTCTTGTCATCTTTCCCTTGTCCACATTAGCATGTCTTTTTTTATCACTTTGTTCAGGTCCTGTTTAGGCTACCATGTTTGTGAGACTTCATGAGTATAGTTTCTGGAGACAAAAACTAGGAGACACAATCTGTTCTTCTGGCTCTTATCTTCTTTCTGCTCCCTCTATCACAATAATTCCTGAGCTTTAGGTGTAAGAATTGTGTTGTAGTTTGAAATGGGCTCTATGATTCTGAATTTTGTTTGGTGTAGTTTTCTGTAGTGGTCTCTGTCTGCTGCAAAGAGAAATTTCCTTGATACAAAGAAAGGACTATATTTATCCATGGGAACACAAATAAGTATTTAGAAAGTAGTTAGGGGTTTTGCTGGCTTCATAAGGTGGAAATAATCCCCCCCCATCCATGATTTCATGAGCCTTTGGTCACTGGTTAGGTTTCCAGTATGAGACATCATTTCTCTTGTTGAACATGTCTAAAGTCCAATTAGAATGCTGTTGGTTACCTCCAAGATACGTGTGCCACTACTGTATCTTTAGAATTATCATGCTATGCTGGTTGTTGTGGTTCTATAGGTGTCATAACTGGGTAGGAGTGTTGGTTATTCCAGTCCTTTGGAAGTTTGCATAGGGCTGTCTGGTACCATGAAAGCTAGTCCTCAGGGAGAAGGCACTCAGATTAGGGGGTTCTAGGACCTGAATCTTAAGTTCATGGTGTCTTCAGCAATAGGGACTTACCTTCTACCTTGGAGACAACCAAGAGCAATAACAATAGCTTATGTTTTGGGAGTCTTTTGGATTGAACAACCTTGAAAGGGTTTTTCTTTCCTGATTTTGAGTTTTTCTTAGATGGTCTATGGTTCCTAAGGTGAACAATGTAAGTACAGATGCAAAAATTATATATAAATATATCTGACTTCTACTAATTATAGATACTTTGGCAGATAGTTAATAGTATGATATTATGACTTTTTTCAAACATTCTTACTGTTATTTTATCCTCCTCTCTCCTTTCATAACAGCTGTGGTGACTGTAGAATTATGTTATTAATTCAACCAATTTGTGGTTTGTTTTTAATTTGTAGATATAATGAAAGATAAACATAAGTATACACACACAAACACACACATATACAGTAAAAACTTATTGTTCTTTGTGATTTACATATTTTTACTTTAAAGAGAATTCTGTCTTTAGTTAACAAAAAAAAAAGCCTCACCTAGTTAACAACATTAGATTAAATATAAACAATAAAAGTAACATCAGAAACAAGAGGGTGAAGGATGGAGAACACTGCAGTTTCATGGCCCTTTACGACCTCCATCACTGGCCACTGCAACCTCTGTGCTCCAGGTACTGAGCCAGAAAGGGGGAAACTAATTGGCCATCTCCACAGGAGAGAGCCATGTTCCTCAAATATTGGGACCCAAACTCTCATTTCTTTCTGCATTTCCAGATGTTGGGGAAGTAAGATTTGGCCTCTCACATTTTTAGTGTCATTAAGAAAATTCACCATCCTGTTCTTTTATGTTAATTAAAATTATGCTATTTTAATGTAGTTATTTTTGGTTTGGTTTATTTTCAACACCCTTAGGAAAAGAAAAAAAAAATAAAGACATAAATTCCACTTTTCTTTAAATCTATAATTATGTTTAATTCCTTAGTTTGAATAGCATTCCCTTCCTTTACGCATTTCAGCTGAAAATGTTCATACGGTAGGGAAAGATAGATCCTTGGTTTGCTATTTAAAATTATTTTTGAAGTAATTCAGTGTATCAGTCTAGTTCCCACATTACAGGGAGAAACTCAAGATTCAGGCCTGAGGATTTTAGCAAAAGACTGACAAGGAAAGCCAGCCAGTTAGGTTGGTGCCCACCCTCCTTCCGCCCAGGGGCCCCTTGAATGCTCTTTCACTTTTCTTTATGGGTCTATTTTGCCCAGAAACTAAAGTGTCTACTCCTCCCTTTTTCCCAATACTTCCCTTTACAAAGCAGTGTTGTGGAGAATTTGAAAAACTAAAACTTGCCTCAAGATCAAATATCAACTCCAGACTCCAAAATACATGTTGGATATATAAAAGAAGTAAACATGCAAGCTTTTGAAGAGAAATTAAACCAGTATTTAATTTTGAAATAGCTTGATCTCTTAAGCTTTGAAGAGAAGAGAATAATTATATCTAATAATTTCTATATAGTGAAAAAATAGAAATCACGTTGACAACATTTTGGTATGAATATTAATTTATGCACAGTAGAGAACTCTGTTAATAAATATAAGCCATTGGCAAACAGTCCACCATAAATATATTCATATCCTTTGACCCTGTAATATATCTTTGGGGATTTTATTTTAAAGAAATAATTCAACAGAAATAAAGCTCAAATCAACAAAAGTGTTTGCATGAGTGCTATATAAACATATGCACTAATAAAAACCCACTGAAAACTATGAAAATATTCTGCAATAAAAGAGTAGCTTATTAATTATGTAACAACAGCAAGAAATAATTTAATGATCCATTAAATTTATACTACAATGGCTGAAGAGCCACATGGAAACACAATGTGTAATGATTCACGGCAGTATTTCTCTGATTATAGGATGGTTATTCTGCAGATGGTGGGTTACTTGTGTGGCCATGAACGCTGAGCAAAGAACAAAGACAGGGATCACCTGGAAATTCTATGTAGTTAAGGAAAGAGAACCAGATGCTCCCAAGAGGACTCAGATGTTGGAGACAACTGACAAAAGCAAATATATGTGGGAATGAGGGAAACAAAAAGAAACGCACTAGAAAGGATGGGGATGCCCCCAAGAAGAGGTAACAACTCTCCAATACATTTATTTAGATGGTTTAGTACTGGTTAACAGTACAGGCCCCTCTGCCTCCCTGTTAGGAAAGTTTTTGTCCCTCTGTGACTTGTATGGACAGATTCTTGAGGAGAACTTCCAAAAATCCCAAGCTGGCTTACTGAAAAGTGGCTGGTACAAGGGTCTAAAGCTACTGCACACTGAATATCCATATGACCTTCTGTAACTCCTCATCCTCTACCTGATCCTCCTCATCTCCCTCCTCTCCTCACCCCCTCCTCCTTATCATCATCATCATCAGCATCATCATCCTCACATCATTACTGTTCAGGCAGATGGCTTATGAGGATGTTTGGGTCCAAGAGTCAGAACTTGTATTTAGGACTGTGGACCAGTTTTATTATTTTCAAAATTTGGGTCATTGTGTATGGTTACATCAATTTAACTTTCTTAGTAAAAAGAAAATACAATGTAGTAGATTGTGTAAGTATTTAGTCACTATTTACAGATGTTTAGTAGGTGACCATTCAAAACTAAAGAGAAATAAACACCACATTTGAGCTGCAAAGAAAAAAAAATTATACAAAGTTAAATATAATGTCAAACAATGAAGTACACAAAATATTCTTTGATCAGAAAAATATAGTCACAACAAGAATGGAACAGGGTAATACAGTTTTGATTCTTTAAAATTTTAAATTATTTCAATTCAATTGATTTTGAAAATGAAAAAAATAGTTCAGCATTGATTTTGAGATTTCAGAATATAGACACAAATATTTCCCTGAAAGTTTGAGAAGAGCACCAGGGAGATTCTGTTCAACAGAGAAATAAAGCATCTGTTTTAAATTAGAACTTGTATCTTTAAAACAGAAAACATTAGAATGTATAAAATAATGGAGGAAATTATAAGATGACAGGAATGTGTTATTATCAGATAAATGCTACTTAAGAAGTATTACATGTGCTTTCCAAAATATGGATAGTTATGTTTAGATGTATAAATGTAAATATTTAGTGTTGTGTCTCTCATTAAAATTTTTAATCTTTTGAAGTTAATTACAGTACAGAGCATATGTCTCTAAAAAGTTACAATGATTTATCTACCAGCAGCTTAAGTGGGTCACTGGGACTGGGCTTGAATAAACTATAGCCTTTGAGGTATTTGCAAATTCAGAACTGTTACATGAGTTAAGCATTCATAGAAACATCTTAAATTAATAAACCCAGAAGAAGGATATTGATTGTCGGCATTTGAAAGAAGGGCTACAGGAGAGGGAGGATAGGAGAGAGGGCTCAGTGTTTACAAGTACTTGTTGTATGAGCATAATGACCGGAGTTCTATCCCTGGAACCCATGTCAAAGCTTGGATACAGTGGCCCACATCTGTAATCCCAGCATTTCTACAGAAGGATGGAAGGCTGACACAGGATACTTGCATGAAAGCTTGTGCCAGCTACCCTGGTTGTATGCTGTTCAGTGGAAGAAATAAGAGAGACTCTGTTTCAAAAGATAGAAGGAGAGGTCTGAGTCTGGGCAGTTGTCCTCTGACTTCCACATTAGTGCCATGGCATGTGCACCTGCACACACACCCACACACACACCATAACACACACACACACAACACACATGCACACACACACACACCACACACAACACACATGCACACACACACACACACCACACATAACACACATGCACACACATACACAACACAACACACACATATATACAACACACACATAAACATACAACACATACACAAGACACATACACATATACAACACACACACACAACACACACACACATATACACACAACACACAAACAACACATACAACACACACACACTCAAATAAATCTTAAAACAGAAGCAGATGCTACAGGACTAAAGATGACTTGGGTTTAAATGTTTTCAGAAGCTGACACAAGTCTTCTGGATATAATACCAAAGATTCAAGACACAGACATACACCCCTAAGTGTCATGGAGTCCAGTGCTCAGCCCCATCTGCTTAGTGATGGGGTGGTTGTCATTGGTTATCAATGTTACTAACTGAAGAACTGTATCCATGAAGCTTCCAGTCACTGTTCACTGCTAGATAAGAATTAAAGACTACCGAGTAGTTTTGATATCATGTTGTCACAGATCTGTCACAGATCTGTCACAGATCTGTCACATACTAATGAAAGACAAACAGTTGGAGCTACAGAAAATGTATGGAGAACTTGGAATAACCAGCGATTCCACCCATCAGTTGGAACAAGCTGTGTCTTTGCCATTGAATTTGCAAGTATCCTTCAACAAGATCGAAACCCCTTCTTCTCTGAATGAATTTGGAAAACCACAGGCTAAGCAAATAACTCTGGAACAATCACAGTAGCTCCTACCCACACCACTGGAGGATGAGAGGTTGGCCTGGGAAGGTGCTGGATCACATGTCAGTTATGTTTGCTGTATTTTATCATCTCTACAAAACAGGGTCACTTGGTTTCCCCCTTCAATCTCAAGACACTACCAAGTAAAGCCAAAATCTGTGCTTTAGCACTGCACTCAGAAAATACCATATTAGGGATTTTCCTATGGACAAAAAAAATGTAATATAGAAAGTTGTGTAAGAATTTCTAAGTTAAAATGATGCTTCTCATATTTTAGGGCAAACACATTAAATAATGCTAATTTCTATGTACATTCTATCAGAGAAGCCTGTCTTCCGGATATGTCTGCTCTGATACCTTATCTGTGTGTTTGATATCAACTCTGACCTTCTCCCCTTGTATCCTAAAAGAATGTCATACAGAACAGACCAGTGATGAGAACTTGAACATCCTATCCTTGACCAGCAAAAGCCAGTGTGGTCCACCATGAGACTGGGACAGTGCGTGTTCTTTCCACTCAAGGGCATACACACATGTGACCTCACCCAATCCTCAGTAGATCTGGATCAAGAAACCAAAAGAGCTGCAATGGCAGACTCCACTTGTGGCTCTGATCCTGATCCAAGCTCATTGCATAGCTGTAGTAACAGGCTTGAATACAGCCTGGGGATATGGATCTGATTGCTCAAATGGGTGTGTATTTGAAAGAAACAAAAAAGGAAATGTGTACCTCAGATGCATTTTAGTCTGGGTTTTGTCTCTCTGAGAAGATTCAGAGATCCTGCTTTGTTCCCTAAACTAGCATAATGTAAATCCTACAAGACATAGCCAGCACAGCAGCCAGGGCTCAGCACTGCTTCTTTTAATGCAGTGGGGAAATGTGGGAGGAACTTGTCACTCCCCACATCACTCTCAAGTTGTAAATCAGTCCTCTCATTTACACAATCCTCAGCAAAAACACGAGGAGGGAGGAGAGTTCCACACCCCAAGTCTTTCAGCATATAATATTCCTACACAAAATGCCTCTGACTGCAGCAAAGGCAGCATGTACTGAAATGCAAGAAATGTCAAGGAACTCCTAACTGCAGAAAACATGTTTTGAAACCCATACATATGTACTATTGTCTTTTCATTTTAGATTTGAGATGCTATAAAATATACAGAAAAGGACAACACCTCCCACCACCACCAAATCCAAACTGCAGAACCTGACCCCTAGTCAGAAATCATGTGTCCGCTGTCCTCAGTCCTCTCTAACACAGTCCAGGACTATGAAGGGGAAGAGACTAGCACATCAGGAGACAGTTAGCTGTCAAAGAGCCAGTTTTGACCCCTGTCATTTTACTTTACAGAAAATACAGCAGCAATCACTTAGAAACTGATAGAGTCTTACATGGTACTCATATAAATACTTGCCTCTTGCTTTAAAACCATTAGAAACACTAATTTAAAGGACATGATTGTGGAAAGGCACAAAAGCAAGGTGGGAAGACAGTAGTTGAGCAGGCCCTGTAATAACTCTAGTGAAGACAGCTTGTCCACAGGGGAGGGTCCTGGCAAGCTTAAAAGCAGACACAGAAGAGCTAGAGGCCATTTAGTATAAGGAAAGGAGTCTCACAAGTCCCAGAACTCTCCAAGGGCCTCAGATTATTCAGTATGGCAAAGTTATTGATGTTTCTGTGTAACAGTGTTCGGGAATAAAGCTGTATTCAGGGCAGTCTGCTTTAAGAAGTTAGAGGTTATAGAAAGAGTTTTAGAAAGAATTTTAAATTGATATTTAGATTCTTAAAGAAATTCTAGGTAAGAAATAGCTACATACAAATCCTATTTGTAGAGGACTGTGTATTTTATGACAATGCAAAAAAAATTAGAGCTTATATAGGCCACATGGACATAAGCTGACTATATGATTTCCCAATTTTAGCATCATTCACTGAAAAGGGAATAGATGATAATAACATTTCTTGACCTATTGTCCTGCAAGAGCATAGAACTAAAGAACTCTGTGGTGATGGAAAGGGGTCCTGTTTGTCCTGTCCAATGCAACATCCCTAGACTTATGTGGCTGTCAAGCACTTGAAATGAGCCTTACATAAATGCAAAATTAAATTTGAACTAATTGAAATTTAAATATAATGCTTTTGTATGAATCACTTTCAGAAACAGCCAGCTTATGGAGGATGATGAAATAAAAGCTAAGGAAAGCCTATATTTTCATTATGCTGTGTACAGTGGCTATGGTCCTTCAGTGCTTCTTTGGCAGCTTCTCTTGTTCTCAGAGAGGGAAGAGTTGACACCTTAATCTAATAAACATTTTTTTAAAAAAACTTTATTATACTGATAGTACTAGTAAAGACAATTTGCATGATTTCAATGACCTAGATTTAAACAATGTTGAACATAGTCTGATCCCAAAACCCAAGAATAATTTGACAATTGTTTTTAAGTTGAGAATAAAGGATGAGGATTTCTTTGAAAAATCAAATGTTGATATTAATGGCTTCTTCATAAAGGGTTCGATTTTTTTCCTTAGTACTTATTTCCATCTATTGAACATAGATCTTGACAACAGATTCTTGAGTTGTTTTTCATATGCAAGAGTAAATTCTACCCCAACTAAAGGCTGTGCATGAAGGTGGGAACAAGAACTCCAATGCAGATATGCATCCTTTCTGGAAAACAACTTTGGAACTGGGGCTTTGTATTTTCATTCTGAAAATGATTTATATCTCTCCCCCAGTTTCAGCCTGTCTCCTCTTCAAAAGGGGGAATGGACATACCAGTGTCTCCTCCACTAACAGTTAATGTAAGATGAAGAGCTGACTTAGCAGTTAAAACCAGCTGACCTAGAATCAATTTCCTGTAACTACAAGACTATTCACAAGCATCTATAACTTCAGTTCCAAGAAGAATAGCCTCTCCCTTCTGGTCCCTGTGGTCACCAGGCACATATATGGTGCACAGAAATATATGCAGCAATATACCCATACACATAAATTAAAATAGTAAATCCTTCTTAAGAATCCTTTTTAAAAAATGAATCTAAATCCAGTTGAACAGGTTCTTGACTTGACCAAGGGACCGCCACTCAGGAAGGTGGGGTCACCCCTAGGAAGACTACCAGTTCACCTTAAGCCACCTGAAGAGATAGGTGGAATAATTACTCCTTCAGTGAGATGATGTACTTTTCCTCCCTAGAATTCCTGTCCTATAATGCAGTCCCTTACAGAGCATACACTTGCTGCTTCCTAAGTCTGCGGGCTTTTCTGAATTGCTCAGGAAAGCATTTCCCCCTTTTATTTTCTCTTCCTCTGTTTCCAGCAGGTTTTCCCTAACACTCTGTGCTGTACTTTCCTGAAGCATCCCTCCCACTGCAGCGTGCCACCAATCAGCACAACTGTTTGCCCATCTCTCCACTCTCCTACGTTGGGCTACTACTGAGATTTACAGCTTGCCTGTCCAGGGGTGTTTTTCTTTTAAATCTATAAAACTGTCCTTGAGGTACAAATTAAATACACACACACACACACACACACACACACACACACACACACATACATAAATGCGGATAAGTTCTACTACCCTATGGATAATAGGGTAGGAAACCTGTTACTTCTGCCAACTTAAAACATTTAATCCAAACTTTGTAATGCGATATGCTAGTCATTTTATACTTGATATGCCCTGAAAATAGCCTTCCATGAGCTCTATGAATTATTGCCTAAGATTTTAAGGGTATAAGCTGAATTGCATGTCCATAGAACAGAAAGATAAATATAGTTATTAATTCTTCCCTCAATACTGTGCTTGGAAATCAATGCTTTAATTTAACAGGATTCAACCTTGCACTTGTCCTTGGACATGTATCTACCCTTGACCCATATATTTATGATAATACATATGATAATAGTACTTTTAAATAAGTTGTTTTACTATAATTATTTCAAATGCTATTATTTTAAATTTGTGATAAGATGTGGTAACTAGTCACCCAACAGGATTGTCAAAAATGTGAGAAACACTAGTTTGTAATACACAGTCTTCAGCAAGGAACAAGATTTAATTCTAACTCACTAACCTCTTGTAACTGTTTTCTACAAAATGCTCAAAATCCCTTTCCTAAGTATATTTTGTAAGCCCATATTTCTGGTTCTGTTAATTTTCTCTCTAACTCATGTCTCTACTCTCTATATTCCCTACCTAGACAACCAGTGTTTTCCTTAACTCTGCAGTAGGGATCCAAAAAAGAAACAAGTGTTTCTCCCTTTATGACTAGTGCTCTCCCTTTTACTTTCCCTTTAAGGTTAAAAAGCAGGACTGGTGCTGGTAGTGGGTAGGCTCTACTGTTTGCCCTTAGAGAGAACTTGTAGATACTTGACTCTTTAAACGTTGTTTCTTTGTGTATCGATTTCAACAATTAAAGAAGTACAAATTTTACTTTAAAACCCCACCATGTCTAATGAGCCTAAAGACTAAGAGAAGTGACTTATCTTTGCTGCCATTCTTAGGCACTTCCTGAAATGATATCTTCAAATTCTTTTTGATCTGGGATTTCCATCTCCACACTGACTATTTGTATTTAAGTACTGTGTTTTTACCAAGCATGTCTTCCCCAGTCTCTACCATTCCAGGAACAGTAAATGTGTTGTTCAAATATCGAATGTGATTCCACATGAAATGATCTGACACAAGTCTAAACTAAAGCTTGTGCCTAGACAGAAGGTGTAATCTGGTTAAGGAGAAAAAGATGCAAAAGATGACATTGCCAAAACAACATAGGAAAATAAACCCACTCTTGCCAAGCTGTCACTTCAGAGCAGAGCTGACAAGCATATTTGCACTATGATGCTTTGATGGATTATGGTTTCAGAGATTATTCTCGTCAGGAACATGTGCATTTTAATAAGCAACAAAAGGAAAGTAATAAAGTCAGGATTTCAGGAACCTAGACAGGCTTATGACAGAGACAATTGGAATCTGAGGCTTGCTGAAATCTGTCAGACTAGACAAGCAGGTCTCCTTGACACACATACCTGTGTCTCAGACAATGTGTGAACAAGAAGATGCACAAACATAAAGATACCCATTTACTTCACAGAGGTCCAGCTTCTAGAACTTCTCTCCACTGTGCAATACAGTAGAACATATTTAAATCTGAATTTCAGCTTGAAAATACTTCTACAACAGAAGTAGTATAAGAGGTGAGCTATATAGTTTGAAATCAATTGAAAAACTTCAAAACCTAAAATTTCTGGTATCTGCAATCAAGTTTTACTCTCCTTAATCCATGCAGAGCAAGGTATTTGTAGAGTAATGCAGGTGACTTCATTCATAATCATGAGCTGTGTATTTAAGCAATCAGTCCTATGCATAATTATTCACTCTGGATAAAAAGCTGTGCCTAGCTTTCCTGGAGATATATGTACATTTTGTCCAAATTTAAAACCAATTGCAAATGCTTTAAAATTCCATTCTGAACTTAAATTTGCCCATTAATGAGATTCAAGGCATACTGAGTGTATGAAATCAGTTCTTGGAATCTGAGGGGAAGGAAAATGGCAATTAAACAAAAAAGGAGAATGGCTCTGCTATTCATTATTTAGGATGGCTGCAAACATAACTGTTAGCATGATCATCTTAATGATGGTGTCCCCTATATTCAAAAGGTCAGTAACCTACCTTCATCCCTGGCAACCCAGATGCCATGAAAAGTATTGCCATCTACCCTAAGAGCTTCTGGGACTCATCAAAATGTGCCTCATGTGTGTCCCCAAGATGTCACCACAGATGCTAGAAGCTATTGGTCACCATCATACTACTATTTGTAGTCACATGAGGTAAAACTGGGTACTTACACCTTTGTCCAAACTCTGAAATAATATCTATAACTTGTCCACATATGCCATTGATGTTCTGAGAAATCACTGGTCATAAAGGAATACTATTCCCCAGAACATTTCAAATAAGCAAGCATCTAAAGAGCCAAGTAGTACAACATTCGTTTCAATATTTCTTGCACTCTGTGATTAACAACAAGCTCCCACCCTGCTCTGAACACTGTGAGACTGAGTTTAAATGCAGCGGCCTCTCCTGCCTGATGATGAGGCTACCCCTCAGTGTGCACCACCTCTGCAGTTTGTTAAAAACTGTTCCAAGTCAAGCTTTGCAGGAGATACTTTTCTGTTACCAGCATCCTTCTAAACAGTGAGATTTAAATTCTTTGAAATTCTTCTCTAGTTCCCACTTCAAATGATCTTACAAAGAGATTCTAATTCATACGCCTTTCCTACTGACCACAACTATGTTGTTCACTTAGTGTAAGGGTATTTCTTGAAGAAAACAAAATAAAAACTATGGCCTAGGCACTGTATCTTAAATTTGGAATAAACATTTTTAAGAATAGTAGTTAAGTAATTGTAATATTATATATAAATAATCTAGGTCCTTATTTTTTCTGACTGAACAATTAAGTGCTCTTGTAATCAGTTCACAAACTTCTACACTCTCCAATTCCATGACATCAAATTCATCTTCACAACACTGGGTACTTACTTCATGACATGCTGAGAATATGTTTATTTTCTCAATAATGAAGTTCTAAATCCTTCGGTTAGAAACAGAGCTTTTGTGAATTCAAAACATGTCACTAACAATTTATTTGTTTGCTTTCCTGCCACTAACCTATGCTACCGGTCATCTGCACAAGCCACAAGCCTAAAGATTTCGCCTTTTCTTTCTTCCGATTTTTGTTCCTGTCTTGATAGCATGGTTTGCAATGTTAAATTTTCTGCGTTTTTGGAGAGGAAATTCAATACATATTGGAGGGGAAGCTTCCTTTGCCTGAACTCTGATATCGCTCTGTCATTTCAGACTTCATGCATATAGCTTTATGTTATATTTATTCATACTCATTTTCTACCTCTGCTAATGCAGTGAAGATTCTATTAAAGAAATGGTTTAGCACTTGATCATCCTCAGTTTCCCATGTCACATAGTATGTAAACTAGATCACACATCAATTTAGTGATTGTATAAAAAGATTATCAGTAATAAATCTTTTGGCTGATAGAGAAGGCAATTGTGAAGAACCATTTGTTTTCTACTGACTTCCATTACATAATTAAAATTGCGCTCCCACAGGACAATAAAAAAGTGCAATGTTGCCTCCTCTGGCCTGGCTTGGTTGTGGAAACCTGACTGGGAAAACACAGGAATGAAGAAGAGACACACACAAAAAACGCCAAGAGTCAGTGAGCTGTGCTCACTTTGATGGAGAACACTTGTTACCCCAAACTCAGCATGAGAAGGAAGAGGAGGAGGTGGGGGGGAAGGAGGAAGAGGAGAAGGAGGCAGAAGAGGAGGAGAAGGAGGTGGTAATGGCCTCTCTCACCTCCATGAGAGTCTCTGCAAGTGCAGCAGTCTCAGGCTGTAAACCTCAGAGTGCAGGGAGTGGCTGCAGTGGCCACTTTCTACACATGGATGTCAGCATTTATACTTCAACTGGGGGAAGGTTTTGGCACTTCCCTGAGCCTGTCCCAGGGAAGGCATTGCCATTTCTATGGGTCTGGAGTATTGGCATCCTTGATGTGGCCATGCGCGTGTTAACAACACACATTCACTCAAGACTTCATCTCCTCCCTACATAATACACCTGGGAAGAAATTTGTGAGAACACGCAGTTCAGTGAACCCAAGCATTGTACACCAAACACTGGAGAGCCCAGTTACCTTCATGTCTTGACAAACAGTTTTCAAAGCATTTGATGAATGAGAAATAATTCATGAAATGGGACTTCCACTCCAGTTTCTTTTTCTTTTTTCTTTCTTTTTGTTTGTTTGTTTGTTGTTGTTTTGGTTTTTCAAGACATGGTTTCCCTGTTGTAACTCTAGCTGATCTGGAACTCACTCTGTAGATCAGGCTGACCTCAAACTCACAGAGATCCACCTGCCTCTGCCTCCCAAGTGCTGGGATTAAAGGTGTGAGGCCATCACCTGGCCCCACTCCAGCCTTGATTCCATCTCTTGTATAAAATCACTTTAAGCCAAATTTCAGCTCAGCTGTGGAACAGGCCTAGTCAGAGACAGCCTGTGCTTTCTCATCTTATTTGTCATAGTCAGTGCTGATACATTAATATCTGGGGTACAAAAAAAAATCATAAATTAAACAAATTATAGGATGTTTGTAGAATAAATTCATTTTCTGCATGATTATAAATGACCTGATTTTGCATCTGTGTTCCCCACTCTGGGTTTCAGACTCGCACATATATTTTACCTTCAGTTGTCTGTTCTGTTAAACATGAAATCATGATCTCCAAATTCCATCTAAAGATCAAACCTGTTGAGAATCAGACAATTTACATATATTTTAAAAATTAAAGGAGCCAGTTTGTGGTGGCACGAGCCGGTGAGATAAGATGATGACATAGAGGCTGAAGGGTCATGGGTTCAGGCCAACCTGGGCTACATCTTTGGGACTGGAGAAATGGCTCAGTGGTTAAAAGTCTGTAGTGATGCTCTTCCAGAGGACATGAGTTTGGTTCCCAGGACTCACATGGTATGATTTGTAACCACCTGCAACTCCAGCTCCAGGGATCCAGTTGCCTCTTCCTGTCTCCATGAGTACTCACACATAGGGCATACTCTTATATATGCATATGCACATAAATAAAAATAAAATAAATCTTAAAATAAAATAAAATTAAAAGAAAAAGAATCTGAGGTGTGGCTCAGTGGTTAGGATTTTTGTCTAGCACGTGTGGCCCCAGGTCAAGAATATGTTCGTAACTTTCAGAGAAGAGCATCAGCTTCAGAGGACTGCAGTAGACAAGTGGAAATTTTCACATGCTGAACACATCAGTATTGCAGAAGACTGGAGGATGAGGGTCTGGCTGCTGGGGACAGATCTGGGGCAACTTTGACAAGCCACCTGTGAACTGTGAACCACAGCTACCTGCAAACTGGTGGATTTTCCAACCCTGTTTCCCCATTTCCCTTCAATGGCTGTTGGCACCTCATAAATACAGAGTACTTTATTGACCTTTCAAATATTATACAAGTAAATCTCAGTCCCTTATTGCAGAGCAGTCAGACTGCAACCAAATATATGTACTGACAAAGAAACCCAAATATAAAACTGAAATTTGAAGCTGAGTCATTCTCACCACTGTGGTAGAAGAAGTGTACACAGACCCGGGTGCTAAGTAGATATCCACTTTGGAAAACAGAAGTAGTCATGTTAGACCACAGAAGAAACAGTATCCCCATATAGCTACAGCATACAATGTGAAAGTAATATTGGCACAAATATGTGTATCATAGCTACTTGCTCACATTGCTCAATCAAACCTTTAAGATGCCATGTACTCATGTCAAACTCAACTACAACATGTTCATCTAACAGTGTATTGGTAAGTACAACATCATTATGTCTGATAGATGGGTGGGAACCTGAGGGACAGGCTGAAAACTCCACAGACTGGTTCTGCTCTAGAGTTCTTTACTATCCAGAGTTCCACTCAAAACTAGAAGCCTCTGTGTTACTGTGGTGATTTGAATGAGAATGGACCCCGCAGGCTTACACATTTGAATGTTTGGTCTGCAGGTGGAATTGTTTGGGAAGGATTAGAAGCCATGCCCTTGTTGGATGGGGTTGTAAGTGAAGGATGTTATTTGAGATTTCAAAAGCCCACACCATTCTGAGTCTCCCTTCACCTCTAACTTTCAGGTAAGATGTGATCTCTGAGCTATTGCTTTGGTGCCATGCTTGCCTGCCTGTTGCCATGTTCCTTGCCATATTTTAGGTCATGGACTCACTCTCTGAAATTGTAAATAAATCCCCCAATTAAATGCTTTCTTTTGTAAGTTGCCTTGGTCTTTGTGTCCCTTCACAGCAAGAAAGGTAACTAAGACACCAGATAGAAATCCAGTGGAGGATTAGTATACAAAGAACTCAAAAAAAAAAAAAAAATCAAGAAAACAAATGACTGAGTTTAAAAACAGGCCTGTGGATTTGAACAGAGTTCTAAATTTTTTTATTTCTAAATAGAAATTTTAAATAAATTCTAATAAATAAATTCTAAATAAAATTTTCTATTTCTAAAGTTTCTAAAGTTTTCAATTTCATTGAGAATTGGGATCTGGTTAATTTAGATTTTTTTTTAATTTGCAAGTTACTTATAATAAAGTTTTAATAAAAATGACTACCAAAAATGTTTTTGTTAATGTCTGATTATCTTAATAGTCAGAGAAGTACTAATAACTCCCCTTTGAGATTCCATGGTACCCCAGTCTGAATGGCTAAGATTAAGAAAATGGCTGATGAGAAATGCTGGCAAGGCTGAGAGAGGGGGACTCTGGTTCACTGTTGGTGGGACGGCAAACTGATGCAGCCACTCTGGAAACCAATCTGTAAAACCCTAAAAATGATAGGACGAGGGCTAACACTTAACCCAGGCACAGCATCCCTCGGTGATGCTGTTTTCACTGCTGTTTCAGCTGAGTGAGCAGTGACTCTCCAACTTCTGTTTGTTTTTTGTTATAAAAGCCCCTTGGAAGCTTAGTACCTGTACTTACCAACCCCCGGCACGCCCATACACACCTGGGAGGTCAGGCAATAATCAGCAGGTCAGTCTGGAAACACAGAGAATCATTTATAAACTCAATAGCACCAAGATTAAATTTGTTTCATGAACTCCTGAATAAAAATTCACTCACAGTAGTCATGGGACCCTCCATCCAACAGCTATTTAAATATTTAGATGATCTGTGATATGCTTAATGAGTTCAGGTTTCCTTGAGTTTAGTCACCTCTAGCAAGCTTTTAAGAGGACGAATATCTCTCTGATTTTTGAACTATTGTCTTCAAATGTCATTGTATTGCTTTCATAATTTAGAAATATTTTCCAAGGAATGACATTCCTGATTGTTGACTATTTCCTTTTGTTCTAAAGTTAATATTATAAATGGGTTTGATGTACATCACCAAAAGGTAGGTACATAGCTTATTGGTGTTTGTTTGTTGTCTTTTATTTTTCTTGGTCATTTTAAACTATTCTGATTGTCTTTCTATTTTACCAGTATGATTACAATTACCTAGAGATGGTTTCTTTAAATTCCTTAGGTTTGATAGTCTTCTAATAAACTTCTTCTAATAAAAGTCTTCAAATAAACTAATTGATGCTTATCAGAGAAACAAACCTGCAATAATTGGTACTAAGCTAATTCTGCAAAATTGGAGGTATCTGAGTCTTTGGATCTGGATCACATACTTCCTGATTAGCTGAGTGTCATATCTTATCAGTTGTTTTAGGTAGAGTCTAGATGCCCACTGGCATAAGGTTCTAGCATAAGGTACAATTGTGTTAATGGTTCCATTAGTTATCCAATAAATAGTGTATCTTTGAAAAGAAAGGGGACTAGCTTCTATGATAGACCCAGTAACTGAATAATACTGGGACAAAATTGGGCATTGGAAAGATGGTAGCCTTTGCAAAACTAATAGTCTGAATATAATTAACCAGTAATTTAAAAAGGAGCTATGAAAGCAGTGGTAGAATAGAGGGAATTGATGATCAGGCCCTGGACCTAAACGTAAGAGAAATCTACAAAGTAAGTTGATGTTTCAGTCTAGGTAGGACTGTATGCCAACAGCAATGTCCAGGGTGAACTCTGACATGTGATGTAAAGACATACTGTTTGAAATGACTGGCGATTCCAAATTCCTTAGTCCTCCCTGAAATACTTTATACTAAAGAAGTAGCCCGAGACTCCATACCAGTGGCTGATGTTTCCTAATTGCTTGACAGTCACCTGGCCTTTTCCTCAAAAGATAACATATGTCAACTCCCAATTCTGTCTCTATATCTAGTCAATGATTACAACTATGGTTAAAGTTGCAACATGACTAGCTGGCAATGTGTTAGTCTTCACATAGAAAGAATGAAAATATATCTGAAAGGAACAGTGGGGTTTAGGGCACCTGCAGAGCCAGTGACTATTGGAAGCTAGGTGCTTCATCTCAGGGCAATTAGATATAAAGTCAGAAAAGGAAGATCTTCTAGTTCTTCCAGAACTTTCCTTAGATAGAAATTGATGTTCCACTCAAATTGATCTAGAAATGCTAAAAATGTCAGAGAATACTGTGGACAAAATATTGTAGACAAAAGAATATTGAGTTCCAAACATAGAAAAAATGGTGAGCTCTAGGGGATATACTATGCCACATCAGAAAAACCATCAGAAGACTGTATTTCAAAGGAAACCATCTACCAAAGCAATGTGAAACACATATGTGACTTCCACTTCTGTTTAGATTGTGGAGAGCAAACAGAAAAGCTGATCTTCTTAACAATGAAGAAAAGTTGGACGATATACAAAATCTTAACATTTCCTGAGCCCATTACAAAATGGATAAGAAGTGAATTGAATTTCAAGGATTGGCGCTGCCCTCTGAGATGACACAGTACATGTGTATTTACTTGCCTTTGGCAGAGAATGAAAAGAGAAAACAGAGTCATAACAACAGATGAGCAGAAGCACTGATATATAATGAATAAACCTTCGAAGCAGAGTGTGGGCTTGCATGACAATCTGGCAGCCCCAACAGCCTCTTGCACAAGAATTGCTCCCCCATAAAGTCTTTTCCATGTATTTTACAAGATCTTTACAAAAAGATTTGGGAATATGGTCCATTGACAGTATCCTCTGTCTTGAAGCCTGTAGAAGGCAAATGACTTCCACTGGAACACAGACATAAAGGTATTTTGACCGTAAAATAAGAGAAGTACAAAAGACTTTTTCACCATCAAGTCACTGACAAAGACAAATTGTTTAGGGATGAAGAGAACAAAGAACGTATTTTGCATCTACCTGAGCAGCAACCAACTCACTTGAGCTCAGAATCAAAGCTTCTGGAAAACTGAGGTCTGTCTGCTGGAAATAGAGATGCTCTCAGGAACAAGGCCCACATAGATACAAGACACAACAGAGTTAGGAAAACGTAAGAAGAAGCAAGGACACTAGAAAACTCTAGCCACAAGGCACACTCGTGTAAGATTGGCCAAAGACTGAGACTGCAGTGGGAAACAGAATACTGTCAACAGAAACATCTCACTGGCCAGACTATGTGCAGGGTCAGCATGTAGCAGAGAGAGTTCTCAGTCAGGCACATATGGAAACACAGCTGAGGTAGAACAGAAACACTTTGGTTTTGTGACCTGCACTGTCAGAACAAAGAAAACAGCCTTTCACCACTGCCATGCATGGATAGTTATGATGGTTATAAAATCCAGCTTTACTGAACTCCCTGTTATGTTAACCTAACTTCACCCACTGCATAAAAGTACAAATAGGCCATTTCCATGTGTAAATATATTTTACCTCAGACACTAATATTCTTTTATATACAATGCACATCATTTCATATTAATAGCGTAATATATATACATATTACATTGAAGACAAAGAATAAAAATCAACTGTCAAGAGGGAAAAAAGAGGGCTATAGTTGCATCTTAGTTGAAAGAGTGCCTGCCTAGCATGGCAGAAAGCCTGGCTTTGATTCCTGAGTACTTCATAAACAGAATATGCCGATACAGGTTTACAATCTCAGCATGCAGGAGGTGCAAACCAAAAGATCAAAATGTGAAGATCATCCTTGATTATATAGCAAGTTCCAGGACAGTCTAGTCTAGAGACCTGTCTTAAAAATAATAATAATAATAAACAAAGGATAAAATGAGAAAAAAACAGTGAGAAATAAGAAAAAACTCAGCAAGCTCAAAGTTCATTGAGAGACCCTGCCCCAGTAAGGTTCCCTCAATTAGGTCCAGTTTCACAGAACACCAGAAGTCCCTCTCTAGTCTCCACAGATGGAAGCATGGGTGGGCATAGATATGGGTACTCATGAACAGAAATGTAAATGACACACACACATACAAATACTGAAAGCTCCAAAGTCCTGAAAGGCTATTGCAGAAGGTTGGCAAATAGTCAGACAGATGTGAATAAAATTAAAACACTGTATTCATTTCTGGATAACATCTGAACCATTTCAGAGCACAAATTCACCACCTGGTTTTAGGATTTTTTTTTTCTTTTGGTGGCAACACATGCATAATATGCCTTAAAACCCTACTGCCCAGTGGTAGAAGCTTGCCTAGTATGTGTGAGGCCCTGATTTCCATCTCCGGTATTGAAAGGAAAGAAAAAGAAAATAAAGCACCCTGAACTGGTGAGAGCACCAAATCAGTTCAAGTTCAGTCTCTTCACCACCAAAGTGGGGGAACCTCAATATCAACTCTCAGTTCTTCTTCATATGGCGGTGAAGGCCCAAAAACTAAGACTTTGACACCCAACCTGAAGAAGTACTTTTAAGTCTTTATTGTATGTCTATTATTAAATCTTTGCTTCAAAATGAAATAATTGATAAGCGAGGACAGAGATAAAGAGAGACTGTTTTGCATGTGTTTGTCTGATTCCTGACATGGTGCGGAAGGCAGTATCACAAAGTCTAGCCAGGGTCCCTGACAGATGGCCATGTGGAGAACACGGGATGTGTGTAGACAGGAGCCTACATTGGGGAGGGTGGTGTAGGTCATTAAAGAAATCAGAGTCCCTCACCACACCTGTAGGTGCATCATTTCTAAAACTGTTGAGGTTGGGAAGTATCCTACATGCCATAATCTTCTCAGCTTGAGAAATGTTGAAAATTCCTTGTTCTGTAGAAGGCAATGGGAAGCCAGCAAGATGATTGGCTTTAACATAATTATATTATTTGTGACTATTACATTGATTAATATAACTTTGTGACCAGTTCTCATTTTCAGCGTGTGTTGGAGAGACATTTTCCTTTCCAGGAATGTGCCATGTGCCCAAAAGACAGATCAAGCTAGGTCTTAGACTTCAGCTTTTCTGGCCATTTTTATGAAGCAAACACTGCTGCCCAACCACAGAGAATATTCTCTCCTAAGCAAACTAGCATTAGGAATTCAGCCATATTGCTTTGCAAAAGCAACTGAAAATGAACTCAAACTCCTTTTTAAATCTCAGGACAGCTTTTGAGATGACTTCCTAATGGTGTGCTCCTCTCTCTCTCTCTCTCTCTCTCTCTCTCTCTCTCTCTCTCTCTCACACACACACACACACACACACACACACACACTCAGACTCACAGGTGTGCAAGATTATTTGTAGATTTCCCCTCATGGAAGGAACAGTAACATGTATTAAAGGTGAAATATCTCAGAAGACAGAAATTATAAAGAGCAAAATGAAAATCCAAAAATAATAATAAAGATAAAGGAATCTTCCATTCTACAGAAGCCTGGATGTGTTTGATGAACAGATCCATTGGATTAGAGAAAAGATCAGAAAAAGTTCCCTAAACTGAAACACAAGTGAAGAAAATAAAAAAAAACATCAAAGTTGTGATATAATATCAATCGTCTAAGATATGTATAAAAATAATTAAAAAACATGTGTATACAAAAGAAGAGATATTTTAAGAAATAATTACCAGGTAAGGAGAGATGACTCAGTGATCAAGAGCACTGGTTGCTCTTCCAGTGGACCTGGCTAGATTCCCAGCATGCACATGGTGGCTCACATTGTCTGTAGGTCCATTCTCAGGGGATCTGATGTCCTCTTCTCATCTCAATAGGTGCCATTCACATATGGTACATAGATGTGCATGCAGACAAAGCAATTATGTCACTTAAAAAAAGTAATTTTTTTAAAAAGAAAGACTAATTGATTTTTCAGAATTTAATAAAAGAGAAAATCCTACATAGCCAAGAATTTAAGAAACCTACAAGAAACATACACGTATCCCACACAGACACACACACATTATTCTAATTTCTGAAGATAAGAAATGGAGAAACAAATCTTTAAATCAGTCAAAGTAACATACATGAAACTAGGGAAAGGTGTAGAGTCTTTATAAAACATGAATTAATACCTTAAAAGTAGCATTCTTTTTTAAAAAGCCAACACTATGAACCTAGATTTTTTAGGTGTGTATACTCTTATGACAGACAGAGCTCCAACATGTACACAACTAAACCTAACAGAGTAGTACAAGGGTGTTGAAATTTACAGTTATGACTGGACTTCAATATACTTTACAATAATTACAAGATAATTAACAGAAAATCAAGAGACATGTTGAAAACTCAAGTAACCCTTCAAATCAAGTAGATGATGTTAAAAAAATATAGCTCAAAATAATTATAGAATTTGTGTTTTTATGACTGAATAGGGAGTATTCACCAAGAATTAAACATATTCTGAATCAGCAAGTCTTGTTCATTAAAAATATTAAACACAATATATGTACCCTAATTATAACTAGTATACTAGAATTTAAATAAATACATGTGAAATGTCTAAATAGTTGGCAAGTACAATACAATACAAAACAATACAGGTTTAAATAATGTATGTGTTTAATGTCTTACAGTTGTAGGTGCAGTTAGAAAACATTTGAAATGCAATAAAAATAAGTTTATAAAATCAATTTTGGAAGATTCAGCTTAAAAAACACTTTCAGAAAAAAATTACAGTAGAGAATGCTTATATAGTTATCAAGAATATTTCACATCAGAAATATATCTCTCTAGAAAGAACCTGGAAAGTAAGAGAAATGTGAATAAAAATAAGAAGGAAGAAGGAAGCTCAGCCAGAGCAGAAAGTAATGAACTAAGCAAAAGACAGAGACACGGAGAAGCAATAACAGGAGAGACACTCAAATTAACCCAAAGGCCATTCAAACTGATTAGCAAAGAAGAAAGAATGCATGAATTATTAATATCAAGAATGATAGGAAGACATCATTGAAGACTCTGCAAATCAAAAAGATAATAATGAAATATAATTGAAAGTTTTATGCTCATAAATTTAACAATTTAAATGAAATGGAAAAAGTTCTCAAAAGACACAGATAACTTCAATTTATTCAAGAAAGTCACATATTCTGAATCACCTTATACCTACTAAAGACAATTCACGTGTGCTGTAAAGTAGTTTGCCTGGAGCATTTCACTGGTAAATTCTCCTAAATAGTAATTAGTAAATAATATCAATGCTGTACAAGCTCTAGAAGACAGCAGAGAACCCTCCAACACTTTGTAGGGTTAGCACTGCATTTATCCTAGAATCAGACAAGCTCACCATCAACAGTCACAATCCATGTTTTCCTAATAAGCACAGCCCCACCAAAGCTCTAACAAAATGGAAGCAGAGAAAATTTTATAATAGAAAAACAACAAACCAAGCATGACATTATCCCAGGATTGGAATTGTTTTCACATTTGAAAACTCAAAGCACCAGACTAAAAGTTCAACAAGAAAAATAACTGAATAATGTACATACCTGCAGGAAACTCTGATAAATGGGTGCACGTACCAATAGGAAAGGCTTTTTCTTTTTTCTGTCTTCTACTAAGCTCATTGCATTACATGGTGCAGACCCAGCATAGCAGTAAACCGTTAAGGGGAAACCATGGCTAAATGTTGGCTCCTTCCTCTGAAGTTCTATTCTGTGAAGTTGAGTTCTTTGTAGTCTAGTAAAACAATCAAGTTTTCTCTCCTTAGCCAAGTGTGACTGTTGCAAGCTTCTAGATTCTGCTACATGGACTCTGTAGGAAGTTGGATCCTTTACATAGTTGAATTAGTCAGGGTTCTCTAGGGAAACTGAACTGATAGAATGAATACACACACACACACACACACACACATAAATATATATATATATATATGTATATATGTATGTATGTATTCCAACTTTTCCAACACTGGCTGTCCCCTGATAGAAAATCCATGTTCAGTTCACTAAGCTGGATGGCTCAGATGATCCTCAGTATACATCGGAATTTTAAAGAAATAGTCTCCTTCCTCTACCAGTGAAATGAACTTGTCAGTGAAAGTGAGGGTAAGCAGGCAAGCAATGAGCACATCCTTATTCCTTGTCTTCTTGATAGGCTTCCACCTGAAGTTGTGGCCCAGAGTGAAGATGGATATTCCCACTTCAAAAGATCTGGATTTTTGGGTGGGTCCTCTCTCTTCAAATAATTCAACCAAGAAAAATTCCTAACAAGTATACCTAGCCCCTTAGGTTTTGGTTAATTCCAGAAGTAGGCAAGTCGGCAAGCAAGAATCGCTAACACAATAGTAAATAAAATATTTCTGTATTTTTATTTACCTTTATGGATAAAAAGTGATGCAAGTCAACCCACCACAGTCAGAAACAAAGGGCTTTTCTTATTTTCATTATTAGTGCACTTTTAAATATACATGCCTATTTTATATATTATTTTTTCTAGTTATCATAGAAAACAACAGGCTTCATGCTAGCCTGATAATATTTTTATTTGTTTTGAAACAAAGTATTATAAAATACCTTAAAGTATAAAATACTTAGTGCCATGTTTAATAATTTCCATAGTTGACTAGTTGTGAGCCTGATTCTTATATCTTTTGTGCTTTCTGGCTTTTAATCATGCAAATCACCTCTACTACCGTCACCACTAGTTCCCATTCAAAATTTATTTATCATCTTAAATACCTTTGAGATCCAAAATAAAGATTGGTTCCTCCAGAAATGGCTGGCAAGTGTTTATTCCACACAACTAAAGCATCATTACTCTTAGAAATGGTTAAGATTTAAATTTTCATGTCTTAAGCAGGCAAAACAACATAAACTGAGTATACCTAGGTGACAGTTAGTTACAACTGTAGGCTTCTAGAGAAAAATATTTGTCTTACTACCAAAATTATTTTTGAGAGAGAAGAGTTCCCTAGTTTTCTAGGTACAGAGGCACTCAGCTTCATTTCTTGATTGGCTGTGGCAGGGCTCTTGGAAGCGTTAGCCCAGTGCCAAGGTTGGGAATCCCATTATATGTCCTTCTTGGATCTAAGTGGGCCTTCTGTAAAGCCACAAAAGCCCAATATTAAATTCACTAAGATTTGATATTACTAGGGCTTGGATCTGAATCATCTCTCCACAGGTTCATATTTTGAACATATGTTCTGAACTCGGTGCAATTTAGAAGGCTATAGAACCTTTTGGGACAGAGCAGACAGAAGTAGGTCACAGGCTATGAGACTTTGAGGTTCTTCCAAGACTTTGGCTTATGCTCCACTCTCTGATTCCTGGACCATTATGATGTGAGCAGCCCCATCACACTCTCCCTGCCCTGAGCTGAGTTCCATCACCATGCCTTTCCTGCCACAAGAGACTGAAACTGGGAGTCAGAATCTCTTTCTTAAACTGTTTCTGTAAGATACATTGCAGTAAAAATGAAGAAAAAGTGTGTGGGTATTATATGAAATTTGATTTTTCTTTGTCCACCTAGTTCCAAGATTTTTGTTTCCTGTATTCTTTTTATGATTACTAGCCCTTTACTATACATTTTAAAAAAACAGTTCAAAATACTTTATATACTGTTGAGTTGTTTTAATGGAAGAGTTGGTAAGACCCTAGATTCCTTGATTCCACAAAAGAAATGCAGTGATCACTAATCATGTTCTCATCTGTTGCTTCACTGATTTTTCTGATTCCCAGTGAGATAGACACCATTACTACAATATCACATATAAAAACCATGGCATTCAAGAGCATAGAGTATCTCACTCGAGATTCGCTACCAGAGAAGTGAGAAGTCACAGAAAGACTACAAGGAGCCCACTCTGGGTCTTCTTTATCAGGTGACACCCCGAGAGAGACACTGAGACATGAATCATTGCAAGAGCATGAGGTTTATTGTACCAACGTGTCCTTCCTACACGTTGGGGTGGACCTCCATAGAGTCCCTACACAGAGGGTAGGAGGCCACCCCAAGGGGATTTTCAGACTTGCTTATACACTCTTTTCTTAGCAACCACATAACCTTTAAGCTGATTGGTTGGATACAATGATACCACATAACCTTTAAACTGATTGGTTGGGTGCAATGACATAGATTGATACATTCCAGGTGTATTGTTTTGTAGCTAGGGAGTGATGAGCTGAAACCTATTCATATGTGAATATTACTAGAACTTTTTCTTATCTGGGTGCCAAGGTTTCTGGCAAAGTTCAGGCCTACTTGTACATTTTCAAGCCTTACTAAAGTTTGGTCAAGTCTAGCCTTGGCCTTACAGAAAACAGAGCTTTGCTTCAAGCTTAATTCTCTGACTATGCCCCCATACTCTTTGCCCAATACCTCACTGTTATTCACCTGCCCAGAATAATAGACTGCTGTCCAAATTTTACAACATTTGGAAAAACAACAACCAAATTTACTCTGGGTGCCACATAGCTGTCACTTTGCTCTTGATTCAACAGACAAAAGCAATTTGGGTACAAGACATTGCTTGTGTCCCTTGTAGCCTGGTACCACCAGATAGGGTCACAAAAGAACAGCTGCACACAGCAACATAGCATCAGGTATGGTGACCTCAGAGAAAGTTAACTACAATACCAGGAGTTACACAGATCTTCCACGGACCTTATAAATACTGTTTTTCTTTGCCTTAACATTTATGTTCTGCCTGCTGGTTTCATTACAAAATTTGATTATCACATCCAAACACCACAGCTACACTGTTTATATAGTTTAATCAAAAAGTTTTCATTGTTGTATACCAGCCCACATGCAAAACTTGCTTTTGTGTTAAGAAACAATTCACTGTATCTCCACTATTAGATCCAATCCTGTTAGAAAAACAAAAAAAGAAGAAATAAAGAAAAAAAAGAAAGAAAAGAAAAATAATAATTTAAGTAATTAAAAATTTAGCATTAAAATCCAATGGAAAATAGCATACTTTAAATGCAAAGAAAATCCAATGAGAATTAGCAGAACATACTGTTTACAAAAGAAAATTGTTCCATGTGTCTATCTTTCTTCTTGGTGCTAAAGATTGAACCCAGTGTCTCCCACACACTCAGCATGCAGTCCATCCCTGAGCTTTCTTCCCATCCTCCTTGAGATCTTAGAAATGCAGCTTCTAGGTAAACTAGGTAAACTTAGGAAACCTACCTCTTTCCTTTGCTTTATTTCTAAAGATAGGGTCGGCCCTTTCAAGAAACTCACATCTGCATTTACCTATAAAGAACATACTGTTGGTCTAGACATTCTTCGAGTTTTAAAGTTCTTCAAACTTCTTCCTGAGATAGATCTCCAGATTCTGCTGCTGAATTTCACTTGTCAAATTATATATATATATATATATATATATATATATATATATATATATATATACACACACACACTAATATCAGCATGCAAACCATATATATATTTATATTTATATTTTTGTATATATGTGTGTGGATATGTATGTATGTATATATATATATGTGTGTGTGTGTGTGTATAACATGTACTATATACTTATATACATACATATGTATACGTATATATACTCGTACTCCCCCCCCATACACACACATTTGCTAATGTCAGCATGTAAACCCACCTTACTTGCTTTTCTAGATTTTGAGATTTCATAAACCATCCAAGCATAAGGGATTTTATTTTTAAGAAACACATCAATGAATGAAGGAACTATTACTACTATTTTTCACATTGAATTGTATTAAATATATGCAAGACTTGAAATTCCACAGTATTTGATCACAGTAGTCTGTAAGCTGTGTCTCTATAAAACTAAAGGAGAAACGGAACAAGGGCACAAGCAACAATGCTTAATGTGTTCATCTGTTTTCTTACCTGGAATTTTAAGGGGCATAAGAATAGTGAACTGGGTCCAGAAGAACTCAGGAGTCCTTCATTGCAGCAGGCTCTGGGCTTTAAAATAGTGCATGTACTGAGTGTAACTGTGTCCTCTTTATTGTCATAGTAGAATTGAGGGAAATAGCCCTGGAGAAAGCCCCAGGTCCCTCACCGTGGACACCCTTCCCTCTCCATGCTGAGGGCAGTGGCTCTGCGCAGGAGTCGAGCACCAGCTCCCTTCACTACTTCATTGACTTATCATTAAACCAGACTTGCTGCAGATCTAATTTGCATATTTCTATCTATTTCCAATAACTGATATTTTGGTAAACCATGTGCTGTAATAAAAAGTATATAGATTTTGATCAACTGGACTCCAGTCTCAGGTGTACTGATTTTAGGAATGTAACTTCAAATAAGCTACTAAAGCCTTCTGAGTACTGATTTCATTTGATTTTTTAATTACACAAAGGGAGGCTGATGTGATAATCAAATAAAATAATGTATATTACAGTGCTTTGGGCATAACCAATACTTAACAGTATTAATTTTTCTTGTTCCTCAGAGCCCTGGAACAATATTGATTATGTATTCAAAAGTCAACTAAAATTAATCTAATAATACAGAGACTTGGACAAAAGCAGATGGTAAAACACACAGAGAATCACAACAAGTAAAGTTATCATCACCTCTAGACCTGAAGGGATAAAGAGACTTACATCCCCACACAGATCATGAAGTACTTGAAATCAAAGTAGAAATCAATTAGAGTGTGAAGTCTTTGAAGTCAAAGAAGATATTTATTCACGACACCAGAATTTCCTGAAACATATACCGCTAAACAAACTGTACAGAAAATTAAACATACTAAATAACACCCATGGGAAAGCATGATAGAAGATAAGTATGCCTAAAAAGTCTCATAATAGTTCTGTGGGAAAATGAATAATAAGAAAACCAAATTTTCCGTACAAGTTGTTTTTCTGGGAATACAACAAATACATAAATGCTAATTCTAGGAACTAGAATCCAGGAAATTCAGATTGGTAACTTGCTGCCTTTCTCATGCCCAGTATGCCTAATGAGCACTAAGTACATACAAATGGAATCTCTGTAGCTAATTCCCCAGAGGCTCTTGCTGAGGCCTTTACCTTCGGTTTCCTTTCCCCTCCATAAACTTCAACTTTATCCATTAACTACAGTCTAGCCAGCCTTAAATTTTTCTGCCAAATTAGTCCAGGTGAGACACTGGAGCATGAGTATTCTGTGAGCTTTACAGTCATTAGAAGATTTGTCCTGTCTTTATTGACTCATCAATATGACACTTCATAATCTCATGTTTGGGAAGACTTTATTATTCTTTCAAGACTCCTGGAGACATCTAGCTCTGAACTCGAAAGATGCCACCTTTCATCCACCCGCTTGACTTTCTTTTATAGTTTCTACCTGACTGTGTTGTTCTGGCCCATTGGATAAGAACATTACTGTTAAGCTATATATACAAACACACAGCCTGCTACTTGAAGGAGCTGAAGTTCAGAAGGACATGCAAGAGCTGCCCACGTGCCTCAGTGACAGTGTGAGCATGGGCAGTGCCTGCTGTACCATAACCTTCAGACAGAAGCAATTGCTGCTTCCCCATCTTCCTCCCAGATGCTGCACAAAGTTCTCCATGACCCACCTTAACCCAACCCATACGATAAAGGAAATTGAGGAAACTACAATTCAAATTTAGAGAGGCTTATATAGGCTAGAATCCCTGTGTTTGCCATATTTAAAACTCAAAATACAGAAGTTGAGACAGGCACCCGAGTAGTGTGTGAGAATGGTCTCTGATGGCAGGCCTCAGAGAGGGTGTGTGAGCATGGGACCACATGGGAACTCAGACCAATAAACAGGTGTCTGTTTACTCTCATTCCATGGCAAAGTGTAGCTGGTGTCACCATTTCCTGAATAAAATCTGTTTGTTCACAATCTGTAGTCTGTCCTAGGACTGAGTGCCATTTCTTTTCAATGCATACTGTAAACAGACTTCAAATCAGTGATGCTAAAATCTCCCCCTGTTCTGCCCCTTCCATGGTATTGGTTTGTTTCTCGGCTACATTTCATGAGAGTTGAGTGATATGTGATAAGAAAGTAGATGGAAATTAAACCCCCAAATTCTGAGAGCTGAAGATTAAACTGTGAGCACAGATTATCAGGCTGGAAGAGAAGTGCTTTCCTGCATGTAAAGTAAGGAAAGGTGTTGATTTTCATTCAACTGATGGCCTGTGCAGTTGCATTATGAATGATCAATGAACATCATCATCAGAACAATCCCAACTATGACAATTATGGCCCATCAAAAATGCAGACTTAATTGCTTAGCTGTTAATGAGTTACAAAAGACACATTTAAATAATGTTAGGGCTGTGGCTCAAATTGACAGGGCTACACAGTCACAGTTATGGCAATTGAAATCTACCTTTTATGCTTTGATATCATAGAGTAAACACGTGTAAAAGTTCTGCACCCCAGATCTGCAGCTCTCTTCCAAGAACACCAGAGGGCACATCTTCAAATCCTGATTGCTGGATTTTCATAGGAAAGACTTCAACGAGGGTGACAGTTCAGTTTATATCATTCTGTCTAATGTGAAAAATTGGCAATATGAGATGTGTGTGTGTGTGTGTGTGCATGCTTATAACATATGTAACTTACAAATGCTTCATCTCAGAATTCAATCTGAGGTGAAACATTTAAAAGCGTCACAGTTGAGGAAGAGTTTGTAATAACTGGGAGGTGTAGTATATCTACATACATACATATGCAACACACACACACACACACACACACACACACACAAATGGACACACACATTGTTGTTACGTCTACACATGGACAAATAGACCTTTCCTCAATGGATTTAGGCTTTGAGCTGAACTGTTGAAAAACCATCCTTCCCATTGTATCATTCACTCCAGAAAGTAGAGCCAAAATGAAACCTTTCTGATGGCAACACAAATATTAATATTACCTGAAAGAAATTCTGGAGAAAACAGAAGTGACACATTTTTGTGTGGATCCTCTATCCCTTAAGCCATACACATGCTTATTAAAAACTCCTGGCAAAAGACAGCCTAAGCAAAACCTGCAGACAGTGAGTTCAGCCCCTCTGTCCCACTACGGACCTGGTGATTCTGGCAGGCTGTTCTGAAGTCAGTGTGGACTGAAAACGGGGTGTTAGCTTCCATTCTCAACAGTGCTGGTAACACTAACTGTGGTAGTGAAAGGACAAGACCAAAGCAGCCAAACTTTAGTCAGGCTTCTAAGAACACCAAAATTGTGTAGGCCCAAGTCAGGAGCAATGTGACCCAGAACAGTTCCCAGAATTAAAGAAAAACAATTTCTGTAAGAAAAACAATTGCTAAGGCAAACAAGATATGGGCCGCTGACTAATGGCCTTGGGCTAAGGATCTTCCCCCACCTGCATTGACAAGACCCTACAGTCTACATTTTCCAGTGCCCGCAACCTTGCTATATGCCAGCACCAATCAGTTTAAAGGTTAATACTCACATCACTATAGACTCATGCCTGATAATCTGTTGCTATGTTCTGCCTTTGAAAACCATATATAAATCATATTCAGAATGTGCTAATTGGTCACTCCCACCTGCCTCACTTGAGGAATCTGTGGGAGCAGACCCCAACGCGTTGGAAATAAATCCTCTTGCTGTTTGCATCGATATCCCATCTGTGAGTCTCTGTGGGGTTGCGGTGTCCCGGTTTGGGCCTTCGAGGTCCAACAGTAGCATCTGAAATCTCTGGCACAGTTCATTCTTCTGCTTCCTTTTAAACCCAGGTGATATATCCTAGTAAAACACACACTTATTGATATACCTGTTGTGAAAGTTTATTTTTAATTGTTTTGTGCACTGTTGAGTGAGGGGCTCCCTAGGTCTTGACATTTTGTATTGTCTGCAGGTGTTGGATTTCTGTGGGGGATGATTTGATTGCTTATGATCTGCACTTGAGGAATTCTGAATTAATAAAAACATCTGAGCTCAGATGCTCGGGTTTCCACTGTTCGGTATGGCACTGGCCATGACAGTAGTTCCCTCTGCAGAAGTCTGGCAGGATTTATACCTATGATTGTACATCTTTTTCATCCCTGTGAGCCACCCCAACAGCAGCAACATAAACCTATTAATTTTTAATTGTTTTATGTGTAGAATATCAAGTAGTATGGAAAAACATCAGAAAACAGCCAGCACCCTAATTCTCTGACCTATTTGATTCAAAGAATAAATTAAGAATGGCAATCTAACAATTGTAGAGGAGCTCATGATAATGAAACCACAGCTCTTTCCTGATAATCTGTTCATCCCTAAAAGCACCTTATGCATTGGAATTACTAGCCCCCCCCTTTCACTTTGTGTATCTTAAATAAACTTTATTATTTTCTTAGAATTCCTTCTGCAAGTCCCAAAAAATTACTCTTTCACCTTTATGAATTCCTCTCATATTTTTATATACACAAGAAAGATATCTTTCCTATGAAACTTAGCAATTTTTCTACACATACATATTTGTATTTCATTTTGTTTCAAATTTATCCAAGCAAGAATTTCATTTCAGTATTTCTGAATCTTCAGTTTCTAATTCAGTCCACATCTCCTGAGTGTGCTTAAGGCAGTTGCAAAATGCTGTTTTAACATGATCTGGGATTTCATGGACTGTATACTAGAACAGCTCTAGCAGAATTTAAAAAAAAAAAGTAAAGATATTAAAATCCTATTCAAGTATCCTTAAACTGAAGAATTACAGAAAAAAAAATCCATAGAAGAATTGTTTTTCATGTAAAATTCCACAGATTTTTAATGTTTCCACAAAAAGGATACAGAAATCACCTTATAGTCTACACTTTCACCTTTAATCACACTGCTATAATATGCTCAACCTTCACACCTTCCTTCCTGTTTACAGCAAGGTTCAAGGTCATCTTGGGAAACCACTGTGGGTGTGACTGAGCTCATTCTGACTTTTCATCTCCAGGTAAAAGTCCCTTGTCTTTAGTTGTGTCCTTGGCACTTCTGTCTATCCTACCCTGTGAAGATTCATTTAATTGCATGCTTGAAATGTTTGATTTTAACTTCCCAGAATTTGGCTTTGGCCATGAATAAGGCCTTCTATTTTCATGATACAGAATATACCTTACTTACATACCTAATTTTTGAATTTTTCCTGTGTGGAATATCATGCAGTACAGAAAAACAGCAAGAAAAAAGCCAGCAACCTTAATCCTCTGACCCATCTGATTCAAAGAATAAATTAGTATTATATGTGTATTTATGTATGTATGTATGTATGTATAATAAATTAATATCTATAGCTAGATTGGATTCCTGGGAACTACCTAAAAATCTAGGTATGATATTTCAGAAGACCTAACATAGTTAAAGGGAAATTACCAGTCTTTCTTTCTCCTTCTTTCTTTTTCTCTGTCCTTCGGACCTTTTTTCTTGCTCTCTGTAATATATATGTATAGCCAACAAATATATTAATATATATATGTATGTATATATATATATGTGTGTGTGTGTGTATATATATATATATCCATATTTAGTATATATTATATACCTTACCTCTGTCAAGAAGGAACATAAGATAAAAGCCACCATCCTTAGCATTAAGAAAACAAAACAATTAAAAGGCCACTAAGAAGTACCAAAATCTCAGGGACATCCAATGCAGAGCTTCTAATATTTCATTTCCTGATTTACATCAACGTTTAAGATAAAGCTTCTCGTATACTTTTGTAATGGGGACAATACGAGAAACTGATATTTAAGAGCTATTTTTACCCAAGGAGCATGAAAAGAGATTCCAACTTAAATCAATAACTTGGAGATTTTAAAGAATGCCTGCAAGAAACAGAAAGCAGAGCAAAACATCTTTTGCGGTATCTAAGGATCAGTTTTTATAACTAAATTCTCAGTAATACCCCACAGAGACATATGTGTTGGCATTTCATCACAGCAAACATTGTTGATAATTGGTAGAACATGATTGCTGTTTGCATCTAATAATGTGTTGTAGGAAAATTTGTACCCCTTGTTAGGTCTCAGTTGTCACTCTGTAAAAACAGAAGTTTCAACTCCTTGCCATGTCTGAACCATTGATGATTTGCTCACCAGCTTTCCACTGTGGTGTGAAGACCCTATCCAGTAACCCAGTGCTGCAAGCTCAGAAACCTGAGACATTGCCAAGCAGAATTCATTTTCAGAGCCCATGGTGAGACAAGCCTCCTAGCTATATTCCTTAATACAAACAGCCTTTTATTTACTAATACATGTGATAGCTGTGCCAATCTGTGTCAATCAATCTTATGCTCACCACCCCACCCCCATGTGTGTGTGTGTGTGTGTGTGAAAACATAGTGTTACACACTGTTATCTGTTTTTCCAACCATTTGGGTCTAAAGAAATCATCTTGAACACCTAACTGAAGTATGTCTTCATGGCTTTCCAAAAATTAGTTGTCTCTCATCGTGCTTTTGTAGCATTTATCATAACAGACACTTTTACATTGTCTCAGCATTTTTTATGTGCCTCTCCTCCTGCTGGATTTAAGCATTATAAAGAAAGCATGTTTAAGTGTCTTTATCCTAGTATCTGTTTTAAAGAATTCAAAATTTGTTCTTCTGCCTGTAAGAGTATAAATGTTGGTCTACATTCTTCTGCAAGCAATGGCCTGGTGAGGTTGGTAGACGAGCATGATACAGAAGTCCCAGGATTTCACTCAGACCATGAGACACATTGACTTCAGCCACAGGCACTTATTCATTTACTTTACACAATTGGCAAATTGTCTCTATATAACTAATTTCAATTAACTTCCTTCAGCCAATCAACAGACCATAAACCAACTTTGCAGTTATGAACAAAGATTTGTGATAAGAATTTGTTCCCATTAATTGTTACTTCATTAGATGTCTGAGCCCAGAGAATTATAGTAGCTATTTTTTTTTTTTAGTTTCCCATTTATGGCTGCATTAATATATTTAAAATAAAACCCTCAATCAGTGTGCTTAGAATATTAAATGTTTTAAATCAACTCTACCAGAATTCTTAAGATGGCTCTAACAATATAACAAACACTTCCAGGAAGACTCTGGAATTTAAATAACAACTCAATAAATCCATGTCTCCAAAGGCAGCTGATTCTGTTCTTTTGTGTCCCTAGATCACAATGTGAAAGACTAGATACACAGTTGTGCATTTCTTTCATTGCATTCCACTAAAACAATAATCTCAAGAAAATATGATTATTTTGATATTGATCTATTTCTGGTAGATGCTGATGGAAGAAAATTAAATCACAATAGGACAGGAAAAAAATGTTCTCTCAAAGCTGAAGCAGGAATTTAGCACAGTGTGAGGAGCTGATAAAATAAGAAAGGAGCTTAAAAGGAAACTAATGATGCAATTCTACTGATCTGTGAAAATCAAGTGTTTTGTAGATGCAGTATGTGAGGCTTGAACACACTTAGAAGCCTGGGAAAGGCCTTATGGGACTCATTGAAAGAAAAGAGAAATAAAGGCAAAGAGTGAGGCATTGGGGTTTCAGAGACAGACAGGATGAAGGAGAGACAAGAAACCTCATATAAGCATCTGTGGAGGACCATTTCCCTGGAACTAAGGAATGGTGTTGCCAGCTCTTAGAAGACTGAGTGATTAAACCTCTGTAGGTGAGAAACTTAAACACTGCAGAATGCATGTTAGGCCTCCATGCTTCTAGAGAGAAGAAAGGGAGGCAGCAACACAGTCATCTCAAGGTAGCATTCCACCTGGACAGATTACTAAGGCAGGAAATGTAAACACAGCCTTCAACAGAAGAGAAGTGAAGAGACCTATTGTATAAGTTTATTTTTATTTATGTTTAAAATGTTTTTTATGCACTGTTGAGTGAGGGACTACTCTAGGTCTTGGTGTTTTGTATTGTCTTCAGGTGCTGGGTTTTCATGGGGGATGTTTAATCTTATGATTAAACACATGGTATCTGATGATCTGCACATGGAATCAGTTGAACACCTAAGGAGTTCTGAATCAATAAAAACACCTGAACTCAGATGCTCAGGGTTCCACTGGCAGTATGGCACTGGTCATGATGATGGTTCCCTCTGCTGAGGTCCAGCAGGGTTTGCAATTATGAAATATGCCTCCTTGTCATCTGTGCTGAGCCACACTGTAGGCAAACTACTACAGAGACCCTATTGATCTCTTGGAAGTTTTTGTGGAAATGGTGAAAATAGATTATCGGAAATATTGTTTTGATTCTATAGGTTCTTAAATGTCTGAGATCTTTGCTCTTACACTAGAATGTTTATGCTACAAAAGATGATCAGTAGGCACAGGTGGAGCCATGCTGTAACCACTGGGGACAATTCTATGCTGCAGGACAGAAATGCAGACTGAAAAGAGTTCTGCTATCCCATAATCTCACCATTTAGCACTTAAAATCTCCTTAACTGATGAGGCTGGGAGGTAAATGGTGACAATTTTGCACTGATCACTAGAGGCTTCAGCAAGGCAAAATCACATCTCACTTTACCTTACATGTCACTGGCTAAGTTTTTCTTGGAACACATCTCATATGTCAGGACTGACACTTTCAGCCTTCTCTGTAGTGAGAAATTGAAAATCAAATACTACTGAATAGAAGAACTATTGTCTTAATATATTGCAAAATTAAAATGATACAAGTGTTAAGTGGACATAAATATCATTTAGTCCTTCATTTCCTAAACAGGAGAATGTGACAGAAAAAGAAGAGCAGATCACATGCAGCCACACAGTTGGAAGGTGCATAGAGAAGATTCTCATTGTTCCTCCTTCCCTTTCTTTCTCTTTCATTCAGTTGAAATGACCTTGCTTAATATAATGAGGAAGGAGTCTAATTTCTTGAATTATACAAAAATGACAAAAAAAAAAAAGACAGTTCCTATGAGCCATCCCAGTTTAGTGACCTGGCTTGAACATAGCTTCATCCAGCCTCCAACCCCAGGCAAGTCACAAATCCTTTGATCTGGTCTAGTCTGGTTAGTTTTCTGCACTCTAGCCCAGCTGCGTACTCTCAAAATCCTAGATGGAGCATACCCTGTGCTCTAACCCAGTCTATTGTCATTCTCAACATCTAGTCGTGGCCCTGGTCTCACATCTTGTGTGTTTACTCAGTATGCTGCCTGCCTGAATCTAGCCTACTGGTACCATATACAACCTCCAGATTTAGCCTGGGTCGTATCCTGTGCTCCACTCCAATCTGGTGAGTTCCCTGGACTCTAGACCACCTACACACTCCCAACTGCTAGACATAGCTCAAGATGCATAACTGAGGGCCAGGAGAGTCTGGATAATCAACCTAATGCAAACCATCCATGATATATCCAACCTCTAGAACTATCTTGGGTAATACCCCACATGTCTGGCAAATACTATCCAGCCTTTACTGTTATTATCCTCCAGGCTTGGCTCAGATCCCATATTCGGTGTGCCAGACCAATCTTCTGAATCCAGTGGACCTCAGCATACCCACTCCAGATCCAGCCTCCAGGTATGCACATTTGTGCTCCGTGAGGCATTGCAAGTTCTCCTGCCCACACCGTGCCCAACTCTCAAACCTTACCAGAGTGGCACAGCCTGAATTCTAGCCAAGACTGATGAGTGCTGAAGACTGAAGCTCACCTACACCACTGTCATATTCCAAAACATAGCTTAGGTGGCACAGCTTACACACCAGTCCAAGCATCTCCAGCCATTTGTCCAATTTGCTGTTTCTTGCTTGCCATTGACTAGGAATCACCCTCACTCCTCCAACCCAAATGAACACTGAATATCTGAAGGACTGACCTACCAACTCCTCATACTTGATATATCTTATCAACTAAGCTGCAACAAGAAACCAGAACTTCTTCTCAACATACGTAGCCTAAAATCTCATCAAATACACAACAAAAGAAAGAAGTCTACATTCTCACAAACAATGTGAAAGGCCAAGACAATAATACGATTTCTTTTCCAAAATCTACCAGTCTGAAAAATTGTCCTGAGTGAGAATTGTCTAGATGAACTCTAGGACAAAAAAATAACAATCATAAATTCACCAAAGACTTCAAAGAGTTCAATAAACTTAAACAGAATAACAGCAAATACTTGACTGACCTGTGGGCCAGCCTGTGGTGCATTGTCTTGATTGCTGACTGATGTGAAAAGTTCCAGCTCACCATGTTCAGTGCTACTCCTGGGATGGTGGCCAAATATGCTATAAGAAAACTGGCTGACTACACTGTAATGAGCAAGCCAATTAGAAGCCCTCCTCCATTGTAAAAATATTTTTATTCATGGGGATTCAAGAAAGATCGAGATACAATCTTCAAGACGCAAGCCTGGACCTAGAGGGTTTCAGCCTCTGAGACTGAACTAAACTCTGACTTGCTGACTTCTCCACAGCCTCTTCTCCACATGCCTGCTTCTTCAGTCTCCTGCTTCTTGCTTCTACCTGCTTCTCACTCTGCTTCTACCTTGCATCTCTTTCTGCTTCCTCTCTCTACTCCTCTGCTTCTACTGTTTCCTTTTATATCCTGAGAGTTGGGATTAAAGGCATATGCCACCACTGCCTTCTGAGTTGGCTTAATTAAAGGTATGTTCCACATTGCCTTCACATACAATGTCTTATTTTGTATTAATGAAGAGAATCTTATAATTAAATTCCTGAACACCAGGCCATTCCACCTTGCTGTCACTAGGCAAAGGTCAGACTGAGAGACACAAGGTGTTCTTCTTATCTCCATATTAGTTGTTGGGAAGGAACAACAGAATTCCCTCTCATTTAATATTAGCACAAACAAAGGATAGGATTAACCTGACTAACAATCTTTCTCCCCTAGAGCAGCCAGGCTGCTGGATCAGAGAACAAATATCTATTGCACTTGCCCTTGAAGGTGATAATTTCCCAGAGCAGCCATGCTGCCAGGTCAAGGATCAAGTATTCCTCTACACTCCATAGCTTCTGCCTCAGTTGCTGCCTTGGATTCCTATTTGGGGTTTTTGCTCTGACTTGCCTGGATGATGGTCTACAAACTGTAGGTTGAAGTGAAGACTTTCTGATTTTTCTGTTTCTGAAGCTTATATTCCCACAGCCAAGTGGATGGCATTATCTAGTATTACAGTCTTTGGATTCAGAGTTATTTCTGTTAGCATGCTACTTTTGAGAACCATTCCTGATGCTGGGTGTTCTTAAAGTCCACTCCTTCTAACCACTAGTGATATCTCACTGGATAAATGTAACAAGATTTGATTATCTAGTAACAAATTAATGGTACAATGTAATGTTAAAACATGGGCTGTGTACCACAAGTTATTTCCCTAAAATTTACTGTCTCCCAAATGCCTCACTTGCACTTGGAGAGCTCCTCAGATAACCTTGTGTCCTTGATTAGAGCCCTTAAAGGGTCTTCTTGTAGAAGATTAGATGTCTTAGAAGATTCATGCATACCATTCTTATATACTAGAGTCACACACAGAACTTCTAGAGAATATCAAAAAAAAAGAGTAGAGAGTCTCTCCCCTACCTTCTCTACTTCTTCAAAATCTGTACAATAAGCTTCAGTCTCTGTGTCTACCCCTTTTCTTTCTCAGAAGTACTCGAGATGCACTTGACAAGGTTCTTGCTGGAAGAGTTGGTTATACTTCATAGATGATAGTCAAGAGTGACAAATATAGCAAGGTACAACCATAGCAGACATGAAGAGTCTGGTAGTCCTGCTACATTTTTACAATGGCTGGGCGTGGGTAGAATAAATAACCAGAAAGAAAATAAGACCACCCACCTGTGAACCCAGAGAGGCATGGCCTTGACATTATTCACCTTTGCATTCTTTCAACTAGCACAATCCCTTGTAATTGCTACTTCAAAATATTTGTGACAAGTAGTTGAAAATAATAGAATCTGTGAGTTAAATAAAGTACCGCAGGTCATGATAATATATGACCTGTGATATTTCTATTTTTATTTATTCCTTTAGCTTTGCCTATCATTTCTAAGATCATCTATAAAATGATAAATCTGAAAGATTCTTTGTAAATCACCTAAGATTTTAACAACAACAACAACAAAAAGGTAAATGATTTACCCCACATATATATATATTTCATAGAGGAAAGAGGTAAGAAAATGCAAGTCTTATTTATCTAATTATCTCTTTTTCTGGTGGAGCAATTCTTCACACAGGCCATTCAGGGCCCCTTCATAAATAATGATGTTCCCTGTGCTTTCCTTCTTCTGTGACCCCACTCCACCCTCTGCACAACACAGTACAACAATCACTACTTTCAAATGCAGCAATTCCCTTCACAGAGCTTAGGACACTGTGCTGTGATATTGTATATAAAGTCTTATTGATGTAATATTGGTGCTGTCCATCAACAGTAAATTCCATAGTGGCAATATTTTTTTTAATTTTAATCTCTGGCCTATTTTATTCTAAAACTCATACTGGTACCTGTCAAGTGTTAGGCTCTCAGTAAATAATTTTTGAGAAATTAAAAAAAAAAAAAAACATAGGTTGGGTATAGAGCTTAATGGTGGGACTCTTCCTGAACACATGAGGCACTAGGTTCAATCCCTAGTACCTTTCCTCAAAAAATAAAACTTAAAGACAAACAATTAATTCTTTGCCAAGATACTATCTGGACAAGAGCAAAATGGATTCCCTAAAGTATAGAAAAGTAGAAATTAACATTATAAAAGAATCAGCATGCCTTCCTTATTTGGAGGAAAAGGGATAGGAGTAACACATAATTAATATGACAAGTTGTAAAGAGACCTTAGGATCAGTCCACAAGAAACATTGTGCATAAAAATTCAGAGGGGAAATCTGCTCCAGCAAGGAAGGGCAGAAAGAGGAAGAGGCTATTGAAGTTCAGGAGTGCTGGAGTCAAGTCCTGCTCAGTCTCAGGAACAGGAAGCTTCCTCAGTCTCCATGAAGGGGGATAAACAACAAAAGTTATGACAAGTGATTGCAGTATTTCATTTTAATTTTTTATTAATAAAAAATAAAGAAATTAGAACTTAGAAAAATTAAGAAATAGAGAAAGCAAAATAACAATGTGCACATTGGGGAAAAATTACAAGGTTTCCCCCCTCACGAAGCCTTTACTCTAGTTAAAATAGCAAAAGCTTCAGGCTTTCTTATCTGTAGGTGTCAAAAATACATCAAAAAAGGAACGAATGCAAGAGTGTTCATCCCCTCCCAGCTGTAGGCCTCTGATCTTCAAGGTTAATTTTAGTGAGTAGTCTTTATACAATAGTTTATTAATGAATGATCTTTGGGCTGCATACTTACTGTTAAAGGAGGCAGGCATTCAGGGGAGAATTATCTATTTGTTTTTTTAAGCTTGCTGACCTACTGTCTAGATTTTTTGTTTCTGATCATAACTATGGCTCTGTTTCCATGGAAGGTCAGTGTAACCAAGAATAAGTTTTTAAAATATGTCTACAGAAAGCATGAATAGTTCTCACATGCCAAAACTTGAAGGCTAGTTTACAATTACTTAGAGCAGATGGCAGTGTCCCTCTCCCAACCAGTCCAGGAATTGATTTGAATTTTAACTATTAGGCCAAATAGACAATATTATTGATGAGTGGCTTTTGTCACCATACAGTAAAGATGAGAAATGGGCAAAGCAGTTGGTGGGCTTCAGATTCCTAGCAAAGGGAAAAACCTGGATCTTTGTCTAGCTGATTATGTCCACTGCTTGGGTATCATTGGCCCTCAACACAGGAGCTAGCCAGGGCAGCAGCTCTAATGGTACCGAAGGTAGACACTGCAAATCCTGGGAATTGGTCTTGACTTCCATTTGTGTAGTTTTGCTCTGAAGTTGTAGCAGTGGAAAGCTGATGGTGGGGAGAGTGGTTAGAACATGAATAAAATGAATTCTCCTTTGTCCGATTCTTGTTTCTACCACATCACTGTTATGTACCATTAGACCAAAGTATCTCTGATCTAATTTCTTTTCATGTGAATAGTTATGGTAAAACAAGCCCCAACTGTCTCAGAGGGTTATTAGAAGGATTGGAGGAGCACAACTGGCTGGCTTCCTATAATATCAAAATATAGCTCTAAAGAATGTCATTGTTGTCAATAAACTTTCAATTGACTTTAAAAATTAAGAAGAGAAAATGAAAAGTATGTGGGTGTTAATTTGTGACAACATTTTCCCCATAATATAAGCTTACTTGTACAGTACATTTATCAAAATTCTGTTAGTTATTTTTTCCTGTCTTAGCTGCTTACTAGTCCTTGGCACAGAAAGATATATGTAACATATACATTAAACAAGAACTACAGGATATTTGATACTTAATCTAAAAACATTGGGTGATATAGCATAAATCAAAGGAACACTTAACTCACCAAACCTCCCCAATCAAGTCCTCTCAAGCTTAAATCTATGGCCCAGACTCTCTGCTGTAGTGTAAACCTAAGACCCATAATTTTCAGAATCTCTCCCTAAGCTTTGCCAGTGTGCATATAAAACTCAGCTTTTCCTCAGGGAATCTAGACAACCCAGCAAATCATAACAATACGGAGAGAATGACAGGTTTCGTTGTAGTGTCATTCAGCTTTACAAAGGTCTGTGGCATAGACAATGAGAGTAAACAGAAGCCAGTACCCTGGAAACGTCCTTTTCGAGTCTACCGGGTCTAATCTATGTAATTACTAGGTGGTAACAAGATTCTGTGAGAAGGCTCATTAGTAGAATATATACAGTTTTCTTCTGATGTAAGAGTAAACAAATGAGAATGTGACAAAGTTTTCCCTGGTGTTAATTTTCTCATCTATAAGATGAGGTCAATGGTATTAACTAAGAAGATCTGTACACAGTGATTAGTGGATTATTATCATAGCTTCTCTTCTCATGTAAAAGAGACAGTAAAACATGCTTCATCCATCTCACTGTTGCTCTCTGTTCTTACCTTTGTGCCTCCACTGCCTACTATTCCCCAAATACATACATGAAAGTAATAATATACAGACTGAGCAGTTTGTGTAATATATTTAGGAACATTTGTGGTATGTGTGTGTGTGTGTGTGTGTGTGTGTGTGTGTGTGTGTGTGTGTGTCTGTGTGTAAAATAAAATTTTAAAACAGAGATCATGAATTTGGAAGAGAGAAAGACAGGGTACATGGGAGTAGCTGAAGGTAGAATAGGAAGGGGCAATGATGTAGTTATATTATAATCTTAAAAAATAAATATAAGTAGTGAAAGTTGCCTACTACTAATAAACCATTCATTGAAATAAGATGTTGCCCTTGATAGATTCTCCATTACCATTATAAACATCATGACCAAAAGTAACTCAGGGAAAAAAGGTTAATTACATATTACATTTTAGAGTCCATCTTTAAGAGAAGCCAGCAAAAGAGCTGACAGAAGGAGCCTGTATGCAGAAACTGAAGCAGAGCCCATGGAGGAATGCCTCTTACTGGCTTTCTTACAGGCTCATGTTCGGCTACTCTTCTTATATCTCAAGACCACTTGTCCAGGGATGGCATCACTCAAGTGAGCAAGACCCTCCCACACCAATCAACATTCAAGAAAATGTCACATAGATAACTCTATAGGATAATCTTATGGAGGCATTCTCTCAGTTGAAGTTTCTTCCTCCCGGGTGACTCTAGTTTGTGCAAAATTGACAAAAACTAACTAGCATAGATGTATTTTTAACATAAATATCACGCTAGTGGAACAAGGGTTATATCTCTGCAATGAAAGACCAGGGTCGGAATGTATATACTATTCAGTCAGCAGAACTAGAGAATTGTGTGGAAATGAGCACATTCATTTAGCAGTATCTCCCACAAGTGTGTACGTGTATATACATGTGTGTTGAATATGCTTCTCTTTAAGTTGTAAGACAAAATTTTTCCAAGTATAAAGAAGACAGTGTATTCTGTAGGAAATAAGGCACCTGAATCATGGAAATATATGTATTTGTAACCGAGGAAATCTAGAGTTAAATCCATGAGGCCACAAACATGAGCAAACTGACCAGTCCTTGGGGAACTCCATCTTTGTGTCTCATTGTATGCATACACAAAGCTTGGACAGAAAATGATGAACAGCAGTTGGTTGCAGAAGGAACATTGGAGATAACATAGAATATCAGCATTTGAAGAACTCCTAAACCACATGTAAGTTCATCATTTTTTTCTTCTCAGTATTCCCTGAGCCTGATCTCAAGGCTATAAGGAACTGAGAAGTAGCCACATGCATGAATAAGCATAGTTCTAGAATATTATATTTCATATTCTCACAGAGGAAATAGCTTTCTATAAGCAACTTTGGTAGCATCTAAGATACAAAGGCATCCAAACATCTGAGAAAGGTGAACCATGTCATGCTCACATACACCAAAAAAAAAAAAAGAGAAAGAAAGTAAGAAATAAATTCATCAATATTTTCATATTTGTATCCCCCTTCTCTCTCTTTCCTCATCTTCCCTTTCCCACTGCTTCATCAAGTAAATATTAATGTAAGGGTCTCTGCAAATACCAATGCCAGATGAGTAACAATCTGCATGAGCAAAAAAGAAGTTCTGTTCAACACAACACAGTAGCCATTGTTGGTTCAAACTTCTAGGGTGTGACACAGAGCAGTTTATTTTAGGCATGTGTAAGTACAGCACAATTTCTAAAAAAGAGTTCCTTTGTGTAACACAATCCCATGTGCACAATGAGGCATAATTACATCTAAACTCTTCTCAAAGTATAAATCACTTCTTCCATGAAGATGGGATCTATAGATAAGCTACATGTATTATCTTAAGGTCCTAGGTGTGTATATGGTGTGGTATCAGTCATATAGATAACTCAGAGGTCACCTGGGCTATAAATCATTTCTGGTCCTGTATGTGGGGAGCTGGGGGAGCCCCTGACCATATAGATAGTGCAGAGGTCACCTAGGCTATTAACTACCTCTAGTCCTTTTTGTGGGAACATGGGGCAGCCAGGTATGACCTGGCCCTACAGATAGCATAGCGGTCACCTAGGCTCCTCCATTCCTCCAACCACCTCCATTCCTAGCCCTCTGTGTGGAAAACAGGTTATACATCTCCTTTAAGAGATAACCTGGCATATTTAACATTCCTGGTTTCCTTAGTACTTATCTGTGAGTACAAGGAGCTTTGTACTCCCAACAGAATAGTAGGAAACTCAGGACAGACAAATGTAGGCATAATTTTAAGATAAGTAATACCATAGTTGTCTGGCCATGGAACCAAAAGAAAGTTCCAGAATAACCAAAAGATGGTAGAGAAATTCTCCATACATGAGCTTCTAGGTTTACCTTCACTGTGTGCCTGCACAACTCACCAAGTGTGAGAAGTGAATCTAAGGACAGATCTGCACACTGACTACTGTGCCAAAGGGAGAGGACACTGAAACCATACCCTACAGAAGGCACCTATCTGCTCAGAGCTTGTAACCTGAACCCTAGAAGGCCTGTTATAGAAAAAAAAATGTTGTGTTCTTAGAATTTAAATAAGATTCAAAGTCTCATAACACCATATTTAAATATCAAAATGCAATAAATGTTTGACTATGAATTTCTCCAATTTGTTAAAACATAAAACAGTCAAAGGGCTGACTAAGTCTTCACAGCTGAAACCCAAGAATATCCATGACCAGAGCACTGCAATCAAACTGCTCAGGGTTTAGATTGAGGTTATGGAAAGGAGGAAGAGAGTCAGTTGAGAGTGGACATTGACCTTAAGAGAATAACAGATACGACTGATGATTTCAAATCTGAATTCATGAAGCCATCTTTAAATTTCTGGTATTTAGAACTTGAATCCACGCATGTGCTGAAACTCAGAACTGTTACGGTAAAGGATAATTTTGCTGTATATTACTTCCAAAAGAAAATAACGAAGACAATGATCAGGGTTGAGTAGCTTGGTTTTGCTTTCTTGTGTAGGTAATTAATCCATCAAGGGTTTAATAAAAGCAAGAGGACATCTTTATAGATATAAGCCTGTCAAACCTCAGCAGAGGGAACATCATGGCAAGAGCCATCTTCAACTGCCAACCCTGACTGCCTTGTCCTCTGGAGATTTTTAAATCAAAACCTCCTCCTTCTTGATCCAAAGGTCTATTTGCATGATGAAAGAAATCACCATAGCTTGACTCTTCCATAACCTTTCAGCAGCCAAACTATTGACATAGCTTTAAGGTGGATAAGCTCAAAGCCCAGTGGAAGCAATTCACTCCCACTGTTGTCTGAGACTGGGGTGAGTGCCATGAGACTTCCTCAATAACTTTAAAATGCAGCTTCACTAACTCTGTTCATGACCTTCGGACAGGTATAGGAAGCAGCCCATTCAAAGAGCAGCAACACTTTACATTTATAAAGCATTTCAGCTGTAGAAATCACGTCTTGTCAGACCCTCAGGCTGTAGGCACAATGATTATCTTTAAAAGTACAGGGGTACACACAGCAATCAGTAAATACAATATTTGGAGATATTTTCAAATGTTCTCCAACAGCTTCTTCTTCAAGATTTTCTGTATTCTAATTAATTTATTTTTACTTCAAAATCTTCTGAAAGAAGATCTAACATCCTAATCCATCCTTCTGATTGCACTATAGTGAGGCCACATGTATAATCACAGAGGGGCTGACATTGTGCCTAAAAACAAGTAAATATATATGGGCCAAGTGTCTGAAAATTAATTTTAAAGTGATATAATCAAAGGATGCTTTTAAAAGTGTCAAACTGTGAATTCCTCATTTTCAACATCACATATTTCCATGAAGCAAATAAATAAATAGCTGATAAATAATGGAAACCTGATAGATAGATGACAGATAAATGCGTAGAGATAAAATGTTTATTTTCAATTATCAGTTTCTCAAATGTACATTCCATATTACAATTGATTTTTTTGCTATAATTTTCTTATTAGTGTCTATAGTTTTAGTATCACTTTGATTTTCCAAACATAATATAATTATTCAGTCTCTTTTACACACACATACACACACACACTGATCGTTTTACAGAAATGCCATCTCCCACATTCTCTCAAGATAGATCAAACCTTTGAAGATATTCAGTGTTGGCATTATTTTACATTATAAAAAAATTATGAAAAGAGGCACATATTTATTACTGTGATAATTTCCCCTTTCTATTTTTAAACATTACTACATTGGAAACTGCCTTGACTATTTTGTCTTTTTCTGTTTATGGAGCATACATTATGACATGAATTTTTTATGGTATGCATTGCTTCTTTTAATAATATTTTCTCCCATTTTCATTTTCATTTCATTTTTTCTGTTGATTTTTAAAAAATGTTTTTGACTGTTCCACATGTGCACACAGTAGATTGTGATCATATGCATCCAGTTGCTACTTCTTATTCACCCTATTGAATCCTTCCTTCCAGATGAATACCTGGGGCCTTCCTATTTGTGTGTGTGTGTGTGTGCATGTGTGAGTTATGTATGTGGTCTCAACTTCTGTATGTTCATGTTTTGAAGGCCATTCATGTCCAAAAGGTTGTGTTTCATAGCTCCTCTCCTCATCCTCTGGCTCTTACACTAGGCATTTCTTCTGTACTGTCCTCTGGGTCTTCAAGCAGTTAATATGGAGATCCCTTTGTAGGGATCTGGGACTATGGAGCCTTAGATATTATGAATCTCTTTACACACTCTTGTCTCAAAGATTTCTTTGCTTCTGTCTCCAGTTAGATCCACCAGCTAGATTAAGTATTTCCAAGTATTCCCCTTTTGTGAGGACCTTTGTCTCACATTAAATTTTCTCCTGGTAATCTAAAACAAAACATCTAAACAGTTCTATGCATTAATTACATAAGTCCTAATGCATTAGCTACAATAGCAACTCATGTGGGGACCAATGACTCTGCATGTCTTAATGACTAAGATATTTCCATGGCCTCTTATGATTTTGTTGTGGTTTTCCAGAGCAACTTGGCACAGTTTGAGAAATGTAGTCCAGTTCCTGCCTTCTTCCTAAACACATTTATTTTGGTGGTGTACATAGTCTAGCGGTTTTTGTGACAGGGTGTGTCAAGTTTGATTTATTTTTTGCGATACTGATAATTTTAAAAGGCTTCTTGTGACTCTGACACTTGCTTGATATTTTCTCAAGCTGTATATTCAAGGAACTCTGCTACACAGGGTGCATTTTAGAGGTTTTTCTACGTTAATTCCACAGACCTGGAAGGCAAACATTGATGAGGCAAGGAATGAAAGGTGCTGTAAGCACCTAATTCAAGTTAATCAATGACCAACGTCTTAGGTCTGTCATTTTTTAAATGACTGAAAAATATGATTGATTTTCAAAAGTATAAAATCCAATTATCTGAAACTATAATAGAAAAAAAAGCTAAAAATGCTTATACTTTACCAAATAGAAGTAGCAAATTGGAAGAAGCTTTGCTATCTTATTATAATATTGACATCTATCCTTAATACTAATGAAATATTGCTTCTACTTTTAATAGTATTGTTGATAATATCACAGCTTGAGCTCAATAGGTAAGCAAGATTATCTTTCCCTGAAAGCCACCCTTTAATATACTGTATTAAATCTATGAGCCAATAATTCTGATGTTGGGATAATGTGTCAATCCATAATGAGAATTGCTTTAACTTAGCCATTGATAAGTAAAGGATAGTTCACTATTCATCTTCTAAGAAGGCTATTTCAATAACAGTGCAATTGTCCTTCCTCTAGAACAAAGTCAAGTCTTCAGGCAAACACACCCTTTTCTAATCCCAGTCATATGACTGCTCTGAAGTTACCTTTCCTCAGTACTAATGGAGCCTCAGGGCTTTGAGTCCTTTGGGAGGTTCATAGACACAGAGTCTGCCCTGTTCTAAGATTCCTGGAGGGGGAATATGGCTTACTGGTATAATGTTTGCCTATGATTCAGGAGGCTCCATGTTGGATCTCCAGCACCACACATGAACAAAACTAGACCAGCCATGAAAAACTCTTCACAGTTGCCAAAAGGAGAAATAACTGGAGAGTCTATCAGTACAAGTATAATTCTTATAATAAAGAACCAAGCCAACACCATCATCTTAGAAAGCAAACATAGAACATCATATGTTAATAACATCAACTTGGATTCTGTATCTTGAATTTAAATACTCTCAGACTGGATGTATCTTTTATTTTATGTTTCCTAATCCCCTGTTTACTTAAACAGAGATCAAATTATTTAGCAAACACTGCATGATTTCCATTTGTCATTTAATTAAAAAAGGAAGTTCTTTACAGTTCTATACAGAGCTGTCACCTTTAGCCTCCATACTATACCTCAAATTACTGACTACTCTTCATAACTCTTTGGTCAGTCTGCCTTAGAGTGTGTTATGTTAAGCTGAATATGGACATATGGACAAGGTCTGACCACATGCACATGCAGGGATCACCTGCATCTTATTACCCCACCAATGCCTGAGTTTTGTTATAAAGCATCATCCATACTGAGTTTGTCATTGACAAAAACCAATGGGAGTTTCTATTTGAATGGGCTGTCCTCAATTTTACTGACTTACCTCGTATTCTCTATACTTATGTCAATCTTTGCCCCATCCCCTTATTTCAAACTTGGAAAGTGTTTTAGTTAGACTTCTATTGCTATAATAAAATATCATGACCACATTACTTGGAGGAAAGAGTTTATTTAACTTACATGTCTCAATCACAATCTATCACTGAGGGAAGTCATGGGAGGAACTGGGGGAGAAAGTGAAGCAAAGACTATGGAAGAATGCTGACATTGCTTACTGACTTGCTCTCCATAGCTTTCTCAGCCTATTTTCTTATTCAACCCAGACTACCTGCCAAGAGTGATACCTACCACTCAGTGGGCTCAGCTCTCTCATATTAGTCATTAAGAAAATGCCTGTATAGATTTGCCTACAGGTCAATCTGATGGAGAAGACATTTTCTCAATTGAGATTCTCTCTCCTCAGATAATTCTGGCTTGTTACGAGTTGACAAAACAACCAAAACAAAACAAAACACAAAAAGCAACCAGCCCAAAAAAGAGAATATAATTAGAAATAATTTCATTTCTTAAATTCTGTACTATATTATATTTAAATTTCTTGTACACATTTTACCTTTATTATATAACTTTAGAAGTCAGAGAAAACATATGGCCTTGTGTTTTTCATTGAATGGAAAGTAGGTGCTGGTAAATGAACAACTGATATGGTGGTAAGCACAAATTCCCACTGGGCAGAGAGTCCTCTTCTTTCTGACTTCAAACTACCAAGGATATCACTTACTATGGATTATCTGTAGAGTTAAGAAAGAATGCACACAATTGCCAGCAACTTTGCTGATTATTCTTTGCTCTAGGACATTTAACCTGGCTAGACACTCACTGAGTCTGCATCCAGTGATTTTATTTTCTCTTATGAACTTTATTGGGGACTTACTTAGATGCCCAGAACTGCAAAAACCACAACCATGTCAAGAACGTATCATCCTATTATGCTCCCTGTGGTAGTTTGAATGAAAATGGTCACCATCTGCTCATATATTTGAATATTTGGTTCCCAAGAGGTGGACTGTTTACTAAGGATAGGGAGATATGACCTTGTTAGAGAAGATGTGTCACAGAAGTAGGGCAAAGTTGAACATTCAGGATTCAAAAGCCCAGTGTGATCCCTCCCTTTTTCTCTGTCTTTTCTTTTTCTCTGCCTGTGATTTGTGGATTAGATACATGTGAGTTCTCAGCTGGTGCTCTAGGGCCATGTCTGCCTGCCTGCCTGCCATGTCTCTCCCCTCCAAGATGGCCATGAATAACCCTCTGAAACTGTAAGCAAGCCCCAATCAAATGCTTTCTTTTATAAACAACCTTGGTCATGATGTCTTTCACAGCAATAGAACAATAACTAAGACTCTCCCTTTCACTCAATCCCAGGTTCATCTAATTTACTTATAATTATCTTCAGTTTCAAAATTAAGAACCAAAATTCAGATAGGCAGGGTACTTGTTAAACATGTGGGCTTTGGATTTGAACAACCTGATATTCAAATCATGATTCAACACAACTATTTGAAGAACTTTGATGGAGGTGAGACTTGCTGAAACTCAGTCTTTTTCAGAGGTTATGTTGGACCCCCAAAGGCCCAAACCAGGACGCTGCACCCCAACAGAGACTCACAGACAGGATATCGATGCAAATAGCAAGAGGATTTATTCCAGTGCACTGGGACCGTTCTAACATGCAGGATAGAAGCGGCCCTGAGGAGCAAATGGTGAAGCTTTTTATACAGTTGTTGGGCACAAACCGAATTGGTACAAGTTGATTGGTTCCCAAATTGTTTTCCCATTTTGATAGGTAGGGGCCAGTTAACCTTTAAATTGATTGGTGTTGGCATATAGCAAGGTCGCGGGCACCAGGAAATGTACACTTAGGGTAAAGTCCCTTGCCCAAGGCTATTAGGCGGCAGCTGTAGCAGCCACTCATTTTAGGAATTTGGGCTGGGTCACAGTGCCCTTGAATTAAGCCTGACAATAATTGTTTTATGGTTTCTGGGGTAGGCTAGTTCTTGGAACAGGGAGTTCTGGAAAGTACTCAATAATTATTGTATTGAGTAGAGAAAGCCTAAGTTCCTGTTAAGAGTTTAGGATTAATGCCCAGGGCCGGGGGTCTCTGGCCTCACAGTTAAATATAAAGCAATAGGAAGGTAGAGTGTCATAATATGAATTAAGTAAGACAGTGTTTCTAAAAAGCAAGTTTACAAAGCTATAATTAGAGGAAGAAGGTATGGTCTCTAACTCTCCAAGTGGGTTGGCAAGGGGAGACAAAAGTGCAGATGGAGATGGAACATGAGAACCTTCAACCTCTAGCGTTCATGCTTTCTTGTTTGTTTATTCTCTTTCTTTTATTTTAGATTTTGTGGATTTCTTCATTCACTCTCCTGCCCAAGTTGTACCTAAACCATGGACAGCAGCACAGCTGTGGGGACGAAGAGGTCAGGTCAGAGTGGGTCCAGGCATGTCTTTGGTTGGTGGCTGAGAGCCCTGGAAAAAAGACCTCTAGGGAGAGTGTTGTCAGCAAAACATCTCAGTTTATTGAAGCAAGGGTGGTTATATTTATAGGAAAAAGGTGGGGGAGGGTCCTTGGTACCCAGGGACAGGGGCCATTGGTTAAGACTGGGATACTGGAGTGGCCCCATTTGCATGTGTAGCTCATTGTCTAAGGGTCAAGGTCCTGCAAAAGTCTCTCTCAAATAAGGTATGGTCCACTAGGAAAAGAGGAAGACACTTTATCAGAAAAATGGGCTCAGCCCTAGGCCTTCCAGCTACAGTGTTCAGATAAGCACCAACCAGGACACATTCCTTTGCCAGTGACCTGCTCTAAAGCAGGCAGCATTTAGAATTTAGCTGGGTTTTGCCAGGGCTAAGAACACAGGGGAACAGTTGAATGCCTTCCACTCTCAGCATGAGAATTCCGGGGTTCCAAGCACATTTCGACCCACTCTTAGCTCTACGGCAGCCCCACAAAATTTATTTTTCTTCTCTCATGTAACACATTTAACCCCTTCCCTCCTCCCTCCACTCTTCCCAGATCCCCCATCTCCTCTTTCCTCCAGATCTACCCCCTGCCCCACACGTCTCCTCAAATAAGAACAGTCCTCCCAGGGTTACCATTCAAACAAGATGAAACAAGGCTGACACTAATCCCTGCATCAAGAGTGGGTTAGGCAACCCAGCAGGAGGAAGAGGATCCCAAGTTTATTTTCAATTTTAGTACCTTTGCATGGCTAGGCAATTCTGTGAACTAAACCAGTTAGTTCTAATCTGCATATTGACAGTTAAGAAATTGATATTAAGCTTTTATTGTTAAGGAAACAGCTATTAATGAACATTGTTTTTGATTGTTACTAGTGAATATTCATTATACATACTAATGAGTTTCATAATGACATTTCCATCCAAGTACATCATATTCTTTGACCACATTTACCCAAGGCCCCCCTTTCCCATTTGTCCTCTACTTTCACCTAGTCAGTCATCCTGCTTTCATGTTACATATATACTATTTGTGTGTGTGTATGTATGAATTTATGTATCTTTAATATATACATATATATTATATATATATATATGAATTTATGTATCTATAAATGAATTTGGGATCAAACAATGAGAGAAAACACACAATATTTGTCTTTTATTGACTGGCTTAATTCCCTTAATATGATGTGATGATCTCCAATTGCATCTTTTTCTTAAAGATGAAATAATGTATTTCTTTATGGCTAAATAAAATTCAATTGTGTGTATTGCTACATTTTCATTATTCTTTTGTCTATTGATGGATGCATATACTGATTATATACCTTAGCTATTATGAATAATCTAATAAACACAGATGTACAAGTATTTACGTATACTGTATAGACATTATACCCAGAAGTGGTATAGCTAGCTCATGTGATTCTAGTTTCAATTTTATTTTGGAACTACTATTCTAACTTCTATAGTAGCCAAAATAATTTACATTCCAACAAAAAATGTGTAAATTTCCCCTTTTCCTGGAATCTTCCTCAATATTTGTTATTATTTATTTTCTTAATGAAAACTGTTCTGACTAGGTGAGATGAAATCTCAGTAAGTCATTGTAGAGAAAAAGCTCTGTGTGAAAGCTAATTTCTGCATTCCATGGGCTACATTCAGAGGCCTGTGTGGTCTGGATAGAATGTAGACACATCTTTATTCAGAAGACAATGGTGGTCCATACTTTTCATCCCTAGGAAAAAAAACAGTGGAAGCAGACACAGGAAATAGAACTCAGAAGGAATCAGTATCACACAGTAAGTGACATCTGAGATGAGTCAGTGAATGTCAGACAAAGTGACTAAGCAGAGGAAGAGTTAGCAGAGAAAGGACACACCTAACACTCATGAGAAAAGGTGCACTCCCAGCTCCACAGTGAATTACAGAAGAGTTACACAGTCATTTACAGCAGAGTCAATTACAGCAGACAGAATAGTGCAGTGAGAGCTTATAGAGAAACAGAGGCAGTCTCAAGAGTCTGAGTTTAGAGGGAGCTAGTCAGAGTAGTCAGCAGTGGAGGCTTAAACATTCTAGATTGTATGGAGTCTGAAGCCTTCCAGTTCAAGGATTAAGACTAGATTATAAAGAGGCCAAAACACTCAAAGGCTTCAGGGCTCCAGACTAGAACCAGTGATATAATTAGAAAAAAGAATAAACGGGTTTGAACATGAATCTACATCAACATCTGACATCTACGAGTTCTAATTTGTACTTCTCTGATGCATAAAGATATTAAATATCTTTATGTTTATTGGCAATCTGTACTTCATCTTTGAGAATTGTCTGCTTATTTCATTAGAGTGAACTTATTGATTTCATTGTTTCATATTTTGATACTTAGTCTTTACATATTCTAGATATCAATCCTGTTTGTTTTGATATCATAACAAAGCAACACTTTTTAAAAATAAAGTCAAAACATAGTGAAATGGTGTACAAAAATTAATATGTAATTAAGTAATAACCATGGATATATTTAACATGTTCCCATCCATCCCCAATTCTAGACCACCCAGCCTGGCCCTTAAATACTCATTACACATGAAAAACTTGATTCATAAGAGAACATATGTTGGGGACCATTCTTCCTGTGAGAGAGCATCACAGAAGTGCAGGTGCACACAGAGTAAGTAATGTGGGTGTCTTTCTAAAGTCTGGGAAACCAGGATCAAATCATTTTTACCAGATCTCAATTGTCTTTCTTTTGGGTCTTGGCACTCTGTCACACATCAGTCAACTCCATTTAGCTGAACATGTATCATACCAGCATAGATAAGCATCATTCCTGGCAGGCTGGCATTTCACAGGGCAGTTTTGTGCTGTGAATCAATACTGTTGACATTGCCTCTGAGAAGGAAATTCTGATGTCCATACCCTTTGTGGCAATGAAGAGCTCTATTGTTGACTGACAAACAGATACTTTTTACAGCATCTGAAATAATTTTCACTGGCAGATATGGAATGGTAGGCATGCATTAAGAAGAAAGAGCAAAGACATCAAAAGATAGACACACAAGAAATAGAAAGCCTTCTGTTTTGTATGCTTCTAGAAACTCTAGATAAACTGAAAAGGGAAAGTCTGAGCTTAATGAAAAGATTTGGCTCCCTCCAAATGCACATAAACAGTTTAAAGATTTCTAAGTGTCCCCTGAAAAAGAATCTTCTCTCCAACAGCCATAAAGTTCAAGTTGTAGAAAATTAAACGTAAGCCCTTGATATAAGATTTATTGACCTACAGCAGAATTTCAAGTTCCATTCTCAGAGGCGGTCCATAATTAAATATGGGTGCTGATTAGTACGAGCAGGTTACTGAAATTTGGGATAGAGATGTGTGATAGGAACCTAAGAAGGCTGAGGACTTTGAATCCTCAGATTCTGAAGGGTTTATCTGACCTAAGAAGTAATCTCTGTATCGTTATCAGATACATACCCACTTCCAACAGTATTTCCCTCTCCACCCTAAAGGAATTAAAACTGAAATGTTTACCAAACAGATGGTGACCTTCCCTGAAGGAAATGCAAGGCAAGAAAACACCATGTCTCTCCACCCATAAGCAGACTCAAGGCTCTTGGAGGTAAGAAAGAAATTATAGTCCAGGAAAGAGCTGCATTAGACCCTTAAAGAACTTAATGATTTTGCTAATTCATTCAAGCCAAAGTCTGGGAAATATGTATGGGAAGGAATTTTAAGGATGTGGGATAATGGTGGAAAGGGGCAGGGGTAAATGATATAATCGTATCATTAAAAAATTACAAAACTTGATCAGGCTGAGCTTATTGATCTAAGCCCTCTGAATTGAGACTCTAAGCTTAATGTGGAAGCTTGCACAATTGAAAAAGGAATCAAAGTTTGTTTGATTGGTTGGATGAAGCACTTGTTAAAAGATGACCTCCTAAAAAGGAGCTAGAGAGGCCTGATATCCCTTGGCTTAGTGCTGATGAATGGATTTTCAAACTCAATGAAATATCAATGCTGGAACTGTGTAAAACCTCATTTTCCACAGTGAGAGGGTGTAGAAGCCGTGCCCTTCAATGATGCTGGATGGTAAAAATGGTGAGAGGAATATCAGTGCATTTGGAGGGCTTCGTTGTTGATCGTCTCCTCGTACCAGACTTTAGGGTGGAGATACTGCTACACAATTGGATTAATTAAATGTGGGGGGCTTAATTGGGCCCTGGAGTAGCAGGAACCAGGTGGCAGCACTGAATCATTAAAGACAAGGTGAGCAGTTACCATAATGGACAGCACAGGCAAAGTGATTTATATAATAGCCTGACCTGCAGTGGGAAGTACAGGCAAAGTGATTTCTATGATGGCATGACTCATGTGGACCTTTTGTATTGGCTAATCAGTCCTGGCATTTCCAGGAATGAAATAGATGGGAAGCCTACTATATTTTTCTTCGATCTATATAAGCAGATATTATAGAACAAATGAAAAAATAAAGGAGGCCTACATTGGATCTAGCAATAGGAAATCTTGGCCTATCTACCAATTTTGAATTGTCTTGCGGTCGAAACTGTAAAGGGTGATCTGAAAGTTAGGCTGGAGATAATATTAGGACAAAAGCTGAGATCTTACAGAATGTGACTGAAAACCCAATAAAAAGTCATTCTGTATTACAGTGTCCAAGAAGTTATAGTTAATTTTTTTCCATATTGGATCATTGTTTCCCTCAATATCTTCTTAATAAAGATGTGATTAGTTTCTCCTTTCCAGGTATGTAAATTGCCAAAATGGCTCAAGAGGTTTGCCTGACATTGAAGCCCAAGAAAAGACAGACAGATTTGATGCATAGATTCAGTAATCATGACCTGCTAAATTGTTATACTATGACAGAATGAAGATGATGAGGAGAGCCTAGACTTTACTCATTTGCCTTTGTGAAATTTTGGTCTTACTAGCCTGGCATTTTCTGTATCTATTGAGATAACCATACAATTTATTTTTATAGTTTAATTATATATTATACTTATTTATTTGCATATGTTGAACCAGCTATGCTTCTCAAGAATGAAGTCAACCCAACTAAGGTGAGTGATCTTTTCATGTGCTCTTGAACTTAATTTGCAAGCATTTGTTATAAATATTTTATGTCTATATTTATTGTGGGGACTAGTTTTTACTCTTAAAATTTTCTTTGAAAATTTTATTTGGTTTTAGTATCAGGTAATTCTGGCTTTGATAACAGAGTTTAGTAGCATCCCATTCCCTTCCCCTTCCTATCCTACAGAAGAGTTTGAGAAGCATTCGTGCTCATTTGCTTTTTTTTTTTTTTTTATAATTCAGGTAGAATTCAGCAGTCAATCAATCTTGTTGCATGCTACACACACACACACACACACATTTACATTATTTTTCTCACCTCGGTTAGTCATATATATATATAGAAATAAATCTATGTCTTTTAAATTTTCCAATTTCATAGAATATACGTTTTTATGATATGGTTAATATTGTTCTGAATTTCACTGGAGTCTATTGTCTCATTTTTAATCCTTAACTTTAATAACTTGGTCTTTGTTCTCCTTCTTTTGGTGTTAGACTGGCTTTGTTGGCCTTGTTTTTTGTTTTCAAAGAACCAAGTCTTTCTTTCCTTAATTTACTTTTAAAGATTTTTGTTTGTATGCTTCCAGTTCATTAATTTATGCCTTGATCTTTATTATTATTTCTAATTACTGATTTAGGGCTTAGTTTCTTTTTGATTTTTCAAAGCTCTATTTTTATTATTAAGTTTTTTACTTTAGATTCCTCTGAATGTTGGTAAATGTAAGTTTATGTAGTTCTGTTTTATTGAACAACATAAAATTTGTTGTTTACATTTATATTCAATTGTAGGAATATATATATATATATTTCTTCAATGACTCATTCATCAATCCATAGTGTGTTTTTCCATTTCCATGAGTCCATATATGTTCTGTATGTTTTCCAGCTTATAAATAATTTAATTTTGAGTTTTTTAAACATTCTAGGTAAATTGAAACAAACATCATTTTACCAGTTTCAAGAATAAAATTTAGAAGATCATCTTATAATCAAACTGCAAAGACAATGAATCTGTTTCTCTCTTTTCTATGCTTTTTTGTTTATAGACAGCAGGTCTAACTAATCTCTTCACAAGGTTAACCTTCAGCTGCCATTTAGAGACTAGAAACTAACTGCCCAAGATGAGGCTATTTTCAAGACAAAGAAAGGAAAACTACAGTGAAAATCTATCTCTTGAATTTGCTATGGGCTATTAATGTTTCTGTTAAACAATCTCATCTCATTCTAGGAATGTTTGCACTCAACAATTCCCTAGAAGAATAATATGTAAATCCATCTACATTTCCCCAACATCCAATACGAAATATCAACACTAACTTGGTATCCTATACAACATTATTTCAAACTTTGGAGAATGTTGATGATTCAGCTTGATTTGTAGACAAGAAGAAGAAAAAGAATAAGGAGGAGGAAGAAGAAGAGGAGGAGGAGGGGAAGGAGGAGGAGGAGGAGGAGGGAAAAGAGAGATGTTAAGGTGGTGCTCATGTGACTTTCATAGCTAGCTTCGTTTTGTGGAAGGAACTAGTCATAGTGCCATGAGCAGTGGCAGGTCATCCCATAGGTACAGATTGCAGTTATCCTACTCTAAGAGCATTCTGAAGACCCATAGGATGACATAGATTGATTTATACTCTTGGACTGTCAGGTTTTCAAATGGTAGGAATAAGGAGTAGTGTCTCCTCTAGAGTGGTTCATGATAAGAGATAAAAGCCTAGAAATTATAGCCAGAAAGCTGTGATAATAACGTAGGATATTTAACAGCAGGTTATCACTGTGACACCATAGGCCCTATTTTCATAGGATGTTAAACTGGTTTGGAAGTTGCAAGTCCATGTGAATTTTGATTGCTTTGGACTTTGAAGAAATCAATTCACTTTCTTGAAAGGCTCGCATACAAAATAATCAGTCTAAGAGAAGTTACTTCCTAGTAATTCAGTTTCCTTCCCAAAGCTACCTTATAGCAGGCTCGATTATATTAGCAACATCAACCCTCCCGGAGATGTGAAACTTGCTGTTATCATAGGTACTACTGACCAATTGACTAATTCAAGGGTTCAGAATGTGTTCACCCAAGGCAGATGAGAGTGCTTCCCATAGTAAGAACAGTCTGGAAGGAATATATTTTCAAAACTAGGAAAGGCAAGTAGAAGGCTGGCTTGAATATTTGGCTGTGGCTCAGTTAACTCAGGCTCACAGCACTGCTTTCAAACTTTTCCATGTCACGTTGCACATAACTTACTTAAATTTTACTCTACAGATCCATGTTTAACAACCAGTTTAATTTGATGTGTTGTTTGTATTTTGATGAGGCTGAGCAAGTGGACAAAAGGAGTTGAACTCAGGTTAGATCCATCACCACCCACCACAATGGCTGACATCTCCTCCTCATAACATCTAGTACCTCTAGTCCATCATTGTGCACTATTAGCTGAGGACGCTCATCACTGTGCATAAAATAGTGTTGTGTTTTCTCATATTACATTATCTGACTGGATAAGACACAAAATTGCCTACCCGGCACATGAATCTGATGCGAAGGTATCTGCAATTTGTCTATGTATCAGTGACTCACTGATTGATCTAGGCATTTCAGAGAAATGGCAACTAATTTTATCTCTGGTCTATAACTTGTGTTCCTAGAGAAGTTTCATGATAAGAAAAGCATTAGTTAGCCATGCTGGTGAAATAAAGCTTCAGATAACATAAAACCTAGTACTATAGAATTGTGCCTTTGCCCAGATCTACTCAGCTTTCCTGGGTAAGAGAACCAGACCCTTCCATGACTAGTTCAATAACCAGGCTCCAACCTTCCAGTTGCAGCATATGAAATAATAACCTAACAGTTAAGTTCGCCATGCTCATATCTGTAGTTGAGGAAGTGTTCACCCTACCTTTCTTTTTATTAGAGATGGATTAAACTCCAGACAAGGATTTATTACCATGATCACTGGGCTATCCTCATTTTCTATAGACACCAATGTGACTAGTTTGTAAAATATCAACCCTAAGCCCTTAATTTTCATAAGATTTAAGGCAGAAATAGTATCACAAGAGTTCAACTCCATTTCTCATATGGCTGAAATTAAGATACTGTAGTATTGTAGAGACATAGTCAAGAGTTCATCAAAATTATGAAGCTATTGCTCAACAAAATCTCCTGTTGCTCTATGGGAATACTGGCCTAGGATTTCCTGGTGTTCCTGTTATCAAAAACAAAAATTAAAAAGAAAACATACAAACAAACAACAAAAAACACAACAACAACAGAACAACAACAAATGAGAAATGTGGAGCTTTATGTGAAATGAGATTATTTTTCAGAACAAACTCTCTTCTCATACTAATTTTAATTCTTGGATCATTTGTTTACAGCCTTTATTAACATATTGCTGGTAATTAAGTCACCAAGCACCTAAAGGAAGAAAATAAACAAGGAAAATGTAGGTCAGGGTTTGTTTCTAGACCTCTGTGTCATAAGGGATTGCTCAGTGAAGTGTTCTGTGATTCTCTTTGAGTAGTCTTCATCCTAAGCCTAATCAGCATCACTAACCCTGTAAATCTGTCTGTCCCTGGGAGGAATAGTTTTATATCTGCTTGGAAGACTGAGCATATTTTATGGCTGCCAAGATTCCCCTATGATATTTCAAAGATATCATTTACCACCTTCTTGTTGCTTTTACAGGACTTTTATGCTACCATAAACATGAGCTTGGAACAAAAGAACTTGTTTAGATAAAGTTCAGCCCTCTGAAGCTAAATCTGGAGTGTTACTGCAAAACACCATAAATAATGTCATTTCATCCTTGAGCTGCAAGAAGGGGGTGTGGTAGTAGGCGTGCTTGAGTGGCAGCTCAATCTCTTCTCATCAGTATATCAGTTTCCTGTGGGTTATCCCAGGGGCAAAGCAGAAAAAATGGTTTTGGAGAAGAAATAGTTCTCAAACCTAATCAGAGGTTTTGAAGTATATAGAACTTACCAGGTCACTAACATATTTTTAAACTTTTAATTATGCTAAATAAAAAAGAGACTCCAAGATAGAAATATACACAACAGAAGTATAACAAGCTGTCTTAAAGAAAACACAGTGAAAAAGTGAGCATATAAAAGAAAAAATAGGAATTTAAGCATCATTACCTTGAGGCAGGAGGTGTTACTGAATTCAAAGACCGTTACCTTAAAGACAGAAAAGAATGAAACAAAGACGTGATTGGCTACACTGAGACAATGATAAACTGTTCAATGGAAAATCTGCCCCACCAACCTGCCAGATATAATAACACTCATTGCAGATAGTTGGGAATGTTTAAGTTGAGTAAGGGGTTATGTTGAAATTAATTTTCTTCTCTTCCTTGGCTTTGAGTGGGTCAATTTTAGCCAACTGAAGTTATGTAGTTCAAATCATCAACAAGAATTTCTTGAAACTTTATAGGTTCCCAGCACAATATTCCATTCAAGGTTTAAAAAGTCATTAATATCAGAAAGCAAAAAAAATATTAAATGTCTCTAATGAGTTGAGTTTGCAAGCCAATATAATACTTGTCCACAGCATGTAATGTCTATGTAAAGCATGTATTTGTGTATATATGCAGCTATATGCATTTACAAAGATGGACAAGTGCTATCCTTCTCCACATCAGACATAAGAGTATTATGACCTACAAGTTACATGATGAAGAAGGAAGTGATCATCTACAGAACAGCAGAGCAAGTTTCCCTTGCCAGCAACAAATGCACCAGAATGTTAGGCAATAGCGAGGTCTTTGACTAATGCCCCTGTGATATTTGGGAATAAGATGGTGTAAAAAAGGTAAATCAGCCTTAGAGAGTGTCAAGATCCCACCTTTCTTTCTCCTTTCTCAAGGTTTCTTTGATTTTTTTTTCCCCTGGGGGAAGTTGTGTTTTGATTCCATCTTCTATTACATATGTGTTTTTATCTACTACTGTGAACAATGTCAATAATTAAAATGGTACAGTATTGGCATGAAGATCAATGAAATATAAAAGATATCTCAGAAAGAAATTCATGATTATATGAAAATTAACTTCGACAAGAGGTGCCAAGAGACATAATAAAAGAAAAGAAAATCTCTTTAATAAACAGTATGGGGAAATCTGTATGAACATATACAAAAGAATGAATGTGAACAATATTTTTTATACTAGATATAAAAATTTACTCAAAATAGATTAGTAGATACAATAGACTTGAGTATAAAATCTTAAATAATAGTAGGCATGAAAGAACAGGGGAAATAAAACACTGACCGGCTCAGTGTGAAGTCAAAATCACCCGCTGGCAAGTTCCTACCAGACCATGGGAGATCAGAGAATAAGACCTGCAATCATCCACACTCACACCAGCCCTTGGTGAAATCAAAGTCCCACAACTCACAACCCTGCCACTAGTGTCTAGCCTGATCACACACAGACTCCATCTCACTCAACCCAAGTATACCACAAAGGCTCAACCAAAAAATTAACTTCAAAGACTCAAGTCTTATTTCAAAAACCCCAAATAACAAGGGGAAAAGTCTGTATGTTTCCTTTCTAAGTTAGTAATCAAGAGTAATGGTCACAAATGAGGAACATTTAGGTAAAATTAAAGATAAATAATTCAAAGGAGAAATTATAAACATGCTTATAGAATTCAAAGATAGTAATAAGCACTTGAATGAATTTACAGAAAATCAGAATAAACTACTAAATGAATTTCAAGAGAAAATAAACAAACAACTGAATAAAATGCAGTTAATTTAGGAAATGAAATTAAAATTAATGAAGAAAAACCAAAAGAAGCTGTAAATGGATGGAATACTTAATAAGTTAACTAAAAAGTCCAGTTAAAGACTGTATAAATAGAATGGATTATGTGAGGGTAAAATGACAAGATTTGAAGACAAGGTAGAAGAACTGAATAATTTAATCAAAGAAAATGACATTTTTTTAATGAGTGAATGGAAGGTACAAAGTCTTTGAGATATTGTAAATAGAAAAAAAAATTTTGAACTATGAGCATAGAAAACAGGGGAAGAATTCCAGACCAAAGTCATGGAATATATCTTCAATAAAATTATAGGAGAAAATTTACCAGTCTTTGGGAAGCTCATCCACATGTGATGTACACATAACACCAAAGAGACATGACCAGGAAAGAAATTCTGCATGACATATGATAGTCAAAACAGTAACTATACTAAAACCAGAACAAAAAGGTATACTAACCTGGGCATGAGTAAAGGGTAGAGTTACATACAAATACAGGCCCATGAGAATGAGAGTTGGTTTTTTAATGGAAAGTTTGAAAGTCAGAAGGACCTAGAAAGACACATTTTCAGTTCTAAAGACCACTATTGCTAATGCATACTGCTATACTCAACTATCTGTTTTAATTGAAGGAGAAAACAAATCTTTCTTTGAAACAACAAACAAAAACAAACAAAAAACAGGCTAAAGGAATTTATAATCACTAAGCCAGCTCTACAGAAAATATTAGAAAAAATACTATAGACTGAAGGCTATTATAAACATACCCAAGAGCCTATACGGAAATCTATAGAGTATTAAGATAGCTGTTGATGAAAAAAAAAAGACTAAGGAAACACCATTTATTAAAATATTAAAATATGTGGAATTAATACATATTGTTCAATATCAACTCTCAATATTAATGATCTTAAGTCCCCAGTAAATAGAACAGACTAGCAAGTTAGAGCAGAAAACAGGACTTCTCTTTTTGTTGCATCCAAGATACACATCTTACACCAAGATTAATACTAATGGAGATGGCAAAGGGATTCCAAGCAAATGGAACTAGGAAACAGGCAGATGTTACTATCCCAATCTTTCCCTAAGATAAAATAATCTTTAAGCTAAAACTTATTGAAAGAGACAATGAAAGTCTCTTCATACTGATTAAAGGCACAATCCATCAAGAGGACACTACAATTCTAAACATATATGCACCAAATACAACTGCTCCTAATTTTTTAAAACAAAGAGTACAAGAAATAGTCACAAATTATACCAACACAATAGTAGTGAGCGACTTCAGTACTCACTGCACCAATAGATAGATCATCCAGACTAAAAACAGAGAAACACAAGTTAAATAACATCAAAGAACAAATTAACTTAGACGTCTACAGAAGTTTCTATTCAAACATGACAGAACACACATTCTTCTTAGAAGCCCATGTGACTTACTCTAAATTTGGTCACCTACTAGTATACAAATCAAATCTAAATAAATACAAGGAATTTAATAACATCTTGTATTCTATTGGATCAGAATGAAATGAAAGTACATAAAATAATTGCTGAGATTAAACAGAATACTACAGAATGATAAGTGGGTCCCTGAAGAAATTGAGAAGGAAATAAGAAATTTTCTATAATTGAAAAAAATTAAACTATGATGAACCCCTTTGAATATTATGAGGGCAGCCCTATGAGGGAAGTTTATAACTGTAAATGTCTGCCTTTAAAAACTAGAGATATCTCACATAAATAACTTAATGGTGTGCCTCAAGCCCTTAGACAAACAAAAACCAACCCAAAACATAATTGGCAAAAAGAAATCATAAAAACAAGCAATCAAATGGAAACAACGAAAATTAAAAAAAACAAGGAAATTAAAAGGTTTTTTTTGAAAAATTAAATAAAAATTAAAAAAACCCTTATTCAAATTAGTCAAAAGAATGAGAACAGAAAATGAAATTAGTAAGATGAGAGACAAAAAGGGAAATATTAAAACGGATACAAATGAAATCCAGAAAAATTTTAAAGACATACCTTAAAAATCTGTATCCAACCAAATTGAAAAATCTGAATGAAATGAATGAATTTCTCTATGCATACAACATACCAAAAGCAAATCAAAGTAAAATAAGCAATTTACATTGACTTATAATAGTAAGATTGCAGCAGTAATTAAAAATATTCTGACTTAAAAAAAAGAAAAACTAAAGTCTAGATGAATTAACCATATATTTCTATCATGTCTTTAAGAACAATGAAAACAAATATTTCTCAAATTTTTCCACCAAATAGAAAAGGAATGAGGGAATGAGGGGGTGTCAGGTGGCTCAGTAGTTAAGAGCAATTGATGATATGTCAGAGGATGCCCTTGCAACTCCCAGCACCCAAATGGGAGTTCACACCTACCTGTGCCTGCAGTTCCAGAGATTCCAATTTCCTCTTCTGTTCTCTGCAGGCACCAGGCACACACATGAGTCACAGGCACACATGCAGGCAAAGCACACATACATATAAAATAATTTTTAGAAAACAGATAAGAAAGGAATGCTTCTAGTTTCTGTAGTAGTACATCGCTGCTGGGGAGGGTCAGCAAAGACATGGTGGTATATTCATAGGCTCAAACCCTGCCAGACCTCAGCAGAGAGAACCACTATCATGGCCAGTGCAATTCTCCACCAACAGTGGAATCCGGAGTTTCTCAGCTCAGGTGTTTTTAGTCTTTCAGAACTCCATGGATATTCTACTGATAGCACATGCAGATCATTAGCAATTAAACAACCCCCACAGAAATCCAACACCTGCAAACAATACAAAATCCCCTAAACAGCTCCTCACCCAACAGTGCATAAAACAATTATTTTATATGTAACTAAAAATAAACTTCTGCAACAGGTTTTTTTGTACAATGTCAACATTACACTGGTACAAAACACAAAAATACAAGGAGAAATGAAAAACAACCATAGACCAAACTCCCTAATGAATATTGATGCCAAAATTCACAATATAAATGAAACAAATTCAAGCATACATCTCCACCAAGATCAGATTGACTTCATTTCAGAGATGGAGGGATAGTGTAACGTACATAAATCATTAAATGTTATTCAGCACTAAATGACCTTGAGGCCTGAAATCACACACCTCAATAGAATCAGAAAAGGCTTTTAGCAAAAGTCAACATCTTTTGATGATAAAAATCTTAGAAAGATTAGGGATAGAGGGAATATAGATCAATAAAGTAAAGGCTATATTTGACAAACTCACAACAGGCATTGTGCTAAATAGAGAAAAATGTGAAACATTTACTTTAAAATCATGAAGAAATAGGTGTCTATTTCCTCTAATACAATACAATTTAGTACCTTGAGTCTTAGCTAGGGCAAAAAGAAAAGAGAAGCTGATAAAGGGATATAAATAGGAAAGGAAGAAGTCGAAATGCTTTTATTTGATACAATGTGATCCTATGCATAAGAGATTCTTCAGTCTCCACCAGAAAGGGAAAAAAGGATCCATAGATGTGGTTTAGAAAGAAACGAGCAAAGAATATATGATATTAAAGTACAGAAGTGGAGGGAAACTGAGAAATATTTACATGAAGATCAGGTAGAAGTCTAGGGGGAGGCAGAGGTTAGGAGGAGGGTCACCCAAATCTAAGAATCTATGGGAAAACTCTATGTAGAACTACTATTTTGTAAACTTACTAAAATTTTTATTCAAACCAAACTTTTAGTGTCAGATGTGGGATACCTCCCTATGAGCTGTTGGCCAGAAAGACTTCAAAGGATCTTCCAATAGTATTAGGTATGATTATTGTGCTTGCTCACCAGAACCAGATGGTAAGACATTCCTGCTGGTGACATCATACACATTGGATTCAGGGCATGGAGAAATCAAGACGGAACTGACTACAGTATCGGCATGATTGCTATTAGAGTAACCAATCACTTTGTGCTAGGTTTTAGGGGCCTGCCTCAGTGAAAGTGAATGTATGTCTGGTACTTTAAACTTGACCAAAAGCCTATGACTGGGATGGTCACAAGCACTAGGGATGATGTACTACTACTGTTTTTCTAAGTGTATACATTTTATATATGTAGAATTGCATGCTAACCATTGACCTTTATATGCATAGACTGACACTGTTCTCAGCCTAGGTTACAGAAGCTTCTTTTTATAGAGGGTGATGGTTAAAAGAAGACTCACAACTAGTCAAAGTACTGAGGAGAAATGACATTTTAATGTTTCTTTCTAAAATGAGACATCTATATTATACCTTGCCAAGTCTAGGGGATGTTACAAAAGAGTTAGTGTAATGACGGAAGAGCTAAAGGTTAAAGAAGAATACAATGGAACAATCCCTATCTTCTGGATATCATATGGCAATCATGAATACACAGATGTGGCTAGCTGTGCAACACATGTACACACATGCATACACACAAACACACAAAGAATATAAGAGTAAGTGTGTGTCTAGTTAGGAAAAGGAGTGTCAGCAAGAATAGGAGAGGAATATGAAGATGATGGGGTGAACATGATCATAATAGATTTTACATTGCGTATAACACTCTACAGTTTATAACTGCCAAAAAATAAAATAATGTAAATTAAAAGAAAACAGAGCAAACAAATTTCTTCACGTTGTCTTTATGATTATATTGAATAAGATCCCCAAAACAAAAGCAACAAAACTAAAAATATACAAATGGGATTAAATTTTAAAAAAACACACAACTAACTTTCCAGTAAAGAAAGTAATCAACAAAGTATAAAGAAAACCTACAAAGTAAGAGAAAATATTTAAAATATATGCATTATCTAATAAAGAGTGATATATGAGATATATAAGGAAATTAAGAGCAAAAACATCCAAGTAATCAATTTAAAAAAGACAGGAACATAGCAGACATTTTTGCAAAGAAAGATATAGAAATATCCAATGGGCACCTGTAAAAAAAAATATCATAAAATGGCTAGGATTAGTATCACTGGGATTACAAAACCTTCAGTGCCTGGCTTGGTGGTGTATTCTTGGTATCCTAGCACTTAGTTTGGTTTCTACTGTTGTAATAAAACCCTGAACAAAACCAAACTTGTGAAAGAAAGGGTTTACTTTGCTTAAAGGTTATAGTCTACAATCTACAGGAATCCAAGGCAGAAGCCTAGAGGCAGGAAATGAAACATGAAACAGGATTGGATCTGCTTATCGGCTTACTTCACTACCATTCTTATCTGTCATACCCAAGGATGCCACCACTCATGGTGGTCTGGACCTCCCACATCAATCAGCAATTAAGAAAATACCCCATGGACAAGCACACAGTCTGTTCTAATGGAGAGAATCTCTCAATTGGGATTCTCTTTTCTCAGGTGTGTCTAGAATTTGGTCAAGTTGACAAAAACTTTGACAAAAACTAAAGCTGGTTGCCACAAGTCCAAGAGATCTAGGTTTTGTAGGGAATCCTACACCACTCACAACTGAACACACTTAACTTCAGTATCAATGGAGAAGAGACATTTGGTGAGAAGGGAAATCAAGAACAATTTGTGCCAGAGGAGAGTGAAAAAGGAAACAGCAGAGGGCCTACTCTCATGGCCATGCACAGAAACTATTCTTTGTGATGTTTACAAGAGTTACAAGAAAACTATCCACAGTTTTCTTTCTTTTCCTCTTAAAACAAACAGACTTTTAAGTTAAAACTAGGCAGAAGAGATAAAGAAGGTTACTTCATACTCATTGAGAGAAAAATCCACCATGAGGTTATTACAACTCTAAACGTATATGCACTGAACACATGTGCACTCTTTTTCATAAAACAATTAATACTGTGTGTAAAACCCAACATAGAAATAATGGGAGATTTCCATACCTCTCTGTTGTCAATAGATCAGTCATCTGAACAAAAAATAAACAGAAACACTGGAGTTAAATGAAACTATAAATTATACAGACCCAACAGACATCTACAGAAATGCCACCCAAACACAAAAGAATATGCATTCCTCTCAAAAGTGTATTGAACTTTTCCCAAAATTGATCACATATTATGACACAAGGCAAGCTTTAGCAATAATAGGAATATTGAAAAATGTCCTGTATTTTACTAGACTACAATTGAATAAAGTCATTGTGCATAAATGCAATATCAACTGCATTTCCTTTTATTTTAAAGAACACATACTTGGACAGAATTGTGGGATTCTGTGGGAACTGGATATATATAGAATTAATTATTGGCCTTCAAAATCTCAGCTATGGAGAGACAGGGTTCATATAATTTTAGTGTTGCTCTGTTTATTTAGATGGGATTATGAAGGAAAATCTCAAACAAAGCAAAACAAAATATATTCCTGGGAAATAGTATTATTCAAGAAACCTGGAAACTTCAGAGTCAAATCATATTAAATTACTTTTGTTTATGCATTTATTATATTAACTGACATGCAATTGTACATAGTTATTGTGTCCTGTGTGATAATTCAATATATATCTGTATATCTTATATGCAGATTATATATGCATAAATACGTAATTATATATGTGCACATCAAATGAAGGAAATGAGTTATTCATTCCCCTTATACATTTATTATTTCTCTGATTGGAGTCTTCAAACTCCTTTCTCTCTGTTCTAGTTCTTCCAAAATGCATAATAACCTGTTAGAAACTTTAAGCACTTTACTATCCAAAGAACATTAGAACTTACTCCCCCTATCTAATTGGATTCAGGTAATCATTATCCAACCTCCTCCCGCATCCTGCCCTCTCCTCTATCCTTCCTATGAACAACTTCCACATATGAATCAGAATGCACAGGATTTATCTCTCTGTGCCTGGCTTATTTCATTTAAGCTTCCATTTTTGTCCATTTAGCTAAAAATAAAAAGATTATTTCCTGTATTCTTGAAATCCTTAAGTGTCAAGATATGCTTACTTTAGTCTAATAGAGACCAAGCAGATGTCTATACAGAAGACTTTTTAGGACAAGAATAGAACTTAAGACCCATCTCCTTTGTCAGGGTATAAATGTAGAGATGGGAAGGATTAACTCATAAAGGATTATGAATGGAATTGAAATACAGAGAGGACCAGTACATATAAACTCCTGTCAAAGTCTCTTCTTTGTTTTGTATCCCATGATCCCAGTAACTTTTATCTACTCTTTCAAAATAAAACCTGCCTATATTTCATGTTTTGCATCCAATTGCCCTTACCAGAAGGTCCCCAGTGACTCAAAGCTCTTTTCCAGTTCTTAGCTAAGGGAACACTAATGACACTCCACTAGAAATGTGCAGTTAGTAAAATTTTGGAAGTGTATCTAATACTGTTAGAGCAATTAATAAAACTATCCACTGTGACCTTAGAACAGACTATGAACTTTTAGGTGATATTTTGCTTTTTCTTCCATTTATATAATCTTTACCTTTACATAATATTGACAATAGAACTATAGGAACCCAAATGAGTCATTGTAATGTTAACTAAAACTTGTGGGCCCTAAAAGGAGCAGATAATGCAAATGACATTGCTACAGATATATCTCTGGCTAAAATGTTTCTTTCTATTGGGTTGTAAAGATTAACATCTGGATTGGAGTAATTTTAACATATTTGCATTAGACTAGAAATTAATATGCTTATATAATGTTATCTTGGGTAGGTGGGTATACAGATTCAGTCACTACCAAATCAAACTCCTGAAGTTCTTGTTTGTCCCACATGGAGTCAGGGAGGGACAATAAATAGTAAAAATCAATCAGCAAGAATTTACGTGACAAGAAGCAGGAAACCTGCTGGGACTGTAGATGGACACATGGTAATTCTAATACTAAGACTAAAGATCAGATTTTTGTAGGAGCAAAGGAAATCAGTGATGAATCCATCTGGAACTGAAAGAAAATTCAGGTCCAGAAACTGATTTTTGTAGCAAACAGTGTAAAGCCCAGGACTCAGTTGCCCAACGTAAGCTGCCTTGTAGGAGCAGAAGTAGGATTTTGGGACTCTTAATCTCTTCTCCACATTTCTATGCAGACTCCCTCTGTCATCCAGTGTCATGGCCTTGATTTGCAGCTCTTCAATCACAAGAGCCCACTCACCAGCAGCTTCCCCAATAGCCTCCATGACTCACACATTCAGGTCTCTATGTGACACTAGATTGTAAAATACCACATTTTAGCAAACTTCTATTGAAAATTTAATCAAATGGGATCTCTTGGCCCAGTTTGTCACCCCTGTCTCTCTTCCAGGCTTACTTTTAATGTGTATCTTCACACATCTTTTTAAAAGAATGTTTGATAAGCACGTCCACAGACCACAAATATTAGGAAGAATGTTTTTCATAATTGAGGATAAAAATATCTTCAAATGGTTCAATATGAATGTTAATATATGCCCATCTCTGCAAATATCATTTCATCTTGAAGGGAAAATACATGAGGCTCTGGAGGGATCAGAGATTGGAGAATTCTCAACTATTTGACCAGAGACTGAGGTTTTACAGAACTATATGATGTTCTTGGCCCTCCTTCTATCTTGTTGTCCAGAATTCTCTTGTATGTTTCTTGGGCAGCGGCCAGCACTGACATGAGATGTGATGTGATGACTCAGTTCTCAGTAGAACTCTGAAACAAACCACTTACTGTTTTGTTTTTCACCATTCATTTCTCAGCGTTGTAGATTAACTCAACCTCACACTTACATTTAATGAGCTACTACCTGGCCCCTGTTACTTCAGGCATGTGAGTGTGTCTTCAAAGACCTCATGACATCCTGCACTGCTCAACAGCATGATTCATCCCTAGCAGTAGCTAAAATAAACACAGAATAAGGAACAGAGGTGGCAGAGCCAGGTAGAACTGCTCTGAGTCTAAATCCTAGACTACTGCTTATAAGGCATTTTCTCTGGGATGCATTTCTACTTCTGTATTTCAGTTGTTATGGTAAGTAAATCATCTGATTTCAAGCAATACTGAACATTAATAGGGAAATATGAGTTAAGAACTTGTCCAGTGGGTGAAATTTAAGTGCCCCCTCACTAAAACAGCCCTGTTTCAGTGATTAATATACGTAATGTCTTAGCAGGTCATGGTGGTCTATGACTGAATGTTTTCTAGTCATTCTTTTTTATTTTTCACAATAATTTTGACATTATTTTTTAAATTTAATATTCTTCCCCTCCTTCAAGTCCTTCCAGATCCTCTTTCCTTCCCTTCCCACCCAAAGTTCTTTCAAAAAAAATAAATTAAAACCCAATATGACATAAAACCCCCAAAACCAAAAGAACAAAATAAAACCATGCCCAAAACAAAAAAGGAAACAAACAAATACCAAACTGTAACTAAATAAAAGCGTGCACACACACACACACACACACACACACACAGACACAAACTGAGGAGTCTATTACATGTTGGTCAACTACTCCTGAATATAAAGCCTGTCCTGGAATGGTTGTTATAGTCAGTGTCACTCTATTGGAGAGAACTGATTTTCCATCTTCCAGCTTGTATAAATAATTTAGTGGCTACATTTTTCATTCATTCATTCATTTTTAATATAAAAAATAAAGTATAATATAATAAAACAAAAACTATCACTTTGGATTTGGACAAGACAAACCAATAGAAGGAAAAGAGCCCAAGAAAAGGCACAAGAATTAGAGACCCACTCTTTCAGAGTCAGGAGTTCCATAAACTGGAAGACATAATGTATATGTAGAGGACCTGGTGCAGATCCATGAAGAACCTATGCATGCTGTTTCAGTCTCTGTGAATTCATATTAGCTTTGGTCATGTTGATTTAGAGGGTCTTGTTTCCTCAATAATTCTTTTAAAGACTACTAAATCACCTACACCTAAAGACCTAAACCACCTACAATGACAGCCAGGGATATCCCAGAACAGGCACCTAGATTCCTGAAACCTGAATTGACAAGGGCATATCAGCAGGCTGTCTCAGTATCTTAGGATATTAGAATGTGGAGCTGTTTGGAAGACAACACCCACCTCACCTCCCTGCCCAAGATAGACTGCCTTTCCCCCTCTCCTTCCTTCAAGGAAAATTAAATGAAGACAGCTAACGAGCAGTTTTATTTTCTTTCAGCAAAGGTCAGCAATCCCACAGCAGCAAATTAATCCCAATTAGTAATGATATTTTGTCTTGATAAATGATGACACATTTGATTTACTGTGTTTCTGGGATGCAGGCAGCAAATGTTAATGATTTGGTTTGCTGGGAATTTATACTCTTGCTCATTTCCCATTTGCTGATCAGATGCGGCTCCTGAAGACTTGGCTGCCTCAACTAATGAACTGAGAGTCTCTCGGGAATAATGGTTTGTTCCACAGGATTCAATTTTTTTTTCCTTGCCATCTGTAGAAATTCAGGTTTGTCTCAGAGAATAATTTTGGCAGCCAGGAAAGAGCGATTATGATCACATCAATGTCGCTTATAATTTGTATTTCACTTGTTTAGTGGCATCCCCAATAAATGAAACTTTCTCTACAGAACATAACTGATTATAGATAACTCAGCATTCTGTGGTGTGTGTGTGTGTGTGTGTGTGAGAGAGAGAGAGAGAGAGAGAGAGAGAGAGAGAGAGAGAGACTGAGTATGGGTGGGTATAGGCATGTGCACATAGGAGAGAACTCATGAATAGAAACATACCTAGCCTTGCCTCATTTCTTTAAAATGTTCTGGTAGGGTTCACAAAGTGATTTATCTGCCCAGCTGGTGTAATTTAAATTAGACCAATGAGAATGTTTTCATGAAGTCTTCCTAAGTGGGCATGCCATCTTTTTGTGTGCAATAAATGTAGGTATCAGTCAAATGGTCTCTTTATTGCACCCCAGGTTCCCACCTGCTGATCAAATGTCCTTGGAGGATTGCTAGAGGCATCTTTGGCTTTTCATAAAGGTTGTCGCAGCAGTCTCCCAAGACTGAGCTGGCTGTGGGTGATTCAGGGACCTGGACTTGGCTTCCAAGCTCTATCAACTATTCAAGCCCATAGGAAGCCTGGGGGGAAATCAACTCTCCCACTTTTAAAAGGCTGATGTGCCTGCTACACTTGGATACAATCTTTGCTACAGAAAGCAGTGGAGATTGGCTTCAACTCCAGAAGACAGGTCTCCTTTCTTACATGACACTGAGAATAAAATATGGGGATCATTACCCATGCTCACATGAGAGCCTGGGATGTTAGAAGCCTCATTTAGAGTTTCCTTCAGAGAATGGGATGCTTTCTCCTTATCCTTAATCATTTTTCTTACAAGCAACTAATATAAAATTAGTAAACTTTATTCTTCTTGCCTAAGGGGACATTTACTCTTACAGAAAATTACTGAATCCACATGATGTAGACTCCATTCTCTCCTCCCTTCTCAAGACATCTATTCTGCCTGTCTCTTTGGACCAATTGCTTTTCCATATGAACTTGATACCCTTTGTTGTTTGTGGAAGGCAAATGCTGTTTATTCCCACGAAGGTCGCTGGTTTGGGCTGGTATCTGGAGAGACATGAGGGAACTTTTCTCTGCCAGACATCTGTCTACTTTGCTTCTCAGTCAGAGATGTTATCTTTCCCTCATATTGAAATGGCCCTAAATGAAAATCCAAGCCAACCAAAAGTACAAAGGGATGATGAAGCTAGAATGTGTGTGTGCAGGGAAGGAGGAGGGGCATTCCATGAGACATCAGGACCAGGTATGGGGTCTGGACATAACCATCATGCCTCAAGTGAGCTCCAACCCCCAGGGTCAAGCTAAGGCAAGATTCTTACTGAAGAGAGCTCTGACACCTAGGGTCAAGCTAACAGGGACCCCTACCTGCCTTGATTGTGTGCCTTCCTGCAAAAATGAGATAAGGTGGGATATTTATAATTCTTACACAGGATGTTTTCTGCGAATTGACAGACTGATTGATTGATCTTTATGTCTAGGCTCAGGATGTTCTTTGTTAATGATAGACTAAAAAATATGACTGACTTCTGCTGTTGTTGACACAGATGGTTGTGAGTTTTAGCTTAAAACCTCCCTAAAATTTAACCCTGCAACAGAGTCCTGAACTTAGTTCTGAGACTGTGTCCCTGGCTGGCTCCCTTTTCCAGCCAGCTTTTGCTCTTGCTTTGACTAGCCAATTTTCTCCCTTTCTTTTCTTTTTTCATTTAAACTCAAGTAAAAATTTTCTTTATTAATGAGTTGTGTGTCATGCAGTAATTGGATCACCAAGAACCTATAACAATATTATTGCCCATAATGTTCCCTCTTATTAGCCAGTCATAAAGCTGGAATTTTGAGACCTCCTATGACATTTTCAAAAAGTTTTTAAAAGTTATAGAGTGCCACCCTTTCTACTTTCAGGGATAAGTTATTTATCAGTCTGTGCCACATGGGTGATGCCAGGTTTAATTATGTATCCACCAAGGTAGCAGAACCACAATCCTTATTTAAGATTGAGTTAAATCTGCTTATAAGATGGAGTCTTTCAGGACAAGACACAGACATAGAAACCAGTTTCACACAGTATGTGGTAACTTAGAATAAGGAACAGCCTGATCTCAGCACTACCTCAGACCTACTGAATCAAAGTATTTTAACCAAAGACCCAAATAGTTCATATGTGAACCAAGTTCACTCAATACTCCCTTTCACAGGAAAACATATTCACATGCAGATGAATACATACATAAAATTCTCAAAAGGCTAAAAATATGAATGTATATGTATATATAGAGAGAGAGATAGATAGATAGATGTGTTCATCTATTATTCTAAACCAAATCAATATCTCCTAATAGCTTTTAGCATATAAGGCATATCCTGGTACTCCCTGCTTCTGCTTTCTTCTCCGTGCTGCACCCTGCCAGAGTAAGCATATTCTGTCAAAGAAGCTGGTGTCCGACAGTGAACATGTTCCCTCATCCAGATAACAATACTAATGATTAACATTTAATGAGTGCTTAAGAAGTGTCCAGAGTTGCTTAAGGAAGTGGATATATGGCTTTCATTTAATCCATATTAAAGCAACAACAGCAAATAAAAAACAAAACACTTCAGAAATCAGGAGACCTTACATCAACCTTGATTGCAGAGATAAGAGTAAGTCATATTTTTCCAAGGTAGGTATTAGACAAAAGATGAGAGCACACAGATCTTGGTTTTATGGCCTGTGTGCTAAGATTGAGTCATACTTTGCCCCAGCTGCCTTTGACGGTTAATGTCGATTGTCAACCTGGTAGGATCTGGGCATTCCTGAGAGGGATTTTCTCAACACCATTTCTCAGATGAGAGCTAGACCAAGTTAAAAAGAAGAGTAGTAGTTGCACACAAACATGTGTCTCTCCCTGCTTCTTGACTCTGGATGCCATATGACCTGATAACTTGATCTCCTGCCATTACAACTTCAAACAACGAGGGACTGTAACCCAATCTCTGAGCAAAAATAAAACATTTATTTGGCTGCAGAAACAGAAAAAGAATCTAAGACAGTGGAAAAATCAAATTTGCAAATGCACTTTTAGTTACCTAAACAAAATGAGAGAACAAACTGGGTGTCACAGCAGAGGCTAAGGGGAGACAACCTGACCGGCCTGTGCTATGTCATCTTGAATACTGCTTCTATATCAATGGCATTATTCCAGATGGAAAGTTGTTATATTTCATTGAGCATTTGCATTCATAACTGACACTTGTGGAACCTTGACTATAAAGTTCAAAAGGACAGGAGAGCTTCCTAAGTCCTGGGGATAAGATGAAGGATCTCATGTGTGTTTTTAGTGTCTTTCTATAAGAATGCTTATATTCCCGAATTCCTTGTTGCAGCTTTTGTAACTCATCAAAGCAATCCTTCTTTCTATATTAGCGAAAAGAGACCAGTAGATGCATATAAAACTCTTAAAAACTATCCACTACTATGGGCACTGGCATGTGTGAACAGCAAATGTAAATTTAAGCAAATTGGATTTTGTTTATTTTGATGAAAGGGAAATAATGTTTAGTAGGCACAGCATTTCCTCTTTTTTTTCTCGATCTTCTATACACAGTTTTTAGAATTACATCTCAGCCAACAGTGCATAAAGTAATATATAGACATCAAGCTACCACATCATTTGATCAGTACAGTGGACATATACACATCATAATCAATTCTGCAGGTCTGCACAGGCACAGACTCACCCCGCACAAAGGCGCCCATATTTGGTGCATTACCCATGGCTTTTAGGGACTTCATTCTTCCCCCACCCTTCCCTTAAGTTTGTGGCTAACAACAGCTGTCCTATGCGTCAAGTCAGCCTTGTAAAGCAAGAACAAAAGACAATTTTATTTAAAGTGGATTTTAAGCTTGTTGCATGATTTCTAGTTAAGTTGTGAGGACGACAAAAATAAATATGAATGAAAATAAAATATTCCACTACTTTTTAAAACACTAGAGAATTTTTTTTCTGGACCTTTTCATGCATATGAGGGAAAGAAACAGGGAAGGCGAACTGCCAAGAAAAGGGGGACATCTGTGTGGAAACTAAAGCCCGGAAACACATGTGTAAGAAATGTAGCTAGATAAACAAAGGTGGTCTGAAAATTCTGCTTCTAAATATAGCTGTAGTCACACTGTCAGGGAAAAGAAGTGACAGAGAAAGTGATGGAATCAAAGCAAGGCAATTTATGTCACGAAGAAACTTGAGCTATAATGGTTTCTGAAGCAGATGTTATGAAGAAAAAAGTAGATAACTTCTTAAACTACACCATTATATTTAAGAAAAATGAAAATTATGGAATAAGGCTATGGCAGTTTGCAAAATACTGCGAGTAAAGAGGTTGGCAAAGTAATTCTATTATATCTCAGTGTTAGATTCTGGGGAGGGAAAGTACGGGTGAATGGTGGTGCGAGATGCTCAAAGCCTGTGACCTACTGGTAGAGGAATATTATGGGATTTGTGAAGCAGGGCATCAGGAAACCATTGCTACAGAAGGAGCAAGAATGTTGAGAAGCTGTCTTTCCAAGAAAGTGTTTATTATGACAATCAACAAGCAGGTAATGAGGGAAGATCAATTGTGTTTTATTGCTCTCGTCTCAAGGAGAACCTCTTTGAAGTACTAGAGAATGGGGGAAATTGAGGCTAAGGGTGAAGCATAAATATGGGGAAAACTCTCTACAAATCTGCAAATAAATGGCCATATTAAACAAGTGAGATGAAGTTAAAATGCCACAAATGGAAACTGATGGTTAATACTGTCAACTTAATAGGATCTTAAATTCACCTCTGAGCATGCCTGTGAGGGAGTATATTGATTAGATAATAAAAGGTGGGAAGGCCACCTTAAATGTGGTAGCACTATGAATGGCTAGGGTAGTGGACTGTGTAAACAGGAGAAACCAAAGTTCAGTGCTAACATCCCATTCCCTCTCTGCTTCCTGACTGGGGATATAGTGCATCCAATAGCTTCAAGCTCTTGTTACCATGACTTCTCTTCCATGAATTACTACACTGCCAAACCATGAACCTGATTACCCACCCTCCCTTCCTTCCTTCCTTCCTTCCTTCCTTCCTTCCTTCCTTCCTTCCTTCCTTCCTTCCTGCCTTCCTGCCTTCCTTCCTTCCTTCCTTCCTTCCTGCCTTCCTGCCTTCCTTCCTTCCTTCCTTCCTTCCTGCCTGCCTTCCTTCCTTCCTTCCTTCCTTCCCTTCCTGCCTTCCTTCCTTCCTGCCTTCCTTCCTTCCTTCCTTCCTCCCTTCCTTTCTGCCTGCCTTCCTTCCTTCCTTCCTGCCTTCCTTCCTTCCTGCCTTCCTGCCTTCCTTCCTTCCTGCCTTCTTGCCTTCCTGCCTGCCTTCCTTCCTTCCTTCCTTCCTTCCTTCCTTCCTTCCTGCCTTCCTTCCTTCCTTCCTTCCTTCCTGCCTTCTGCCTGCCTTCCTGCCTTCCTGCCTTCCTGCCTTCCTTCCTTCTTTCCTTCCTTCCTTTCTTCCTTCCTTCCTTCCTGCCTTCCTTCCGTCCTTCCTGCCTTCTAGAAATCGTTTTTGTCAAGCAGTTTTGTCATGGCAAAGGAACAAACAATTAATACACTGATCTAGTTCAAATCCTAATTATATTGATTCAGTCTACAATGCAACTTAACAGAAGAAAGGATGTACCCAGTTCCAGGCATAAAGATGACTTACCTCACTCTCAGCCATGAAACAAACAAAACGTTTTTTTTTTAAATGTGTGTGTGTGTGTGTGTGTGTGTGTGCGTGTGTATGATTAACTGGAGTTACACCACATGCAGGCTTCCCCCAATGGCCATAGAAATTTAGCAAAATCGTAGTGCCCAGCAAAGGATACTTCTTTTCAAGTTGTTAGTCAAAGGCTAAGATTTTCCAAAAGACTGTCAAAACAATACAAGCTATTTCCGTTTCTCTTCATTGTCTGACAGAAAATTGGGGATAAAACCCTAACACTGAGTACACCATACACTTTGCTTACAGGATTTGGAGAAATCCAGCTGGTACCAACCTGAAAGCCTCCTTCCTGAGGATTAACCCTTAGGATGTCAGCAGGTGCTATGCAAACTGCCAAAGGGAAAAGTCATCAACATTCCTACCCAGCTGCAAATCCTCTAAACTACAGTAATGATATAGGCTTGACAAAATACTCCTAGTGGTGCAATAGTGGGCCAATAGGTTGGTAACCAAGACCTTCCTGAATGAACTTAAGATTTACTTAATAAGGAGAACTTGTGCCTGGTGTTGTGAACCTGGCCAAAAACCCATAGCTGCATCTGTAGACCCTAAAGCAGAGCCTACTATTACCATTTTATTAAATTAATATAAATTTCAACAATCTCTTAAATGCTTATCCTAATACTTGTAGATAAGTGCAGCTCTTATACCTCATCAAAGAAGTTTCTTTTTGCAATAGACATAGGTTATTAAAGAGAACTGGCAAGAATGTAGAAAATAAGTGACTTTGGAGTACCTAGCCATAAATTGCAAACCTGTAACATAATCTCTATAGCCAAGGCTCAGGGAACATTATGGAAGATAGGATGAATAGATTTTAATATCAAGAGAATCTGAAAGAACATTGTAAGAGAGTGTCTTCAGGACCTGACAGGGATGTTACACTCATGAACCCTTAACAATAGAGTTGCCCACACAAGGCCTCACAAGTTGGCGTTCCAAAACAGCTGAAGAAAGTTTCACAATGCCCCGTCTGTTGTTGAGCTAAGAGTAGTCAATAACTGCCAAGGAAGAGAGAGTCAGTTTTCTTTAGGGGCAAAACACAGAGGTTGTCCAAGTCTAAGTGGTCAGCTCTAAGTCCATGTAATATAAGTAGCACCAAATGAATTCAGTAAAACACACACACACACACAGACACACACACACACACACACACACACACTCGTCGTATTGCATCCTCTCAGGTCACCCCTGGTTCCTCACATATTTGTGGACAGGAGAATGACAGTGATGCCTAGTCAAGCACGAGGAACTTTGTGAGTTAAAAGTTGTTGGAAAGACCCAGGGTCAGGAACGCACATGGAAAGTCAGCTGGCTGTGAATGGAGAGAAAGGATGAGGCTGTAAGCTCCGACTGTGAGGAGGACATGGAACTGGAGATAAGTTCATGAATGGAATACAGGACAAGAGAACTAGGCCTTCCTGAGAGGGAAGGGTGCTTGGGATAGCACAGGCTGAGGCCACAACCTGGCCTCCCTATTGTAACATGCCAGGCTGGAGCCACCACTAAGAGAATGGACTATGCCCACTGTGAAGAGAGGCAGACCAGGGGACCAGGCAAACAGGGGAATGGCAGCAAGCACCACTAGGAAATACAAGGCTGGAGGCAGGGACAGGCCTGGGTGTGCATCCAGGGCAGACAAAGGTAGGTCTTCAGATTTCTTCCAGGCCATCCTAGCCTCTTCACTGCCTGCCACTTCTGTGGCCATAGCCACTGCTTGTATTGCTCTCCCTGATGGGTGGCATCACCAGGGGCTACAGGCACAAAGTCCAGATGATGAAGGCAGGGCAGAATCAGGTCCTGCCTCCAAACTACCTCCAAACTAGCTACTAAACTATAGGATCACCCTGCTCCTGGGAAACAACAAAATAGCTAAGCTGAAGTGTATATCATTTCCTGGACTGAGTATCTATACAAGAGACCTGTCCTCTGGTTACCAACAGACCCTCCTTGCCTCTTCACCATCTGCCAGGCCAAATCTTCAGCTCCAATGGTAATGGCCCATGCTCACATTACTCTCCCTTATTGGGTGGGGGAGAGCATGGGCTTTGGTGCTACCCAAGAGCTGCAAGCTCAAAGGCGAAGGCAGCAGGATGGAGAGTGATAAGCAGGGGTACAGATGTGCAACAGTTGGAGCTCAAGTAAGTCCTGACCCTGAATGCTCTGCCAATCTTGAGATCACCCTCATCCTGAGCAAGAGCAGGAACGTCCCAACTGAAGAATATTCCATACTAGGGGTTGAGTCTCCTCTTTTTGAAAGGTAACTTGGAGACATCAAAATGCTCATGTGAACCAGGGAAATTGAAGATTTGTCTGCATTGATGAAACAGTGGGAGTTCACTGGGTGCTTGAGCCTGGTTTCATAGGGCACTTGTTCTGGTAGGCCATTTGGGTTCCTGCCTGGAGTATGGGGGCCTGCATGAAGTTGGGATACCTATGTGACATCAGGTACCTGTAGGATGCCTGGGTGGCTGCAGGAGAACCAGATATCTGTGAGATAGTTAGGTCCCTGTGGGAAAATCAGATGCATGGGGGAGGTCTGAGTCCATGTGGAATGTCTGGGGTGAATGTGTGAGGCCCTGGTACCCGCAGGATGTCTGAGTGACTGTGAGAGACCCTGGTGCCTATGAGATGTCAGGTTTCTGTGGGTTGGCCCTGTACCTTCATGATGTCCGTGCATCTGCAGCATATACTGGAGCCTAGAGGATGTCCTGGTGCCTGCACTGATTACGGGTATCCTACTGAGAGGTTATAGAAAGAGCCTTTTAAAGGTACTAATTATACATCAGCTAAGATGTTATCCTGAAAGTATACACTACTATCTTAAGGACATACTAATCACCATAAATTAAGCTTGGTAGGCTGAAGGGAAGGCTTTGGGTATCAGCATTGTGCTCCTAGAATTGATCTAAGATGGCATTCACTTCCATTAGGGGTAACTGTTCCTGGTCTTCAGGAGTTAGAAAGAACGTTGTTGGATGAAGGTGATATACTAGAGACCTTGTTGTTTTCATGCTTAGATTTAATAGTTTATGACTAATCACAGCAACTGTAGCCTGGGAAGAGTGTGCTATCCTATGTCCCATCTCCATCACTGTAAGAATCTGAGTACACATACCCAGCAAGCTATTTGAACTAGGAGAGATGCTGAACCAGTGTGAGTGGAATCTAAAAAGGATGGTGGAGGAAAAACATGGAAGTGCATTTTGTGTATCTGGTGTGTGTGTGTGTGTATGAAGGTATTTTTATTAACCAAGGAAACAAGAGTAGAGCCAGAAACTAGAGGTCTACTTCCCAAATGTAACATACTACCTCAGGAAACTCTGTCCCTCTTTCCTCTCTAGAAAAAAATCCAGCCCCCTCTCCTTGTTTCTTTGAATATAAGTCTCTTCAGTCCCTAGAAATTGCTCCCAACATAAAAGATAGGGTTGTATTCCCTACCGGGTATTGTTAAAATCCACTGACTGATATTTTAGGGGGAAGGAATACAAAGGATCACATCTTTGTTTCTTCAATTTAAGATGTTCTGAAGGGCTGGCTATTACAGGTCCAAAGTTTATTTCCTCAATTTGTACCACACATTGTGGTCTCAGGTTAAACCATCATGTAAATGGTTTAAACTTTTTACTGTTTTCAATTGTGAATGATTAAATATACCTATATATATATATTAAATGTATCTATATGTCTAGATCTATATCAATATAGACATATAGATATATAGGCATATATTGATATAGATCTAGATATATAGATCTAGATATATATGCTACGAAAATTCTCCACAACATTGTTACTTCTCTATTGCAAAGTCCATTGCAGAAATACATTCTAAATCACCGGATTTTTATTATGGTTACAAGTTACAATCTTTAAACTGAGTAAAAACTTGGTTTTGATGTGCCACCTACACTACAGAATGTGTCAGAGACGAAGTTCATAAGAAGCTGTAAAGGCTGTCACCAACAGGCATGGGCAACTCTTCTCTTATCAAGGGGTTCCACCTGGCACCAACAATCTGAAATATGTTGGTAACCAATGCATCAGAATAAACAGCCTGACAGACTTCACCATGGGTTTATTTACATGTCATTTTTCTTTACGTTTCTAGACGTGGTTTTGAAAATAACAAATATAGAACGTAGTGGAGGCTGCTTTATTTAAAATTTAATGTTGGAATCTGTCTGTCTGAATATCAAAACCAGGCCTGGGAATGGATAGAGTGAATGAATGCTGGTGGTCCCCAAGAGAAAGAAGATGGCATCCTGTCAATCTGCATCAGATGGAACACATTCAGAGTCAAATAAAACTCGAAGCACTGGCCTTCAATATGAAATCGAATATGGACAAAGCGCTGGAAAGATATTCAGAAAACATGAAGATATAGAACTCTGTCTCAACAAAACAATTCATATTTCTGTATCATTTGTGACAAATCTGTGGAACTTAAAAGAAGGTATTAGGGATATTTCTTAAAGTGCAGAATGAGTTTTATTTGGCACCTGTTGTGGGAGGTGATTTTGCATGAATTACATATAAGAAAACCCCCAGAGGAGAATTAAAGGCCACTTGGTTCATGTCTTGTCAAAGGATGTAAAGAATGCAGTAATGTTCCATAGGGTTCCCTACAGAACTTGGCAGATAGTAATTTTAAGACTCCTTCAGTGTTTAAAATTGAAAGGCACACAGATTTATTCATTCACAGGAGATGGAACCTGGAGGTAAGTGTCTTGGGACAGATGTCCATTGGCATGAGGCTTATTGGCTCTAGTGCACAAACCTAAAATCCAGTACTGCTTTGTTAGTTTTATGACATTGGATAAGACCAGGGATCAGAAAGTTCCCTGAGTCGTCTTGGCAGTGCTGACAGGTCTGACAGTGACACCCAGGGAGCAAGGCTGAAATGAAGATAAGACTGCAGTGCAACAGCTGGAAGCAATTCACGGGCAGATTTTAGCATCAATATTTTTCCATGTAAAGTTTATTGTTGGAGGACAGTGTGGGAGCCATGCTTTATTTTCATCTACAGTAAAGTGACTGGGATCTGAGGGGAGGGAGGAAGGGAAGGTCACCATGGTTCAAGATAAGCAGTTCCAAAGTTAACCAACAACTGGCTGTTGTCAGAGCTATTTATAGCTGTTGTAAGCTTCTTTACAGCACTTTACTTGGCTTTCCATCATTTTCCTCTCTTTTTCTCAGAATATATAAAATGTTATCTTGTGAGTTACATTTTCCTTTGTGTCTGATTGGCCAGAGTTATACTGCTTAAACATTTCTGGAAGCACAACTGGAACGTTAAGTAAAATGATGCTCATTCAAACCCTAGGTATTGAAAGATGGAATAAAAGTCTAGAGTCAACTGGGATCACACAAAACCAGATGCTGTTAACAATGAAGTGGAGCACATTTTAAAAGAAGTGTTAAGGTATGAAATAAAAGACTGTCAGTCTTCAAATCAGTTGGTTCTATAGGCTGAATTCTCTCCTCTTTAAGATTTACATGTTAAAAACTAACCATGTATTTGAAAATGCAACATAGAGATCCACAGCCAGATAATGTGCAGAGAGTGAGAGACCTTGGAATACTTATACCTAAAATGGATGTCTCTATCAACCTCCGTCACGGGGGTGGCTCAGAGAGTCCTGTAGAAGACGAAGAAAGATTGTAAGAGCCAGAGGGAAAGAAGACCAAGGAAATAAGTCCCTTTAAACACGGCAGGATCCATGCACATAATGACTCTGGCAACATGTACAGGAGTCTGCATCAAATTGTAGTCCTAGTGTCTAATGGAGAAGTGAACACATGCTCATCCCTTATCCATAAGCCATTTCCAATTGATAATTGTTCACAAAAGAAAAACTAGTTTTCCCAACAGAGTCTCACTGGGGATACACACCACTCTTAAGAGCTGACCCCATGCCCATCAGTAGATGGCCAGCACAAAATGAACTCAGTGGCATCTTAGGAGGATCTTTTTCTCATAATTTTTTGCAAGGCCTTTTTTAACCTTAAAGGTCCTTTGCAGATATAACTTCTAGTTTTGTGTTTTTATGGGAATCTGCATGTGCCCTCATGTATGTCTCTGTGTCTATAAATGTTTCTTGTGCATTTTCTTCAGCTCTTTTTCTTCTGTTTATGTCCTATCGCAATTTGTCAGTTTTGTTTTATTTACTTTGTTTTATTATTATACTCTAGATGCCTATTTATTTTCGAAGGAGAGACAGAAAGGGTGGTGTTGATCTGGATGGGAGGGGAGTTGAGGAGATTCTCAGAGGAGTTGGGGAGGGGAACAGTAATCAGGCATATTGTATGAAAAAATATATTTTCAATAAAAAAAGAAAATGAAACTAAGTTTTGAGGAGGGTAAGCGTAGAAGAGGTAATTAAGGTCATGTGGTACAATGAGTATAGGTACCCAATATGACAAGGAGTTAGACAAAGATGCAATGGACACACAGGAATAATGTATCAACATGGGGGTGAGGGCAGAAGTCATAAAACCCAGAAGACAATCCCTGATTTCTCCAAAGAAGTCATCTATTCACACTTTGACCTTGGGTGGTTAGCCTCCGCTGCTGTTAGGAATGTCCATGGTGCAAGTTATTTCTGTTGCTTTTGTATAGCAGGTCTAGCAAACTGATAGAGTTTGTGCTTGCTTGAAATCCAGCTGTCCTATGTTTGCCTTGACCCCATGAAATCTAAATGTGGACAAAAGACTCACAGCAGAACAGCTAATCTTACTTATTTTCTTCATTTTTCATGTGAGATGGTAAATAACATTCTCTTTCAATTAGTCTCTGAGCCAGAACATTCTAATTCTATGAAAAAAATTCTAATGAGTTGTTCTACTTTAAATAGCTTAAATTTTAACTTGATCATATGCCAGAATTCGTTCCTTTCGTGCCTAGAAGAGCAGAATACAGGATGAGGGCCTCTAAGTGTATCTGTAGCTTACAGAGCAGGAACTTATTGTTTCAGGCTTTTAGCTGAGCCTCCAATGCTCAGAACAATGGATTTTGATTTTGCTAGGACTCTAGCTTCCTTCTAATTTTCATTTTTATGGACTTGTAATCAGAGTGCATCATACACACAGGGGTATATAACAGTCATAGGTACGCTGATTGGTTTATTTTCTCAACTGAATACATCCAGATATGATGGTTCATGCATCCCATGTGGCTCCCAAATAATAGTCTCAACAAAAATTCCACCAAACCTCTCAATCCACATCCAAATATAACAGCCCCAAAGATAAAATTTTTATATTCTCGGACTTTGTGTATGTTTATGTGCATATAATGATATCCATGGAGGTTAAATTGTGAGATGGCCCTACAGCTGGATGTGTAAGCAGCTGTAAACCTCCACATATGGGTGCTGGGAACTGAACTCGGGTCCTCTGGAAAATGCTTTTAACTACTGTGTCGCAGTCCCTTTGGCTAATTTGTAATGGCTGTCAATCTTTTATTGTCAATCTTATATTGCAAGATATTTTGACATGTTGTGTACAAGAAGTCCTCATTGATTGTATTACATTGTCTTATATATACTTTGTATTTCACTCTTTTACTTGTGCCTTTTGAAAACGAAAAGTTATTTTAACTGCTTTTAATTTAATATGCTCCAACTTTTCCCTTTTTCATTAGACATTTTAACTTCACCTACTTCAAAGTCATAAAGGTATTTCACTGCTTATTTTACCTTTGCATTTACAACTGCAAATAGATTTGTGCATCCCATAGGTAGATCTTGATGTGTTCATATACAACTATAATGATATCAAAATAATTAGTGCATGAATAGTTTCCGTGGTTAGAAACACTAGCTTTGTCAACAGTAGTAAGCAAAAATTTATGATGCACCTTATCCTTCTTGGGTTGGGCATGTTCAGTCTTTTTAGATGTGGCTATTCTAGTAAATGTGTGTCACACATGGTCTCTCATAGCTAATGGAGGTGAGCAGCATCAATGTGCTCACTCATCAGGCCTCTAACTTCATCACTTTTTCATCTGAAAGTTTCCTCAATTTTGTAGGAAGACAGTTCACTATTTAGTAATATGATCTTATTAATTCTTATGGAATGTTTCTGTATATTCTCTAATCTTTGATCTTTTACGAAGACAACAATCTTAAGGGGGTGATAAAAATCCATTTTTTGAAATTTTATGGTTCTAATTTTTGTGATTTCATCTGAAAAATCTTAGTCTCACATTGATATATGCTTCGTTTTGCAGTTTTGCAATATCTGTGCATACTCCCAGCCAACTTAACACATTACAAATTAAGCTTGGAAGTTTACTTTACATGATTACTCATGTTTCTAAGTTCTTTTGGTTTTATTCATGCAGTGTTTTTATCAAATGACCTTGGAAATTCATTGAACTTCAGTTGTGCTTTCCAAATCTGTCCTATTGCAATTCTGCTGTTTATTTCCACTTTAAATTCAGAATCATCTTGTCAGTTTTTACCAAGTTTGACTCTGATTTTCATTGATGTTGATTTGAATCTAGAGATCACTTCAGGAGTGAATTGACATCTTTAATATCATTTGTCTTTTGTTTCATAAACACAATATAATTATTCATTTATTTAGACCCTCTTTAATTTTTGCTAGATAATATTTTTATAGTTTTCAATGTATGTTACTCATGGCTTGGATATGGTTCACATATGTCTCCTAGGACTTCATGTGTTAAAATTTTATCCCCACTGTGAGAAACTGAGAAGACAGAATATTTTCATTTATTTTTATAAGTGAATTATACATAAAATTGATTTTATTATGACATTTTTTTCATATGTGTGTATGTACCAGTTAGCTACCATGCTTTTTATCATCAATTTCAGGAAAGAGAAAGGAAGGATAGAAAGAAAGAAAGAAAGAAAGAAAGAAAGAAAGAAAGAAAGAAAGAAAGAAAGAAAGAAAGAAAGAAAGAAAGAAAGAAAGAAAGAAAGAAAGAAAGAAAGAAAGAAAGAAAGAAAGAAAGAAAGAGAGAAAGAGAGAAAGAGAGGAAGAAGAAAAGAAAGAAAGGAAGAAAGATCTTACTGCCCTTGTAGGCATCCTTGATAGAGAGAAAGAGAGAAAGGAAGAAACATTCACAGCTCTTTTTGGCTGTCTGAAGCTTGTACAGCAGGAACTGCTAGTAAGCTGCACTAGCATCTCAGCTCAATATCCTCAAATCCAATTTCTTCAACCGATGTTCCTATAAGCAATAACCAACCAACCAGCAAATCAACCGATCAATGACCAACCAACCAACAACCAACCAACTCTGGTTCTTGGAGCTTCAACTCTTCTATACGCTAAGCAAAAGTTCCCAGAAGTCCAAGAGGCATGCAATCCCAAGGACAAGCTACATGCAGTAAAACAGCTGCGTGTTACCGAATTATAGCCACTGGCAATGAACAGTCCATATCAAACTCATAATCATCCACCACACCTGGGATGGGAACAAAAATGTAGTCCAAACGCCATTTTGCATTTTTAGAGAAACCAAAATAACAAAACTCTTTCCAAGTATCCCACTACATAAATGTATGTATGTATGTATTATATATGTACACACATACATATACATACATGTATATACTACATATACATATATAGTATATATATACAACACATATATAATGTGTTATCATTGTACTCTCTCACTATTACATTTCTTGTTCTCTTCCTGCTCCTGCTGATTCCTTTTCTTTTCTCACCTACTTGCTCTTCTAGCTTCATCTTCATTTATTTTGATGACTTGATGGTTTCATCAGGATTACTTACAGGATTATGGGAAAAAAATTGTTCACAAAAGCATATGTGATACCAGTGTCTACACCATTGATGCAATTGTCTCTCCTTCACCCAGTAACTATTAGCTGCAGGAAAATCCTCAGGGAGCTATGAGACTTCAGCAGCCCTTCCCCTTCATTCCTTTGATTCAGAATTATTCTTCTTTTCAACTCTTGAACTCTCTTGTATTTACTCGTTAAGTCCTAAACTCCTAGCTTTTTGTGTTCAATGGAACATTCAGATTTATTTTTTTGGTTGGACCTAAGTGTGTTTCTACTGGTTTCAGATATTTATTACCCCATTTTCATGTAAATGAAAGTTTATAGTATTTGATCTTTCCTTGGCATGCTATGGGCATGAGTAATAGCTTTTATTTTCCTTCCTTATTGATTTGCCTCTGTTATTAGAGGATGTATGGAGTGATTAAAACATATGTGTCTATTTATTTATATGGTTATTTTATACAACTTAAACATAGAATTACAAATAGAGAATACTAGAATATCCAAAAGTGAATGGAAAACAGAAACCATTATCTTCCAGTGATATTATCCTGGGGATAAAAAAAGGATTTCTGATTGATGGCAGTGTTGGCAAGAACATCCACATCCTGTTTAGTCTTTGTATTCAATCAGTGTAATAAAGTAGTTACAGATGCATGGCATGTTTTCATTGTTGAGCAAGAAACAGTTGTAAATGAGCAGCATAAAACATGAATCTTGCTTGAAGAAAATTAGAGATAAAATTGAAATAAGATGTTCCTAAAAATTAAGTACTAATATGAGTTAATTACACAAAATTTTAAGAGGTAATATGACTATGAGTCAAATAGGAAATTTATACATCTTAAAATGAATCTTTCAACTGACTCAAATGAGGAATATGGAGAGAAACGGGGTGTTTTCTGTGATCATAGCTGTAGTCGAATGTCTATCATTTCTTAGATTATTTGAAACTGTATTCTAAGTGATTTAATAATTGCTTGTTCAATTACTCCAGTCTATGACATCACATAATAATTTGTTGATTCCTCTATGTGAGTTCACCCCTGTGTTCTTAATGCCTATTCCAACTCAATGTTTTAGCAGCTTTTCACAGAAAATAGCCATTATATTTCTATTTACTTTTACTATTTTCTCAGTCTCTGGGCATAGAAAATATATGTGCCTCTTCTTTGAGATACAGTAAGTGTGTAAGTGTTAGTTCATACCCACATGTCATTACTGAATACTCATTATGCTGTCCTAGATAGAGATTCTTCTTCCCCAAATAACTTTAGGGTCTACCTGATTCAAGTGTACCCTTTTCCTCATTGGCATAAATCCCACTTTATTTTAGCCAATAATAGAGGGCAGTGGGAACAGATAAATACTATGTGTCACCAACTTATTATAGCTCAAATTGGCCAATCAAGGTGACATTTTTCTAAGAGTTTTTAAAAGACATTTTTTTTTTTTTTGCTTCTTGTTCTTCTAGACTTTGCTTACCATAAGATTATTGGATGGAGAGTAAAGGTGCCAGTGAAGGAAGTGAGGAGGAACTATTTGCTGATTTCTAGCTCCCATCCTCTTTGTAGCGGTCTTGAACTTCCTATCTGATTATTAAGTAACTGTCACCCATTGGGTTTCATATCTGCTCTCCCAAGTGCAGTTTCCTTACTCAAGGTGAATTCTGCTCTCTCTACTGCAACGTTGTCTTGCTTTGCCTTCACTTGCCTATCCCCTGGTCTCTTTTTTAATCCCAAATTGAATCTCCAGTCTTGCAGGTTGGGGAGGTCACTATACTTTCTTCTTTCTTTTTGGATAAGAGAAATATCATCCATTTTAGACCAGAGATTTGAGCACTCAAAATGATGGTTCACACAGTTGGCACCTTCATAATGAAGACTGGAAGCAATGGACTCACTTTGAACCTGCCCTCTCCCTTTGGCATGAGGGTCAGTCCTCCCTTCTACTTTCAGATGGGTTGTCAGATTTCTTACAGGGATGCTCAGGTATGAAAGAAAATGTGTCAAGAAATTTAGGCAGAAGCTTCAAGGCTTATTATGGCATCCTCTGAATTCCAGATGGTTGCCTCTGCTTTAAGTCCCATTCGTTATTGAGGTCATAAAGCCTGTCCAGTCAAAGAGAGGTGGTTAGACTACAAATCTTCATCAGAAGAATAGCAAATAATTCTCATTTATTGTTCATCTATCAGCTAGTTACTTTACTTTAAGGAAGTCTTAAAAGGGTGAAATTGATATATTCCCATAGAAGGATAAAAAACAAAGACACAAACAAACAAAAACCCTAACTATAAAAAGCCTCCAGCTAAAGCTAAAAGGGGTTCTGTTTGTGAAGTGAGGAACCAAAGCAGTAAAACTGCAGGAATCGTTATTGTTGAGGCAGTATTAGCTTACAAGGGAAAAGCTTGAGTTTTAAGCTACCAACGGAGCCCCAGAAGTCATGTTCCTTAGGATTTCATTTGTCTTTGTGGTGTTTGTGTGTATGGTACACACGTGCTTGCAATGTGTGTGCAATTTGCCCTCCCGTGTGCATGTGGAGGTTAGAGGTCAACTTCAGGAATCTTCCTCTATCACTCTCTACCTTACTTTTTAGGACAGGATCTCTCACTGAACCTGGAGTTCACTGTTTCATCTAGACTGAGTGCCTGTATTCCCCAAATACCTGCCTGTTGCTTCTTCTGAGCACTAGGGTTAGAGGTATGTCTGTCCCCAGATTTTACATGTTTATTGAGCATCTGAAGTCATGTCTTCGCACTTACACAGGAAGCACTTTACCCAATGAACTATCTCAGTAGTCCCTTGTATCCTTTAGGGATCTTAAAGATAACTCTTAAAACTGACTCCAATGAAATCAGTCATAAAACACACAAATGTCTGAACAAAAGCTCTTGAGTCCATTATTACATTATGGTCAGCAGGCATCATGGGGCCTCTGTCCACATCCCAAGGTCTCATCAATTCAAGGAATCCTAACCCTGTTGCTGAGGTTCACAGGGTATCCCAACATGGAAATAACTTTCCAAACTTTAATTTTTCCTACTCAGGCAACTCTTGATGGATAACCCACTCTCTCATCATCCTATTGGTTCTAATTTGAGTTGTTTATCTTCTTCTTTATAGAGAACCTTAATAAAAATTTAAAAGGAAGAAAACAATAGAATATCAAAAAGATTTTACATGTTAGGTTTTCATTGACTTTTCTCATTGCTGCTAAATATGCTGTGCACATAAATACAATACCTGCCCACCATCTGAGAAAGGGCTTCCAGAATGGGTGTGATAGTGAAACCACATGCCATCTCTTCAGCCTGTCTATTAGGATGCTAAATATCTAGGAGACTGTAATTAACACAAACATCCAAGGCCAGGGGATATTAACTTTAAATAAGCATAAAAATCTCCTCAGAATGAAAACAAAGTCCTTAACTTCGCCAGTGTTGTTGTCTGATCCGATATGTAAAACAAAACTAATTTAATCTCTTTGATAGAAGTATTCCAGGACCTGCTCCTTAATTAGTTTTTAAAATATTCTCTGTAACAATAGATTTTACTCTGCCTGAGGAATCAACCACTAATTACTCTTTCCCCAATAGTAAATGAATAAAAATTTTAAATCAATGCTCAAAATATTTTTAAAAAGTAATTATATTGATCTCTTATAATGTTTTCACTACAAATATTTTATTTTAATTTCCATTATTCCTCCAAGGCATTGGCTTTAATAGATCTTTTTTTAATGTTTTCTCACATGATGTATGTCACTGCCTTATATTAACATTCTGTCATCAGCCAAATAAATAGCTTTCTCTTAATATAGTTCTGTTTTCTATCGTCAAAATCACATCCATAAATGCATTATTTAGAGTTTGAAATTAGGCACTTTTCTATACCCCCAAAGAAAAACAAGTGGAAATTTGCAAAAGCCTCAACATTTCATACTTCTACACACAAAAATTCATTATAAGAGAACTCACTGTGCCCTAGGTTGGATATATAGCCTTCCAGTAACCTGAACCTCGTTCAGAAACTGTGCTAAGCAAAGCCCTGCATGACTTTTATTTTCAAGGGATAAATGTTACTGGTTGTCATTGGGAAGATGCCTCACCATCCCATTCTATCTACCATATTGGGAATTGGGAAATTGATAAAGCAGAGATTGAGAAACAATGATTCACAATCAAAAACAACGCTCAAAATTTCGTTTTAAAATGTTAGGAGTTCGATGGGTCTAGAGAGATGGCTCAGTGATTAACATCACTGACTGCTCTTGTACAGGACTTGAGTTAAGTTTCCCACACCCACGTGGGAACATCTCCATGAGAGGCCTAAGCAGTGGTATCTTCTCTGTCTCTCCACCCAGATGGAGCAAGCAGTACACTCATTTGGGTGCACAGAGTAGCATCCAAGACAGTCACAGATTTCACTTCGTATGACTTGAAGTAAAAGTTCTTCTCAGTTTCAACTCTTACTTATTGGCTAGATGATTCTCTCAGTTATATAATACATGAAGTCAGGGTATTATTTTGAGAACATTTCCTATATGGCTTATGTCATGGAAATGAACTAACTGGAGCCTAAATCCTCATGAAGACTGCATGAAACATGGTCTGAAGGGGCTAAAACATTCCCTAGAAGCACCCGATGCTGCAACTGGCTGATGATCTTCAAATTCTAAGTCCTGAATCCACTGCACTCAAATCCTGATCACCTATTGTTTTAAATTTCTATTTATAATTGTTTAGTTTAATCTCAGTTCTTCATTCCCCTCACACATAATTAGGCTTCAGTTTGAAGCACACAGCCTTCTCATTTCCATTCTTTTGAGTTCACACCTTTTGCTGCCAAAAGACTGGCTAAAGTCAAACTGTGCATTTAAGCCAGCTATCCATACCACTCGAGTATAAACTCAAATGTAGTCTCTTTTTTCACTTTCCCACCTAGAGTTGGCATCCTTCACTACTTTACCATCATAGCCAGGAAGATCTGGGCAGTCAGATAAAGGTCTCCTTGAAGTCACTGTGAGTGCCCTAGAGACATCCTGAGTCTCCCACCTCCACTCCTATTCTGTATACTTTATTAGAGTTCATCTCCAAATAGAGTGAGAATCATTTTAAGATCTTGAGAACTAAAACCAAGGTCTCCTCCAATTACTCAAATATTTTACCACTTCCAAATATTTTTTTTAATCCATTGGCACATTGGGATCTGCAAAGCATATCATTTGGTGTGGCTTTGAAGGAACTTCCAGAGATGATTCACTGAGAGAGAGAGAGAGAGAGAGAGAGAGAGAGAGAGAGACAGACAGACTTGATCCTGAATATGGGTAGTACCATCCATGGGCTGAGAATCCAGATAGAATATGAAGGAAAAAAAAAACAAGCAAATAAAAATGATTAGACTACACATTTTCCTTTCCATTCTCTACCATGTTGTGGAGTAATCTATCTGACATACCCTCTTCACAATGATGGACAGAACCCTCTGAAACCATGAGTCAAAATACTTTCTTCCACTTTAATATGCTTTGTTGGGTCTTTGGTCTCAGCAACAGAACACTAACTACTACACATTCTTGTTTTCTGAAATTACTTATACCTTTCCTAAATAGGAAATCATTTTCGTGCATGATAAAAGGAGCTATGATGATAGGATACATATAAATAAGGGGGAATTGTCTTTTGTTGTCATCTTAAAAGCATGAGTCTTATGACTGGCCAGTTAAATAAGTGAGAAAAATGGAACAGGGTAATACTGGTGAGATACTCTGCATTCACAAAGCAAGAACTTGGTAAATAACATCCTCACACTCTTCCTCTTCACCACCACTAAAATAACAGAACAGTAGATTCTGACTACTGAGAAATAATTATTTACAACTTCTTTTTGTTCAAAATGGCAGGGCAAGAGAAACATAAAGAGAAGTGTGAAAGCAGATGGTTCTTTGGAAATTTGTTTCAACAACTAACCTTGCTAATTGTAGTTTATGCCCCTCCTCCATCCATGTTGTGGCTATCATTGATTAATCATTTCCAATAAAGTATTTCTCAAAGAAAGGTGATTAATTACAGCTCATGGTGCCAGACTCGGTGGTGGCTGTCTTTCAGAGAGGTCTTTCTGATTTGGCTTGTGTCTGTGGTTCTTCCTGACAGCTGTCAGCCATGCAGGGACTCTAGATGATAGAATACAATTTCTACAGAAAATGTACAGTCTTTTAAAATTGCTAAAAAACATTTCTTAAAAATTGACTGTAGCAAAGCAGTGTTTTGTGCAAGTTCATGAGTTCATTTTTCTGATTTTTTTCCATTAAAATGATGGCAGAATCCTATAAAATCACAGAGACATTTCAAGTACAAAGATTCCAATAAATGTTGAGTACATTTTTAAGATAGAAGCTGAAGCAAATTCTCCTTGAAAACATTGGACAAATTATAAATTCACATTGTCACATATAGATATTAGAGTAAGGAAATCTCTATGAATACTGTGTTTGTACACATACATACATACACACACACAGGAACACACATGCATAGGTCTTTTTTTAAATTATAAAGCATGTTCAATAATCAGCAAATTCTATGGATCTTTGTTCAAAAGTCTTTAAAAGTTCCAAGGCAGTGATAATTGACTATTAAGCTAAGGCCAGCGAATGGTTGTGTAAGCTGCACACACTGATGCAGAGTTCTATACCACATATAAGGAGTATGCACAGTTACTAACATTTTCATACAAAATCTCTGCACCACAGAAAAGATGGAGCTTCTTGCAGAAGCTTCCTAGGAACCAGTGTAAGTGTGCAGGCAATAACACCGTTCTACTAACTCCAGTTCAGCTGGCTGTTTACTTTATCAGATTTCATCTCCAAATCAAACTCCAATTTCAACAAATGGCAGAGACATTTATGGCCAATATATCCTGTTTCCCCTCAAAACATCACCTCTGGAGTCAATTCCAAGAATTTAATTGTATGAGAGAAACAGCAACTGTTGCTTTTGTGAAATCCTTTTTTTTTTTTGTCCCATTCAGAGACCAAAACATCACAACATTGGTGAAATGAGAAATCTCATAAAGCAGCAGTTCCTTTCCATCAGAGTGTGGCCAAGAGATGCAATTAATGAAAACGGAGAGGCTCAACCGCTGAGCAGTACCCAAAGTAATAACTACCTTTATGAAGATAAGACGTGGGTCTTGGGGCATCGTGAGGCAGGTTTTCACTCTATTGATCTCATTGTCAGACAGCATATTTCATATCACTGAACATGTCCTATTCCAGGAATGAAGGAAAGGGACACTGGAGGAAACATAAAAGTTAGGAGGAAATTGGAAGTCTTGCAAGCCCACCTGTTTTACAACAATAAAGCCAAACTAGCTTGGAAAGCCAGGCCAGGAATAAAAGAAAATTAGGAAAGCATCCTTACCTGGAGAAGAATCTGAACATGTACTAAGTGTGGGTGATATTGTCTGAAAGCCCATCATCTGGAGGTCTGAGTTTCCTGAGAACCACCGGGAAGTTGTCCGTTTCTTCCTTACATTGTCAAACATTTGTGTCATCTACTTAGCCTCACAGTGTTTCTCCCAAACTGAACCCTAAGCACAATTCAGTCACTTCAGAATTTGAAGATAACAGCAAAGATCCAGATGCCCATACAACAAAGGTGGAGCCTGATATCCATATGAAGACCACCACCAACAGCCTAACTATGTCCAATCACAGAACAACAGACAGTACGAAAGCCAAGATAATGTCTCCGGCAACAACTAGTACTCCCACAATGTTCCCTCAGAGGGGAAAAACTTAGCTGAGATACACAATAATGAATGCAGAAAAAAAATTATAAATATATTCAAGGAACTCAAAGAGGATATGAATAAATGCCAGAATGAAGTCCTAAAAATACAAACAGTTGAATAAAATAACGAAAACAATTTAAGATATGAAAATGCAGCTTTATAAAGGGACAGAATCTCTAAACAAAAGACAAACTGAAATAAAAATCAGAATGAAAGATTCAGCAAGTCAAATAAAGCTCAAAGAAAACCCTCACCAATAAGAGGATTAAATGGAATAGTCTTTAGACAGGGAAGAGGAATTGGATTACTCAGCTAAACAAAATGTTAAGTGTAAAAACTAACCCAGGAACAGAACATGCAGGGACTCTGGGATAGTATAAAAAGGTCAAACATATAAATAATAAGTACCAAAGGAAGATAACAGACTGAGGTCAAAGGCACAGAAAATGTATCTACAAAGTAATCAAATAAAACATTCAAATCTAAAGAAAGAAATGCCTATTAGGTTCAAAGGCACACACAACACCAAATAGAGAAGACCAGGAAGTAAACTCACTGTATCATATAAAAACAAAAACATTTAAGAGTATATATTTTAAAAAGGATACTAAAATCTGGAATAGAGAAGGACAAAGTCACATATATAGCCAAGCTCATCGGAATAACACCGGGCTTTTCAATGGAGATTTTGAAAGCCCTAGGGTCTAGAATAATGTCATGCATCTTCTGGAACACCACAGCTGCCAATCCTGACTATTACACCAGGAAAACTACCAGTTGTAATAAAAAGAGAAAGAAAAACTTTCTAGGATAAAAACAGGTTTTATGATCAATTTAAGCCAGATCTTCAGAGTATACTAAAAGAAAGATTTAGAATCTATATTTTTTTCTGTAAAAACAAACAGCACACCTTACAACCAACAGTAGACTCTACTTTAGTGTGAAGGAATAGTCAAAAAAGTATTTCCAGCAAACAAAATTAAGTAACAAACAGGCATAGAGATTCTAATATCTGAAGAAAAAAAAAACTAAACATCTTCAAACCAAAACTAATCAGAGGAGGTAAGGAGGGCTATTTTTACTCATCAAATGCAAAGATCAACAAAAGTATATTACAGTCCTAAACATATATGCACTAAATATAGGAGCACCCAATTTCATAAAAGAAACACTATTTGCTTAAAAGAGCACATCAATAGTGAGTGATTTCAGTACCTAACTCTCACTAATAGACTAACAACAGGAAAAAAACAAACAAACAAATGAACACATTCTGGGGTTAAATGACATCATATGACATGGACCTAACATGTAGCTGAGAATATTCTACCCTAATACTAAAGAATGTACACATTTCCTAGCAGCCTGTGAACTTTGTTGAAAATAGACCATGTATTAGAACATATAGCAAATCTCAATAAATGTGGAAATTTAAATCACATAATGAATTCTCCCTCACTACAAAGAAATAAAGCCAAATATCAACAGGAATAGAAACTGCAAAAAGTTCATGAAAACATGGAAATTGAACAATATAGTCCTAAAAGCAAATTGGGTCAAGAGAAAAACCAAGAAGGAAATTTTTAAATCCCTAGATTTTAATGAAAATGGACATACCAAAATCTATAGGATGCAATGAAAGTCATCTTCAAAAAATGTACAACATTAAGTACCTACTTAAAAAATGGAGAGAACTCAGTTATTATGAGACTTCATAATAATAATTTAATGATGCACCTGAAGGCCTTGACAAAACAAGAACAAACATCACCCCAAAACAATAGATGAAAAGTGGAAATGAAAAAAAAATAATTAAAAAGGATCAATGAAACGAAGAGTTGCTTCTTTGAAATAAACTTCATATCCAAAAGTATTTGGGTAACACAAATTAGAATCAAAGTCCTAGACAAATATAAGAGAGAGAACATAAAGTTTGGTAAGTGGGAAAGTAGGTATTTAAAGACATGAAGGGAAAGAACCTGTTTAAGATACAGTGTATGAAGTTTCCCAAGTCTTATTTTTTTAAAAAAATTCTTTTTTTTAAAAATCACCCCATCCATCACATGTGGGTACAAATCTAAGACAATCGTTTCGATGTCCTGTGTTATAACTTTACAAAATTCTTTCTCATTGTATCAGTTACTGTTCTTATTGTTGTGATCAAATACCTGAGAAAAGCATCTCAAGACATAAAGACTTTGTACTTTCTCACAGTGTTCAACTTGTCATATAGTCCATCATGGAGGAACGGCATTGTGTCACAGGTGAGGCTGCTGGCCACCTGCACCCAAAGCCAGGAAGTCTGGAAAAGGAGATGCTAGTGCTCAGGTGCTGCCTCAGCCGTGTGATGGTGCCATCCGAATTGAGAGTCGGCCTTCCCTCCACAGTTAAAGGTTTCTGGATAAACCTTCAAAGACTTACCCAGAGGTATGTTTCCACAGTGAGCATAAACCCAGTGAAGTTGATTAAAAAAAAAAATCAGCCATCACACTCATTATTCATAGCAGCAAACTTAAACTCCTGGTCAAGAGCTTTTATAAGATACTTATTAAGGAAAGAGTCCTCAGCATGCCAACAGCTTTCCTTATCATACTAACTGATGGTAATTTCATTTTGTTTTCTTTTATTTTTGTGATGCTAAGTGTGGAACACAGGACACACATACTAATTAAGTACTCATCAGTGAACTAAAACAGTCCAGATTGCTATTTCAACATGGGGAATAGAAACTTCAAATGCCCTTCACCTCTTTATAAGGTCCCTAACCAAGCCCACAAATATTCTGTCTTTTGAAGGCAGCACCCCCTCGCCACCACCATCTTGGCCATCTTGGTCAAAAGGTGTAGGGGATAGTCTTTGAACCATGGACATGTTTTCATTTTTGCTTCAAATGGGTTGTGTTTTTAATTTTATATATTTAAGATCTACTGAGTAAAAATTCAACATGTGCACATGATGTGTAATTATCAAACCAGAGTAACTATCATTTCTATCTCTTTAAACATTTATTGCTTCTTTGTGTTGAGAAACCTTAAACTTCTGATCCCTATTCTTTAAAAAAAATATATAGAACAAATTGTTACTAACTATAATTACTCTACTGTGCTTTAAAACAATAGAGCCCCCTAGGTTCTCCTTTGTCTTCTCATTCTGCCCTCTACTGGCCACAATCCTCCTGTCTCATCCCTCTTTACTGTAGCTCCTGCCTGAGAGTGAGAGAAGGTAATATTTACCTTTCAAGCCCAGACCTTTCTAACCAAGGGTTTTCAGGTGGAGACATTTTGTGGCTGTTGTTCACAGATGCTATTGGGTTAACATTCAGTGAGACAGGAAGTATACTGAATGCCAGCTAACGGTTTGACCTGCATTATTTGCAGGTGTTTATAAATCGCATACATTGAGATATCATTTTATTTATATCTATACTCCCATATCATTTGGGAGTATAGATAGGGTTGGAATATAAAGAGGTGGATCAAGAGATATTAGGATTCAATATCCAATAGCATGGGCGAGGTCCAATTTCCTGAGATGAATGAAAGGAAAGGCGAGAATCCATAATGGAATTGTAGAAACTAAAGTAGAGTTTCAAATGCTTTCTTCCTAATTACTTGCTTCAGTTGGGGAAACTTACAGCCTCCTCAACAAAGTCTCTTGATAAACAGCACACTTTGCCAAGATGACTGCATCTTTAATTCAGAGTAAACATTGTTCCATTGTCATGTTTGCAACCCTGCAGTGATAGAGCAAAAAGGACAGCATGAAGAGCCATTAGGGCGTTGAGGTTTAACGCTCTCAAGTTAATCTATAAGCTACATCCTCCCTCCAGACAGCTGAGCACATGATGGTCTACTAGACTTCCAATTCCCATCATCTTGTGGCAGAATGACTGAGCCCTCAGTGGGGTTATGTGTTCCTCTCTTGAGCTTGCTCTTCACTGAAGCAAGCCTGCTGTTCCTATTTCTTGCTTACTGGTAGAGAGTTGGGCTGGTGTCACATGATACATGGGTACCTGGGATCAGAGGAGTATCTTGAGGAGGGAAAGCTCTAGTAGCCACGAAGTTCCTACTTTTAACCATTATGCCTAAGAAAAGAAAATGCCTCTAGCATTGAGCAGTTGTACCTGGCTCTTCCCATCGCATCCTTTTAAACTATGGCTGACACAGGAAGGGACGCTTCAGAATCCTGGCTTACTTTCCCTGCTTTTCTTCTCTGCAAAGGCATAAATTAGTGCTGCCTTTGTTTTGAAGACCTCTTTGCAACTGATGCAGTGTGAGGGCTGGAATCCTAGTTGCTTCCAGGTACAGAGATCTGGGGGCCTTCCTTTGCAGACATTATTCTGAAAAGATGGTCCTTCCCCTTCGTTCCTACCCCTTTAAAATCAGGGGTATTCGCATTCCATTTCAGTCCCTCTGCTTTTAATCTTTGCCAAAAGCAAATGAAAACTTTTGGATATTTATGAATTCACCTTTGCAAACACAAATACAGAATGATGGATGGTGCCCAACTCTCATCCATTAATAATCTATATATCAACATATGCTTTCTTTGGTAGTGCCTGCCTTTGCCAGTCTCTCCATGGTGGATACATGTGTTTTCATTAAAGGTCATAGCAAATACCACCCCAAAATGAACCTCAAAGAAAAAAAAAAATCACAATGTAGGCGTCCATACAATATAGGAAACATGAGGGAAAGGGTGGTATAATTCAGAAAACTAAGATTTTGTACGACACTGACCCAAATTCAAATAGAACACACTGTCTATGGACATTAGTCAAGGCCCATCTCCAGACCTCAGTTTCTTCTTTATGAAAAAAAGTATTAGTAGTTATCTTATGCAAATTAGATGAGCTAATAGAGGTAATGTGTACTTTGAGAATGAACGGGGCCTCCCAGCACCTGTTCTGGGAATGCCTTTCCTTGTAGCTAATGTGCTAATCCCTTTTAACTTTTGTCTTTAGAAGTAATTGACAATCCATGCATTTGGAAGCAATTTCTGAAGCCAAAAATTTGCCTGATTCGGGGAGAGTGACTATTTTGTCAAGCCATTGGGGCCTACTCCAAATCCACAAAAACAACACAAAATGCTCACTGAACTGTAAGAGCATTAATTATGCAGCCTATTTATAATAATCTTACAGAGTCTTATTACCTACAGCAGTCAGATGCAGCAGTCTCAGTGTGGTTTGGACTGAGGGAACCACAGGAAGGGCTTGTCATTCCTGCTGAAGTTTTCTGTATTTGGTGACATTTCCCCAGCTTGCTGCAAAACAGTACTACAATTAATTACTTTTTGGATCGACCAAAGGACAGCTTGTAAATTTTCTGCTGCCCTCTGTCAATTTGGGCAGAATAAATTTTCTTTTCTAGTGTCTATACAACTTGTATTTTAAGCATTGCGGAGATGGCTAGGTGCAGACATAGTGGGAAGTTGAGGGTCACTTTGTATTTGATATTTTATCCTCAATGCAACACTATAATAACCAACTCAGGATTCTAATGTTTGCAATTAAAAGATTTTTTTTATTTAAAAAAAAAGCCATTTATTTATGCATCTGAGAAGTGAATTATATTCCACTCATCTTTTTGTTTATTTGCTTGTTTATCATTTAGCACAGCCTCTGCAGAGTAGAACTATTCCTAAGTGCCGACTAAGCAAACTTAACAGCAGCTTCTACTGTGGGCTTTCCTTGCTCATACATTTCAATATTGGATGATTAATGCTTTGGAAATGATGAGGTCAGCGTAGAAATGCCCAAGGTTGGTGAGATTCCAGGACTTCCTTGTGGCAGAAGCCAACTCCTTAATTGATAAAGAAGCTGTTGTATAGGCATTGGGCAGAAATAGACACAGGCCCAGTTAGGCAATGGTTTCCCAGTTAATCATTCAGAAAACATTTCAGAACATATTTTTGAATATTGGTTTCGTGTAGACAGTCCAGTGTTCTGAAAATTCATCTTAAACAAAATTACCATGTTATTATACATTATTATAAATTGACCATTATATCATCTGTAAGAAGGCAATTTTTGGAATTAAGCCACTTTTAAGTATCTTTACCGTTGGCTGCCCTGTGCCTCGTAGCTGCTCTACATTGACATCAAACCACTTTCAGCTTCACAGATAATGGCATCCGGCCCCATCTATGGTGACCTCTTTCAGAAGTTCCTGGGTGTAACTTCTGTGAAAATATGAACTTCAAAGAATGCTACTGGTGCATGCATGCTGAGAACAGAAAGCGAGCGGTAATAGAAAAACACCCTAAATGTGAAAATCTGATTTCCTACAGGAAAGTCAAAGATCAAAGGTGGCCATGTCTGCTTTGTTCCCTCAGTCAATTTGTTCTTTTATTTTCATACCAGTGAAAAAGGATGCTAGAGGGTAACTTATTTTGTCTCTGATTGGCTGAGCTGTCAATGTAATAGTTTATCAGGAAGTCAGACCTGAGTGTAAGGCAAGCTTTGTGTCTGCTGAGCGTCTAGGGAAATGACCCAAAATCTCCTCCAGAAGCCCTGCGCCCTCCACCACTAGATGAATACAATCAGGGGGCAGATTGGGAGGACTGGATTGAGAAATAAGGCTCTACCTTCTGATTTCAATTTTAAGGAGGGAGTGTCAAGGCATCGGGTAACATAATCTGAACAGCAGTTCTTACAAAGATATAATATGAGCCTGTTAATGATCTACTAAACTCATGAGTACAGCAGTCTAAAAACAAGGTAGGTCCAGAGTACCATACACCCCCACACCCCCCCCCACAGAGAGAGAGAGAGAGAGAGAGAGAGAGAGAGAGAGAGAGAGAGAGAGAGAGAGAGTGTTAAAAAACAAATGCCAGAACAAGACTTCAAAGTTTGGAAAGAAAATTAGGTTGCACCTATGTCATTGTCTGAGGTTTCATTACTAACAAGTAGTCAATCATAAATGCTACCTTTCTCTGGAGTGACAGATGGCCTTTGTGCACAGTCATCAGCTAATGCTCTGATATGAATCTGCATGGGCAAACAGTGAGCTTCCTTCCTGATGGAGACTTTGGATAGCATCCCTTGTGAGGATGGCTCAGGGTGTGCTGTGCTGTATTCCCTGCAGGCACAAGGCACTTTAACCATTATCTGACGCTAACTTGAAAAATCTCAAGTAGAGTTGGACTTGGATTTGATCCCAAATCAGGAGTCTAAAAGGCAAAATTCCTGCAGACTGCTACCCGGTAGATCTGGTTGCTGTTGCACTGAGATCATCAGGAGCACCTCAGCATTGCAGGGAAGCCCAGCAACCAGGTTTGGGTCTTGTGCTGAGAGAAAACACGGCATCCTTTTGGCTGTGGTGAGCATGTCTTTAAAGAGAGGAAGGGGACCCTGGGATCAAGACCTCTGTGCATTCCTGATTGCCAGGGTCTGAGAGAGCAGTTACAAGAGAAAATAGGATAAAGATACATCTGACTCCTTGTGACAACTTTAGGAATGATGGACATAAATGCCATGAAAAGGTCTATCTACCCACTATGCCATCCAGGGTCACACCTTGATGAGTCAGACTGGCCTGTCAACTCACCTCTATAGGAGAAAACAGAGAACATAAATGTGAAGACTGTGGAGAAGAGAAACGCCCCATACCCCTGCCTTTACAGACATTAGTCTAAGTGCATTCAAATCAGTGACCTAACAGGAAGTCATTTACAATGTAGCTCTTCTGTGGGGCCACTCACAGCTCCTTTTCAGTTTATGAGTTGTGACATTTTATGGCTAAAAGGCAATCAATCGTTAGTTTGTTTACTCATTTGTTCATTTAATTTATATAAGAACAAAAACATCACAGGCCCAGGTTTTCCTCTAAAAGTAAAGAGATTGTATCCCTCAAAATAAAATAATTAAAGGGGTGATAGGGAATAACTATTAAAATTCATCGTAGTTACCCTCTACAAGTCCATCTTTTCATTAGTAATGGAAACGTTTTCCCCATAGAAAGACAGTGAGAGCAAGGGATACTGCAGAACCATGTCCGCCCAGCCCACCACACTCTTACCAGAACTTTTTGAGTTTACAAAGCAAAAGTGAAGTCACCAGGAGGTTGATATCCACAAATCACATCTACAGAGATAAATCCTGTAGTAAGTGATGCTTTGTTCTCATGTACCCTTGGATGTGTCTGTGCCAGTAGTGTAAGTTGTATGATATGAAGGGAAACATGAGCAACATACAGGCTGTGCATGTGTGAAACCACTAGAGTAAAACCCATATTCTGTATTCAAGAAAGTGAAGGTGGGAGAGAGCAAATAGGGAAGAACCACAGGTGTGATGCAAAATAAATCATTCTTGAAACTTACCTGAGGATGAAAAGTCAACCACAAACTAACTCCTTACCAACTCAGAGCATTGTATTAGCTGCACTATGTACGAGGCATTTCCACTAAGCACACAAATGCCTTGTCTGTGGCGTTGGTTGCCTTCAACATTCTGTAATGCGTAGAACCAATGTCCCTTTTTTGACCAGATTCAGCACTTCAGCATTGTTGGCCTGAAGACTGACCAAAGCAATTTTCCCAAAGCTCTGAGTCCCCACTGCAGGGTCATCATCATTCCAAGAAACAAGATCTCTATATTCCAAGTTGCAAAAGTTTGACTGACAGCTATTCAAGATCAAGAAACAAAGTCTGCAAATTAGGAGATCAAGGAAAACTGAAGCAAGATACTCATTGCAGTGAGTGGCAGAAGCCAATGGAGACACTGTGCAGATGGGCAGTGACACCACAGCTAATACTTTCATGGGAGAGAAGAGATTAGACAGGATAAAATTAAAACCATCGAATCTAAGAAAATTCAATGAGTAAAATGGATGAATTCTTTGGAAAACAAACTAAGAGAAAGCAAGGTCTACATTTGATAAGAGTCAGAGAAAGTTCTGCTTAGAAACACCCCATACTATGGGACCAAATAGTCCTGGTAGAGACCATGTAAACACTATTCCATTCTAAAGCCCATGCATGTAACAAGAAACAGAAATTCAAAAGTCCTGTCCCCACCTTTGGAAATGAACACACTATGCCAGTGAAGTGTGTCCAAGAGGACAGGATGAAGCCCTTGACTCAGACTGGCCTCTTCTGTGCCTGGCACAGTGTCAAGAATTGCATTATTCCATTCTCTTAATCCTGCGTGTTCCTACAAAAATGTGTCTCAAAAGGCCAATTGTACCACAGTTAATTAATGCAGCCCTGTGTGTAGAGCACTGACTTCCTGTACTTCTTTTTCTATTCCTAAGATAAGAAAGACATTAACAGATTATCCTGGTTCACAATAAAAGACAATTCAGTATCTTCTTAGAGCCTTTGGATTCCTTCTACTTTCCAAAAGAAGCCAGAAAAAAGAACACTTACTCTCAGTGTTTCCAATGACTTAGATACTTTTCTTGGCTTTGCTTTTTTGTCTGTCTGCCTGTTTGTTTGTTTTTGTTTTCAAGACAGGGTTTCTTTGTTGTAACTCCTGCTGTCCTGGAACTCATTCTGTAGACCAGGCTGGCCTCAAACTCACAGAGACCTGCCTGCTTCTGCCTCCCAAGTGCTGAGATTAAAGGCGTGTGCCACCACTGCCCAGTGCATCAATACATTTAAAAAATTATTTTGCTTTTGAAAAGATTCAACATAAAGTTTTTCCAAAAGATTTCTCCTATTATTTGAAATATGTTTTTATTTATAATCAGTTCAAAATGTTGCTTAATAAAAGCATTTGATACCTACACCAAATTTTGAAGATTGTTACGTCTTTACAAAATGGTTTCAAGGGGAAACTGCATGCTCCAGAGAGAAAAGGAACTATATCCTGAACAGAGTAAGCTTGGTACTGCAGCTCTTAGGGACCAGAGTTCAAAGAGGTTACAAAAAAAGCATCTAGTTGTCCTTGTTGGTGGTTGAATGGTGGCAATAGGGGCTGGTGAGACCCAATAGGGGCAACCCCCCTCAAATTGAAAAGATTGTTAACTGACAAAAGAATACACTGATTCAAGGAAAGCCAAGTTTTCTTCCAGATACAGATGCTACAGACTGAATTGTTTACAGATTTAGTTTTGTGGGGAAAAAGAAAAAAGGTAAAAGAATTTAGTTCTGGCCAGCTGGTCAGCTTCTTGTGCCCTTGAGGAAGAGCAGATGGAGGAGGAAGTTGGAAGGACCTCCACTGGCTAAGGAGAAAATAGACCTTGACATAGATACCTTCATCAGATCTCTCATCATTTGATCTATGCCTCAGCGCAGAATAATGCAGCAGAAATAGTGAAGGGTCTTCCCAAAGGCGGCTTCCCGAAGGCAAGCCTGGCAGCTGCTCATCTCACCTGAAACTGAACAAAGCTGTTCAGTCCCAGCTTTGAACAAAGGGAGTCTGGCGTGCAGCTAGGGGAACTCCCTGATTTATTTACAAGAAGCTGTAAGTTTAAGGGACAGCTGCCTCGGCCTTTCAGGTCATAGTATTTCAAAAAGGTCACAATCATTTATAGCCCCTTCCAAAGTGTGAAAAAATGGCTTTGATTACACCCCAAAGCTAGTGCCTCACCTGGGAGGAGTCAAAGGGGATTCTCAGAGCTTGACGGTGACAGAACTGTGAAGCACTGTTGCTTCCGTGGTCGCTCTGCCTGAGAGACCAATCTGCCCGGGTCTCCTCATCAGAGCTGGACTTCAGTGCTTAAAAGCATGCGTCCTCAAGTCATATTCTAATAGTTACTTGTAAATGTCAATTGTTCATAGTAATGTTACCTCATCATTAGTATTTACCAACAATAAGCTATTAAGAGGTTTATTTTTTTTCCTTTGAGAATTTCAACATGTATACAATGTATTTTGATACTAACCACTCTGCATTCCCTGTTTACTACTTCCCCTGGTTCCTTTATTACACATGCCCCTGAAAACATCATACCTTGTTCTTTTCAAATAGCCCAGTGTGTCCCATTAGTGCTGCCTCCATGAGTATGGGAGGAGGGCCATCCACTGGAGCATGGATACCCAACCATAGGCCACACTCCTGAAGAAAATTCACTCTCTCCCCTAGCAACCAGCAGTTGCCAATAGTTCCTGAGCTGGGAGTGTGCCTCATGAGCCCTCCTGCTTCCATGCTGAAATGTTGACTGTCTGAATCTTGTGTGGTTCTTGTGCAGGTGGCCACAGCTGTACTTAGTCCATTACTGTAATAGTCTGAAAGTCTGAAAGACACTATTTCACAACAGCTGTGGGACTCTGTATTAACCATTATCCATTATAAAAAAGAAGCTTCTCTGATGAGGGGTAGAAGTTGCACAAATCTATAGAGTAAGGATAACTATTTAGAAGGCAGTTTGGTACTACAACTACTCAATAAAGTGAGAGCAGAAGTCTCCACAATAGAGCCTAAAGCCTCTCGAGCCACCATTTCTTGACCAGCTTTAATATGTAACAGTATGTAGAAACAGTATGATTTCCCTTCTGTGGAGGAAGCCTTAAATCCAAACAGAATTCTATTGGGTGTTGTAGGGAGGAGAAGAAGCCATGACTGAGTAAAGTCCTGAGTGAATGCTTATTGATGACACAGCACAACTATG